>OX328124.1:119360054-120055054 GCA_946811695.1 Gonocerus acuteangulatus | reverse complement strand
TTAAACCTTTTACAGAGAACTCTATTTTTTATTTTAATTTTCTTGATCAACAGGTCTTTGCATATATTTGAAAACTCTGTTAATATAACCTCTATATCGTTTTTGTTTAATTCAATATTAAGAAATCCTTTTTTCAATGATTTTATGTTTTTAGGCCAATCTATAATTCCTGTGGGTTAATATGTTTTTTAAATTGAAGCTTTAAAGCCTCAACTGGAATATTTGTGTAATCACCCTTCACAGTTAATTTATTAGAATCATGAGTGACCGTTTTTGTGTTACAACTAACAATCTTTGAAAACGAAGTTTAACTATCCTTGTTATTGTTATTTTCCTTCTGTTTGGCCGAAATTTTCTATTCATGGTCTAATTCTCCTTGAATTTTTTGACTAGATCAAGAACCTATTTTAAGCACTCTTAAATTCCTTAATCTAATTGAGGAAGTTTATCAAGCTTGACATAGTCACTTTTGGGTAAATACGGGTGGTCTATACCGAGTATTCTAACCCTTCCTTAACTCCAAAGTCAGACAAAAATTGTAGATTGTGCAATTATGTACCAAATTTGTCTTCACACTTTTTTTCATTAGATTAACCATTTCTGAGAAAAGGCGATTCCAGAATTATCTTTAGTTGTATTCAACATAATATGCCAGACTCGGCTAGATGTTTTTCGAGGGAACAATACTTCTGCTACCTGCTGGACCTCTTTGTAAGGACCTGATAATAAGTACCGTTACAGCCCCAGCCCAGCTATAAACCACGCAAAATGACCTGCTTGACATTTGATAATATTAAACTTGTGAAGTAGTTCCTCTCTGTTTACCTCAGTTATTAATTTTTATTTATGTTGTACGCCTTATTTTTTAATTGGGTGCTGTTATTTTGATTGCATTTTTTTTTTCAATAAAACAAAGCTAGTAAATGAGAAGGATGTTCACGCTTATATAGAAAATCATTTTGGAAGAGACTGGGAGAATTTCGGGGGGGGGGCTGAAAGGATTTTGGGGGTATGGGATAATAAAAATCTAGAACATGGAATAGTTAGACAATTAAAACGTTATTACGCCCAAAAGAAATTATTTTTTTCTGAACTAAGTGATCTTATTATTAATTTTAAGGTTTTAAGGGACACATTTCTTCCGATTATGGGGGTGCAGCCCTATCTGCCCCCCCCCCCTTATATATGCCCATACACGTTTTTGTTTTATTTTATTTATGTATAGCGCTTTACTTTAGAATGAGAGCCGGCTTGTGTAATTTCCGCTTCTGTGTAAGTTACTACTGCCGGTTTCCCTGACGCCTTAACATCACTTTTATTTGAGATGTTTGAGAGAATGTTGACAATTTTCACGAGATATATAAAAAAAAGAAGTTTATTTCTATTCTAAGATTTTCAAATGACGTTAGGGATAAGAACGGAACCGCGCTAAGATGATGCAGTTCCTGCGAGTCGGACTTTTTTCCAATTAGCGAGGATCGACCCGGGCCCCCACAGTGCCCGGGCCCGGGACATCTATACCCGGTTGTCCCCCCCATGTGGCGGCCCTGCTTGAGACAAGTGTTTACTTCAGTAATGTCTGTTAATGCTTCAAATCATGGGCTTATTCATACAAATCATATTTTAACAATTCATACAAATACAGACAATTTCTTATTAATTAATTAATTATTAATTTAAAAAATGTAGTTTATACTTTTTATTTAGACGGATATTGTTCTGTTTAGGGTCCAGGATAAGTCAGCCCTACTCCCCACCAACAGCCCGACGTCCACCCCCCACCCCCTCCCAGACACCCGCCAATCCCCCCGCCGCGCCACCACCCACCCCCAAGCCCCCCCAGACCAAGGGAGGTGTTAATGGTAGAATTTAGAAATGTTATTCAATAATAAATATTGCTATTAGTAATTATTGTAAAATTGCAATTAGTTTTAGAGAGAATCCCTAGAGATCTCTGGGTAGGTCGTAATACTTCAAAAAACCTTAGAAATAGCAAGACAAGAAATTACTTCTTAAGTGTTCTAAATAAGTTTCTTTGTAATACGTCATAATTAAATTACAGATATTATGGACAAAGTAAATATGTTCTATATTTTCTATGTTGGAACAATACATTATACTAAAGAAAGATGATTAATTTTAGACAGATTAAATTTTATTAGCCAAGGACGTATCATTTAGGAAGGTAAATATTTTATCTATGTACTCAGAACCTTTACCAAATACTTCTCGCATGTCCGTGGGAAAACCGAGCCGTTCTCTTTCTTCACTGTAATACGTCCATTATTATTAACTACCAATTTTAGGACGGGATATCTATAGGTTACCACCCTTTCCTAGCCAGGATAGGGCTGATGCCGTTTCTTTTTTCTAAAGAAAAGCCAATTAAGGACTATGGAAGCATAATTAATTAGCACATTAATTAATTTGAAATTAAGATTTAAGTTAATAATGAGTATATTGTATACAGCCACATTGAGAAGGAAGGAGCGCCGCCATTACAACTGGTACAAGAAGCGGTAGCTCTACATATAAGTACTAGATACTACAAAGAGATATAAATTCTAACACTCCTCCTCGATTTAAACATTTTTTTTTTCTAATACAAAAAAAAAATAGAAACAAAGATAAAAATTTTAAATCGAAAAAATACAAATATAAAATAAAGAGTTATATTAATTTCCACTAGGGTGGCCCTTAGCTATAGGGACGTTTTATGAAAGTCTAAATTTTGCTGCTCCCACCCCCCCCCCCAATTCTGTTCCAATCAACAAAAAAACTAGCTGTGCAAAATTTCAGGGCAATCGGACAACTGCTAGGCGACCCGCAAACGGTTTGAAATTGAAACATAGTATACGTAGCGATTAATTCCGTTAAAAAGGGATATACTATTCTATCTCGATCCATTTCTTATTGCAATTTATTTAGATACATCCAGTCTACCCAAGAAATGGTTTACAATCATTCTGAACCATATCTAAACTTTAATTCTAAAAATTGCAGAGATAACATGAAAATTTTAAAAAATATAATTTTTAGCGCGGTTCCTCCCTCCCCCATAGGGAGGAACCCCCCTTATAGGGTTGATACAATGAAACAATCCGGAAGTGCCGACTAGAAAATTTCGCGTTTCAGAACCCCTAGAGACCGAAAATAACGGTGGTTAAAATTTGTATATATATATATATATATATATATATATATATATATATATATATATTTATATATATATATATATATATGTATATACTCCTTTCTTCCCGTGCAAACGAGTGCGTTTTCAGGAAGCAGGAACAGACTTGATTGTTTATCTTTTTAGCGCGGTTCCTCCCTCCCCCATAGGGAGGAACCCCGCTTATAAGGTTGATACAATGAAACGATCCGGATGTGCCGACTAGAAAATTTCGCGTTTCAGGACCCCTAGAGACCGAAAATAACGGTGGTTAAAATTTGTATATATATATTTATATATATATATATATATATATATATATATATATATATATATTTGTCTGTTCGCGGATTTCTGGCTTCCCTGATGGTCCGATTTTGATGAAATTTGGTACAAAAATCTGTCGTCCAATTTGAAAGGTCAAGTTCGTTAACCAGCAAAATCCGCCCACTAGAAGAAGGCGTTTGGGGCGAAATTCGCGCAAAAAAAATCGTAACGCTTACGTTTTAGCGCGGTTCCTCCCTCCCCCATAGGGAGGAACCCCGCTTATAAGGTTGATACAATGAAACAATCCGGAAGTGCCGACAAGAAAATTTCGCGTTTCAGAACCCCTAGAGACCGAAAATAACGGTGGTTCAAATTTGTATATATATATATATATATATATATATATATATATATGTATATATATATATATATATATATATATATATATATATATTTGTCTGTTCGCTCATTTCTGGCTTCCCTGATGGTCCGATTTTGATGAAATTTGGTACAAAAATCTGTCGTCCAATTTGAAAGGTCAAGTTCGTTAACCAGCAAAATCCGCCCACTGGAAGATGGCGTTTGGGGCGATATTCGCGCAAAAAAAATCGTAACGCTTACGTTTTTGAGTTCATAAGCTTGTAAGTACTCGTTTTATAGGCTTCTTGGGCTAGGAAAACGAATGAAACCATTTTCAAGGCGATAGCTTTAACCGTTTTCGAGAAAACTGAAAAAATAATTTTTGAATGCCGTTTTTGGTTTGGGTACTTAGAATCATGGGATTCAGTTGAAACATTTACTGCATCTTCTACTTTCATTAAAACTAATATGTTGAAATGGTTGCGTTTGGAGTTAAGGAAGGGTTAGAATAAAATATTTTATTAACAGACATAAAAAAGTTTTGGTAACTTTGTATACTTTCCCTAATATCTCGAAAAAGGTTAAGAATCTTGGGAAACGGAAGAATACCATTGGAAAGCTTACTAAATGCTCTACAGAAAAGGTTCTAATGAAAGTTTGGATTAGGCGATGTCAATCGGAGAAATAAGTGCTTAAAACTTTAAAGTAATTGATTTCGCTTATTCGAACTGTTCTTTTTGTCTTTGATGTTGATACTTAAAATTATGGGATTCAGATGAAACATTTTCTGCATGTTTGAATTTAATCAACACTAATATGTTAAAATTTCGGTTACGTTTGGAGCTAAGGAAGGATTAGAATAAAATATTTTATTAACAGACATGAAATGTTTTGGGAACTTCGTATACATTCCCTGATATCTCGAAGACGGTTAGGAATATTGGTAAACGGAGGGTTACCATGCGAAAGCTTACTAAATGTTCTACAAAAAAGATTCTGAAACAATTTTTGATTAGGCTATGTCAATCGGAGAAATAAGTGCTTAAACTTTGAAGTAATTGATTTCGTTTATTCGAACGGTTCTTCTTGTTTGTTTTTATTCCTTGTTGTTTTTTCATTGGTTATAGTAGGATAATGTATTTGACAATAAAACAGATTAATTAAAATAAGAAAAGCAATTCATTGTTAAAAATATATCAGGCTGTACCGTATGAAATGTCAGTTTTGGATTTGTCGATTTCCTTCAAATGTCTTGAAACTGTCGAGGCTCCTATTCCGAGTTCTTTGGCATATTCCCTAGTGTTTTTAATTGCTTATAGTAGTCAAATGTATTTGTCAATAAAACAGGATACGTATAATTAGAATCAATATTTTGTTTGTTAGAATTCGAAGATGCCGTATGAATATCTAGATTACAGTACTGGTGTTGATTTCGTTCTTTACAATTATTCTTGGTATTCCCTATTTTCATCTGTTACCCATAGTTTTTTATTGTTAGTAGGTTATTCTTATTGATTATAGAATATAAATCTATTTGGATATAAAACAGGATACGTAAAATTAGTGACAATATTTCGGAGATTTCTGAGCGAAATACTTTTAAGATTTTCTACCACCACGAACGGCTTTTTTCCTCTATTTTTATCCACTAGATAGGCTTTATTTTGCATATTATTCTATATAAGTTTTATTCAGCAGGCGATTCTGATGAAATGTTGTGTTTTTGCTTTGAATTTTAAATACGATGTGTCCTAGATTGGATAACATTAGCGAGTCTACATAGTTAAGAACCGACGACGGAGGATTACTTCTTGCCATGATTTAGTCTACATATGTATATTAAGTCCTAAATCCAAAAAATAAACTTCACAACGGTTAGATACTATGAGGGAATATGGCGGTTCAATGCCCGTAGAAACAAGGGGGCCGCAGGAAATTTACCTGCTAAGAGTTAATCCTCAAGAGCTGTAAATATACCCCAGGTATCTGCCGACACAAATACAAAGCCTAGGCGGAGAGCACCCCAAAAACTCAGATCCAAACATAGGTTATATACTAAATATTCATAAAGACTACTTAGTTGTAAACCGATTCATCAATTAGCAATCAATAGTTTTCAACAATGGTTATATACTAAATATTGATAAAAAGTATTTAATAAAAAAAAAACAATATTCCACAAGACTTGTTTTTGGTCCATTTGTGTCTACTCCATAGACTTAATTAGGTATATTATTCTATTGTAGTTGGGCAACTAAACTTTGTTTTATTTTGTTAAATGAAGTTTTTTTTCTTGACTTGTTATTCGTCTAGACTTTTATTTGTCCTTGTGTATTTAGTAGATAGGCTTTATTCGGCATATTATTCTATATAGGCTATATTAGGCAGGGTATTCTTCTCAATCTTGTGTACTTCTTCTTGATCCTTCTGTACATGGGCGTATATAAAAACAATTTCGGGGGGGGCTGAGACCATTTTCAGGGTATGGAATACTAAACATTTAGAGCTTGGAATAGTTTTAGGCAACTAAAACGCTATTACACGTAAAATAAAATATGTTTTATGAACTAAGTGATCTTATTTAATTTATTTTTAAGGGTTTTACGAGAAGTTTTTATCATCAATTCAAAATTTCGGGAGGGGCTGCAGCCCCCTCAGCCCCCCCCTCATATATGCTTCTGTATCCTCTAGAAAGGCTTTATTAGGCATATTTTGTATTGATTTATAGAGCTTTGCTTTAGAATGAGAGCCGGATTGTGTAATTTCCGCTTTTTTGTAAAAGTTAGCTACTGTCGGTGTCCCTGACGCCTTAATATCACTTTTATTTGAGATATTCGAGAGGATTTTGACAATTTTCACGAGAAATATAAAAAAAATAAGTTTATTTCTTTTCTATGCTTATCAAATGGCACAAGGGACATGAACGGAACCGCGCTAAGATGCTGCAGTTCCTGCGAGTCGGACTTTTATCTAATATTAACAAGAACACGACTAAAATAATGTCCATTACTAGTGCTTACCTGCTCAAAAGTGATTAAAAAATTAAATAACTTAAAAAAAAAAAAATTATCTGAAAAAATTACTTTTAGACGAAAATGTCAATATTTCAAGGTCATTGCGGGTCGCCTTGGAGTTGTTTGATTTAGCTAAAATTTTGCATAGATCGATATTTTGTTGATTGGAACAAGATGTCCCTCCCGGGGTGGGAGGTAAACTTTTAGAAAGTTGAAAAATAAGGGCCACCCTAATCAGTCCAGGCAATGAATGCTTGAAAACAGTTAAAGGTGGAAATTTTTGGAGCACAATTTTTGACTTCATAACTTTGTTTGGGCTGGATAGGAGGTGAACATATCAAAAGTCCTCGCCCCTGGTCATTAACCCGGGGGGGGGAGGGGGTTTAGAAGGTCCCATTTTTCGGGTTTTCACTTATGTTTCGGAAATGCTGCATTCTAGCGACAAGACTATTCTATAACAAATAAAAGCTGATTAAATTTCCTACAAGTTTTATTCTATAATTTTTTTCGAGATATCTTTAGTTTTCGAAATATCCGCTCTTGAAAGTCTGTCATTTTGGGGAAAAACACTTTTCCGCATATTTTTTCCCCGTTTTGACGGGATAACTCTTCAACGATAACACAAAAAATAAATAACGGGCATAGGATTGTAGAGTATTGTATTCCTTCAATAATATATATTACTTTGCTATTTTATGTATTTTCCTTCAAACGTGAAAATAATTTCAGTGTTCATCGTGATATCAGAAATTTAGCGACCAACAGCCCAGGAAACTAAGAGTTATAGGTGGAAGTGTTTGGAACACAATTTTTGACTTCATAACTTTGTTTCGGCTAGTTAGGGGGTCAACATATCAAAAGTCCTCTCCCGTTGCCTTTCTGCCGGGGGGAGAGGGGGTTTAGAAGGTCCCATTTTTCCTAGCGACATGACCATTCTATAACAAAAGAAAGCTTATTACATTTCCTACAAGTTCTATTCTATAAAGTTTTTCGAGATATCTTTAGTTTTCGAAATATCCGCTCGTGAAAGTCTGTCATTTTGGGAAAAAAACACATTTGTTTCTATTTTCGACCGGATATCTCTTCAACGATGAACCCAAAAAATAAATCGCGGCTATAGGGTTGTAGGACCTCCTAACTAGCCGAAACAATGTTATGAAGTCAAAAATTGTGTTCCAAACATTTCCATCTATAAATCTTAGGTACCTGGACTATTAGTCGCTAAATTTCAGATTTCACGATGAACACTGAAATTATTTTTACGTTTGAAGGAAAATACATAAAATAGCAAAGTAATATATATTATTGAAGGGAATGCAATACTCTACAACCCTATAACCGGTATTTATTTTTTGGGTTTATCGTTGAAGAGTTATCCCGTCATAAAGGGGAAAAAATATGCGGCGAAAGTGTTTTTCCCCAAAATGACCGACTTTCAAGAGCGGATATTTCGAAACCTAAAGATATCTCGAAAACGTTATAGAATAGAACTTGTAGGAAATTTAATCAGCTTTCATTTGTTATAGAATAGTCATGTCGCTAGGACGCAGGGTTTCCATGATATAAGTGAAAACCTGAAAAATGGGACCTTCTAAACCCCCCCCCTCCCCCCCGGCACAAAGGCTACGGGCGAGGACTTTTGATATGTTCACCTCCTATCCAGCCCAAACCAAGTTACAAAGTCAAAAATTGTGTTCCAAAAATTTCCATCTATAACTGTTCGTTGACTGGACTGATATCCCGCACATTGAATTTTTGTTTTAGGGCTTGTATAACTTATTTTATGTCATTATCTTTACCTATTAATAAAAGATTATCTACTTTACCTATTAATAAAAGATCATCTTAAGCTTATTAAATTGTAACGATACTATTACATTGTAAATAATAAATTTTAAATTCGAAAAACCTTTAAAGACAAGAAAGGCGCGTAAAGACCAAAAGAAGGTTCCAGGAAAATAAAAAAACAAAACAAATGGTTTTATATTAATATATTTACATTAAAAACTAACATAGAAAATTCTGACATAAAATATTCAATAGACTCATTAATGTTTTAAAATCTGAATTGCAGGAACGAGTAAATATTATTTTTATATAAAGTCTAACAGCTGATATAGGTACTTGCCTAGGTAGGTTGGACACTCCCGCCAAAAACTCTTTTTGAGTTACAATGGAGAGCTAGTCTCATACAGTTGGTTGTAGTTCTAATGGAGATCTAGTATGATACAGCCGATTGGTCACAGTCTTAATGGTGATGCAGTCGATTGGTCACAGTCTTAGTGGTGATACAGTCGATTGGTCACGGTCTTAGTGGTGATACAGTCGATTGGTCACGGTCTTAGTGGTGATACAGTCGATTGGTCACGATCTTAGTGGTAATACAGTCGATTGGTCACAGTCTTAGTGGTGATGCAGTCGATTGGTCACAGTCTTAGTGGTGATACAGTCGATTGGTCACGGTCTTAGTGGTGATACAGTCGATTGGTCACGGTCTTAGTGGTGATACAGTCGATTGGTCACGATCTTAGTGGTGATACAGTCGATTGGTCACAGTGTTAGTGGTGATGCAGTCGATTGGTCACAGTCTTAGTGGTGATGCAGTCGATTGGTCACAGTCTTAGTGGTGATGCAATCGATTGGTCACAGTCTTAGAGGTGATACAGTCGATTGGTCACAGTCTTAGTGGTGATACGGTCGATTGGTCACAGTCTTAGTGGTGATACAGTCGATTGGTCACAGTCTTAGTGGTGATACGGTCGATTGGTCACAGTCTTAGTGGTGATACAGTCGATTGGTCACAGTCTTAGTGGTGATACGTTCGATTGGTCACAGTCTTAGAGGTGATACAGTCGATTGGTCACAGTCTTAGTGGTGATGCAGTCGATTGGTCACAGTCTTAGTGGTGATGCAGTCGATTGGTCACAGTCTTAGTGGTGATGCAGTCGATTGGGCACAGTCTTAGTGGTGATACAGTCGATTGGGCACAGTCTTAGTGGTTATACAGTCTTCCACGGTAGTTTTTATGCGGAGTTTAGAGTTGTGTTTAAATAATCGCAAAGGTTCGCCCAGTGTTGCAGATTGGCTAATTTTGAATTGAAGAAAGAAGATTTATTTGTTCGTCACCGGAAGTAATCGAGAGCAGAAATTCCAGCGTTTGCTGTCTGCAGCTCTAATGTATGCTGTCTGCAGCTCTAATGTATGCTGTCTGCAGCTCTAATGTATGCTGTCTGCAGCTCTAATGTATGCTGTCTGCAGCTCTAATGTATGCTGTCTGCAGCTCTAATGTATGCTGTCTGCAGCTCTATTGTATGCTGTCTGCAGCTCTAGTGTATGCTGTCTGCAGCTTTATACCAGGTAAAATTTGCTTTTTCAATTGCATGGATGTTGACTTGTTGATGAGTCTTTTGTTTAGAGTTCTAAAGGTTATCCTCAGAAACAGGGTGTAAAAACATCATGATTTTTTAAAAAAAATCAAAAAAATCGGATTTATTTGATTTAAATCAGATTTTTTTGATTTAAATCGGATTTTTTTGATTTAAATTGAATTTTTTTTACTAAAACTGGCTTTAAAAAAGAAATCAGACTTTTTAAATGTATCTAGTCTATATAGAGAGCTGGTTATTACCTAGTTGTTCATTATATAAACCTGTAACTAAAATATTAGTTTATTTGCAATGCAAATAATGAAATAACTATTCTAAAGTGGTGGGTCTTAAGTGGATAATTTTGGCAGCATAGCAGAATTGACGGATCATATATACAGGGGTTGAAGTTCACCTATATTTTGAAACCGGAATTTCTGTAAATTTAAAGACTTAAATCAACAAAAATCATTAATTTTCGGCGATTAAATTTAAATGTACAGAAACTCTGTTCTCAAAATATAGGACAATTTCGACCCCTGTATATAAAATGACTTAATTTTCAAATTTTAAAACAACAATTTTAGAAATGAAGCTTTAAAGAAATATTAATCACTAGGGAACAGATGTAATTGTATTTACATATTCTTTTCTGATTCGTAAATCCTAAGTATTGTTGTAATTCTGCACGTTTTAAGTGTTTTAAATGTATTTAAACAGTTTTTTATTTTACATATTTTGTCAAAACTCTATATTTTTACATATTCTGCCATAAATACATATGTTTGCTACATATAAGCACTTTCCTCCGAAGGAAAGTAGCTATTGAGGTTGCACTCATGACGGAATTTTTGAAAAATTTCTTCGAATCTTTATCCATCCTACCTAGTAGACACCAAACATGACCCCAGCTAAAATTTATATATATATATATATATATATATATATATATATATATATATGCATATATATAGTTATATACATATGTCCGTTAACACGATACAGGCCAGAGTTTTTGTTTTTTCGCCACGAAACTTGGTATCTAGGCACACGGTAGTGCGCCAGGCTAAGTTCCGGCCTAAGCATACTGTGGGTATTTTACAGGAGGTCTTAGAGCCGATTTTTACCCTCTCATAACTTTCAAACAGTTAAAGATAAATTTATGAAATTTTACAGAGGTATTATACTACTAGATGTGAGTAAGACTGGAAATTTTCATAATTATACATCGAATAGTTTTTGAGATATAGGCGATCGAAAATCGGGATTTATAGGACTCACTGACTCATTAAAATTATTAGGCACTTCCCATGATGCTAGAGACTTGAAATTTTGCAGGATGATAGATTTGAGGGTGTTATTAAAGGAAAAAATCCTGAAAAGTTGTGTTTGACACCGCTTCCGGGGCGGGGGCGCGCTAGTTTTGTACTTCCTTCGGAAACCCATCATTCCGTCCGAAACCCATGATGTGGGGTATCAAATGAATCGTCTCGTTATGAAGAACCTATTTACTGAAATATCACTTTCCTCAACCAGGTATATTCTTAAACTTGGCAATTTTTTTTTTTGTGCCGAAATTATCTTTAGAGAGAAAACTAAACATTGCCAAGTTTAAGAATATACCTGGTTGAGGAAAGTGATATTTCAGTAACTGGATATAAGTATTGTTATTGTTGTTTTTAAAGGTCAGTTGAAGTGTCTTTACTCTTCTTAGTAATAAGAAGACTAATAGGTCTTCTAAGTAATGAACTTGGACATTTCTTTCTTGTATCATCTCTTATATTGGCAAATATTTTTGGTTGAAAATATGGTGCACTTAATACACCAACTCAAACTACTTTTTTTGGAGTGTAGGATGGTAAGGCGTTTTTGGGGGGTTTTAGGAGGGGATATTTCTCGCTTTTTGGGGAGGGAAGTGTTTCTTTGTGGGGGGAGGAACTGTGTTTTTTTTTGGGATATAGTATTCCCCATCAAACGATTTAACGAGTTCGTTAACCAACAAAATGGGTCCATCTGGAGGGGGGTTTACTCCGGAGCCAAAGTAGTTATTTGCCAATAACAGTCGTAATTTTTCTTATATTTCAATGAAACTCGGTATTCGTTCTGTTCAACTAAAGAGGAAAATAAGTTGTAAAAATAAACTAAATCGGTTCATTAGGAGGGGGGTTTACTCCGGACCCAAATTACTAATTTGCTCATACCGGTCGTAATTTCTGCAGTATTGTAACGAAACGCGGTTTACGTCTTGTGTATCTAATAAGAAAGAAGTGTCGTAAAAATGAACAAAATCGGTCAATCGGAAGGGGGGGGGGATTTACTTTGTACTATGTTTGAATTGAATTGAAACAGTTGTTATTTATGTTCTTATTTTATTTATCTATAGAGATTATTTTAAGCAAATTATTCAGGAATGCGCTTGACACTACGCAATTCTGAGGAAAGTGCTTAGTTATGCAGCTCCTGCATGACGGCCTTTTTTAATATTCTTTTTATTTTGTAATTGAAGAAAACCGAGAAAGAAAATAAAACTTTACCCATTGAGTCTAGGTAACTGTGATATTTCTAATTCCAAGAAGGTGGCTGTATATGTACTATGTCAATACTGTGTACAGGGTGTCACAAAAATAATGGCCATCCGTTGGCCAGATGATTCTCCAATGCGAGATAGGAAAAAATAACCCCCATAGTAACCCCGGCAAAATAACCCCCATAGTAACCCCGGCAAAATAACCCCCATAGTAACCCCGGCAAAATAACCCCCATAGTAACCCCGGCAAAATAACCCCCATAGTAACCCCGGCAAAATTGACCTAGAAATGTTATTCAAGGTCAATTTTTTTTATTGCATATTTCGAAACTGCGAGTCATGAGGAAGAAAAAATTCAACGGCACCATAGGTCAGAAATTACTCCTTATGGTCAAAGTGACCATTAACAGCGCGCACGCGGGCCATTCCATTACAATCGTCAAATAGTGGCCGATTTTGATAATTTTTTTTTTAGTATGTTCTACTAACATTGCCTTACACAAAAATACCTCGTTTGATTTTTTTTAAAAAAGCATCTTCCAGTATAAAATAATGTAAGTATATTGAACAACGGCCCTCACAGCGGCAATCATTGGAGGACCAGAACTTCCTTCGGGAAGAACGTCTTCCTTCAGATTACAGCAATTTCAGGAGTTGAGGCCCGGGATCAGGAGCAGAGATCATTGTTTTGCAGGTGGGTGCTATACATGTTGGAATGACATCCAGACTTCCTCCAGCGGGTATTGTGGATGGAAGAAAGTTTGTTTTCCAACGTTACCGTCCACAGCAGGCAAAATGGACGAGAATAACTTGGGCAATTAAAAGAATTTGGAGAAAGTCTGGCAGCTTGCCTCAGAAGTGAAGGCCGAAATATTTAAGCTGGTGAACGGGGACAATTGCTACGGGCGCTGGAGTGATAATCTTACTTATTACGTGTTTTTTTTTTTGATTTTTTTTAGAAAGAAACTTTTTTTTCTGCACACGGGCAAGGACAATTACTCTATCCTCTATTCTAAGAGCGCCTCGAGGACTGGTTGGTTCATCAAATTCATACACGACCTGTGAAATCCCTAATGATTAATTTCAGCGATTGGTTGAAAGCTTATGGCCAGGAGCTCTTCATAAGCTTCGAGAATAACCTCATAAAGGCATTTCTGTCAATTGTAAAATATGCGTTCTGGTCCTCCAATGATTGCCGCTGTGAGGGCGGTTGTTCAATATACTTACATTTTTTTATACTGGAAGATGCTTATTTAAAAAATCAAACGGGGACAAATCATTTTTGTGTAAGACAATGTTAGAACATGCTAAAGAAAGCAAATTATCAAAATTGGCCACCATTTGTCGATTGTAATAGAATGGCCCACGTATACGCTGTTAATGGTCATTTTGACCAATAGGAGTCATTTCTGACCTATGGTGCCGTTGACTTTTTTCTTCCACATGACTCAGTTTCGAAATATGCAATAAAAAAATTTGACCTTGGAATAACATTTCCAGGTAAATTTTGCGGGGGTCAATATGGGGATTATTTTTCCGATCTCACATTGGAGAATCATCTGGCCAACGGATGATCATTATTTTTGTGATACCCTGTACAAAAGGCATGTTGTTAGTGGATAGCATTAGAATCATACGAGACAAATAGAGAAAATCCAGGTTTTTAGAAGGAGCTACTGGGAATAAATTAAAAAATAAAGTGAAAAGACAGTCTAGAATAAACCCCTGGATGGAAAAATATCCACATTATTGGAGATATCCATAGCGGCAAAACGATTAACAGTTTAGTTGAGTCCCACTCTTCAGAGCAGTTGATTGTAGCCTTCAAATACACACCAGAGGCTTTAGTAGATGTTGAAAGATAATTTAGTCGCTTCAAAAGTATACTCAGATCAGATCGGCATCATTTCACATTTTAAAATACAAGATGTAGCAAACAATCTTCCAAAATAATGTTCATCTTTAAACATTTTCAACTTTTCCACTTTTTATAATGAGTTCCTAATTTTTATTTATGCTTCATTTTTCAATATTTTAAACAGTTTTTGTCATTTTCTTCTATACTTTTGTTCTTTTCATTAATAATAACTGAGTTCCTACTTATTATTTATGCTTTTCTTTTCAATATTTTATAGTGCTTAAGGTATTTGTTTACTAAATATTTTCAATTTTTTATTACATATTTTATTATAAATAGTTAAATATATATGTAAATATTTTCAATTTTATGTTCCCTATTAATCACGTACACTAACAGAAATATTATAATTTAAAGCTTTAAACAAAAAACCCAGTTTGTCAGCCTTTTCACATCTAATTAGGTAGTTTCTCATTTGACTTTGAACAAAAACAAGGGTTGAAAACATTCTTTCAACCCTTGCAGTTTAAGCCTTTCCTGTCATAAACTGCTCTATTATTAACAGTTCTTTTGAGGAAATACAATATTTTAAGGACAACGAAGACTTCCACCAATTTAAAGCATTCACTTCGCCCACTACCTGCCAATCTCTTTTATCTTAAACTTAAAAGGAGATTTATTTGCAGAATTAAAAACAAAGAAAGGGTCATAAAAGAAACAGACTTTGAATAGTTAAGAATGGTCAAGTGAGTGTAGGCCCTAGGGACAAAAATAAAGACAAAATATTGAAATGGCTGAAAAAAGGCAGAACTAGTTAGATCTAAGTTAAAAAAATAAATTAAAGTTAAAAAAAAATATATAATAATAATTTTTTTGAACAAAATCAATTGGTTTAAATCAATATTTTTTTTATGAAATAAATTTATTTAAATCAATGATTTTTTTAAAAAAATCAAATGATTTTAATCATGATTTAAATCACTGATTTAAATCAATTGATTTAAATCGTTGACACCCTGCTCAGAAATCATATTTTCTGGAAAACCATGCCCCCTCTGGGAGTACCGTCTCCATACTTCTGTTTTTTCAGTGATCTATTCACTTGATAATATTTTTGAAACTTAATTTATATATTACAGGTACTCTGAAAACACTAATTACAATATTGACACTTTATACAGTGAAATACGTGGAATAAGAAGGAACAAAAATATTATGTTATGTCGTCATTCAGCCTTGGGTAATTCCAAGGTACCACCTGTTATAATATAAGTTCATTCACGTTTGTTAACATTTCTGAAAGCGATTTGCCCTAAAGAAAGAGTTAAATAAACTTCTATTCTTTTCTTGTTTCGGTCATTCCTCGTTCGAGAAGTGCACATCTTTCGAAAGGATATACTGAGATGTCCTAGTTCCTCTAAAAGACTGGAAATACAATATCCTTGCTCCTGCGCGTTACGGGTAAAGGACACTTCCAGACCTGGTACTATTAGCGTGGTTCGTTCCTCCCCCCCCCCATAGGGAGGAACTCCGCGGATGAGGTTGACCTCAGAACGCAATACGGAAGTGCCGACTAGAATATTTCGCGTTTCAGAACCCATAGATCACGAAAATAACAGGGGTTCAAATTTTTATGTATATGAACATAGTATCTAATTTTTATGTATATGAACATAGTATCTAATTTTTATGTATATGAACATAGTATCTAATTTTACCACCCGTTTTTAAAGAGGATAATGCTACTACCTTTTCTTTCCAGACCCTTAGGCGTATATAAGGGGGGGGCTGCAGCCCCCTCCCGAAATTTTGAATTGATCGGTAAAAATCTCATAAAACCCTTAAAAATAAATTAAATAAGATCATTTAGTTCATAAAACATATTCTATTTTGGGTGTAATAGCGTTTAAGAGGGGTCTCCCGTGGTCTAATGGCTAGCGCCCTGGATTCATAAGCGGGAGATGGTGGGTTCGATTCCCAACCTCCGGCAGGAATTTTATCATCCCACGGCTCGCTGGTAAAATTCCTCGCTGCACCCTGGATGTCGGCGCTAATGACCTAGATGTAGACGCGCCGTAAAAAAAAAAAAAAAAAAAAAAAAAATAGCGTTTAAGTTGGCTAAAACTCTTCCAAGATCTAAATTGTTAGTATTCCATACACCGGAAATGGTCTCAGCCCCCCCCCGTCTAAATAAAAGGCATGTATTTTTTTAAATTAAAAAATGTGAAAATATTAAATTCAAAAACTTTTGTAATTCGAATTTTGTATAATTCGAACTTTTTGGTTGGATAATTGGTCCCCTGGGGTTCGAATTATCCAAGTTCTACTGTATTACATTTGAATTTATTTTAACAGAATAATCTGTGTTCTCGTTTCGCTTACTTTGAACCCGTGAGATAGGAGTACTCATATTAAATAGTTTTAGCAGCCGTGGCATTTCAAATATTCTATAGATAAAATAAAATTATTACACTTTGACACAGCCAACGTCTTGCTTGTTTTTAAAATTAAATATTATATTAAGAAAAAAAAATATTATAACATTTTGGCGTCCAACTTGATGGCTAAATAAAGTAATAATAAATAAATTAAAATGCCTGAAGACAGTCCATGCAACGAATGCTTAAAACACCTAAATTTTTGGAACACAATTTTTGACTTCGTAACATTGTTTGGGCTGGATAGGACGTGAACATTCCCAAAATGACTGACATTCAAGAGCGGATATTTCGAAAACTAAAGATATCTCGAAAAACTTTATTGAGATGAACTTGTAGAATATTTAATCAGCTTTCATTTTTTTACGGAATAGTCATGTCGCTAGGACGCAGGGTTTCTGAGATATAAGTGAAAACCCGAAGAATGGGACCTTCTAAACCCCCCCCCCGGAACCAAGGCAACGGGTGAGGACTTTTGATATGTTGACCTCCTAACTAGCCGAAACAAAGTTATGGAGTTAAAAATACGTGAAAATAATTTCAGTGTTCATCGTGATATCAGAAATTTAGCGACTAACAGCCCAGGCAACTAAGAGTTATAGGTGGAAGTGTTTGGAACACAATTTTTGACTTCATAACTTTGTTTCGGCTAGTTAGGGGGGGTCAACATATCAAAAGTCCTCGCCCGTTGCCTTTCTGCCGGGGGTAAGGGGGTTTTAGAAGGTCCCATTTTTCGGGTTTTCACTAATATCTCGGAAACCCTCCGTCCTAGCGACATGACCATTCTATAACAAATGAAAGCTTATTACATTTCCTACAAGTTCTATTCTATAAAGTTTTTCGAGATATCTTTAGTTTTCGAAATATCCGCTCGTGAAAGTCTGTCATTTTGGGAAAAAACACATTTGTTTCTATTTTCAACCGGATATCTCTTCAACGATGAACCCAAAAAATAAATCGCGGCTATAGGGTTGTAGGACCTCCTAACTAGCCGAAACAATGTTATGAAGTCAAAAATTGTGTTCCAAACATTTCCATCTATAAATCTTAGGTACCTGGACTATTAGTCGCTAAATTTCAGATTTCACAATGAACACTGAAATTATTTTTACGTTTGAAGGAAAATTCATAAAATAGCAAAGTAATATATATTATTGAAGGGAATGCAATACTCTACAACCCTATAACCGTTACCTATTATTTTTTGGTTACATCGTTGAGGAGTTATCCGGCCAAAACGGGGAAAATATGCGGCAAAACTGTTTTTCCCCAAAATGACAGACTTTCAAGAGCGGATATCTCGAAAACTAAAGATATGTATCTCACAAAAATTTTATTGAATAGAACTTGTAGGAGTTGTAATCAGCTTTCATTTGTTATAGAATAGTCATGTCGCTAGGACGCAGGGTTTCCGAGATATAAGTGAAACCCTAAAAATAGGACCTTCTAAACCCCCTTCCCCCCCGGCTCACAGGCTACGGGCGAGGACTTTTGATATGTTCACCTCCTATCCAGCCCAAACAAAGTTACAAAGTCAAAAATTTTGTTCTTTAAATTTCCATTTATAACTGTTCGTTGCCTGGAATGAAACAATATTTTAAATATTTCGAATGGAAGCCAGAACGTATCTAGTGATTACGTCATCCAATGCGAGGAATTCGAGTACGCGGAACCGACGGTTGTTGCTAGGCGCGAGTTCCTGCAAATTATGCTAAGTAAATTCGACGATTAAAAACAGAAGATGCCAACAAAATTGACGACTTAAAAACAAAACGAGACAATAAATTTGACGGTTTAAAAACAGAACTAGGCAAGAAAATTGTCGATTTAAAAACAAAACTAGACAATAAATTTGACGATTTAAAAACAGATCTAGGCAAGAAAATTGACATTTAAATACAAAAGAAGTCAATAAAAATTGACGATTTAAAAACAGAACTAGGCAACAAAATTGACGATTTAAAAACAAAACTAGACAATAAATTTGACGATTTAAAAACAGAACTAGGCAACAAAATTGACGATTTAAAAATATCGACCAATAACATTCTTAATAAAAATAATGAGAAAAATGATGAAAATTTAAATCAATTGAATGTAATGATACATTAAATAGTAATGATGATTTTAGTGAATTAATTAAAGATAATCTGAATTATAATTGTAGTATTAATGATCAAAAACTTAATAAAATATTTATTGAAACTAAAAATGAAAGTGAGTAAATTATAATTGTAGTATTAATGATCAAAAACTTAATAAAATATTTATTGAAACTAAAAATGAAAGTGAGTAAATTATAATTGTAGTATTAATGATCAAAAACTTAATAAAATATTTATTGAAACTAAAAATGAAAGTGAGTAAATTATAATTGTAGTATTAATGATCAAAAACTTAATAAAATATTTATTGAAACTAAAAATGAAAGTGAGTAAATTATAATTGTAGTATTAATGATCAAAAACTTAATAAAATATTTATTGAAACTAAAAATGAAAGTGAGTAAATTATAATTGTAGTATTAATGATCAAAAACTTAATAAAATATTTATTGAAACTAAAAATGAAAGTGAGTAAATTATAATTGTAGTATTAATGATCAAAAACTTAATAAAATATTTATTGAAACTAAAAATGAAAGTGAGTAAATTATAATTGTTAAACATCTGTAGAAAATGAATCTACATTCATTTATTCATTACAACGAAAACAATCAGCTAATGCCAAAACATTTATGTGCACACTAGCTGTTACCCGGCGTGTTATGCTATACCTACTTTCTGCTTATAGAAAAGCAAAATTAAATTAGAAAAAATTGTTATTAAAATCTAATAACGCAAATCTTAAACTATTTGGGTACATAGTTTCGAACCCGGTACTTCCGAACTGTGGGTCCTAGACGATTTTAAGCTATCTAGCTATGACTCTCCCCAAATGGAGACCTACATGTTTGGCACGTTTGGTCAAAATCGGTCAAACATTGAGGACTTTTATAAGGAACAAACATACAAACAGACAGCTGGTAGACGTTTTTGACCTAGTCTAAGGGCCGCCACACACTATCAGGTAGACATATATATATATATATATATATATATATATATATATATATATATATATATATATATATATATAAGAAACTTGAAGTGCCTTGGAACTTCCAAGCGACTTTTCTTCACCCGACTTCTTCCAAGTTGGAAATAGTCATGTTAACCCTGGAACACTAACCTGCGTCATATTGACGCATATAGATGTAATCAATTGTCATTTTCTTTCGTTAAAATATTTACTGCGTTGGCAATGTGTAATTTGCAATCATTTACATAATTAATTAATGGTGTACTATATTTTAGGTGCTCGTTACTAACTCTTTGTCAAATTGATGCAATTTATAATGAGTCTTTATTACTACCTATACGTCAGTTGCTCATATTACTAATAGTGCATGAAAATGACGTAGAAAAATTTACGTGTATTACTAACCTGTACGTCAATTTGATCCACTGTCTTCTGGGAAAATCAAGGTCACACCTATGTAATTTGTCGCTGAGAAGTGAAATCATGCTGGATCGGGGCAGGAGGAATTGCTCCAGGAATAGGTGGGGGGGGGGAGACGGGCTCTACCCGTCTCTACATGCACTGTTAGTAATATGAGCAACTGACGTATAGGTAGAAATGAACTCATTATAAATTGCATCAATTTGACACAGAGTTAGTAACGAGCACCTAAAATATAGTTACACCATTAATTATTAATTAATTAATTATGTAAATAATTGCAAATTACACATTGCTAACACAGTAAATATTTTAAAAGTCGAGAAGGCATTGGGATATTATATTATGTATTATTATAATTCCAGTTATTATATCTTGAGAAAGGCCATGGGCGTATATAAGGGGGGGGGCTGAGGGGGCTGCAGCCCCCCCCCCCGAAATATTTTTGATCGGTAAAAATTTGTCATAAAACCTTTAAAAATAAATAAAATAAGATTACTTAGTTCATAAAAAATATTTTATTTTAGGTGTAAGCGTTTTAGTTGGTTAAAACTATTTCAAGTTCAAATTTCAAATGTTAGTATTCCATACCCCGGAAATAGTCCATATTTTTTGTTGCTCTATGTTTTATGCTTTTAATTTGTATTTTTATGTATTAAATATTGACAAATATTCATTTTTTTTAACAACAGATTTCTCCATTATCCCTGGTAATTAATCCTGAGTCATTTTCCTGTGTCTACGTCAAATTGATACACAGGTTAGTAATAGTGTAGGATGAATTAAGGTTAGTGTTCCAGGGTTAAGAAATATAGTCTTGTAATTTAGCAAGTTATTTGAAGGGTACTGGGAAAAAGGGGCTAAGTAAAAAAAATCGAAATTGAGCTTGTAGGAGTACTATGGTGTGTAAAAACGGCACAGGTAAAAAACGAGGCTTGTCCCTTTAAATAAGCAAAAGAAAATTTACTGTGCAGGAAAAGAAAGGGCTAAATCTGAGCAAAAGAGGGAAAGAAGGGGGGGGGGAAGTCAGCTGTGATTGAAGCTGATAGAAAATACGCTCTTTCAGCAGCTTATCTGCAAGCAGTTTTTTTTCAAATTTAATTCCGCTATCGAAGGCTAATTTTTAAGATATCAGACATTTTTCCAAATTTTGTGAAGAATAGGTATGCCAAAAAATATTTATCGTCTTTGCCTCAGCAGGAAAACTGAATCCAAAACACTGTATCCAACATGCATATTGCTAATACCTTTTGAATTGAATAATTTATACAAGTAAAGAAGTTTTTTTTTTTTTTCTATACAAACATTCTTAATTAGGCGAGTAGATTAATATACTATTAATATACTACAGACTCGCCTCCTTTATTCCCTGTAATCAGCTGACTTAGCACCTTTTTAACCAGTTCTTGGTTCCCTTTTTACAAGTTCCTATATTTGTAGCATAAAACAACAAAACTTTAAATTGAAAAGCTCCACCTATATTCTTAATGAGTAAGAGGCTTGATATAGTTTTGAGTCTTTAAATCTAAAGAGCCCCTTCTTTCCCTGAGCCCTTACTTGGTTATTATAGAAGATTATATGTTATTAATCCATATTGAAGAAGCAGTTATAAGCAATACTGCTGACATTCGGGAAGCAAGAATGTATCCTGCATTACTTTTTGTTTCTTTGCTTTCTGGAAAAACAACACCAGTTCCGAATGGTCTCCTATAGTAAGTTGCAAGATAATAGGTGCCTCTCGTTCTGGAACAGAGATAATATTATTGATAAGAGTGCTTGTATTAGGAACAATTTTGAATTTAATAAGTTAAGATAAAAAATTAAATTAGTTTCAACGGAAACGTGAATGGTACTTTTGTGTTCAGGGTGGGACTTAAGGGGTAGGAGATGGCACAAGAAGAAGAAGCGGTTTCCTTGAGGTGACAGGAGTGGTAACTTGCCGTATTTTCCTTACAGAAAACACAGCCAATAAATGGGACTATAAAACAGGACACAAATATAATTAAAACGTCCGTCTTGAGCATCCCTACTATTGTACCAGAACCGCCAAAACTTAGGAACACATCACACTCTCATAGTCATCAAAGAATGGATTAGCGTATGACCAAGGAATAGAGATAGTTACAAAACTGCACTTAAGTCATAACGCAAATACACTCAGGTGACGATGGCAAACGTCCAACTGACATTGTATACGCAGAAGGAGGTAGGAAACGATAAGAGACGTACCCAGCCTTTCTACACCTCCAACAATCTCTCACCTATCCATCCTCCCGCCGACACAAAGATGCGTATGTCCCCGCAAGCCCCCGCACATACGCCTCCCTCTTAGGGTGCGTTTACATCTGACACTTCTCGCAGGAAATATATGTCAGGTGTCGGATAGATATTCTCTTGAAGGTTTACATACTGGCAGAAATAGCTAGACATTTATGTCATGGATATGTATAAGACAGTTCTGGATTTTTTCTAATTTGCGATAAATTCACCAAAAGCATAAATAATCAGTGTTTACATGTGTTGGTATAGAAGTGTCGACTATACAGCTAGTAGCCAAGATATTTATCTCTGAAATTAAATTCTTCTCGTAAAAATCTGTGTTTACACCTGGTGGTATAGAAGTGTCAACACTTATAGTTCGTGATAGAAATATATATCTCAGACATAAATTGCTCATGGTTTACACTAGTTGCAATTTCTGTCTGATATAAATTTCCTGCAATAACTAGCAAATGTAAACCCACCCTTAAGTCGCTAGCTTGCGGACAGATCCCCGGGAAGGGGATACCTATTTCTCTAGCTTCCACCCCGAGACAGCTAGTCACCAGGAACCCTGGCGAACTGAACCAGAGTATCTAAGACACGCCACTACGTCTGTAACAGACGAAGCATGAAGGGCCCCCGCCACCAACGTCCAACTGACAGGTGTGCGCGCGCCAGAAAGTGGAAACGGAAAGAGGCCCGTATATAGCATTATGAGCCCTCACCGAACCCCACCCTTCACACACTAACCTTACTAACGCTCACGAGATGAGGGCTTCCCTGCGATCCCCCATGGGGTTTCGCTTTCCATGGGAGATCGCAAGACGGCCCTCGGGATAGGCCCTACTACAGTTGCTTCTGCCCCCCTGCAGAGCGCATGAGTCTCGCTCTATACAGAATACCTCCAAATTTTGGCTACTCTCAGCGGAGCATCCAACCATGTGACCACTATGCACGACAGGCAACCACTACGTGATTCCTGCCATCAACCCAACCGTAGTACCATTTTGGAAACTCATGACCGTGCCATGAGCCCCTTAGCACCAGAATGGTCACTGGCCCGGAAGTGTTAAAAGCACCCCCTACGGTTTCCTTCCAGAAGAGAAACAGGGGGGGGGGTGCTGATCCTGATCTCTCAAGGAGGGTAGGTCCCGTGCCTGTTACATAGCCGCTACAGTGTTGGCCGGTGATCGAGGGAACCAACCGAAGAAGGTCCCCAAGCCAACGAACACTCCCAGCCAGCACGTGGGACAGACCCCGTAGGGTTGCCCCGGACGTCAAAGAGTCGGCACTACAGATCCCGGGGGTCTCCCCTCCTACCGAAGTAGCATTGGGCCCCAGTCTCCTCGGCTGGCATGAGAAACTTAGACTTCAGACTCGTATTCACAACCACACGAAAATACAACAAAATCAAAACACCCTACTGGTCAAAATAGACCAGGTCAATGTGGTCGCTCCGTAATGCACAACAAAGACCATGGAGGATAACTCAGGTAACACCGGAACAGACAAGCAGTGTTACTGAAACAGACTTGACAGAATCTTAATGACTGTCATAGCATACTGTGTCATCAATCAAAATTGCACGAAGAGATCAATTTGAGATACTTAAAGCACATTTACGTAAAGGACTCAGAACTAACGGATGTCCAAAACAACCCTATAAGAAGAAAAGCTCACGGAAGTACTACGAGGGTTACTTTAGGATGATGGATTTCTAGCAGACACCCTATCCCTTATGGCGTACCACAAGGGTAAGTACACAGACCTACAATATTCTCGATCTTCATTGCAGAAATGGCGGGTGAGAAATACCCAAAAATAAACACACCTGCATTCGACGACGGTATATCAATGTGAACCATGTCGCATTCAAAAGGATTCAAAGAGACGGACAAGCCAGTCCAGATATAGTTGTCAAACTGCACCGCATCGAATAGAAATTAATCCCGACAAGATGGATGTATTATTACATTCCTCCCCCTCTCTTCCTCTTTCTCTTCTCTCGGACAATCATTCGTTTTACGCTCTTCTCTATCTTTGTGCACGTTACAACAGATTCTCACGCCATCCTTGGACACCTTTACGCGTTATTCCAGACACATCACGCCTTCCATGCGTCCATGCATAATAAGGTAACCTCCTCATACATCGTATTTCTTGTATCTTATATATGCCGGTTATATTCTAGGCACATAGTTTTAGCATAATTATGCTTTAGCGGTGACTAAACTGGAAAAAAACGTTACAAAAAGGTGTCTCAAAAATGCGTTCGCGCAGGCGCAGTACCGTTCGCACATGCGCAGTGTAGTTCGCGCATGTGCAGTGGCGTTCGTGCATGTGCAGTGGCCATGTACGAAAAATAAGACTATTTGTCACAAAAAGTTCCGTTGGTGTTCGCGCGTGCGCAGTGGCCATGTACGAAAAAGACATAAAGAATATTTATGATCCTGAATTTGAGCAGAAGGTTCTAAACAAAATAATGTTTTCTTTCTCGTTTTGCAAATTTTTCTTATTTTTTCGTTTTCTCATCGTGCCCTGCTATGCTATTTATTTATGTTGTCTCTAAATCTGGGGGTTTAGGGAAGAAAAGCTTCATGGGTATGTAGGGACAAAAAACGAAGGTTGGTACGCATAAAAAAGAATTTCTTTACGGTTTGCTATACGGTTAGAATCAACATAAAGATCGTAAAGACTGGAGTAAATGTTACGAGAGTGATTTGAATTTGAAAAGATGAAAGATATATGAAGTCTTTTGGGACTAGATGACTTGGTAAAGGACAGAGTCGAAAAAGTACTGGGACGATAAAGAGGGAATAGGCTTTCAGCTTATGGTTGAACTGCAATACAGTATATGGGAGACTCTGTGATTGTGACCGATGATAAAACGAATGAGGCTGTTCACAAGTCTTATGCTGAGTTTGAGTGTGACTTATGTGATGTTGAGTTTGACCTCAAGTTAGCCATAGTCGAGCCACAATCGAACTCGGGTAGTAAGAAGAACATTATAAGAACCACCTGGTCCTTGTTAGCAAGATATGGATGGAGGAAAAGGACCGTCTTGAGGACAATTATGTACAAACAAATAATTTAGGAAAGTTAGAAAAAGGGAAGGGAAAGGCGAACACTGTTCCTGTGAGTATTTTTTCCTGTTCATAGCTAAAAAATCGTTTTTATACTTAAGCACGGCGATCGCCAGAACGTGTATGTAATTCGGCCGGTCTGTCGGTTAAGAGCATTCAGGAGACCGGAATATATACATGTTGAGGCGACTGGCTTTCCGGCGGACTGTTCAGGCCCAACTGACAGGCCTGACATAGGACCACAAGGTAATTTATATTACTATAACAAAACTTTGAATGCATACGTCACTGGTGTTAATTCGCCCATTGGAACTTCTTTCCCCATATCACATTTTTGCATCTGAAAATGTTTCCAACTGGCGCAAGGAACTGCAGGAAGAGCCATGGGTCTTGAGATGCTTTCTGCGAAGAGTTTGTAGCTACGTTGGTGGCTGCATGAATCTGAAATTTACATAATATGTATATGTCAGTGATAGTGATGAACTATTTGTAAAAGCAATACAAAAAAAAATGTTGAATTGCCAACGTCCTTGCCACGTTGTATCCACCAGATCCATTGATTGGGTTACGCCAGAAAGAAACACGTGATTTTGGAATTATTCCAGGGTTGGCCTTAATTGGGAACGCGTTGAAATGACGTAAAAAAACAAAACAAAAAGTTTAATGTCTTTTAGTATGATACCCACGCATGGCATTTAGGTGAGGTGCTATTTCTCTAAAACTAGGCATTTAAGGTATTTAGGTGAGGTGTTATTTCTACAAAATTAGGTATTTACGGTATTTAGGTGAGGTGCTATTTCTCTAAAACTAGGTATTTAGGTGAGGTGCTATTTCTCTAAAACTAGGTATTTAAGGTATTTAGGTGAGGTGCTATTTCTCTAAAACTAGGTATTTAAGGTATTTAGGTGAGGTGCTATTTCTCTAAAACTAGGTATTTAAGGTATTTAGGTGAGGTGCTATTTCTCTAAAACTAGGTATTTAAGGGAGGTGCTATTTCTCTAAAACTAGGTATTTAAGGCATTTAGGTGAGGTGCTATTTCTCTAAAACTAGGTATTCATGTCTGTCCATCCCTGTCTATCCTCCGTTCTCTATTGACCCCGCTCTTTCTACTCCTCTCTATCCACCCCTGTCTGTCCATCTATTGACCCCGCTCTTTCTACTCCTCTCTATCCACCCCTGTCTGTTCATCCCTGTCTATCCTCCGTTCTCTATTGACCCCGCTCTTTCTACTCCACTCTATCCACCCCTGTCTGTCCATCCCTGTCTATTCTCCGTTCTCTATTGACCCCGCTCTTTCTACTCCTCTCTATCCACCCCTGTCTGTCCATCCCTGTCTATCCTCCGTTCTCTATTGACCCCGCTCTTTCTACTCCTCTCTATCCACCCCTGTCTGTCCATCCCTATCTATCCCAGAAAGAAACTCGTGATTTTGGAATTATTCCAGGGTTGGTCTTAATTGGGAACGCGTTGAAATGACGTAAAAAAAAACAAAACAAAAAGTTTAATGTCTTTTAGTATGATACCCACGCATGACATTTAGGTGAGGTGCTATTTCTCTAAAACTAGGCATTTAAGGTATTTAGGTGAGGTGTTATTTCTACAAAATTAGGTATTTAAGGTATTTAGGTGAGGTGCTATTTCTCTAAAACTAGGTATTTAAGGTATTTAGGTGAGGTGCTATTTCTCTAAAACTAGGTATTTAAGGTATTTAGGTGAGGTGCTATTTCTCTAAAACTAGGTATTTAGGGTATTTAGGTGAGGTGCTATTTCTCTAAAACTAGGTATTTAAGGTATTTAGGTGAGGTGCTATTTCTCTAAAACTAGGTATTTAAGGTATTTAGGTGAGGTGCTATTTCTCTAAAACTAGGTATTCATGTCTGTCTATCCTCCGTTCTCTATTGACCCCGCTCTTTCTACACCTCTCTATCCACCCCTGTCTGTCCATCCCTGTCTATCCTCCGTTCTCTATTGACCCCGCTCTTTCTACTCCTCTCTATCCACCCCTGTCTGTCCATCCCTGTCTATCCTCCGTTCTCTATTGACCCCGCTCTTTCTACTCCTCTCTATCCACCCCTGTCTGTCCATCTATTGACCCCGCTCTTTCTACTCCTCTCTATCCACCCCTGTCTGTTCATCCCTGTCTATCCTCCGTTCTCTATTGACCCCGCTCTTTCTACTCCACTCTATCCACCCCTGTCTGTCCATCCCTGTCTATTCTCCGTTCTCTATTGACCCCGCTCTTTCTACTCCTCTCTATCCACCCCTGTCTGTCCATCCCTGTCTATCCTCCGTTCTCTATTGACCCCGCTCTTTCTACTCCTCTCTATCCACCCCTGTCTGTCCATCCCTATCTATCCCAGAAAGAAACTCGTGATTTTGGAATTATTCCAGGGTTGGTCTTAATTGGGAACGCGTTGAAATGACGTAAAAAAAAACAAAACAAAAAGTTTAATGTCTTTTAGTATGATACCCACGCATGACATTTAGGTGAGGTGCTATTTCTCTAAAACTAGGCATTTAAGGTATTTAGGTGAGGTGTTATTTCTACAAAATTAGGTATTTAAGGTATTTAGGTGAGGTGCTATTTCTCTAAAACTAGGTATTTAAGGTATTTAGGTGAGGTGCTATTTCTCTAAAACTAGGTATTTAAGGTATTTAGGTGAGGTGCTATTTCTCTAAAACTAGGTATTTAGGGTATTTAGGTGAGGTGCTATTTCTCTAAAACTAGGTATTTAAGGTATTTAGGTGAGGTGCTATTTCTCTAAAACTAGGTATTTAAGGTATTTAGGTGAGGTGCTATTTCTCTAAAACTAGGTATTCATGTCTGTCTATCCTCCGTTCTCTATTGACCCCGCTCTTTCTACACCTCTCTATCCACCCCTGTCTGTCCATCCCTGTCTATCCTCCGTTCTCTATTGACCCCGCTCTTTCTACTCCTCTCTATCCACCCCTGTCTGTCCATCCCTGTCTATCCTCCGTTCTCTATTGACCCCGCTCTTTCTACTCCTCTCTATCCACCCCTGTCTGTCCATCCCTGTCTATCCTCCGTTCTCTATTGACCCCGCTCTTTCTACTCCTCTCTATCCACCCCTGTCTGTCCATCCCTGTCTATCCTCCGTTCTCTATTGACCCCGCTCTTTCTACTCCTCTCTATCCACCCCTGTCTGTCCATCCCTGTCTATCCTCCGTTCTCTATTGACCCCGCTCTTTCTACTCCTCTCTATCCACCCCTGTCTGTCCATCCCTATCTATCCTCCCTTCTCTATTGGCCCCGCTCTTTCTACTCCTCTCTATCCACCCCTGTCTGTCCATCCCTATCTATCCTCCCTTCTCTATTGACCCCGCTCTTTCTACTCCTCTCTATCCACCCCTGTCAGTCCGTCCCTATCTATCCTCCCTTCTCTATTGACCCCGCTCTTTCTACTCCTCTCTATCCACCCCTGTCTGTCCATCCCTATCTATCCTCCCTTCTCTATTGGCCCCGCTCTTTCTACTCCTCTCTATCCACCCCTGTCTGTCCATCCCTATCTATCCTCCCTTCTCTATTGGCCCCGCTCTTTCTACTCCTCTCTATCCACCCCTGTCTGTCCATCCCTATCTATCCTCCCTTCTCTATTGACCCCGCTCTTTCTACTCCTCTCTATCCACCCCTGCCTGTCCATCCCTGTCTATCCTCCCTTCTCTATTGACCCAGCTCTTTCTACTCCTCTCTATCCACCCCTGTCTGTCCATCCCTATCTATCCTCCCTTCTCTATTGACCCCGCTCTTTCTACTCCTCTCTATCCACCCCTGTCTGTCCATCCCTATCTATCCTCCCTTCTCTATTGACCCCGCTCTTTCTACTCCTCTCTATCCACCCCTGTCTGTCCATCCCTATCTAATCCTCCCTTCTCTATTGGCCCCGCTCTTTCTACTCCTCTCTATCCCCCCCTGTCTGTCCATCCCTATCTATCCTCCCTTCTCTATTGGCCCCGCTCTTTCTACTCCTCTCTATCCACCCCTGTCTGTCCCTCCCTATCTATCCTCCCTTCTCTATTGACCCCGCTCTTTCTACTCCTCTCTATCCACCCCTGTCTGTCCATCCCTATCTAATCCTCCCTTCTCTATTGGCCCCGCTCTTTCTACTCCTCTCTATCCCCCCCTGTCTGTCCATCCCTATCTATCCTCCCTTCTCTATTGGCCCCGCTCTTTCTACTCCTCTCTATCCACCCCTGTCTGTCCATCCCTATCTATCCTCCCTTCTCTATTGACCCCGCTCTTTCTACTCCTCTCTATCCACCCCTGCCTGTCCATCCCTGTCTATCCTCCCTTCTCTATTGACCCAGCTCTTTCTACTCCTCTCTATCCACCCCTGTCTGTCCATCCCTATCTATCCTCCCTTCTCTATTGACCCCGCTCTTTCTACTCCTCTCTATCCACCCCTGTCTGTCCATCCCTATCTATCCTCCCTTCTCTATTGACCCCGCTCTTTCTACTCCTCTCTATCCACCCCTGTCTGTCCATCCCTATCTAATCCTCCCTTCTCTATTGGCCCCGCTCTTTCTACTCCTCTCTATCCCCCCCTGTCTGTCCATCCCTATCTATCCTCCCTTCTCTATTGGCCCCGCTCTTTCTACTCCTCTCTATCCACCCCTGTCTGTCCATCCCTATCTATCCTCCCTTCTCTATTGACCCCGCTCTTTCTACTCCTCTCTATCCACCCCTGCCTGTCCATCCCTGTCTATCCTCCCTTCTCTATTGACCCAGCTCTTTCTACTCCTCTCTAACCACCCCTGTCTGTCCATCCCTATCTATCCTCCCTTCTCTATTGACCCCGCTCTTTCTACTCCTCTCTATCCACCCCTGTCTGTCCATCCCTATCTATCCTCCCTTCTCTATTGACCCCGCTCTTTCTACTCCTCTCTATCCACCCCTGTCTGTCCGTCTCTATCTAATTATCCGCTTCTGTGTAAGTTAGCTACTGTTAGTTTCCTGTGATTTGTGAAGCTAATCTATTCCATTTCTTCGAGATGTACGTAACCGCATTAAGATGACGCAGTTCCTGTCAGCCGGACCTTGACAAGTCCTGGGAATTATTTTTCTTTCAGGTAGAGGACCCTTGCAACAGTAACCTATTTGAGGCCATAAATTATTTTAAGAAAGGTCTAACCAAAATTATAATTCATTGAGAGGAGATCGTTGGCCGTTGACAAGTGGTGACCGAACCCCCACAATCCCTACCTTGCAAAATTATAATTGTTTCTATTTCATCGTTTCCAAACGACATTAGGATTAAGAACGGAACCGTTTTATGGTGATGCAGTTCCTCCGAGTCGGACTTTTTAAAATGTTATTCACTACTAATATTAATAAATTCAACCAATAAATAACTAATGTAATTTTACTTACGCCTACGACAGCCAGGTTGAAGCGTGCGATACCCGTTCGGGTAGAAGTCTACATGTCCAATCCGCGATCCAATTCCCAAGCCTGTGGAGGTATGTATGACATCAACAAACTTAGCTGAGTTGACGGATAACCTCTCTCCTGGTTTACTAACGGTAAACATGGGGCCGGCTGGATCTAAACCTGAAGCATAGACTATTGTATTATAGAAATAGCCTCTACTCAAATTTAGGAACCTGGAAATTGAAGAAAGGGCAATGAAACTTCGCTTCACATTTTATTTATATTTATTTATTCTCATCTTCCTAAATGTTTCACATTTTTCTGGTGCATTTCGAGGTAAATATGCTCATGAATAGAATAAGTTACTTCTATAGTCCACCCGCAAACAATAGAACCAGAAGGGGCGTGGCTGGAGGGGAGCTAGGCCGTCCCATACGTCGGCTGGGTGTAGCACGTGCACACTACCTAGTTCTTTCGTTTGCGGGATGACTATAATTACATTATTATAAATCCAATATAGCGTTAATTAATTTATGGGAAAAATGTAGCCATACACAACAACAAAAACCATTTTTATCTTAGGCCAAAAGATTTAGTTTTTTTACGAAAATGGAAGGGAAAATACATAAATAAAAATTTACAAATAAAATAATTACGTGTATAATATCTTGCTACAGCCTTGGCTTGAAGCGTATGGCTGTAGGTTCTCCAGAGTGATAATTCGTGGTACCAGAAGAGAGAGCCAGTTTGTCTTAGCATCTGCGGGTCAATTCTTCTAACTGAAATGCGAGAGGATCAACTCCCAGTTCCCGCTGGAGCAAGGTGTTTCAAACGAACCAAGGTGCGTTGGCTGCAATTCGCAAGACTTCTGTAAGTTCTGGAGTCGTTTGGTATTCATCGTGGTTTTCCATACAACACTGGGCAGGCGTAAGTCAGTTATCAGGGGGGGATCATGGTCTTATAAAGGAGTGTTACTAGTGACGGTCGGCGTGATGTTTTTCTGTTAGTGGGTGTAGTTTTGATAGTCTAGTGTGTGCCTATCATAATTTTATGCTAATGTGTAGTTTCCAAGTGTTTTCCTAGGTAAAACACACCCTGGACCTTCGGACACCAAGTTCTACGTTTGAGAACCTACGAAGTGTTAATTCTTTGCCGTCTGATTTGGTCGAATTAAGGGCCAGTTGCCATTTGCTGAAGCAGTGGGTCAACGAGTTTGCCTATGCTTGCAGATTGTAAATAACCATCCTGTTCACATTCCTTTGACTGGACATGAAGAGTGTGTCGGTGGCAAATGTTGCAAGCTGAGCGAGGGAATCTTCTTCTGACATGTCGGAGATGAAGAGAATGTAGAGAGGAGGGCTCAATATGGCTCCTTGTAGAAATCCAGCTTACAAGGCGATCTTGCGGCTAAGGGTGGTACCGACAGGCATTTAGTTCGATGTTCTAGAAAATACTTTATGGAAGAGAAGAGTTTGACTGGTGGCGATGTCTTCTTCAGTTAATATAATAGCCCTCAATGCCAGACGAAATTGGAGGGCTTTCAAGTCCAAGAATAAGCCTCCATTCTTGGCTTCTAAACTTTTAACTGGCTTCTGAAACCCTCTATGTTTGGTGCTTAACAGAGTGATAATATCGGAAGCTAAAGTGGTGAGATGGTATGGTGGTGGACCCTTAAAGATGTTGTCGTAGCCTTTTCTCTGTGTATTTTTCTAGCAGTTCGACAAGAGTCAATAACTTGCCCGTCCTAGTGGAACATTACCACGATTACGTTCTCCTATACATTTGGGAAGTACCCAACCGCAAGTACGCTTTATAGTCGATGAGCGATCGTCTTCCTGAGCAGTTCTTTTTCAAATAAAATTTGGAATCTGATCCTCCCCCCGGCGCCTTCCGGTTCTTCAGTTTCATGATATACCACTTTAATTCCAATGGAGTTATGTAGTCAGTCCACCGTCTGCTGTCATACGTTTACTCAAAAAATCATCCACTGTACTATCAGTCTAGTTCGTCTCTGTCTATCGGTCTTACAGGGGTCTGTAACTGGGTGGCAAAAATATCGCATTTCTCTTCGTCAGTAGTTGCTGTCCGTTGGTCTGTTTTAAGCGTAGGGAGTGCAGGACATTTACCTAGGATTCTTCTAGTTTCTCACCAAAGATTATTCTCCTGGAATAGTTTCACTTCTCCTAGATCCAGTTTAGAAACATAGCCTTTAAAGGAGTTAAAGGATCCTCTGATTCTAGGATGAATCTAATTCTACGGCACAATCTGTTAACAAGTGTCTTATCTATGGGATCTCTACATCGTTTCCTAATGATATTCTTGTCGTAGAATATGGGCCGGAGTCGTAGAACCGTTAGAAGTATGTAACCGAGTCTGGGCTCTTGCGTTGAGTGTTGTATTTATGTGCGTATGTGTTCTGTGAGTGTCAACGCGAATATATTAATGTCTTCAGCATTTTCATATATTTATGGTCCATCCAGAATATTCATAGCACGTCTGAAGAGTTCCGCAGTCCTCGCGTCCGTTAATAAGCTTGGGGAGATATGGTGCAAATTGGGGTAAATGGTTGAATTTTTTGGGGTAAAGGGTGCAGCGAGCTGTGGGGTGATAAAATTCCTGCCGGAGGTTGGGAATCGAACCCACCATCTCCCGCTTATGAATCCAAGGCGCTAGCCATTAGACCACGGGAGACCCCCAAAATCGTTAAATATACTAATAACTGGTAAGTGATCGGATATTTTTGTGTATCGTGATAAAGTGGGTAGCGTATGTTGTTCAATATAGAAATGTCTAATATGTCTGGACGATATCTGTCTTGTGTTGGGTAGTGTGTTGGTTCGTCGGGTGCTGATATATTCACTCCTAAGGTAGGTATGATGTTTTCAAATCGTGTGTTGAGTGTTTTAGTTCCACAGGCCGGGTTTATCCTATTTATTTCTCCAAGCAATTCAGTCGGAGCTCCAGAAAAAAATCAAAGCTGGATTTAATGAGGCGAATTCAAAGTCGGTGAAATGCTACCAGAATATTGATATTCGAGTAGTATTATACAGACTAATTACAACGATCTGTTGTGTTGATAAGTGGAATTCACTGTGTCTTTATCGTCTCATTAGTAGCACAGGGAACTCCTCCCCGTCTGGTCACCTGGTCAGTTCTGTACACCGAATATCCAGGGATTCGTAGTCCGTCTGATTTGGTTAAATGCGTCTCCATAATATAATCGGGCATAACTCTCCGTATGTTTAAATGGTTACTGGGTCATTACATGTCAAATCTACACACTTTTCGGACTTGATGTGTCAGATTTTCATAATTTTTGATATGCAGTAATATATCATAGACTTATGAGAAAATACCAAATTTCAGTCATGTAGCACAACTATTTTTGAAGTTATTAACTTTTAAAGATTTAAACTTTTATGAAAAAGTGTCATGCTTTGGAAGCCTATCGGCTCGCAACCAGTGAGATATTAACCTGGGAGTGTTCTCATTTTAAAGCTGTTAAATTGGGCTTTAATGTGACATGCCACCAAATAGGGGTTACAATTTTAAAATGAAATTTTAAAATTTAAAGTTCTCAAAAAGTGGCAATATTAAAAATTCCAAAAAAATATCAAAAATTGTTTTTAATGTCTTAATACATATAGCAAAATTCTATCATGGGATCTCAATATCAGGAGATACAGGGCTTAAGAAATATACGTGCTTTGTAAATAACCTACCGTAAAAGTTAAATTTTATTTTTTAATTACTAATTTTGCTATGAAGTGTGAAGGACTCTATTAAATTAATAAAATGTAATGATGACCTTATAGTGCCATGTTTGGAAACCTCTCAGTAAAAGAAAACGGAAGCTGATTGACGTACAAGTAGGTGGAAACTTTCGTCATCACTTCACAGCAAAGTGCATTTCTGAGATATACCAAGGAATATTTTCTGAAATTTGAAGTGGCTGTCATTTGTGGCTTTCCTGAGAATTATTTGATCATTTTGCAAGATTAGACACAATCATACCATTGGCCAAATAGTCAGGCAAACATTCACCCTTTTGTGGTGTATTTTAAATAGAAAGAAGTAAACAATTTGAATTTTTTAATAATGTCTGATTGTCTCAACCTCAACACTACAGCCTTCAACCTGTTCCAAGTTATATCTGGGAATATCTGAAATGCAAGGCCCGCCCATTTGGGTGGGTCCGTTTATAGTGATAAGAGACCGTATATCAAACGATAACACGTCGTTTTCCTGTCGCTATTAAAATGGCGAAGCAATGATAGAGCATTCTCAGCATATAAAAATACCAACTGGTACAATACAGCTATTACGATAGTACCACATTACAATACAACTTTATTATGATATTACTATCTGTCATTGGTGTTTCCAGGCACTTTTAGCTAAGTGTAAACAAGGTCTTAAGTGGCGAAAAACAATATACTAATAAAATAAATAAGTCTGACCTGTAATTCTGCCTATCATCCCACGCCCACTGTCCAGCTGATTTTGAACAAGTCCAGCAATGTGGGCACCCAAACTGTAGCCGATGATGTGAACATTCTCTAGATCGACTTCGCCCTCATCGTTGAGGCTAGCCAAAAACATGGCGACCAACCTTGCAACATTGGGAACCTTAAATGTTGCATGGACATAAAGGCTCAAAGAACCCAATGCTGACCAGTCCAATGTGATAATGTTGTAGTCAAAATTATTTAAATAACCTGCCAAGAAAATAACATCTATAAAATATAAAAACAAATAATTTCATTATAGAGTATTCATTTTTGAAAATGTAAAGGTTTGTTAAATATCACTCACTCACTCACTGACCTATCATCGCCCAGCCCAAACCACTCACTCACTCACTGACCTATCATCGCCCAGCCCAAACCACTCACTCACTCACTGACCTATCATCGCCCAGCCCAAACCACTCACTCACTCACTGACCTATCATCGCCCAGCCCAAACCACTCACTGACCTATCATCGCCCAGCCCAAACCACTCACTCACTCACTGACCTATCATCGCCCAGCCCAAACCACTCACTCACTCACTGACCTATCATCGCCCAGCCCAAACCACTCACTCACTCACTGACCTATCATCGCCCAGCCCAAACCACTCACTCACTCACTGACCTATCATCGCCCAGCCCAAACCACTCGACGGAAAAATGTGAAATTTTGCATGAGCACTCCCTTCAGAGCGTAAACACTCGCTAAGAAATTATTTTTTGATATTCGAATGTTTAAGTATTTTTAGAGAGGTTTGAATTTTTATTTGACTTTAGAGCGACACGCCAAGGCAGCAAGCGTTGCTAGGACAGGTCAGCTGATACCGTACTGTATCTATTTCATAATATTATTTCTATTTAAGCTTCATTTCAACTATGGTGGCAGACCTTGAATTGCTAGAAATAAACTGTGATTTTGACCCTCATAGAGTTTAGCTGGTGATGGTCCATCCGAGGTAATAATATCCCGAACCCTTGCACAGCCTCCTCACCCATCAGCATCCACAGTCAGAGCACTTCTTGGTAATGCTTGCAAATATAATGGGTGTTTAGAAATAACATCTTGGAAAAATAAATTTTAGCTTACATTTATTATTGACAGCGAATAACCTGTTCTGGTTAAACTGCTGTTACTGGTACCGTAAAAGTGGGTTACTTTGGCCCTAGGGTGTAACTTTGTCCCAAAACAAAAACGTGTTTGCGTCATGTGTACCAGCAGCTGATATTGTCAGATTCACGTACTAACTCAGGATTCTGCTAGGCCTGAGTACCTGCTAGAAGGCACCGACTATTTAATAGTTCTAGTGAGTTCCGCTAGGTCGTTTTAGGACTACCTAAAAATGCCCTTTTAACGTTTATTTTATAATGTTAAATATTTTTACCGAAACATGAAACAAAAAATGTCATAAAACTGGGACAAAGTAACCCACTTTTACGGTAACCTATAGATAACGGGATATCTCTGCGTTATCTGTTTGTTGATACTGGTCCGTAGCGCCCCAGTGTCAAGAAACATTATATTTTGATTACTTGTTAATTGATGAATAACTTATAGTAATGTATAGCATAATAAACTGCACAAAATTATGTAAGCGTAAATTTTGATGATACATTATTTAACACAATAAAATAACTACTTATCTGCCTTGACGAATGACGGGTATTCAGCTAGTACTGTATAATTTTGTTAAATGCTTTGTGTTTTCTGTGTTCTTATATGGGGTCAAGTCGTGGACCATAAGGAATATCATGCTGAATAAACTGGAAGCTTTTGAAATGTTGATTTATCCTCGAATGTTGAGAATACCTTGAACCTGATCGCGTTACTAATGTGGAGGTGTTAAGACGTGACCTTATCATCACTGAGGAAGAAGAAAATCTATCTTGGACATATGATGAGGGGTCATTCCTCGGATCTTCCTCAGAATAATAATAGAAGGCAAAATTGATGATAGAAGAGGCCCAGTACGGAGGCAGTGCTCATAGTCAAAGAAAGTCTGAGACTGGATGGAATTGGGCTACCGTACATTGTTGAGGCTGAACAGAAATAAGTTTGCTAGTATTGTTACCGATCTTCATTGAATGAAGCTGGTACCTTAAGAAGAGGTAGAATATTCATAAAAAATTCACTGGAAGAAAGAATAAGTGATAATCTTAAAAGATTGCCAAAATTTTCAAAATCATTCTTTAATTCAAAATCAAGTTAAAAATCTGGATAGGCAACGAATTAGATAAAAAAGAAAGAAAATGTGTTTATTTTGGAAATCGGCAACTATTAATTTGTATAAAACATGTTTGTGAGATATTTCACAGCTTGATGCAAATTCAGGGGGACGCAGAATATTGCAAAAAGTAAAATAAAGACGTAGAAATGAGAAGAAAACAAGACTTGCTTATCTGTTTGCTTGATGTTTGCAGTGAACCAAACCTGCCGAACCTAAGCCATGGGTGACGAATGCGGTTTAAGAAATTATTGTGTTTTTTCCATCTTTTCTTGCAGCGACCACGCCACGATAAGAATTGAATGCCAAACATCCTCTCCGCCACAGATATTACATTCTTCCACCCGAATTTACGGAGAAGAAAAGGCCGTCTGGTCCATTTTTGTCGATATCGCTACAAAGCAAACTGCCTATTACGAGTGACTTACAAGAAAGTTCACTTGATAAAGGACAAGACACCCTTAACTATAAAGCCGTAGAAATACAGCATGCTGTGATAGAAGCTGCTGAGGCCACGCTTCCAAAAATACCAGCAAGGAGGAGACTAGCAAATAAGTGATGGTCTCAAGAACTGAACGATGTACCAATGCAGCCAGAAGCAATTTTCAAAGGACTGTAACTGTTTCTAAGAAAAGGGGGAAACATGTTTTTACACTTACTTAGACTCGTAGGGCATATATAAGGGGAGGGGAGGCTCAAAATAAAATTGATTTAATCGGTAAAAATGAGTCATAAAAACCTTATTAACCTTAACCTTAAAAAAAAAAATTCTTTTTGGGTGTAATAGACGAAATAGTTATTTTCATCACTAGTACCAAAAGTGGTTGTTTTCGGTGCGCGGTCGAGTTTAACGGGCGAGGCGTAGACGAGCGCAGAAATTAGACCAAGCACCGAAAACACACTTTTGGTACGTGTTATGAACAATACTTTTCATTATACTGCTCATACTTGAGTACATTAAAACCCTTTTATATTTCATTAATAACTTAAAGATACAGTAAAAGAAATTAAATTGACACCTTTTTTTTATTTGAAAAAAAAAAACATCTGTTTATTAACCTATAATAGAAGAAAAGTACTTAATACATTTACATTAATATTTATAGTAAAATTCTGAATATTCATTATATTAAAACCTTTGTTTGCCATTGCCTTTCGGAATACAGATAACTTTTGATTAAAGGAATTATGTTGTATTGCACTTTAAACACACTACTTATTATAAGTAAACAAATATTAGAATGAATCACAGTATCTAAAAGTAACCTCCTTCAAACACATGTTTATTAGTAGCAGGTAAGGTTAGCGCACCAAAAAGATTTTTTGGGCCTAGGCCCGAAAAGTACTATTTTACGGACTCAAACCGAGTATTGAAAACACATGTTTTTTGATGCAGTATAATGAAAAAATCTTTTTGTAACTCATTTTCAGTTTGTCAAACTAATTGACGTCTATAGAGTTTTTCGCCTACGTCACGGATATCTATAAATTAAATATATAAATATAAGTATATATATAAATATTTATTTTCGGTTTGCCTATTTAGAATTGTAGGATTCAATCGAAATATATTCTACATGTTTGAAATTCGTCTGAACTAAGATACTTACCTTCTACAATTTCCTTGTATATATCGCTTTGTCCGTGGCCTTTCCAGCCGTGGATCAAAATTTTAGTTGGCTTGTCCGGCGATAGTTTTGTAAATGTGACATTAGTACAACTACCTTTGCAGATTTCCGTAGGCTGATACATGGTTGAGCCACTGCAACAAAAATGAAGATATACAATAATTCTTTGAGCCAAACAATGATCAATGTTGATTAAAATTAACTTTATCAATAAAATGTTAATTTCACAAAAAAAAAGTGTTTTTTCCAAAGTCACAATACATATATTCTTATGTATCTCGACACGCTGAATAGGTTGGTGCACCCAGAGTTTCGTGAAACTTTAGGCCCGGTGCTCACTGAAGGAACTGGTTTCACGAATGTCAAGTTTCTTGTAACGCATAGATATAAAACCATAGGTTGATGCACCCAGAGTTTCATGAAACTTTAGGCCCGGTGCACACTGAAGGAACTGGTTTCATGAAAGTGAAGTTTCTTGTAACGCATAGATATAAAACCATAGGTTGATGCACCCAGAGTTTCATGAAACTTTAGGCCCGGTGAACACTGAAGGAACTGGTTCAATTAAACTTAATAAGGCCCGGTGAACACTTATGAAACTAGTTTCGTGAATCTCAAATTGCAAGCAAACGATAGATAGGAAACCATAGGCTGGTGCACACAAGTCTCATGAAAACTATAATATAGTTTTTGTACGTTTCAAACACTATATATTATATAGTGTTTGAAACGTACAAATACTGCTGTAAATAATATTAGTAAATATTATTATTATTTGTTCTACAAAATTACTTATTGTTATTATACATACTTTCTGTAAAGACGAACTATCAAGTCTCCTTTCCGTCCAATGAAAACTGCAAGCATTAAATGTTTATGGTTAGAAAAGTACAAAATATTTCAATCAATAATTAGCGGATTTCCGCATAAAGCTACTCCCTCAAATAATGTTCGAGAGTAGATAGAGGCTTTTAATAATTTACTTCCTGTTTTTATTTTTGTACACCGAAAACACATTTTACTGTTGTAGCGCGCTAATTTGTGAAAAATATGCAGGGAAAGTAATTAACTTTTAAAATTTATTTTAAAATTAAATTATATATATATATATATATATATATATATATATATATATATATATATATCCTCCCTCCCTCCATAGAACGAAAACCGGCTTATGACGTCGATCCGCTGACGCTAACATCTTGGTTTCAGCCTCAAATCCTCGGATGAGAGCCCGAATTTGAGTGGTTTTCAAAATTACTATCACAGGATCCAAAACTCAACAATATAACTGAGCCACAAAGCGAAAATTATTTCTACAAAAGTACAACATGATGGATCACTTTGTAGCTCAAACCCCAAATTTCACCTTACTCCAAGAAACAGCCACAAAATATAAGTATAGCTGATTAAAGCCATTTGATTCTTGACCATAAGGCACACTAGGGAGATAGTGCGGTCAGTAATAAGCACAGCCGCCTGACATTCCCCTCTCAGGTAGCCATTAATGAATTAATGAAAGGCTGGGTTGGCCTAGGGAGGTTTAGTGAGGATGAATCCAACCCGGAAGATGGAAAAATCTTTAGTGCTTGCTCGAGTTTTGAACTCAGGTTCTGAAGTATATCACCACCGAGCTAACCTCGCCCCCACAGCTCCATACACAATGCAATTCATATCCTAATAGCTACTTACAACAAAATATGGATCTATTAAGACGTATGTATGTATATGTCAATTATACGATAATACTACCTTGAGGTCAAAATCAAAGCCATTTCCAATAATTTATGATTAACAAATATGTCAATTCTTTATGTCATAAGATGTATATGGGATGTTAAAGTAACCAAAAAAAAAAAGTTTTAATTTTTTTAAAACTATATTGCGACGCTGTGGCAAAAATACATAAAATAGCAAAGTAATATATTATTGAAGGGAATGAAATACTCTACAACCCTATAACCGTTACTTATTTTATTGGTATATCGTTAAAGAGTTATCCGGTCAAAACGGGGAAAAAATATGCGGCAAAAGTGTTTTTCCCCAAAATGACAGACTTTCAAGAGCGAATATTTCGAAAACTTAAGATATCTCGAAAAACTTTATTAGAGAGAACTAGTAGGAAATTTAATCAGCTTTCATTTGTTTTAGAATATTCATGTCGCTAGGACGCAGGGTTTCCGAGATACAAGTGAAAACCCGAAAAATGGGACCTTCTAAACCCCCCCCCCCCCCCCGGCACAATGGCTACGGACGAGGACTTTTGATATGTTCACCTACTCTGTAGCCCAAACAAAGTTACAAAGTCAAAAATTTCCATCTATAACTGTTCGTTGCCTGGACTGTTACCAAGTTACAATTGTATTGTTACCTTTGGTTTCTGCAGCTGTTGTGCTATGAATGCACAGCAGAGAAAGAATAATGACAAACACATTCCTGTTCATAGCAGCAATAAAACTAAAGATTGGAAATACCACCAGTTATTTCAGGGATTTTATAGCAGATAACTATTTCCGATTAATGTATTTGAAAGCAAGCAGATAAAGGCAGCACATTCATATTTAAATCTATCCCAAAATAAACAGTTTATAGACTTACTTTTCCGTCTTATCACTTCCCAACGAATGGGCCCGAACTCTTCACTCATGAAACACTATTATTATTTATTTTTTTTTTTTTTACGGCGCATCGACATAAATCTTGGCCATTAGCGCCGACGTCCAGGGTGCAGCCAGGAATTTTCTCAGCGAGCCCTGAGATGAGAAAATTTCTGGCGCCGATGGGGATCGAACCCACCATCTCACGGGAGACCCCCATGAAACACTATGTTTTTAAATTTAATCAAAATACTAGAGAACGGAAATGACTCTCGTTAATATATATATATATATATATATATATATATATATATATATATATATATATATATATTCGCCGCTACCCGGCATGTCATGCTACACCTACATTCTGCAACTAGAAAAGCAAAAATAAATTAGAAACCTAATAAGTAATATTAAAATCTAATAACGTAAATATGTACATGGGCGTATATAAGGGGGGCTGCAGCCCCCCCCCCCGGAATTTTTATTTGATCGGTAAAAATTTCATAAAACCCTTAAAAATAAATTAAATAAGATCATTTAGTTCATAAAACATATTCTATTTTGGGTGTAATAGCGTTTAAGTTGGCTACTCTTCCAAGGTCTAAATTGTTCGTATTCCATACACCGGAAATGGTCTCAGCCCCCCCCCCCGAAATATTCCCAGCCCCCTCCGAAATTATTTTCTATGTACGCCCATGAATATGTAACCTGCATAGGTACCTACTTGTGTGCTAAGTTCGATAAGAATCACTCAAACGGTGTGGATTTGTATAAGGAACAAACATAAAGACATACAGCTGGTAGACGTTTTTGACCTAGCCTATGACCCTCCCCTTATCTAACCTACTTGTGCGCCAAGTTTGGTTCAAAATCGGTAAAACGTTAAATTTATTCAATTAATGTCAAGTCCGTCACGCAGCAGCTGCATAACTAAGCACTTTCCACAGAATTTTTGTAGAGTAGACTACATTACTGAATAATTTGCTGTAAATAACCTATATAAATAAAATAAAAACCTGAATAGTTCTGCTCATTTACATTTCTTATAAGAACTGTTCAATTATTAATTTTGTAAATAATTTGCTTCCAGAGTTATGTTAATACATGATACTGTACTACTTAATAAATACACAAAAACTTCATTTTCCGTCTTTTGATCTGACTCAGGAACAGGATACAGTCCCCCTAGTGGGAGATAGCGCACCTCGCGGCGGCTTTGGGAACCTACGACTGCAAGCTACTTCTAATAAAACAGAGTTAAAGTAAACCCTCCTTTCCAATAAAGTGATGTACTTCATTTTTGCAACACTTCTTTCTCATGAGTTACCCACGACGTATACCGCGTTTCGTTACAATACAGCAGAAATTACGACCGGTATGAGTATATTAGTAATTTGGGTCCGGAGTAAACCCCCCCCCCTCCTAATGAACCGATTTAGTTTATTTTTACAACACATTTTTACCTGTAGATTACCACTACGAATACCGAGTTTCGTCGAAATATAACAAAAATCACGGCTGGTAGTGGCGAATTGGTATTGTGGGTCCGAAGTAAACCCCCCCCCCTCCTAATGAACCGAATTAGTTTATTTGTACATCTCACTTTTGTCACTACGAATACCAAGTTTCGTTGATATATAACAAATATTACGGCTGACATAGTCAAATTAGTGTTTTGGGTTCGGGGTAAACCCCCCTTCCGGTGGACCGATTTTGGTGGTTAACGAACTCGTTCAATCGTTTGCTAATTGAATGCTATATACCAAGTTTCGTGACAAAAAAAAAACTCTGGCCGCTATCGTGTTAACTGACATATATATCAATATTCTTTTTTATCCTAGGAGGCATGGGGTCATTAAAGCAGTCTTCCTTTATTACACCACTTTATTTATTGGGCCCGACATGTTTCGTGCATCTTTTCTTCGCACCTCTTCAGGGGCACTTCTTGCAAGGAAGTCCTCCCGTTACCAAGTACTCCCTCTGGAGTCCGGCTTAATAAGTATTAAGCCGGATTCCAGAGGGAGTACTTGGTAACGGGAGGACTTCCTTGCAAGAAGTGCCCCTGAAGAGGTGCGAAGAAAAGATGCACGAAACATGTCGGGCCCAATAAATAAAGTGGTGTAATAAAGGAAGACTGCTTTAATGGCCCCATGCCTCCTAGGATAAAAAAGAATTTTGATATTTTGGGTCATCTATAAGAATAAATAATATATATATATATATATATATATATATATATATATATATATATATATATATAAATATATGCATATATATAAATTTTAACGGGGGTCATTTTCGGTGTCTACTAGGTAGGATCGATAAAGATTCGAAGAAATTTTTCAAAAATTCCGTCATGAGTGCAACCTCAATAGCTACTTTCCTTCGGAGGAAAGTGCTAAAAACGTCCGACTCGCAGGAACTGCGTCATCTTTGCTCGGTTCCCTTCATGCCCCTTTTCTCCGATTGACATCAGCCCATGAAACAATACTTCGGAACCTTTCAGCGCGGGTTCGTTAGTAAAGTACGCTCTAGTTACCATAATTTTAAAACCGTTTTTGATATATTAAGGAAAATAGAGTCTCCCCGTGGTCGAGTGGCTAACGCATTAGATTTTCATGCGGGAGATGACGGGTTCGAGTCCTACCGGCGACAGAAATTTTCTCATCGCTTCGCTAGTTTAGAAAATTCCTAGCTTTGCACCATGATGTCGGCGCTAATGGCCGAGATGTCGATGCGCCATATAAAAACAAATAAAATAAAAAAAAAATTAAGGAAAATATATGAAGATAACAAAACTTTACATGTCTGTTATTAAAATATTTTTTTCTAATACTTTCCTATCCCCAACCGTAACCAACCTTTAATTATTGTAGACCCGACGTTAAATGGAGACCCGATGGCCGTGAGGGTTAAGGCGTGAGCACTTAGCACTCCGTGCCAAAGGTCGTGGGTTCGATTCCCACTAGGGGTGGTTGCTTTTCTTTCGAAAAAAAAGAAAAGGCATCACCCCTATCCTGGCTAGAAAAGGGTGGTAACTATGGGTTACCACCCTTTTCTAGCCAGGACCTTAGATAACCCGTCCTAAAATTCGTAGTTAATAATAAATGGACGTTAAATTTAAATAAAATAATTATTGTAGGTTGGATGAGTTTCAAACATGTAGGAAATATTTCAAATTGCTCCACGTATCATGTTGTTCCTTGAAATGGGAATTCGCAAATGCCAGAACCATCGGGAATTTTTCCCTCAAAATTTCGTGGAAAATTTAACTTCTCCGTCAATCTGAACAGGCCATAGTTGGACAATGAAAAGTCCTACCTTTCGGGAAACAGCTGAGGTTGTGGAAATTCCTTTTCGCTTGACCACTCCTTCTACAAACTCTTTAAACTAGGAGTTGAAGATAAACTTTTGAAATTTTACACAGGTATTATAATAATAGATGTGAGTAAAATGGGGAACTGTTATAATTCTACATTAAAGCGTTTCTGAAATATAAACTTTACTCAAAACAAGGTGGATTGAGTTTGCTAATGTTTGGCAGGCGCTTGGTATTTAATACATTAACACAAAAAAAGTCCGTCTCGCAGGACTGCATCATCTTAGCGCGGTTCCGTTCATATCCCTAGTCTAATTTGGAAAGATTAAAATAGAAGCAGTTATTGTTTTGGTTCCACCAGTCTTTTTTTTTAAATTAATTATAATAATGGCGTGTCAACCCTTAAGGTCACTAACGCCATTCTTGTGAGTAGTTAAGTCTTGAAAGGTCATGATTTACAATCTTACCTGGAAGGGTCGGCTACAGTAGAAACAGACCCGCTAGTGACAAGGTCTTGGAATCTTGGAAATCTATATTTCTAACAATAAATTGTTTTTGTTATTTTACTTAACCAGTTTTATTGTCAAATACATTATCCAACTATAAGCAATTAAAAAATAACAAGAAATAAAACAGACAAAAAGAACCGTTGGAATAAACGAAATCAATTAATTTAAAGCTTTAAGCACTTTTTGTTCTCCGATTGACATCGCCTAATTAAAACTTTCTTCACAAGATTGTCAACGGTTTTCGAGATACTAACAAAATTATACAAAGTTATAAAAACTTTTTTTGTCTGTTAATAAAATATTTTATTCCAACCCGTCCTTTACTCTAAACGTAACAAAAATTTCAACATATTAGTGTTGATGAAACTCGAACATGCAGAAAATGTTTCAACTGTATCCCATAATTCTAAGTACGAAAATCAAAGACAAAGAACCCTCCCTAGGAAGGACGCTAGGCAGTTGAAAAGCTATATATCTTGGAAATCCATATCTCTAACATTAAATTGTTTTTCTTATTTTTCTTAACCTGTTTTATTTTCAAATACATTATCCAGCAATAAGCAATTAAAAAATAACAAGAAATAAAACAGACAAAAAGAACCATTGGAATAAACGAAATCAATTAATTTAAAGCTTTAAGCACTTTTTGTTCTCCGATTGACATCGCCTAATTAAAACTTTCTTCACAAGATTGTCAACGATTTTCGAGATACTAACGAAATTATACAAAGTTATAAAAACTTTTTTTGTCTGTTAATAAAATATTAAAATATATTAAGGAATAAAAACAGACAAAAAGAACAGTTCGAATAAGCGAAATCAATTACTTTAAAGTTTTAAGCTCTTATTTCTCCGATTGACATCGCCTAATCAAAACTTTCATTAGAACCTTTTTTTTAGAGCATTTAATAAGCTTTCTAATGGTATTCTTCCGATTACCAAGATTCTCAACCTTTTTCGAGATATTAAGGAAAGTAAACAAAGTTACTAAAACGTTTTATGTCTGTTAATAAAATATTTTATTCTAACCCTTCTATAACTCCAAACGTAACCAAAATTTCAACATATTAGTTTTGATGAAAGTAGAACATGCAGAAAATGTTTCAACTGAATCCCATGATTCTAAATACCCAAACCAAAAACGGTATTCAAAAAATATTTTTCCAATTTTCTCGAAAACGGTTAAAGCTATCCCCTTGAAAATGGTTTCATTCGTTTTCCTAGAACAGGAATCATATTAAACGAGTACTTAGAAGCTTATGAACTGAAAAACGTAAGCGTTACGATTTTTTTTGCGCGAATTTCGCCCCAAACGCCATCTTCCGGTAGGCGGATTTCGCTGGTTAACGAACTTGACCTTTCAAATTGGACGACGGATTTTTGTACCAAATTTCATCAAAATCGGACCATTCGTCTTCGACCTAGAGAGCGAACAGACAAATATATATATATATATATATATATATATATATATATATATATATATATATAAATATATTTACATATATGTATATATACAAATTTGAACCACCATCATTTTCGGTCTCTAGGGGTTCTGAAACGCAGAATTTTCTAGTCGGCACTTCCGGATTGTTTCATTGTATCAACCTTATAAGCGGGGTTCCTCCCTATGGGGGAGGGAGGAACCGCGCTAAAAACAAAGGAATACATGGCAGTTCATAGTAGGACTAAAGATAAATAGCAATCAGTTATTATTGTTTTTTTGCAGTACTTAAATATTCAATTAGAAGCAAACATAGAAAGTAAACATTTCATATTGACGGACTACCATCTTGTTTGTTGCAGTTAGTAAATAACACGCGTTTGGCGACAAGCTTTTATGCAAAGGCTGCTCTCTTGCAGCACGCCCATGCGTTTTATGAGTAACGCAAAGCACCTGGATTGGCACCTATGATTGGCCAGAAATGGATGCCGAGCCTCCAGTTGTACAGTTTCTGCTTTACCAAGGATGGTTGATTTGACCCTAAAATAGAAGGGGCTCGTCGAGCCTCCAGTTGCACATTTTCTGCTACTCCACGGATGGTTGATTTGAACCTAAAATAGAAGGGGCTCGTCGAGCCTCCAGTTGTACATTTTCTGCTACTCCACGGATGGTTGATTTGACCCTAAAATAGAAGGGGCTCGTCGAGCCTCCAGTTGCACATTTTCTGCTACTCCACGGATGGTTGATTTGACCCTAAAATAGAAGGGGCTCGTCGAGCCTCCAGTTGTACATTTTCTGCTACTCCACGGATGGTTGATTTGACCCTAAAATAGAAGGGGCTCGTCGAGCCTCCAGTTGTAGATTTTCTGCTACTCCTCGGATGGTTGATTTGACCCTAAAATAGAAGGAGCTCGTCGAGCCTCCAGTTGTAGAGTTCCTGTTACCCCATGGATGGTTGATCTATGCTTAAGATGGATGGCTTTCGACAATTCTCCAGTTCCACGTTGCCCTGATTGTCTACGGTTGGTTGATCTACACCTGAAATGGATAGGGCTTCACGAGCCTCCAATTGTACAGCACCTGCTGCTCCATGAATGGTTGATTTACACCTGAGATAGATGGCTTTTGATGGTTCTCCTGTTCCATGGTCCCCTGCTTCTAAACAAATGGTTGATCTCAACGGGCTGATTATGATAAGCTGTCCTTGGCGTTCTACACTCCTGCAACGATTTTTATCTTTTACTCGACATAAGCAATACATCAGTAGCAACATAGCAACATGAAACCACACATTTCCACCCACCCACCCATTTCTGGTTGGTTGGCTACAACCAAACAGAAATGTTTGCATTAAACTGATCTGCCACCTACAACAAATAAGTTGACTTGAATGTTTGCTTTCAATATTTGCTGTTTTAATTGCAAATGGTAATCGAGGTTATAATGGCAGTGTTAATAAAAGTACATTATTTCCGATTGCCGGTTAATTGTGCAACCATGAATTGGTGTTCGTTGTTTGGAGTTCTGCTAATCGTGTCATTTTATAATATTGTAAAAGCTGAAATAGAAGGTAATAATAATATTTTCCTAAAGGAAAAAAATGCTAGTTTCGACGTTGGTTTAGTCAGATGGTGGTGGAATTGCTTATAAAATTAACAAAAAGTCCGTCACGCAGGAGCTACATAACTAAGCACTTTCCTCAGAATTTGGGTAGTGTAGACTGCTTTCCAGAACAGTTAGCTTAAAATATCCTACATAAATAAAATAAAAACATGAATAGTTCTCTTTTAATTTTGAAATGAGTAACTGATAAATTATTAATTTGCTTCCAGAGTTATGTTTACACATGGTACCTACTACACTACGTATTTTGATCTAACGCAGGAACCGGATACTGTCACTCTAGTGGTAGAAAGCGCTCCTTGCGGCGCCTTTGTGAACCTATGTCTGGCTGGCTTTTCTATTGAAATATATTACAAAGTAAACCCCCCTTTCCGATTGACCGATTCAGCTCATTTTTAGAACACTTCTTTCTCATGAGTTACCCACTACGTATACCGCGTTTCGTTACAATACAGCAGAAATTACGACCAGTATGAGTATATTAGTAATTTGGGTCCGGAGTAAACCCCCCCTCCTAATGAACCGATTTAGTTTATTTTTACAACACATTTTTACCTGTAGATTACCATTACGAATACCGAGTTTCGTCGAAATATACCAAAAATCACGGTTGGTAGTGGCGAATTGGTATTGTGGGTCTGGAGTAAACCCCCCTCCTAATGAACCGATTTAGTTTATTTTTACAACACATATTTACCTGTAGATTACCACTTTGAATACCGAGTTACGTCGAAATATACCTAAAATCACGGCTGGTAGTGGCGAATTGGTATTGTCGGTCCGGAGTAAACCCCCCCCCCTCCTTATGAACCGATTTAGTTCATTTTTATATCTCACTTTTCTCTCTATATTACCACTACGAATACCAAGTTTCGTTGAAATATAACAAATATTACGGCTGAAATGGTCAAATTAGTGTTTTGGGTTCGGGGTAAACCCCCCCTTCCGGTGGACCGATTTTAGTGGTTAACGAAGTCGTTCAATCGTTTGCTAATTGAGTGCTATATACCAAGTTTCGTGACGAAAAAACAAAAACTCTGGCCGCTATCGTGTTAACAGACACACACATATATATATATATATATATATATATATATATATATATATATATATATATATATATATATATATATATAAATTTTAACGGGGGTCATTTTCGGTGTCTACTAGGTAGGATCGATAAAGATTTGAAGACATTTTTCAAAAATTCCGTCATGAGTCCAACCTCAATAGCTACTTTCCTTCGGAGGAAAGTGCTAAAAGTTCATGTCCCCTCTGCAATGAACTTCTCACGAAGCGAAGCATTCAGATACACAGCTCTGTGATGCACTAATGATGGAGCATTGACTCAAAGAGTGCAGCTTTATGAGAATTTAAATAACATTTACTCAGAATTTTGGGGGGCGAGGTTAGCTCAGTGGTAGAGCACTGGACTAATAAGCTGGAGAACCTGAGTTCAAATCCGGAGAAAGCACTAAAGATTTTTTCTTCTATTTACGCCAGCAATGAAGTCAACTACCCAGATTCTCAGAGTTCACACATATAATCGTTAATATATGGGAGGCCGAGAAAATTCCAGATAGCCTGACGGAATCTGCTCAGGCCCAAGAATTTATTTTGCATTTTTTATTCTTCTAATTACCGATATTATAATACTTACAGGTACCTCAGAGCCTTCCCTGGAACTTTCAAGCACCTCCGGTACTCCAAATATATCTGAATCTTTAAAAATTGGATTGAAAAATGCCGCTCCCAACTTGGTAGTTCGCCTCTATGTAAGGTATGTTTCAAGATAATAATACCTTTAAGTTGATTATAATACAAAATAGCTGAATAGTTCAGTTCATTATATGGACAATGATATTATATACTGTTTACAATATGTAACTAAGAATATAAATAGATTACTTATCATCTATAAATCAAATAATTGAGTATATACTTGTACAAAAGGATATTCAATAAGACCGATATACATTAAATTGTAGTTTATATCAAGATAGAAAACAGTAAAATTTATTATATGGAGATTATAATTCATTGATGTTTAAAGATATGTGTGCATTGTTTAAATTTGCATGAAACTCTGGGTACACCAACCTATGGTTTTCTATCTACGCATGGAAACCAACTAGAGTTTCACGAAACCAGTTTCTTCATTTTGCACCAGGCCTTACTAGCTATGTAATTCTAAGATTGTCCAAGATTCAGATCCCTCTCCAATTAATTTATACTTATAAATTCTTGGTGCCATTGGCCATAGCAGTCGACCCACCATAATTAAAAAATAAAAAAAAAACTTATAAATTCTAAATCCTTTCTTACACTTTTAGATGGACTACGTTAGATAAGCCAACAGAAATCTGCCCTGGTAGCTGTGATGAGGTATCTCTTAGTAAAATATTGCTAAACAAGCCTATTAAAATATTGATTCACGGATGGCAAGGTCATAAGGATTGTATATTATTCAAAGAACTTGTACTAGGTATGTGCCACTTTTATTTCTTACGCGTTTCTATACATAGACAGAATATATATATATATATATATATATATATATATATATATATATATATATATATTATTGTCTTAAACTATTTGGCTAGGAATTAAATGTGTTTGTAGTACGGCTTCTTTCTCCATTGGTCTTGCTCCTCCTTTCCGCACAAGATTGCGCCGGATTTTGATTGTACTTTTTTTAAATAAAACATGGCAGGTTAATGAGAAGTGTTTTTTTTTATTTTGTTTTGATTTATAGAGCTTGGCTTTAGAATTAGAGCCGAATTGTGTAATTTCCGCATCTGTGTATGTTGGATACTGTCGGTTTTCCTGACACCTTAATATTGCTTTTATTCGGGGTTTGAGTGGATGTTGACAAGTCTCAAGAGATATTAAAAAAAAAAGTTTTGTTTTCTATTATAAGCTTTCCAAATTGCACTAGGGATAAGAACGGAATTTCTCTAAGATGACGCAGTTTCTACGAGACGGACTTGTTTTAATGATTGGCTCAGTTTTTTTTTTTTTTTTTTTTTTTTTTTTTTTTTTAAGAATCATAAAAGAACAAAAGAATTTCTATTCATTTTGAATTGTCGTTATTTATTTCATACACAGTTAACAGTTTTCTTTGCTGTTAGAAATGAGAAATGTAGCTCATAACGATAAATACTTTTGTACATCACAATTTCATTCATATATTTTCAATATTATTTCTTCGCCAGCTTATATGCAGAATTTAGACTGCAACATTATCACAGTGGATTGGTCAGCTTTGGGTTCTACGGAGATGTATAACAATGCTCGCAATAAGATTCCCGAAGTTGCAACTAAGGTTGCAAGATTTCTGAAGGCCCTCAGAGACCAGCGAGGAGTGAAGCTTGAAAATATCCACATCATAGGACACAGTTTGGGAGCCCACATTGCGGGACTTGCTGCACTCCAGCTCAACCCTACAAAAATTGCCAGAATTACAGGTCAGTCGTTACAGTACAATTATATTGTATCTTATAAAGTAGCTTAGTTATTCTTTCCATGTTTTTAAACATACACTTTCCCTAAAAAAGAAGAAAAAAGGCTTAATCAAATTAAGCTTGAAAATGAACTCTCGATTGGCTCTACATTGAATCTTCCCCAGAAGAAGTGCCCCTGAAGAAGTGGTAGTAAGTTGATGACTAAGATGTTGTAGCTTGTTGGTAACACCTTCATTCAGTCCTCAGATATATTTTATTTTCATGTTAAATAGGAGGCGGCATGCCCCAGACTAGGATATTTAAATTTTGTTACAAAACATTTCGGCTATAGGCCATTTTCAATCTGTATAGTTGTGTATTATCTCTTACTCATAACTAGCTGGGTACCTGTGCTTCGTCACGGCAGATAAGTAGTTATTTTATAGCGATAAATAATATATCACCAAAATTAACATGACTACATAATTTTGTGCAGTTTATTATAACACGGTTCCCATATTACTATAAGTTATTCATCAATTGATAAGTAATCAAAGTATAATGTTTCATGACATTGAGGCGCTCCGGACCAGTGTCAAGAAACAGATTACGTATAGATAACCCTATAGGTTAGCAGTATCTGCAGTTTAACCAGTACAGATTAAAATTTGTCGTTAATGATAAATGGAATTTAAAATGTAAAAATTTATGTTTCCAAGATTTCATTTGGAAATACCTATTATATTTGCGATCATTACCAAGAAGTGCTTTGTACTGATGGGTAAGGAGGCTGTGCAAGGGTACGGGACATTATTACCTCGGATGGACCATCACCACATATAGCGTAAACTCTATGATGACAAAATCAGAGTTTATTTCTAATAATTCAAGGTCTGCCATCATAACCGTAAATAAATGTTGCCTAGGTGTGCCTGCTCTAACCAGCTAAAACTTTAAACCCCTCTAAAAATACTTAAAAATTTGAATATATAAAAAAAAAAGAAAACCTTTCCTAGTGAGTGTCTATGTTCTTTAGAGAGTGTCCATGTGAAATTTCTAATTTTTCTATCGAGTGGTTTGGGCTGGGCGATGATAGGTCCGTGGGTGATATTTGACAAATATATAGTAAATATCATAATCTTCAGATCTTATTTTTATAGACCATGTACTTGTTTAGGATATTGTAATTTAGTTTGAGTTAGGAGAAAATCTCTTTCTTTGGAATGCATGGTTTTATAATTAATAAATCAAGTGGTTAAAACATAAGGTAGTATGTGTTCAGAAGTGAATACAATTTAGAAATATTTCGCGTCATCCTCAAGAATATATATATATATATATATATATATATATATATATATATATATATATATATATATTGAGAGGGAGAGAGTGATGTATATAAAACACGTGTCATGCCTAATGAAGGCAAGATATTTATGACTTTTTTTTTACACCAACCATAAATTCTTAATTACAGTATCAAACATGTAAGATCTACTCTCCCGATAGATCGCCCCGAAGTTCTTGAAGGTTGCTATTAAATTATCGAAAGAAGAAATCATCATGTACCTAAATCCACATCTCAGTTTTCATATAATTGGCTCAAAAGTAATGTTGGCAATAATCTCAATAGTTACTTATTTTTCATGAGAATTACAGAGCTGCCTCTTCAAACGTTTTATATATTTTCACGGGAATCATGTTGCCCCTACTCTAAATTTTCCTTACAATTCCTCAAGACTCGTGTTGGGTCTAATCTCAATATTTATTAGAATTCCAAAAAATTGTTGTAAGCCCTGCTTATTGGGAGATATTTCCCTGGTGCTAATGCTTATTGGGAGATATTTCCCTGGTGCTAATGCTTATTGGGAGATATTTCCCTGGTGCTAATGCTTATTGGGAGATATTTCCCTGGTGCTAATGCTTATTGGGAGATATTTCCCTGGTGCTAATGCTTATTGGGAGATATTTCCCTGGTGCTAATGCTTATTGGGAGATATTTCCCTGGTGCTAATGCTTATCGGGAGATATTTCGCTGGTGCTAATGCTTATCGGGAGATATTTCCCTGGTGCTAATGCTTATCGGGAGATATTTCCCTGGTGCTAATGCTTATCGGGAGATATTTCCCTGGTGCTAATGCTTATTGGGAGATATTTCCCTGGTGTTAATGCTTATTGGGAGATATTTCCCTGGTGCTAATGATCCTAGCAGTCGATGCACCAAAAAAAATAATAGTTCCTATTTATCTGCTCAGTGGTAACTGAATTGTGACACTCTCGAATACAACACTTTTGAAATATTTTAAAATGCAGAAACAACACTTCTTGCCTCTTGTTATTAAATATGATGTATGCCATCATAACCGTACATGGATGTACTACACTTTCAGATCATTATGAAAATAATCAGATCTGAAAATAGCCATTTTGTGAGATACAACTAACAATGATGCTACCATCAAATACATGGTACTTGAAACTTAACTTTTTCTTACAAGTGGCCGCAAACAGCAGTTGACTAGGGATTCAATGTATTTAGCACTGCACACCATGTCGCTTAGTGTCATTAAGGACCTATATACTCAGAGAGTAATTGAAACATGTTTATTTTTTTTAATTTAACATGATTATTATTTTCCAGCAATTGTTATATGTTGTTTGTCTATTTTTCAGGATTAGATCCTGCTGGTCCATTGTTCTTTTCATCACCCATGAGTCAAAGGCTGAACATATACTCCGCTAGATTTGTTGATGTTATTCATTCTTCATCGAACTTCCTGGGGCTCTCGCAACCTATAGGGCATGTCGACTTCTATCCCAACGGACATGTGAAGCTTCAGCCTGGATGTGGTGCGGATGGCTTGGGTAAGCTAAGTCATTCATACTTTAGCTCGATTCAATCCCTCATAAGCCCCTGTTAAGATATTGTTTAGAAACACAAATCTATAAAATCAGAAACTTCCTTTAATAACAAGAATAATATAAATAATTGATAAATAATCTTAGCTGGCAATTATAATAATTATATTTTCTCGAATGATTGCATTTCCTTGTAAAAATTGGTCTTACACATGGTGTGATATCAATTTTAAAGATTTTTACATTAAACCTGGGCTTGATCAGCTCTGATCTCTTTGGGAGCCTCAGTATAGCCCATCCAGTTAGATCGAAGTTAAATTTTGTATGCGCAAAATTCTGAGGGAAATATTCCTAGCAGTTCCGCCATTTGAAAATTTTGAACAACACACTATGTGGAATTCAATAAAAACTGCTTATGTCTTGTTTAGAACCAGGGAGAGCTTTAAGGGGTCGAGCAAGGGAGTTTCAGATTTAATTTTTTGAACTAAAAATTCTTATATGGTATGTTCTGATGAATGTTTTCATATAAATAAAAAAATATGTTTAAAGCAAAATTATCGATGCTACGAATTTTTCAAAAACATCCGGTTCTCGCACCCCACCCTTGTAATGTATCACTGGACTGCTTCACTGTCATCCATCATATTCTGTAGATCATACAGCCAACTCCTTTCACATCATCTAACATTACAAACATTCTGTTCATGTAAAAAACAAATACATATTTCAGGAAGGTGCAGCCATAGGAGGAGCTACTACTATTATGCTGAAAGTCTGGCAAAACACAACGCATTTCCGGCAGTTCCTTGCGGAAGTTGGGCAGGATTCCTGAAAAGACAATGTGATTTGAAAAAAGTTATTCCAATGGGAGAATTAACTCCTCCAACGTATGTATTTAGAGATATTACGTTAACGATGGAGATGTAATAAAAACAAAATCCTAAACTGTAGCCTCATAAAAAACAGTATTAATTAATTTTCAGTAATATCATAGCAGATTCTATATATTTTAAAGGATAGGTACCTGATATAGTAAATTTAGAATATAATTGTAAATTGTGGTTATATTTATATTATCTTGGAAATATGTGACATTTTACCTCAATGGTGGACACTTAAAACTAGTTCTGTCGCAACTCTGTTCTCCCTTTAAAATGCATAAATCTTTAGCTTTTTGCGACTTTTTTTACAGGTTACTGTAAAACCTGTAAAGGTTTGATTATAATGAACATCATTTCTGGCCACTGATGGCTTACTACAATGCTTTCTTATATTTTGCACCTGCTGAGTACTTGTGGTGTCCTCAATACACGTCAAAGGTTTTATTCGATTAAACTTCATGGTGGTCATCTTTAAATACATGAAAATGGAGATTTTCCCAATGCTCAATATTTTCACGAATATGAGCATTTCATTTTTTATGGCCCCTTTTGAGCATAAAGAGCATTATTTGCTCATTTTATATTGAGCATTATTTCAGTGATTATGGAAGGAGATATCCTCTCATCGTTGGCAATTAGAGGCCTTATTTATAGAGATTTCCTTATTAGATTTATAGATTGCGTCTCATCGAGCCTGAGTGCTAATGCTCCTTCCCATGAAAGTAGGTTAGCAACATCATTTCTAAGTAGTCTGCAATGCTCAGGATTCTACTGGAGCATATTGGATTAATACATTTAACTGATGAGATTAATTCCAACTTCGACTGTAGGCTGTCTTAAAGACTCTAAACATTTCCGACCACGATCAAACTTAGATAACCAATGCTTTGGTTGAACAAACAATCTTTCTATTGGTTGTTGTGAATAAAATTAAGTTACTTCTTTCAAATACTAATCCCAAGTTTAAAAAGTTCCTTAATTCTTGGTGAAAATATAAGTCCTCTCCATTGCTTAATGGTTCTTAACTTACCATAAATGTTTTAAGCAATTACTTGATAGAGGTGTTACTCTTTTTCCAATTTTTAAGCAATTGCTTCAAATTCATCCAGATCAGAAGTTCAGTGTTCAGAAAAATGTAAGCAATGTTAACATATAGCCGACACAAACAAAGTGGAGGGTTTACCAACGTGAGAACAAACCATGTATTATTTCCGTGTAAAAAAACGGTGCGCCCAAATCTAAGCCACTAACAGATATCGTTTGGAACTTATGGTTTTGCAACTTATTTATTGTCATTGCAAATGCCAATCTAATTGAAAATTCAAGGTGTTTGAATTCAATTCGGACTAATAATGACCGAAAACTGTGTAAGGAGTGGGAGAAGGCTTGTTGTTTGAGAAAGACAGGAGACCGGCTTATTTCTCATATTTACTTCATGCTGTTTACTGGATAAGAAGTGACACCGGTAGGCTTTTGGCGGGAATAACTGATCGAATAATAATTGATCAATTATCGACCACCAAGGATTGAACCAAGGGTTTTCAAATGAATCTTTATGTCCTCCATTGCGGCTTCATTGATAGTTTTTTCTCTTTTTCATTTTTTTTTTTTTTTTTTTTTTATTAAGGTGCTTTGATTACCTAGGTCATTAGCACCTATTGATTGTTACCTTTATTTTTCTTTTTCTTTTTTTTTTCTAAATTTTAACATCCATTTATTATAAAAAATGGATGTTAAATCCCTCATTTATCATCATCATCCCTATCCTAGCGTGAAAAGGGTGGTCCCCCTAATGGAAACAGTTTTTTTTTTTTTTTTTTTTTTTTTTTTTTTTAACGGGACATTAACTATTTGGCTATTAGCGCCGGGCGCTCTACAGGTTGCCACCCTTTTATAATGCCAACAGCACGTGGTCGGTCACCCTTCAGGTACTGACCACGCCCAACGTTGCTTAACATTGGTGATCTACGGAAACCGGTGTATTCAACGTGGCTATGGCCGTTGGCATTTATTGTTATTTTTTCGTTTTCTCTCCGGGTACTTTTAGCTTGTTGTTCATCTAATTTTTTAAGAATGATTCTGCAATGTGATGGCAGCCACAAATATGATATTTCTTTCAGGCTGCACTGAAAGCATAATTCTTGAACCTTCTACATAAATCCATGAGTGGATACACCTGCCATGATTGCCTTTATTAATAATTAAAACATCCTGATATTTTTATGTTTGTTCCAGGGCACGAGGAACTTACTACTTAACTACTTACCACAAAAGTCCATTTGGAAGAGGTCCTTCAGTCCTACCTTGACAAGCGGATTTATAACATCTGTTACAATAATATAATCAATTTTTTATCAGCATTAAATTATCTTTGTTATGTAGTTAATAAATGTTTATAGTGCAATACATATTTGTTGTTTATTTATTTTAAAAACCAAACAGCCAATAATTTATATCAGGGTTTAGGGGCGTGTAGGGGACCAAAAAACTAAGACAAAAAGTCCTTTAGAGATTTGCTCGTTTTTGTTTCCTTTTGGAGAAAATCGGAATGGTTCTATTAGGAGGGAAAACAATGGATAGTGCTTTATATATTGCTAATAGTTCCGCTGTAAAGGAAGTGCATATTGGTGAGAGTTTGAACATGTGTGTCCTGAATTCAGAAAGAAAGGCTGCTCCAACTCCTGAAATGTCCTTGGATTCATCTGTGAACGTTGGTTTGGAGTGTATGTGTAAATGGGCCTATTCTTGAGGAATGTTCTATAAGGCAATACAAATATGTAATTTTCTAGTCGCAATTTACGGATTGTGTCATCAGATCCGCCTCATAAGCATTTTTCCTCCCTAAAGATGGAGGGAGGAAACACTAAAAAGATCCTAAAGGATAGAGGCAAAATGAAATAAATAAATAAACACTAAAAACAACCAAATAATAAGTGAGCTAAATAGAGAAAAAATAATGTTTTAAAGAACGAAACCAACAGCAGTGCAGTAGTAGAAAATACTTACATGGCATCTTTGAAGTCCACTCAAAAGTTCTATTTCTAACAACTAAAAATTGTGCCTCGTTTTACTTATCCTGTTTTACTGACAAAAACATTTTTAAAATTAATTAAAAAAGTAGCAATAAATAAATTACTAAGATATAAAGACAAAAAGAACCATTCAAATAAACAAAACCACCCACTTCAAAGTTTTAAGCACTTATATCTGCGAATGTCATCAACCCATCAAAATTTACTGCAGAAACCCTTTTGTAGGACATCAGATTAGCTTTTGAATGATTACTGTCAATTTATCATGATTTTCCAACCGTTTTAGAAAACATGACAGTCCTAAAATTGCTCATATCTGTCATTTAACGCAATAAAATAACTACTTATCTGCTGTGACGAAGCACGGGCATTCAGCTAGTTATTAATAATAATGCCTAGTAGCTGGGATTAATGAAAATTTGAAGAAATTTTTGCCATCTCAATAGCCATTTCTTTGAATAGAGCTAACTAATTGCAAATTTTTAACCAAATTAACATTAAAAAAAGAAATCTATTGATTCAGTTTGCCCCTATATTTCCTTTGGGCTGTCTGTTTGTGATTAGTGGAATCACATTTTGTATTCTTTTTCATGCAGCGTGATAGCCATGCTATTACTCTATATTGATAACTTAGGATATTTTATTACAACATGAGTCCTTTGGGCCAGGATATACTTCTGGCGTGAGCCTTCCTTACACTTTCTAATAGGCTTTTCTCTTGGTGAGTATTTTCTGGTAACAAGTTAATTTTACAAATACCTTGTCATAATGCACAGCCCATTAAATTTACTTCCAAATAGTAATTTTCATTCCAGCTACCCAAAAGGCACAAGAATCATTTACTTTCAGTTTAGATAGAGAAGGCATGTAAATTTTATATTGTAAGTTAATTAACAATTACTATTATTATTATGTACTATATTCTTTTTTGTGACCTATGCGTTACGAAACATCAATTTGTTTTGTCAGCACATCTGTATTGTCTCATCCAGTCCAGAGAAGGTTTATCTTCTTATAATGAGGGAGAAATACAAGAATATACAACAAAATCGGTGTAACTATACCCATTTATTAGACACTCAGAAAATATTGTGCAGTTATAATAAGTTAAATAATGTTACTAACATTCATTTTAATAGGTGCTATTTTATTTATTTGTTTATTTTATGTTCATTCCATTGGTTATTGCTTAAGACTTGGGGAAAGATAAAAATAAATAATTTGATTACAAAGTCAATTGCTTAAATCTTAAATAGATTGTGTTTATCAGGACTTCTACAAACATTTGTCCAGTTTTCAACAAAATATGCTTGAAAAAAAAAAAAATAAATCCTCTTTTTTTTTGTATACAAGCCCACCAGACTGTATGTGGTGTGCTCGTCCATCATATTAAAGCAAGCAGAACACGCACAGTTTTAGTGGCCCCTTGAAAAAGCAGCAAAGAGCCCACCAGACCGTATGTGGTGTGATCGTCCATCATATTAAAGCAAGCAGAACACGCACAGTTTTAGTGGCCCCTTGAAAAAGCAGCAAAGAGCCCACCAGACCGTATGTGGTGTGATCGTCCATCATATTAAAGCAAGCAGAACACGCACAGTTTTAGTGGCCCCTTGAAAAAGCAGCAAAGAGCCCACCAGACCGTATGTGGTGTGATCGTCCATCATATTAAAGCAAGCAGAACACGCACAGTTTTAGTGGCCCCTTGAAAAATCAGCAATGAGCCCACCAGACCGTAGGTGGTGTGCTCGTCCCTCATATTAAAGCAAGCAGAACACACACAGTTTTAGTGGCCCCTTGAAAAAGCAGCAATGAGGCCACCAGAACCACATGAGGTCTGCTTATCACTAATATTAAGTCAAACAAGAAAGTTACAGTTTTCATGGCTTTTAAATGTGATAATGAGGCCGAAGTTCTGAAAATAAAGTGTCAAAAAAAATGTTTTGCCATTTTTTAATGAGTCAAGCTTAAACAAAAGACATAATTGGACCAATAATAGAAGAAGAACAAAAAGCAAAAAAATTAAAATTCTTTTTAAAATTAATACATGATCTTATTAATTATATTTTAGCTTATGTGAGAAATCTGCGTATTACGGGAAGACTTGTGGACCTCTGCCAAAGGGACTCTTGCTGTAAGTAGTTAGGTAGTAAGTACCTCTTGCACTGCAATAGAGATAAGCACATTAGAATGCTTTATTTATGAACAGAACTATCAGTATGTCATTGTAATTAATGTCATATAATATTTATTACAATTTTAAATAACTTTTAAAGTATCCGATAACTAACCTCACTAATAATAACACTTTAATAACTAACCAATTATATAAACGAAATTTTCACAAAGAAATATTTAAAAGCAATAAAATTTATCATAGTTTGACCAAAGCATTGGTAACCGATGTTTGGCCCATATTGGAAGACCTTTAGAGTTTTTAACACATCCTGCAAAGAATTATTCTTTAAGTTAAATTTATTAATCCAGGTACTATAGTGGATTTCCAGTCATTCTGGAATAGAGGGGAATGATGTAGCTGGCCTACGAGCAACGGAAGTATCTCTATAAATAAGGCTACTACATGCCTAAGATGTCCAGCATTACCCAGATAATGCGTATTATAAAAAAAAAGTCCTATTTGCAGTGACTGCGTCGTTCTAGCACAGTTTCCTAGTGCCATTAGAAAAGGAATAGATGCAGTTATTCGTAGGTTTCAATCTTTCGTCAATTTTTCCAGCTATCTTTTCCTGGAGTAGGTTATTTCATTATTGGTATAATGCTTTCCACTCATCATAAGTCCACTCCCTCCACCAAGGACTCAGAAGACAGTGGTCCAGAGATCTGGTGCAGTGGCCAAGTGAAGTGTTAGCAATGTATTTCTCTTCCTTCAAGAGCGTCAATGTCTGTGGCTCACTGATCTCTCTTTGACTCCAGCCACTGGTCGGAGCAGAAGGGAGCTTGGGTAGGCCCCTTTCTACCCAAGTTATGAAGTTGAGAGGCCTTGAGCACAGAACCTTCATATTGTATTGTATTACCAGTTGTATTCATATTCAGAATATAATAACAGAAATTAATAATAGGAATGTCACCATTGTAGAATGATACTTCTCAATTGCCAAAATAAGTTTTAATACTTATGTTATTGGTGTGAACTCTCCAATCCTAATAACTTTACTGTAGTCACATTGTCTTTTCTGGAAATGTGCCCAATCTTGACAAGGTAATGCAGGAAACGCATAGCGGTTTTCAAGACTTTCCGTGTAATAAGTGTAGCTTCTGGAATGACTGCAAGCCCCTGAAATAGACATGAATCCTTAAGCATCAAATGAGATGGCATCATCAACATATTGTGTAAAATGTTGAAGTAGAATATATGAAGGAGGCTTCAGTGCATGGATCATCTTTCTGATGGAGATCGGTCTGGCTGAAATTCATCATGGAGGACTGTGTTGCACTAAAAGGCAGTAATCCTTAGATTATTACATTAATTTATATAATTAATTGTCTAGAGGAGGCCACGTGGTTGTTAAGGATATATTAATAATTTTTTTATTACAAAACTCAATTTAATTTTGTTACAAGTCATATTATTGACCTGATATATTTATTTTTAATCGTATATATATATATATTCTTTTTAATCAAATGTATTAGCTATAAATAGGTAATTTGCACTTCTGTCCTCAGAAAATATCTTTTAGGAAATTTTATGCAAAAGTCATCAGAATTGAATTTGCCCTATGTGACATGAACGACAAATAGCACAAAAACGTCCAAAAACTAGCGTTTAGACAAAAAATAAAAAAAAACACAACAACTCAAAAACACCTCGAGGGAAATAATGTAAATAAAAATTTCTCCTTGGTGGCATTCAACTACACTTTAGTCGGCGTACACACCCCTCAAGTATGGCCATTTCCTTCGGGACCACCCTGTATAAACATTTATTTTCAAAGCATTGATTCTGTTGAAGTTAAATAAATTAATTAATAAGTTATATATCTAAATTTTAATGTTTTAAGTTTAAAGTTTTTTTTTATTTGTTATAATTCAAAGAAAATTATTGATAACTATTTCATAATATATACTAACATATTTTTAATTGTTAAAAGTCAATCCCGTAACTGGTCACAAGTTCCGAGAGGTACAAATACAATTTAATTACCTCATTCTGATTGCACAGCACATAAGGAAATTGAGTGATCAGAACAATGCTCCAGTCCCCTGATATTCCCCTCTTTAGGTGCCCATTAAAGGCTGGGTGGGCCTAGGGGGTGCAGGATTTCATGAGCAAATAATTATTTTGTTTAGCAATTGTTCTACCATTATAATTTCACTTGTATTTTTTTTCTTTGAAAAGCAATCTCAAATGGGTTTAAAAAATAATGAATGAAAACTGAATATACTACAGAGATTCTTTTTAGAACTGAATTCTTTGAACACTAATACATTTTCTTATCATATTTGTTCTGCCCCTCTATATTTTTAAGTTTTTTTTTTTATAAATTGGGGCATTGGGCAAAAAAAATGATAAAAGCTATAAGTTAAGACATATAAACATTTAATTTGTCTTGCCTTCACCGGAATAAACTAAAAGTACTGATAATACTAGACTCCGCCAACGGCCATAGCCACGTTGAATACACCGGTTCCCATAGATCACCGAAGTTAAGCAACGTCGGGCGTGGTCAGTACCTGAATGGGTGACCCACCACGTGCTGTTGGCATTATAAAAGGGTGACAACATATAGATAGCCCGGCGCTAATGGCCAAGTTGTAGATGCGCCGTAAAATAAACAAAAAAAAAAAAAAAGTCCGTCTCGCAGGACTGCATCATCTTAGCGCGGTTCCGTTCATATCCCTAGTCTAATTTGGAAAGATTAAAATAGAAGCAGTTATTATTTTGGTTCCACCAGTCTTTTTTTTTTTAAATTAATTATTATAATGGCATGTCAACCCTTAAGGTCACTAACGCCATTCTTGTGAGTAGTAAAGTCTTGAAAGGTCATGATTTACAATCTTACCTGGAAGGGTCGGCTACAGTAGAAACAGACCCGCTAGTGACAAGGTCTTGGAATCTTGGAAATCTATATTTCTAACAATAAATTGTTTTTGTTATTTTACTTAACCAGTTTTATTGTCAAATACATTATCCAACTATAATCAATTAAAAAATAACAAGAAATAAAACAGACAAAAAGAACCATTGGAATAAACGAAATCAATTAATTTAAAGCTTTAAGCACTTTTTTCTCCGATTTACATCGCCTAATTAAAAAATTCTTCAGAACCTTTTTTGTAGAGCATTTAGTTAGCTTCCGAATGGTAATCTTCCGCTTCACAAGATTGTCAACGGTTTTCGAGATACTAACGATATTATACAAAGTTATAAAAACTTTTTTTGTCTGTTAATAAAATATTTTATTCTAACCCTTCCTTTACTCTAAACGTAACAAAAATTTCAACATATTAGTGTTGATGAAACTTGAACATGCAGAAAATGTTTCAAATGTATCCCATAATTCTAAGTACCAAAATCAAAGACAAAGAACCCTCTCTAGGAAGGACGCTAGGCAGTTGAAAAGCTATATATCTTGGAAATCCATATCTCTAACATTAAATTGTTTTTCTTATTTTTCTTAACCTCTTTTATTTTCAAATACATTATCCAACAATAAGCAATTAAAAAATAACAAGGAATAAAAAACAGACAAGAAGAACAGTTCGAATAAGCGAAATCAATTACTTTAAAGTTTTAAGCTCTTATTTCTCCGATTGACATCGCCTAATCAAAACTTTCATTAGAATCTTTTTTTAGAGCATTTAATAAGCTTTCTAATGGTATTCTTCCGATTACCAAGATTCTCAACCTTTTTCGAGACATTAAGGAAAGTAAACAAAGTTACTAAAACTTTTTATGTCTGTTAATAAAATATTTTATTCTAACCCTTCCATAACTCCAAACGTAACCAAAATTTCAACATATTAGTTTTGATGAAAGTAGAACATGCAGAAAATGTTTCAACTGAATCCCATGATTCTAAGTACCCAAACCAAAAACGGTATTCAAAAAATATTTTTCCAATTTTCTCGAAAACGGTTAAAGCTATCGCCTTGAAAATGTTTTCATTCGTTTTCCTAGCCCAAGAAGCCTATAAAACGAGTACTTAGAAGCTTATGAACTCAAAAAAGTAAGCGTTACGATTTTTTTTGCGCGAATTTCGCCCCAAACGCCATCTTCCGGTAGTCGGATTTCGCTGGTTAACGAACTTGACCTTTCAAATTGGACGACGGATTTTTGTACCAAATTTCATCAAAATCGGACCATTCGTCTTCGACCTAGAGAGCGAACAGACAAATATATATATATATATATATATATATATATATATATATATATATATATATATATATACATACTAATTTGAACCACCATCATTTTCGGTCTCTAGGGGTTCTGAAACGCAAAATTTTCTAGTCGGCACCTCCGGATTGTTTCATTGTATCAACCTTATAAGCGGGGTTCCTCCCTATGGGGGAGGGAGGAACCGCGCTAAAATTCTCATGAATATATTTACAGACATTGTGAAAGATTAGTTTAATACATTTTTATCAATGACAATGCTTATCCATACCATTAACACCACATCCTGGCTGAAACTTCGTACGCACGTTCACGTAGAAGTCCACGTGCCCCAGTGGTTGTCCATATCCGACAAAGTCTGATGAAGTATGAATGGCATCGACAAAAATAGCATTGTCTGGAGAAAGTCTCTTACTTGGGGGCTGTTCAAAAAAATTTGGTCCGGCGGGATCTAAAGCTGAAAATGGTACAAATACAAATTCCTGATAAACAGACTTAAGAAGAAGGGTCATTGTTCAGCTATATTTCATTTATTTATTTATAAACATCAGCAACCAAGGGGATTTATAAGCATCAGCAACCAAGGGGATTTATAAGCATCAGCAACCAAGGGGATTTATAAGCATCAGCAACCAAGGGGATTTATAAGCATCAGCAACCAAGGGGATTTATAAGCATCAGCAACCAAGGGGATTTATAAGCATCAGCAACCAAGGGGATTTATAAGCATCAGCAACCAAGGGGATTTATAAGCATCAGCAACCAAGGGGATTTATAAGCATCAGCAACCAAGGGGATTTATAAGCATCAGCAACCAAGGGGATTTATAAGCATCAGCAACCAAGGGGATTTATAAGCATCAGCAACCAAGGGGATTTATAAACATCAGCAACCAAGGGGATTTATAAGCATCAGCAACCAAGGGGATTTATAAGCATCAGCAACCAAGGGGATTTATAATAAAAGAAATAATAAACACATTATAGACTGAAAAAACATCATTCTCCAGCCATGGTTAGTCTCATACAAGTGAGAAACAGTCCACTGTGCGTATACTGCAAATGATAAACAATTTTTTGGGTATTTTTTAGAAAAGCACCACCAGTGATTTTACCTAGTTACTATTACTAGGTGGCTAGTAAAAAAAATATATTTGATAAGAAAAATATGTTATTAAATTTATTTAAATTGTAACGTCCATTTTTATTAACTAAGAATTTTAGGACGGGTTATCTATAGGTTATCACCCTTTTCTAGCCAAGATAAGGCTGATGCCTTTTCTTTTTTCTAAAGAAAAACCACCACCCCATAGTGGGAATCGAACCCACGACCCTTGGCTCACGTCTTAACACTCACGGACACCAGGCCACCCTTTTATTAAATGTATTATGAGATTCATTTTTATCAATATTCACAACAAATAAATTCCTAAGATAGGTTAAATATCTGAAGACCAGTTATTCCTTGATGTCGGAAATGATTTTTCTGAAGAGATCCTGCCCTATGTTGAGGTACCGCCATAGGAAATAAGAAACATATATTATTATACATGGAATGCTAAATGTATATTATGGGAGGTCCGGTGGCCGTGAATGTTAATGTGTGAGCACTTAACGCTCCGTGCCAAGGGTCATGGGCTCGATTCCCACTATGGGGTGGTGGCTTTTCTTTAGAAAAAGAAAAGGCACCAGCCCTATCCTGGCTAGAACAGGATGGGAATCTATAAATAACCCGTCCTAAAATTCTCTGTCATTAATAAATGGATGTTAAAATGTAAATAAATAAATGAGGAGCTTGTTATCAAAGTTGGAACATTTTTTTTTAGTTGAAAAAAATGGAGTCGTCCAACTTTGATACCAAGCTCCTCAAATGTATATTATTACATACATATGTTCGAATAGATTGAGTAGGTACCTAGCAACAGTAACTGTTACTAGAAAATCACTGACGCTGGGCTGTTCTAAAAAAGACCCAATTTTTTTGTTTTTTCCCCCAAATTTCTTTAGCCTTATTTCAATATTGTGCATCCCCCATTGTGAGCATAATTTGCTTTATGCTCACAATGGACTTTTTCTCATTTCCGGATTGTGTCATGAGATCAACATCACAACCGGACTTCCTCTCTATGGAGGGATGGAGGAACCGCACTTAAACTAAAAATTCTAAATTGCGGTATATACTTTACTAACCTGTAATTCTACCAATCTTTGTAGGTTTTAGAAGGTATCCAACAAGCCCAGCAATGTGTGCACCCAAACTGTGTCCCACAATGTGGATATTTTCCAGCTTAATGCCACGCTGGTCTCTGAGGGTCTTCAAAAATGTGGCGATTTTACTTGCAACAGTTGAAAGCCTTTCGCATGCGACAGCGTAATTGTTTTCATTTGAACCTAATTTTGACCAATCCACTGTGATAATGTTGTAGTCGAGATTTCGCATATATCCTGGAAAGAATGTTATATTCAAAATAAATTATTGTTTTCATCCTAAAAGTACTTGTATTGAACTTATATTATGAAATATATATTAGTTTGGGGCACAGAAATAATTTCGTATATATATATATATATATATATATATATATATATATATATATATATATATATATATATATTGTTAAGCTAAACTTTTGGAAGAGAAAACATTTTTGGATTGTTCAAACGATGAAGCTGGATCATCAAAACTGGTGTGTAACGCACTGGCAAACTGGGCTAAACTGTTCCCTGTAAGAGCTCCCAGTTTGTGACTCTGTTTCAACATAAACGAGTCTCTTCAGCTTGAAGAATGTGTAATTTTGCGCTATCCGAGTAATAAGTTGAGATTTATCGAAGAAAGTTCGTTTGACGGAAAGTCGTTCGAACACAAAGTTAACAAAAGTCTGTTATACAATCCAAATAAATAAATATATATATATATATATATATATATATATATATATATATATACACACACATTAATAAATGATTATAGAAATTTGGCTTGTATCATACCTAGTACAAGTCCCTTATATTGATCACTGAAAAGACCATCTTTCCAGCCGTGTATCAAAATTACAACAGGCTTCTTTGGTAATATCTTCTGAAGAGAAACCCTATCACAGCTACCAGGGCATACTTCTGTTGGCTTATCAATCACAGTAAACCTGCAGGGAAAAGAAAAGTTTCAGCTTGTTTTTTAACACAAATGGTAATGACCAGGAGAAAAATGGTTTTCAAAATTAAAAAAAGAATGTCGAGTGATGGAAAATGTCTGATTTCATTTTTGGAATCAGCAGATGAACATATATCAGAAACACCTGAACCTATTTATTTCAAAAAATCATTGTAGATCAGTTTAAGTGCTGTTTATTACTAATATAAAGGTATTAGGTCGGAGAAATTGTTCGTGCGCATTTTTGAGAAATATTTAAATAATTTAAATATAAAACAATTTAACATTTTAATGAATTATATATTTTTCTTCACTATCAATAATATCCCGTCATCTAATATGTAGCTTTTAAATTTCCTTACCTGTAAGAGTCTCATCATAGACTCCAAGAGAGAGCTAGTGCTGGGTCCTCGGGCTGTCCTCTGCTCCTCTACTTCGGATCGTTCTTCTCACCTCACTTTATTAATTTTATTTATTTTTTTATTTGTTTCTCCCTAAACAACAAATAAAATATAGTATATCCAATTGACTCCTCAATGAATACCCTTTAAAAGTCATCATTTTTGTTTAATAATCTAGTTCTGTAAATGTGAAACAGCAATATCTGCTATCTTTCTTCGGTGAGGTGCAGCTTCTCTCCCTATCCGTGGCCTGGGTTCCGCCGGGTTCGGTCCTGCCGTGACATCGCTGTACTCTCTGGACTGTCACAGTCCCGGGCTCTGGAGATTGTGGACGCCCTCCCGGGGGAGGGGGCGAGCACAACTCCCAGTAGAGCCTTGCATGATTAAGTTTCCCCTGTTAAAGCATTTTTACAAGGAGAGCAGTGCAGCGGTGTCGCGGTGGTTCTGGGCTCGGACGGTGCCCTTTCCGCGGTGTGGGCTGGAGGCTTATAGATTTTTTTTTGTTTTGTTTAATTTTTTTCCCCTTTTTCTTCTATAATTCAATTATTCATTTTCTATATAATAAAATTAAAAAATGTATTTAAGATTTATTTAAAAGGTTCCTTCCTTTCTTTGGGTGCCCATGACCTCCCGCGGTTGAATACACCCTTCAGAACGATAAAAAAAAAAAAAAAATTTCCTTGCTATAGAAAGGCCTCTGTATTTGCTGTAAAAAATTGGAAAGTTAATTTAGTATATCCTATTTAGAATTTAACTTTGTCACTCGTAAAACATTTTTTAAGACACGCAATTAGTGATAATATTGTCCCGGGAATGACCAGGATGCAGCAAAAACTCACAAATAAATTCAATAATTTTTTATGGCATTGATTGAGCCGTGAGTGGTTTAGGATTATCACGATAAAATAACACTTTGTTGACATTCACCATTGGTGAGCGGTTTTTAATTCAATCACACAAAATCTTACCTTAAGTAGAGGCGAATTCCTAAGTCCGGAAGTTGTCTCAAAGAGACTTCAGAAGTATCTGGAAGCAAAAAAAGTAAGTGATAATAAGCATATAAAAATCATTATTCTGTCCCTGATAGCGCATTTTCTTACTCCATTCATAGGAATGAAACCTAACACGGAACGGATACCGCAATCCGGAAGTACCGACCAGAAAATGTCACTTTCGCAGCTAGGTTCAGGTTTCATAGGTCATGAGTATATCAGTGGATTATGTAGGGTGGCCACATAGTAGTGTTTAAGCTTCAATATACTTGTAGGAAATTCTATTCTGAGCAAAGAAGGCCTATCAACATGGGCGTGGAAATGCTCCCCGAAGGCGCTGGAGCTAAATAACCTGCCAAAACCACGATTTTTAGACTCCAAATCCCGGAAACTTCGAATCGAATTTCCTGTAAGTACTTTGAAGCTTAAACACTACTTTTGTGCCACCCTGTATATATAAGAATTAAGGATTATGGAAGAATAATTAATTAACACCATTAACATTTAAGTTAATAAGAAGTATATTGTATAAAGCCACATTGAGAAGGAAGGAACGCCGCCATTACAACTGGTACAAGAAGCTGTAGCTCTACATGTAAGTATGTACTAGATACTACACAGAGGTATAAATTTTAACAATAAGACTACACAGAGGTATAAATTCTAACAATAAGATTACACAGAGGTATAAATTCTAACAATAAGACTACACAGAGGTATAAATTCTAACATTAAGACTACACAGAGGTATAAATTCTAACAATAAGACTACACAGAGGTATAAATTCTAACAATAAGACTACACAGAGGTATAAATTCTAACAATAAGACTACACAGAGGTATAAATTCTAACAATAAGACTACACAGAGGTATAAATTCTAACAATAAGACTACACAGAGGTATAAATTCTAACAATAAGACTACACAGAGGTATAAATTCTAGCAATAAGACTACACAGAGGTATAAATTCTAACAATAAGACTACACAGAGATATAAATTCTAACAATAAGACTACACAGAGGTATAAATTCTAGCAATAAGACTACACAGAGGTATAAATTCTAACAATAAGACTACACAGAGATATAAATTCTAACAATAAGACTACACAGAGGTATACATTCTAACAATAAGACTACACAGAGGTATAAATTCTAACAATAAGACTACACAGAGGTATAAATTCTAACAATAAGACTACACAGAGGTATAAATTCTAACAATAAGACTACACAGAGGTATAAATTCTAACAATAAGTACACTCTTCTATTTGCTTTCTAGCTGGATAAGATGAAATTGTCCGATTTAGATGAAATTTTATAAGAAGATACTGTTAATGCTCAGCACCAAATTGCTAATGAAGTGTATATATATAGAAAAGGTTGATGAGAAAATGGAGCTGAACATATAGGTGCCTATTATTGAGGCTGAATGAAAAACTATATAGAATGATAGAAAAAAAATTGAATTATTTATTTGAAAGTATAAGAAAAAAAAAAATCTCCTTATGGAGCAGGCACTGGTTAGTATGTTAGATTTGAAAAATAAGAAAAAAATAAATAAATATATTAAACTTCTGTGCGAATGAAAATAATAAAAAATACAAGCATGTACAGCTGAGGATCGGGCGAATAGTGGCCGCTGAGGGTAAAAAAGGATTATAGTCTCGCTTATCTGGTTGATGCTGCGTCACCCCTGTAGCCGCTGACACCAAGTTGAAAATTGGAGTTTGGCGGGGCCTCGAAGAAGTTGTACCTCCAGAGAATGGATGCAGCATGCGGTAAGGTGCTCCCAAGGGCCTCAAGCATGTGCTGTTCCTCAGGCACTCAAGGCTGCACTCATCCTAAGGGAGTCAAGGCTGCACTGACTTAGGGCGGGCAGCTCGCAAATCCGCGCCTTTTCTGTCCTGGGCCCGTAAAGTGCTGCCCTCATTAGAATATTGCGCCGGGAGGTGGCGAACTCTCTAGGCTCGAGGGTAAACCAGCCGTCCTATCGGAGAGATAATGGCAATCCCGAAGAGGATTAAGATCGTCTGATAACCGTCTCCGGGCTTGTATCTCAGCTGCCAGGCTATTCCCCTAATTAATTAACAATAATTGAATAAAATGTACTAAATAATTTATAACTTATACTACTTGGTCTCTAACAGATACTTTCCTAGAAACGAACAGGTTTGGATGGTGTCATTGCTTGTGTAGGAGTGTCCATTATTACATCTGATAGCCTTCCATGCACACACGTTTCACTAAGGACAAATCTACAAGCCGTTGCTGTACAAATATACAAACATTTTAAACTCACAATATGCTTAATATATTTACTTCCAGGCCATCCGTTCACTACTTCCCAGCTAAATGACCTCTATGCCTATCTCCTCCTTATGGGGGACTATAATAGCCACAATAGTTTGTGGCATTCATCGACTACAGATAGAAAAGCGCAAATGCTGGTAGCATTTATTAATATCAATCAGTTATGCATCCTGAATGATGATTCGTCAACGCATCTCAATGCTTGTACTGGATTAGAGTCAATCCTAGATCTCTCCATAGGCAGTCCCATTCTTGCACCTCGTTGCACTTGGCGTGCTCATGGAGACCTCTATAGCTCAGACCATTACCCTTTGGCAATTACCACAGAAGACACGGTGCATGAATCGTGTGGATTATCGAAATGGAAAATAAAAGAAACTTCCTGGAGTAAATTCCAAGAACTCGTTTAACTAAAGCACATCAATACAGAAACAACTGATATAGATAAAAAAATTCATTGTCCCAATTCTTGGTTTTTAAAGGAGGCTTCATCGTTAATCAATACAAAAAAGAAAAAAGAATAGTTGGAGAAATTTAGTGCCACGGTACTATTGGATTTATTATTAAATTACTGGTACATATTTTTGATCAAAATCTTAATTGGAGGAAGTACATACAACTCTGCTGACAAATTGCTTCAAGGCATTCAAAATGTTGTCTTTTACTAAATGGTAAGGATACAAAGACGTCATGCTGATGTTATATCGCAGCATGGTGAGAGGCAAGATGGATTATGGCTGCATGGCTTATGGTTGCATCCCCCACAACTCTTAAAATGCTTGATATTATTCACCAAACTAGCAACCAGAGAATTCTATTCCAGCCCTGCAAACGGCTAATGTGTCCATGTAGGAGAACTGCCTTTAGATCTTCGTAGAGAATTGTTGACTTCTACATTACAATCATATCCTCCAAAAATTGCCCTCTTAACGAATACATCCAGGACCCAGTAATCATCCCTAGACGAAGAGAAACAAGAAAGCCTCACCTTCTCAGGATACAATGTTGTGCCCTGCAAGGAACCATGGTCACTATCCTTGCCCATTATCAACTTTGCTTTAACCAAATTCATGTAAAAAGATACTAACCAATATAAATATAAACTGGAATTTCTTAAAATAATAAATGAATTACCAGAGGCTACGAAGACAAGGTATAGTTGGGATTCGGCTAGGAGAAAAACGTCAGACTTTCAGGAAGAGATCTGTATTTGGACGTTTCGGCTGCACATTGGCAGCCTTCTTCAGCTAAAAAATACAACTTATAAGTAAAAAAATAAATATACAACTTGTAAGTAAAAAACAGGCAGAAATGAGTGTAGTATATACATAAAGACAATAAATTTTAACCAATCTTATTTTTAAACAATGAAAATACGGTAGTTGGAAAGTAAACAGCATGTAGAAAGTAGTAAGTAAACAGTACAAAAAAGGAACATTTTTCATATAGTGAGAAAAAACAATCTATTCTATAAGTGAATACAATTTATAGTAATTAATATATAGATACGTACCACTAGAGAATGCCTAGGGGGGGAGGGAGGAAGACCTCGAGAACAACTTAGGTAACCATGGTTGAATGTATGAGGGACAGCAACAACACAGGGGGTTTTATAGTTTTGACTGGGGGAGGGGGGAGGAAGCGGTATGTCGGTGAAGATGAAAGAAGTGCAATTGCTAGGTTGTAAAAGCGGGTTGTAAAGGTGTTAAGAGTTTTGGGAGACACAAGTAGAAAAATTGTCTGGAGCCTGGGAACAAAAATAAAAAAAGTCCGACTCGCAGGAACTGCCTCATCTTAGCGCGGTTCCGTTCTTATCCCTAGTCTAATTTCGAAAGATTAAAATAGAAGCAGTTATTATTTTGTTGAGAGGAGATCGTTGACCGTTGATGATGCAAGGTAGGGATTGTCCGGGTTAGGTCACTGCTACTTAATAATACATACCCCATATGTGTATGTATGTGGGCATATATATGTACATATGTGTGCGTGTATATGTGTATGTGTATATGCATATATATAAATATATATATATTATATATGTATATATATATATATATATATATATATATATATATGTTAGGTATATTTACATAGATATGTGTATATATTAGTGTTAAATATGTCCTACTTGTATTTACAGCCCTGATGAAGGCTTGAAGCTCAAGCCGAAACGTCGGCACAATAAAACCATTTTTACGATAAAATGTAGTTTTATTAAGTAGCAGTGACTGAACCCTGACAGTTATATTTTGGTTCCACCAGTCTTGAAAGGTAGGATATACAATCTTACCTGGAAGGATCGGCAACACTAGAAACCGTCCCGCTAGTTACAAGGTCTTGGAATCATGGAACTCTATATTTCTAACAATAAATTGTTTTTGTTATTTTACTTAACCTGTTTTATTTTCGAATACATTATCCAACTATAAGCAATTAAAAAATAACAAGGAATAAAATACAGACAAAGAGAACACTTCGAATAAGCGAAATCAATTACTTTAAAGCTTTAAGCTCTTATTTCTCCGATTGACATCGCCTAATCAAAACTTTCATTAGAACCTTTTATGTAGAGCATTTAATAAGATTTCTAATGGTATTCTTCCGTTTACCAAAATTCTCAACAGTTTTCGAGATATTAATGAAAGTTCCCAAAATTTATATTATTTCTAGCAACAGAAAATTGGCCTCATTTTTCATATCCTGTTTTACACACAAAAGTTTCGCAACTTAAGAAATTACAAAAATAAAAAGCAATAAAAAACGAAGGGAATGAGACAAAAATTACAACAAGAACGACAAAAACCCGTTCATAAGAAAAAAACAGACGTATTTGAAGTTTTAAGCACTTATTTCTCCGATTGACATAACCTAATCAAAAATAGTTTTAAAATCTTTTTTGTAGAGAATTTAGTAAGCTTTCAAATAGTTTCTATCCACTTACCACGATTTCCCAACCGTGTTCGAGATATTAATGAAAGTATACGAACTTCCCAAAACTTTTCATGTCTGTTCATAAAATATTTTATTCTAACCCTTCCATAACTCCAAACGTAACAAAACTTTCAAAATATTAGTTTTAATGAAAGTAGAACATGCAGATAAAGTTTCAACTGAATCCCGTAATTCTAAGTACCCAAACCAAAAACAGTATTCAAAAACTATTTTTCCAATTTTCTCGAAAACGGTTAAAGTGATCGCCTTCAAAATGGTTTCATTCGTTTTCCTAGCCCAGGAATCATATAAAACGAGTACTTACAAGCTTATGAACTCAAAAACGTAAGCGTTACGATTTTTTTTGCGCGAATTTCGCCCCAAACGCCATCTTCCAGTAGGCGGATTTTGCTGGTTAACGAACTTGACCTTTCAAATTGGACGAAGGATTTTTGTACCAAATTTCATCAAAATCGGACCATTCGTCTTCTATCTAGAGAGCGAACAGACAAATATATATATATATATATATATATATATATATATATATATATATATATATATATATATATAAATATATACATATATATATATATATATACAAATTTGAACCACCGTTATTTTCGGTCTCTAGGGGTTCTGAAACGCGAAATTTTCTAGTCGGCACTTCCGGATTGTTTCATTGTATCAACCCTATAAGCGGGGTTCCTCCCTATGGGGGAGGGAGGAACCGCGCTAAAAGGAGGTCAGGACAATTTATGGAAGACGGCGGAGTAAGCAGGGGAGATGTTTTGTTTGTCGGTTTTGTAATTAATGTTATCGGGGTTTAAGTTAATGTGGACGCATTCGGAAATCTGTTGTTTTTTGGTGTTTCGTTCTGTGGAAAGTATTTTAGTGTCGTCAAAGTTGAAAGTGTGTTTTTTTGTTATGGCGTGTTTTGCGAGGGCGGATTTGTGGATTTCTTTGTTTTTTATTGTCCGTTTGTGTTGTGTTATGCGGGAGTGAATATAATTTTTGGTTTCACCTATGTATACTGCATTACAGGAGGGGGTTTGGCAGGGTATTTGGTAAACGCAGTGAGTGGTGCAGTCATAGGGAATGGGATCTTTGAGTTTGGTGTACAATGTAGTAAGTTTGTTAGTGGTTTTTAACCCAAAGTTTAGTGACGGGATGGCTTTTTTTAAAGTCTTTGTGAGTTTTTCAGTCAGTCCTGGTGTGAATGTCAGGGAACGAAATATCTGGGGGGAGGAGTCAAGAGAGGTATTGGGGGAGGTGGCATTGTAGGAGTGGGATTTTATTTGCTTTATAAGCCGGTTTATGAGGTTGTGGGGGAATTGGTTTAGTGTTAATATTTCGGTAGCTGTTTTCATTGTGGAAGGACTCATGGGATAAGGAAAGGGCGCGGCGAAGAAGGTTTCGAGCTACATTGATTTTCATGTGGTAAGGATGGGAGGAGTGGAAGTTGAGTAAACGTCCAGAATAAGTAGGTTTTGTGTACCAGTTTGTTATGATAGTGCCGTCGGTCTGTCTGATTAGTAGAGCGTCCAAGTAGGGGAGTTGTTGGTTCTGTTCTGTCTCTACCGTAAATTGTAGTCTGGGATGATAAGAGTTGAAGCAGTTTAGTATGTCTGTTAGTCTATCGGGGTTTATAATTAACAGGAGGTCATCTACATATTTGCAAATGAAAGATATGTCCTGGGGGAACAGTGGGACGAAAGTGTTAAGTAAGTCGGTAAGAAAGATGGAGGATAAGTCGGGAGCAAGGCAATTTCCCATAGCTAACCCTTCGATTTGTTGGTAAAATTGTCCGTTGTATTTGAAAAAAACCACTGTTTGCGCACAATTTGAGGCTCTCAACAAAATATTGAAACGATAAGGGGCTGTGCGGTTCTATAGAGGACCAATTATTTTGGATTATTTCTAACGTTGTAGTTAGAGGGACGTTGGTAAAAAGAGAGGTGGCATCAAATGAGATAAGAATATGTCCGGGGGGTACGGTGAAATTTGATAATTTTGAAATGAGATAGAAAGAATTTTTGATATCGTACGGGTTATTGTGACTTAATGCTTGTAACGCGGGGAGCAAAAATTTACTTAATTTGGAAGAGGGAGAATTAATATTCGAAACGTCCAAATACAGATCTCTTCCTGAAAGACTGACGTTTTTCTCCTAGCCGAATCCCAACTATACCTTGTCTTCGTATCTCTGCAACGGCTAACTATCTCCATCTTTACCAGAGGCTAATTAAATTTTCACTGACTGCTCAAAGGACAACGACGGAGTTGTTGCAGTAACACTTTCGGACGTAACGCAACTATGCCAGGACATAATGGCGGGTTTCTTCCCTGTGGATGGAGGTAGGGGGAAACGCACTAACAACAATGCTGGTAGAATATGTTTTTTAATAGTATATCATAAATAAACAAATTTGAATTTGTGTAAACTAGAATTCAATAATAAAATTATTACCGTTGGTTTGAGCCAATGCCAAGTTCCGAAGTGAAACGATGAACAGTATAAAGATGATTCTACACCAGTTCATGATTGTTAAACTATTTGGAGAAGTGTAGTTTGCAATACTCGTCGCTGTTATTTTCCACTCAGTCACTATTTACATGTTTAGAATTGCAAATATTGGAAACAAACAATAACAACACACAGTACAGTTTTTTTTGCGGGTAACAAGCAATAACACTTTGTATCTTTTTAATTGCAAAAATATATTTATATTAGGCATGTCTAAGAATATAACGTGCCAAATGGCGTGGTCCGTACTGTAGTGTAAAAAAATGAATAAAAGGGCTCAAGTAAATGAACATAGCAAGGTTGAATGTAGTACCTGAATGTGTGACCGACCACTTCTTGTAGGCAACCTGTAGATATCCCAGTTGTTAATTTTTTTTTTTTTTACGGCGCATCTACATCTAGGTCATTAGCGCCGACATCCTGGGTGCAGCGAGGAACTTTACCAGCGAGCCATGGGATGATAAAATTCCTGCCGGAGGTTGGGAATCGAACCCACCATCTCCCGCTTACCCAGTTGTTAATATGCTGAAAACAAGAACTAAATACATATACATATATATAAAAATATATTTGCCTTTTCGCTCGACAAAAATGGTCTGATTATGATCAAATTTAAAAGTTCGTCCCTTTAGAAGTATGTTATAGAGCAGAACATCCCACCGAAACACAGTTTTTACGGCAAAACTTGCTATTCAGATGAATAGATTCAATCCGGCACGCCATCATTCTTGGTAACTTTAAGTCCATCCTCTTACGCACTCTTTTTATCGCTTCAGGTCTAGCCCAACCCCTAAAGTACCCATTTGGGTTTAACAAACCCAGGATTTAACTAAAAAATATTAATAAGTATCTAACGAATTGTGGGATATTTTGATCCTTGTAAAAGATACAATAAACAAAATCAAAATTGCGTTTGTACTCTCATTTATTGATTGTATATATATTTATTACACACAAAATATGTTTTAGTGATAACAGTTTTAAATAATTCATCATTAAGTTACATATTTGTTGATTTCATTTTATTCTTATTGCTTTGCTTTGGCCTAAGATGTGGATAAAACAAAATGATTTTTTTGAAGGACTCCTGATAAATTCATAAGTCTATTTCTCAAAAATTAGGCGGGAGTTATTTGCTACATATTTTCGACCATGAGGCCAGTTTAGAACAAAATTGGTCCGTTTAAGTTCTGATGACATATTCTGATTCCTATGGACGCATATTGGTGTCATTGCAAATTTCAAGATAACTTTTGGTATTTCCATGTTACAGCGTGCCTTTCCCGAATGGACTGGCGGTATTCGTTGCCAAGAAGTATGTTCCTCTTGCCCTGCAATAAACATAAGAATATTAGAATGTTTTAATCTGTAATGAAAATACTCAATATAATATAAGTTGAAATGAAAATATTCTTTCTGGAGAAGAGTTCTGTGACTTCCACCTGAATGAGTAGAACTCATCACTTCAATAACTCCATCTCCAATTACTAACTTCATCGATTCTACAATCACTTGTAGTGATTGGGAGACCACAATCTGCGAGCATAGAAGTAAAACCCACATTTTAACTCCTCTGCCCATACAAAAAAATTTTTAATACTTACGATGCCGGTGTGAATTCTCCCATTTGAGCAATTCTTTTCATATCACATTGCTTTCTCTGAAACTGTGCCCAATCTGTACACGGAACTGCAGGAAATGCCGTGTGCCTAGAGAGACTTTCTGAGAAATATTGGTAGGCCCGCTTATGACTGCATTTTCCTGAAATATATATTCAAATGAGAACAAATATATATGTGTATAAATTCATATTATTATTATTCCAGGTTTGGGCCAGGTAGGACACAAAGTAAAACTAATACTGTTTTTACAAGTTTGATTATAATCAATCTTGTCAAAACAGGGTTAATTTGAAGTAACAATATTTTGAATTAAAAAGGGTTTATATTGTTGTAAAGATAATAATATTTGTACACACACTTCTTTCAATTTTCAAATGGTTTTTAAGCACAATCAAGCCGGCATTGGGAGGCATGGGCGTATATAGAAAATAATTTCGAGGTGGGTCTGAGAGAATTACGGGGGTTGGGCTGAGAGCATTTGGTGGGTATGGAATACTAACAATGTAGAACTTAGAAATAGTTAGCCAATTAAAACGCTATTACACACAAAATAAAAATATTTTTCCTGAGCTAAGTGATCTTATTTAATGTATTTTTAAGGTATTTATGACACATTTTTACCGTTGTCGGGAGGGGGCGCAGTTCTCATAACCCCCCCCCCTTATATAAACCCATGTTGAGAGGCGATTTTGTTTGTTGCTGGTGGTAGAGAGATACCTCGAGTAGTTGAGAACATTCGTATACATATAAACACTGCTATATTATGTCACAAATAAGTTCTTACGTTTTGTGCTCTTAAGATCAGATTTCAACATATTACCTGCTTTTTTTTTTTTTTTTTTTTTTTTTTTTTACGGCGCATCAACTGTTTGGCTATTAGCGCCGGGCTATCTACAGGTTGTCACCCTTTTCTAATGCCAACAGCACGTGGTCGGTCACCCATTCAGGCGTGGTCAGTACCTGAATGGGTGACCGACCACGTGCTGTTGGCATTAGAAAAGGGTGACAACCTGTAGATAGCCCGGCGCTAATAGCCAAACAGTTGATGCGCCGTAAAAAAAAAAAAAAAAAAAAAAAAAAAAAAAAAAAAAAAAAAAAAAAAAAAAATTACTTGCTAACAGTATTGGGCAAAAATCATTCAGAATAATGAATAAATTTGATATTTCATTAATAATAATGAATGAATAATTTTTCATTCATTATCAGCGATTCAATGACTAACGTAACTTTTTAATTTTATTCATTATTGAAAAACTATGATTAATTGCAAAAAAAATGATTTATTTGACTGAAATGTTTCGTTAAATACAAGTGATTAATTTTAACAATTAATTCTTATAAAAATGACTACGTTCATTGCATTTTTTTTTTACCTTTAATGCAAATTATTCAATTAAGTTATATTGTTTATTGAACTTTTAAAGAATCTGAATTTATTGTTCCATGAAACACATTATTTTAAATCAATAAAAATAATGAAGAATAAAAAATAATTAATTATTCATTAAATAAAGAAAATCAGACAATGGATAACTGGACAAATGAATAAATTCTTATTCTATAAAATCTATTGGATAAGGAGCAAACCCTGTTTTTTATTTTATTTTTTTATTTTTTACCGCGCATCGACATCTCGGCCATTATCGCCGACATCCAGGATGTAGCGAGGAATTTTCCCAACGAGCCGTGAGATGAGAAAGTTCCTGCCACCTGTGGGAATCGAACCCATCATCTCCCGCATATGAATCTAAGGCGTTTGCCACTAGACCACGGGGAGACACTAAACCCTGTTATTTATAGAATAAAATATTAATCGGTGGCTGAATAACTTTATAAATGAATAAATTCTGATTTTATAAAAGAAGTAGTTTGATGATAAAAAATTTATTGAATTATGCCCAACTCTTCTTTCTATTCAAACAATTAATATTAAGGGGTCTCCCCGTGGTCTAGTGGCTAGTGCCTTAGATTCATAAGCGTGAGATGGTGGGTTCGATCCCCACAGGCGGCAGGAATTTTCTCATCCCACGGCTCGTTGGGAAAACTCCTCGCTGCACCCTGGGAAAAAAAATAATATTAAGCTTACGAACAAGTAGTAATTTGAAATACATCACTTACCCAAAATGTCGACACCGCACCCAGGCTGTAGCATGTGAGGTCCATTGGGGAAGAAGTCTACATGACCTATCGGTGACCCGATGCCCTTCATGTTGGATGATGAATGGATGATATCAACATATCTACCAGAGTTTGTGGATATTCTCTCTGTTGGCTTATTTACAGAAAACAAGGGATTAGCAGGGTCCAACCCTGAAACAGGATGAATCAAGAATGAATTTATTGGAAATTCGCTCAATAACGCACAAGGGTTGTGAAAGAATATATTTGATTTTTTTTTTTTTTTATAGGTTCAGCACTTTATGATTCAGAATTTTCGCCGTTGTGATAAGGCAGCCGTTATTCGTAATCGCGCTATTCCAGAACCAACAAACTCTCAGTATCCAAAAACAAAGAAAAAACATAAATTCAATGTGTCTTAATGAAGTCACTTTAATTACACAAGTCCGGCTCGCAGGAACTGCGTCATCTTACCATGGTTCCGTTCTTATCCCTAGTCTCATTTGGAAAGATTAAAATAGAAACAATTATTGTTTTGGTACGTCCTTTCTTGAAATGGTTTATGGCCTTATTTGATTTTCTTTTAAAAAATAATGTTCTTAAAATTTATCAGGTGTTACACTTCATTTGAAAGGAAATATAGAGCTAAAAAGTGTCACCTTCCCCATGTTTCTACTTTAAACTGGATAAGATTGGGAAGATAAGGATAAGCGTTCCTAGATTTTAAAATTGTTCTGTAAACCCTGTCTATCAGGACCGGCGACATTTATCCTCAGCACTTCTGTATTAACTTAATAAGCGAAGAACCTGCTTATTATGTAAACAAATGGAAGTTCAAAAACTTCTGAAAAATTCGTAAAAAAGCTAGAAGATAAACGACTGACCTGTAACTCTTGCAACTTTCGGAGAGAGCTGTGCTCCTGCGAGTCCTGCAATGTGCGCACCCAAGCTATGACCAATGATGTGAATATTTTCCAGCCTCACACCGCGTTTGCTCCTGAGGTTCTCCAAAAATGTTGCGACTTTGTTTGCAACATTTGGCACCTTATATCTTGCATCGTTGTACAAAAAATTCTTTGAGCCCAAATTTGACCAATCCACTGTGATGATGTTGTAGTCAAAATTACGTAAATATGCTGCAAGAAATAAGAAGAAATAAATAAAACAAAGTTTAAAAAATTAGACGTTGTGATTTAATATATTTTTTTAATAGTTTAATTATTCTGGAGGCCCGGTGGCCGTGAGTGCTAAGGCGTAAGCATTCCGAGCCTGAGGTCGTGGGTTCGATTCCTACTAGGGGGTGGTGGCTTTTCTTTAGAACTCTCAAATTTTAGGCTGTTAATACCTTTTCAAGAACCTAAAAATACCCTCTCACTTATTTGTGCAATTACAACTTGGCCAATTTTCGAATGAGGCCACTATAACGATCGGATTTATTTTAAAATGTCTGGCATTTAAAGATTCAGTGCCTTAGGGTAAGGATTCAGAAATATTATAAACGCTTTGTTGACTAAAACCAATCGGGTTTGTATGAACACTATTCAAGTTAAAGCTGCCACGGCCTATGAAAGTTAACGAAAACTGGCCAAGTTGGAATGGTAAAAATAAGTGGGAGGGTATTATTAGGTTCTTCACAAGGTATTAACAGCCTAAAACTTGGCCCAATACTACGATATCACAACTTTCATAGGCAAATTGTCTGACTTGTCAGATACTTATTAATTTCACGTCTAAGGGTAGTCGCATGGTGAAGAGGTAGAGGTAGAGGGAGAGGGAAGAGGTAGAGGTAAGAGATAGAGGTAGAGGTACCTCTATGTAACACAAACACATTGTTTGTAATGGGGGCTCGCATAGTGAAGAGGTAGAGGGAAGAGGTAGAGGTAGAGGTTGAGGTAGAGGTAGAGGTAGAGGTAGAGGTAGAGGTAGAGGGAAGAGGTAGAGGTAGAGGTAGAGGTAGAGGTAGAGGTAGAGGGAAGATGTAGACGTAAAGGGAAGAGGTGGAGATAGAGGTACCTCAATGTAACACAAACACATTGTTTGTTATGGGGGCTCGCAAAGGGAAGAGGTAGAGGTAGAGGTGGAGGGAAGAGGTAGAGGTAGAGGTAAGAGGTAGAGGTAGAGGTACCTCTATGTAACACAAACACATTGTTTGTAATGGGAGCTCGCATAGCGAAGAGGTAGAGGTAGAGGGAAGAGGTAGAGGTAGAGGTAGAGGTAGAGGTAGAGGTAGAGGGAAGATGTAGAGGTAAAGGGAAGAGGTGGAGGTAGAGGTAAGAGGTAGAGGTAGAGGTACCTCTATGTAACACAAACACATTGTTTGTAATGGGAGCTCGCATAGTGAAGAGGTAGAGGTAGAGGTAGAGGGAAGAGGTAGAGGTAGAGGTAGAGGTAGAGGTAGAGGTAGAGGGAAGATGTAGAGGTAAAGGGAAGAGGTGGAGGTAGAGGTACCTCTATGTAACACAAACACATTGTTTGTAATGGGGGCTCGCAAAGGGAAGAGGTAGAGGTAGAGGGAAGAGGTGGAGGTAGAGGTAGAGGTAGAGGGAAGATGTAGAGGTAGAGGGAAGAGGTGGAGGTAGAGGTAGAGGTAGAGGGAAGATGTAGAGGTAGAGGGAAGAGGTGGAGGTAGAGGTACCTCTATGTAACACAAACACATTGTTTGTAATGGGGGCTCGCATAGTGAAGAGGTAGAGGGAAGAGGGAGAGGTGGAGGTAGAGGTACCTCTATGTAACACAAACACATTGTTTGTAATGGGGGCTCGCATAGTGAAGAGATAGAGGTAGAGGTAGAGGTACCTCTATGTAACACAAACACATTGTTTGTAATGGGGGCTCGCCTAGTGAAGAGGTAGAGCTAGAGGTAGAGGGAAGAGGGAAGGGGTGGAGGTAGAGGTACCTCTATGTAACACAAACACATTGTTTGTAATGGGGGCTCGCATGGTGAAGAGGTAGAGGTAGAGGTAGAGGGAAGAGGTAGAGGTAGAGGTACCTCTATGTAACACAAACACATTGTTTGTAATAGGGGCTCGCATAGTGAAGAGGTAGAGGTAGAGGTGTACCTCGCGGGCCTCCAGGAGGTCCGCCCGCCCGCTTTTGAAGACAAAATTGTTTTGTCATTTCGCGCGGTCTATCACTTGATTGGTCCGTTGATCTACTCCGTGATTGGTCCGTTCAAGTCCCCTACTACCCCAATCCACCTTCTGCTGCACGTGTGGTCGTTTGTGTAGAATTTTCAGTCTAGAAAATTTGAGATTAGTGTTTTGGGATTGTGAAAAACTATTGAGGGTAGTGAGATGAAAGAAGATTTAATTATCGTGGTGCAAATTCGTCCAGCACTGTCGGACAAAAGGTATAAAACCCACCACAACCGTCATTTGTTGGAGAAAGACTGGAAGGCTGTAGCAGCTGAACTGATAAGCTTATAGAATATGTTGTCGCTAATGTACGAAAATGTTTCAGGAGTCATCGTCATGTATTCCTGAAATTTGTCTGGGTATTCTTTAAGTTGCTTAAAAAAGATGGTGATATTCTCCCAAATCTTGTCTTACTTGATTTATGGGATGTGCACTAAAATCCCGATTACTTACAAGTGCCAATTATCCACCATTTACACGCTGTCGACATGTCATCTCTATCTTCACTAATGTCACTTAACATCGTAAAAAAAAAAAAAAAACTATCCTAACAACCTCTCTCCTTGCAACACAGTTGAAGACTGACCCTCAAATCATGTGAAACTGAAAAAGCAGCGCGGTATCCCTCTTCACTATGCGACCCTCCCTTTATCTAGGCCTCTACCTCTATCTCGACCTCTTCCCTCTACCTCTACCTCTACCTCTTCCCTCTACCTCTTCCTCTTCACTATGCGACTACCCTAACTAATGTCGCCGTCGCCTTACATACATAAGTAAATAATAGACAAGTACAAAAAAATTTTAAGATGCGTCTAAATGTTTCTTAAATGCCCAAATATATGTTCTCCTTACCGAGACGATTCGTTTGATACTCCACATGATGGGTTTTCGAAGGAATGGTGGGTTTCCGAAGGAACAACAAGTACAAAACGGGCCCCCCCCCTAATTTTTTCCCTAATTTTTCTAAATTTTATCGACAAAGATCTGAATAAAAGGCGCAAAGGGGGAATCCACTAGCCCACCCTAGTGCACCATAGGGTTAAAAAAAAAGTCACGTGACAGACCAAGAGGCCTCAAGGGTGGCAAATACTGTAGAGTTTTAGATCATACGGCACACTAGGGAGATAGTGTGGTTATGGCTATATTATTTCTCCTGTTTTAGGTACCCATGAAATTACATAAGGAATGGATGACATTAGAAGATGAAATATATAGTGCGCCCGTTTTTGGACTCAGGTACACTAGCATTGAGTAAAACTCTTACCCCCTAATAACCTTAAGGGGTAAAACTACCTTGTGCGAAGAAAATCAAAATCATTTTATCGAATTTATAAATATCAAATAAATACATGAATACTATGACTTCGACGGTCTTCTACAAAACATTAGAAACTAACAATACAAACTAACATTACAAACTAACATACTGTACGAGTGGGAAGGTGAGTGGTTAAAAACTGAAGCCAAATTAAGAGAAATTAAAAATACAACGAAAGCCTGGACAAATGAACACTTCTCCCGTCGGGACGAAGTCATCCTATCTAGGCTTCGTATTGGACACACCTTACTTACCCATTCCTACCTACTAGACAGAAAGGACAGACCAACTTGCAGATTGTGTAACGAGACCTTGACCGTCAAACACATACTTACGAACTGCAGACAACGCAATGATGTAAATATTCCGTACGACTTAAGGGACGTACTGAAGGTAGCCCACACATAGCTTCACTACTTAAATATTTAAAAACAACCAATTAAAGTCCGACTCGCAGGAACTGCATCATCTTAGCGCGGTTCCGTTCTTATCTCTAGACTCATTTAAAATGATTAAAATAAAAGCTGTTATTATTTTGGGTCCACATTTCTAGAAAGCATGAAGATTCGATAGCTAGCCGCCGAGGTGGTAAGTAAAGATGGAATGGTTGGGATTCGGCTAAAGAAACCTCAATACGATTTTTGTTAAAAAATCTATATTTAGGACGTTTTGGCTACTCATTGGTAGCCTTCGTCAGCAATGAAAGTGCCAGAGGAGGAGGCAGAGGAGGACCAAAGTTGACAGTTCCAACTTTACTTTCAAGAAAAGTCTTATTTACGATCTTACCTGGATGGGTCCCCGCCCTAGGAAGGACCCCGCTAGGCATTTAAAAAGCTATATCTTGGAAATCCATATCTCTAACATTAAATTGTTTTTCTTATTTTTCTTAACCTGATTTATTATCAAATACATTATCCAACTATAAGCGGTTAAAAAAAAAAACAAGGAATAAAAACAGACAAAAAGAACAGTTCGAATAAGCGAAATCAATTACTTTAAAGTTTTAAGCACTTATTTCTCCGATTGACATCGTCTAATCAAAACTTTCATTAGAACCTTTTTTGTAGAGCATTTAGTAAGCTTTCTAATGGTATTCTTCCGTTTCCCAAGATTCTCAACTTTTTCGAGATATTAAGGAAAGTACACAAAGTTACCAAAACTTTTTATGTCTGTTAATAAAATATGTTATTCTAACCCTTCCTTAACTCCAAACGTAACACAAATTTCAACATGTTAGTTTTAATGAAAGTAGAACATGCAGAAAATGTTTCAACTGAATCCCATGATTCTAAGTACCCAAACCAAAAACGGCATTCAAAAACTATTTTTCCAATTTTCTCGAAAACGGTTAAAGCTATCGCCTTGAAAATGGTTTCATTCGTTTTCCTAGCCCAAGAAGCCTATAAAACGAGTGCTTACAAGCTTATGAACTCAAAAACGGAAGCGTTACGATTTTTTTGCGCGAATTTCGCCCCAAACGCCATCTTCCGGTGGACGGATTTTGCTGGTTAACGAACTTGACCTTTCAAATTGGACGACGGATTTTTGTAGCAAATTTCATCAAAATCGGATATATATATATATATATATATACACAAATTTGAACCACCATCATTTTCGGTCTAGGGGTTCTGAAACGCAAAATTTTCTAGTCGGCACTTCTGGATTGCGTCATGAGATCAACTTTATAAGCGGGGTTCCTCCCTAAGGGGGAGGGAGGAACCGCGCTAAAAACACACACTTATGCACCAAAATTTAACTTATTCAACTTTTTAACTGATATTAATACTTCTTATCCTATTTTTAGTTTTTTGTTAACAGTTCCTCGCATTACATCTCTTTGTATTAATTAATAATGTTTTATTTTATCTAATTATATATATTTTTTAAATCCATTTATTTTTCCTTTTCATGTTGTATTTGTTCATTTATTAATTTGCATTTCAATTATTTTGATTGTTTGTTTTTGTCTCTATCACAGTTCTTCTTTTTCTCCTTACTATCTTTTCTTTATTTATTTATTTATTTATTTTTTGCTACTTAACAATGACGTCTATAGAGTTTTTCGCCTGCGTCACGGAACTCTATAAATTAAATATAAATAAAAAAAAAAACAAATAAATCAATATTTTTCAATTCTTTATATCAAATGTTTTATTTGGGATGTTAAAGTATCCAAAAAAATAAGTTTCAATTCTTCGAGAAAAAAATGGCTACACTGTGTCTGAAGAACGTAAACCCTCTTTTTTCGCTGGCGATAGTCTGCAGGCGGCAATTTTTTATCTAGACCAAAAAACTAAAATTACTCCGAAAGAAGAAGGTATAATCTTTAGTACGTAGGATTTTTAAGAAATATTGATTTTTTCGAAAGTGGTGAATAATTATTCATTTTATATGAAAAAATCCGGCGAACATTGGTCATAAAATCGTTATGTTTCAATAAATCGAAAAAATCCTACACACTTTACTAGCAAATATCATTAGGAAGCTGCAGTTAAAATTTGAAGTTGATCGGACAAAATTGAATACGCCAGAAAATCGCCCGATTTGAAAAACATAGTTTTGAGAAAACGTCTTTAAAGTTTAATGTTCTGAAATGTTCATTTTTTTCCTATTTCATTTTTTTTTTCATAGTCATGTAATAAAATGAATTTTATTATTATTTTATGAAAAAGGGACCAATCGAAGCTCCCTCAAAAAATTATATTCAAATCAGCTACGTGTTCACTCGGCATCAGGACTTCACTTGGAAAATCGTATTTTTTGCCCATTTAAAAATTGCCCATAAAACATAAACACTCTTGATATCATTTTTGATTAGTTCAGCCCCACCAGAAAATAGAAATAAAAAAAGTTACAAGGTATCCCTTAAGATTCTATATACAGAAACATCATCTGATCGTCTCTCTCGCGGCAAGTTATGGGACAAATTTACAAGTGTTTGTGTGTGAATGCGCAGGTACGTTTGTATGAGTATGCGTGAAACTTATTACTGAAAATAGAAAAGCACCATACCTGGAACAAGTTGCTGAAATATGTCGCTTTGTCCGTCATGATGCCAACCGTGGATTATAACTTTAATAGGCTTGTTTGGATTCAGTTTATTTAATGTCGCTATATCACAGCTACCAGCACAGACTTCTGAAGGTGCAGCAACAGAAGAACCTCTGGAAGAAGAATTGTGAAACGTCAGATTTTTTAAGGATTCTGGAAGAATCTCGCCAGTTCTGGCAAAAATGCAAGGATTCGAGATGTGATAATCTTCATTAGATACACATTGACAATTAAATTAAAATGTGTGATTTTAAGATAACTAATTATTTTCGGGGTCTTCCGTGGTCTAGTGGCTAGCGCCTTAGGCTACGTTCATGGTGAGGATTCATTCTGCGATGCTATCTTAGCTACTCCGATGATCGCTGCCCCGATGTAAAACAAACACATGTATTAAGGTGGGAGTGTTCACAGTGACGATCCTTACTTACGATGCTATCTTCGCACCCTCGCAGTCATATCGGGGAAGAACAAATATTTTGTTTTATCCTCGCAGTGAGGAGGGAAGCAGCGATGTTGCGAGGACACTGATTGGCTCCCCCCCAGTCAACCCTACGCTCATGCGCAGATTACCTACCCCCTCTCTTTACTTCCTCAGCATTTATTGTGAATCCGTTGCGGTTATATGAGAAAACATCTGATTCGCAGGAACTGCGTCATCTTTATGCGGTTTATTACATATCCCCAGTGCCATTAGTAAAGGAATATAAGCTGTTATTGGTGTAAATGAACTTAAATCTTCGTGAAAAATATAGAATAAAATCTCAACAAAAAAAGTTATTCTTTATATAATAAAATATAGTCTATAAAAAACAAATTCGAGCATATATTTGCCTGATTCAACCTAAATATTCAGAGCTAAAAAGAAAAAGTAATTAAATTATAAAATTAAGCTTTCCTATTTGAAATTTTTATAGAGGAGCATTTTAATTAATTATTCAGTTATATAATATTCGTAATGGGTTTAAAAAAAGTAAATATTAAAATAGATACGAATTTTAAAAATCCCTTTTCTTTTTAGCTTTTGTTTTATTCATGGGCGTATATAGAAAATTATTTTGGGGGGGAGGGGGCTAGGAGCATTTCGGGGGTATGGAATACTAACAATCTAGAACTTGGAATAGTTAGCCAATTAAAACGCTATTACACCAAAAAAAATTATTTTTTCTGAACTAAATAATCTTATTTAATTTATTTTTAAGTTTTTTACATTTTTACCTACTAAATCGAAATTCCGGGGGGGGGGGAGGTGCGGCCCACGTTATATACGCCCGTGACTCCACTAGCGATGAATGCTTCTACCTTAGGAGGAACATTTATTTTCTTACAACACAAGTTCCTGCCTCTGAAAGGAAACATATTTGCCTTCATTGAGCTCCATTCAATGAAACACCACGAAAAGAATGTTTATCTGTCTTGGAAGGGAAGGTTTTCTAGAAACCCTCCAGGTCTAGCCCGAGCGAGTTCCGAGATCGGTCACTCATTTCTCCTAGAGACGGCAGGAAAATAACGGAGAGTCTACAGTATATGTAAAATATTTTATACGCACAAGATGTGCAAAAATGGCAAGCGTTGTGCTGAAAAATAAACTCACTTGCCATATGGATACTATGGTAAAGGGAAAAAAAGAAAGAAAAAAAAATACACACATTTTTGAATATTTCAGGGGGCTGCACCCCCCCCCCAATATACGCCCAGTTTATTAGGGTGTTGAGAGCACCCCACGTCCCTACTTACTTAGGTAGGTGGTTAGAGTAAACCACCTTCCTACTTGAAGGTTACAAGGAGAAGGGAGAACATCGATGGTGAGTCAGCATGAACACCATCTATGTAGAATATATCGAGGTAAATCGCGAGAAAGCGCTCATAGAGGCAACTAAGATAGCATCTTCACCATGAACGTAGCCCAAGATTCATAAGCGGGAGATGGTGGGTTCAATCCCCACCGGCGGCAGGAATTTTCTCATCCCACGGCTCTTTGGGAAAATTCCTCGCTGCACCATGGATGTCGGCACTAATGGCCCAGATTTGTCGACACAGCCGTTAAAAAAAAAATAGAAATAAAAACTACATAATTTTTTCATGTAGGAATTCTCCTTGTAGACGGAAGGACAAGATAAATTAACTATACACCTTCAGTATACACTGGGTGGTCCCGAAGGAAATCGCCATACTTGAGGAATCTGTACTTTCACTAAAGTGTTATTGTATGCCCGAAGGAGAAATTTTTACATGCATTATTTCCCTAGAGATAAGCGTTCCCGTGTATTTTTGTTTCTAAAAAAAACCCTGCAGGAGACGTTTAATTGTGATGGCATTTTAGCGCGGTTACTCCCTATCTCCGTAGGGAGAACCCGCTTGTGAGGTTGACCTCATGAATCCAGAAGTGCCGACTAGAAACTTTCACGTTTCAGACCCTATAGATCACGAAAATATAGGTGGCCCAAATTTGTATATATATATATATATATATATATATATATATATATATATATATATGTATATATTTATATATATGCTTGTCTGTTCGCGCTCTAGCAAGCTCAAAAATGCTTGTAGGTACTTGTTTTATAGGTTTCTTAACATAAGAAAACGAATGAAACCATTTTTAAGGCGATATCTGTAGCCGTTCCTGAGAAAAGTGGAATCAATATTTTTGTAAGTCATTATATTTTTGTGAGTACTTAGAATCGCGGGATTCAATTGAAATATTTTCTACAACTTGGAAATTAATTCCAACTAAGATGTTTAAATTTTGGTTATATTTGGAGTTAAGGAAGTATGCGAAAAAAATTATTTTATGAATAGACATGAAACGTTTTCAGATCTTCATACATTTTTCGTAAATATCTCGATTACGGTTGGGAAATCGTGCTAAGTGGAAGTTGACCATTCGAATGCTTACTAAATTCTCTACAAAAAAGGTCCTGAAGCAATATTCGATGGGGCAACGTCAATCAGAGAAAAGTCCGACTCGCAGGAACTGCGTCATCTTAGCGCGGTTACATCTCGAAGAAATGGAATAGATTAGCATCACAAATCACAGGAAACTGACAGTAGTCAACTTACACAGAAGCGGATAATTCTTAATCTGTATAAATCAATACAATTATGTACTGAAAACGTACTTACTCTTCGACTACTGCTGAGAAGGCTCTGTTCTAAACAACCAAAAAGTCCTTGTCATTTTAAGTATTTTAAGTCTTGTTTTACTAGCAAATTCGTTTTACTGTTATAATCAACTGTAAATATGTGCTTCATGGCGAATTAAATTCCATTCTGTCGTGGGTTAAATCTTTCTATAAAATAAGAAATAACAGTAACTTCAGTTTGAAGCTGTGAGGAAGGTTATAATAAATGGAGAATTCAAAACAACGTACGTCATCATGATTAGCCACTGCCATCTTGATTACTACAGCCACTCCAAATTTATTATAAATACCTTTCGCCGTTTCTTAGCTTATTTTACTACAATACTAATTTTACTGATAAATGCAATTTAAAAGTAGTAACAACCAATTAAAAAGTGAGATAAAGAAAGAGAAAAACCATTTTAAAACAACAAAACAAACACTTTTTAAGTTTTAATCGCTTATATCTCTCATTGACGTTGCCCCATCGAATATTGCTTCAGAAACGTTTTTGTAGAGAATTTAGTAAGCATTCGAATGGTCACCTTCCACTTAGCACGATTTCCCAGCAATATTTCAATTGAATCCCGCGATTCTAAGTACTCACAAAAAAATAATGACTTACAAAAACATGGATTCCACTTATCTCATAAACGGTTTCAGCTATCGCCTTGAAAATGGTGTCATTCGTTTTCCTAGCCCAAGAAACCTATAAAACAAGTACCAGCAAGCATATGAACTCAAAAACGTAAGCGTTACGATTTTTTTGCGCGAATTTCGCCCTAAACACTATCATATAGTGGGCGGATTCTGCTGGTTAACAGTCTTGCTAACAGGAGAGAGAATTCAGACCATTCTCGATTTTCGAGTAGGCCCTGTGACCATACGGTCGAAGAGAGCTGTTATGTATCTAGGTTTGAGGCTAGATAACAAGCTTACCTACCGAGTTCAGATAACCTTCGCAGCTGAGAAGGCAGCCGGAGTCTCCGCCAACCTTGGCAGGCTTATTTCCAATGTTGGTGGCCCTCTGGCCAGTAGACGCCGGGTCCTCATGAGGGTAGTGCAGTCGATCCTCCTCTATGGATGTGAGATCTGGGCGGGTGCCCTACAGAGGGAATGCCATCGCAAGAAGTTAGCGGCAGTTCAAAGAAGGGCAGCACTCCGCATTGCTTCGGCCTACAGGACAGTCTCGGAGCCGGCTGCATTGGTGGTGGCCGGGGTTATACCGATCGACCTCCTAGCAAGGGAAAGAAAGCTTGTCTACGATGGTATCCTCGATAGGAGAGTAGCTAGGAGGGAAACCTTGAAAGCTTGGCAGGAGCGGTGGGAGGCCGAGACCAGGGGGAGGTGGACTGCCCGGATTGTCCAGGACTTGAGTGCATGGGTAGGCAGGGAGTTTGGTGAGGTGGATTACCACCGCCATGGCAACTTTCAAGGCTTCCTTTGGAAGTTAGGAAAAGCAGATAGCCCGCAATGTCAATACGGGGATTCAGCCTATGATGATGTTCACCACACATTTTTCCAGTGTATCAGGTGGGAAGAAGAGCGGAGAGGCCTAATCAGGGACTTTGGCCCTTTCTCGCCGGAAACCATAGCAGGAATAATGCTAGGGAGCCCTAATAAGTGGAGCGCTGTGTCCATTTTCACAGCCAGGATCTTGCTAAAGAAGAAGAGTGAGGGGAACAGAGCTATTCCCCCACATACATAAGAAAATATAGTAGGCCCCCTTTAGGGGAAAAGCGGTACCCTCTTGAAGATTGGCCAAGTAGTTGTTCCAAGAGGGAACAATACCTGAAATGAGGGGTTTTTGGTGGGTGAGAGTCCCACACACTGGGGACTTGCTCGTGGCAAGCACCCTGAAGGCCTTGTAGGTTTTCCCCTCATTGCAAAAAAAAAAAAAAAAAAAAAAAAAAAAAATACCACCTTCTATATCCTTCCAAATTCCACCTTCTATATCCTTCCCAATACTACCTTCTTTATCCTTCTTAATTCCACCTTCTATATCCTTCATAATATCACTTTCTATATCCTTCCTAATACCACCTTCTAAATCCTTCCGAATACCTTTCTACCTTTCCTTTCCACATATATCAACACCAGAGCTGTTTAAACTAAAAAACATTCATGTAATTATTAGTACCTACTGATGTAGTTACAACTAAATTTTCCTAAAATTGTTTAAATAGCAACTACATTTGTACTTGCGCTAGTTGCGGTTCATTGCTCGTCACCGATATCTAGAACTATAAACTAAAATCTTCTTACCTTCTGTTTGAGCCCATGTCAAGTTATAAACAGAGAGAAGGAGCAGAGCTCCAAGGAGTGAACAGCTGTTCATGGTTCTACAGCTGCCTCGAAATCAAAGCAATTTTGGTTGATCGTCACTCATATTATATACCCAATTATCATTCTTAATTAGAAATGCAAATATTAAAACAAACAAACAAGACGTAATTGTCCCGCCATTTGGTTCATTAATAAAAGACATATTTCTTATTTGTTCAACAAACGCCTAATTAATTTGAAATGACTACGTATGAGACAAACAGTGTTCGGATTTAGACCGTGACTAGGGGGGGGGGGGAGAGAGAAAGCACAGTCTGACCCGAACCCCATATCGATCGAGCACATTATTGATTTAGTATTAAAATTGTGGTCTTACCTTTACATGAGCCTCTGATGGTCCTTTAGAACATTTCTCGATGTTAACAAAACTATACAATTTTAGTACCACTTTTTTAAATGACGGCCTAAGCTGTTATTGTGCACTCTGAGCTGAACGCTACTTTGGTGTGCTGAACGGTCTTCGTCAGCCAGGTACTTGTTTCTTCCTCGGTGGTTGCCAAGAGAATGAAATACCATCAGCGCTACTAACGGACAGAATCCCAACTACACCAGGGACCTTCCACCATTGGTCCGCCAATACTGGGGCTAGAGAGTAGAAAGGGCGCCCAGATCGAGAAAAATTTCATGCCCTTGGCAACCACCGAGGAAGAAACAACAAGTACCTGGCTGACGAAGATGGAGATGAACCCATCGAAATATCCCAGGAAGAAGTGAGGAGGAGTACCACCGCTGGAGAAAAATGCCGTTCCATCTAAATATATATATTTGTCTGTTCGCTCTTTTCCGGGCTCAATATTTTTGATAAAATTTAAAAGTTCGTTTTAGAGCAGAACGTGCCCACTGGAACACCATATTTACGGCGAAACTTGCTAATGAGTTGAATAGTTTCAATCTACTAGGCCATCATTCTTAGTACCTTTAAGTCCATCCTCTTACAAACTCTTCCACAGGGAGGAACTCGCTTATAAGGTTGACCTCATGACGCAATCCGGAAGTGCCGACAAGAAACGTTTACGTTTCAGAACCCCCAGAGAAGGAAAATAACGGTGATTAAAATTTGTATATATAAATATATATAGTATATATATATATATATATATATATATATATATATATATATATATATATATATTAAATCAGTCCCGTAACAGGCCACGAGGGCCCTGAGGGGCAGATACTATAGAGGTATCTGATTCATGACCATACGGCACACTAGGGAGATAGTGTGGTCAGTACTATGCTCCGGCCGCCTGATTTTCCCCTTGGCTGCTTCGACTGCTAGAGTCATTAGCACCAACCAAGGTACCCATTATTAAATTAATTAAAGGCTGGGTTGGCCTAGGGACGGTCAGGGAGGCCGAATTCAACCGGTGAACGAAGACACTAGAAGAAAAATCTTTAGTGCTTGCTCGGGATTTGAACTCAGGCCTCCAGCTTATTAGTCCAGTGCTCTACCACTGAGCTAACCTCGCCCCTATATATATATATATATATATATATATATATATATATATATATATATATATATATAATTTCTTTATAACTTTAGTTAGAGTTAAGGAAGGATTAGAATAAAATATTTTATTTATAGACATGAAAAGTTTTGGGAACTTCGTATATTTTCCTTAATATCTCGAAAACGGTTGGGAATCTTGGTAAGCGAAAGGTTACCATTAGAAAGCTTACTAAATGCTCTACAAAAAAGATTCTGAAGCAATTTTCGATTAGGAGAAATAAATGCTTAAAACTTAAATTGTGTTTGTTTTGTTCTTTTGAACGGGTTTTTGTAGTTGTTTAGCTCACTTTTTAATTGGTTGTTTTTTTTTTAATTGGATATATTTGCAGAATTAGTACAAGAAAATGTAAACATTTTGATATTTTTCAATGCATTGGAGAGTGAGATTAGTATCTCTAGAAGGGGATGAAGGGTGCTGCCTGACCCTTCCAGGTAAGGCCATAAAAGCTTTTCAAGAAAGGTCGAACCAAAATTATAACTGTTTCTATTTTAATCTTCCCAAATGAAACTAGGGATAAGAACGGAAGCGCGCTAAGATGACGCAGTTCCTGCGAGTCCGAATTTTTATCGCTTCAGGTCTAGCCCAACGCCTAAAGTACCCATTTGGGTTTAACAAACCCAGGATTTAACTAAAAAATATTACTAAGTATCTAATGAATTGTGGGATATTTTTTTCGTTGGGAAAAATACAATAAACAAAATCAAAATTGCGTTTGTACCCTCATTTATTGATTGTACATATATTTATTACACACAAAATATGTTTTAGTGATAACAGTTTTAAATAATTCATCATTAAGTTACATATTTGTTGATTTCATTTTATTCTTATTGCTTTGATTTTGCCTAAGATTTGGATAAAACAAAATGATTCTTTTCAATGACTCCTGCTAAATTCATAAGTCTATTTCTCAAAAATTAGGCGGGAGTTATTTGCTACATATTTTCGACCAAGAGACCAGTTTAGAACAAAATTGGTCCGTTTAAGTTCTGATGTTACAAATGGTTCTGGTGTTCTTGGACATGTCTTCCGATTGCTGTGGATTTGCTGTTATTGCAAATTTCAAGATAACTAACGGGTATTTCCATGTTACAGCGTGCCTTTCCCAAATGGACTGGCGGTATTCGTTGCCAAGAAGTATGTTCCTCTTGCCCTGCAATAAACATAAGAATATTAGAATGTATTAATTAGTACTGAAAATGCTCAAAAAGTAATAAATGTCTCCTCAATAAGTCGATTTTTGGCCCAAATCGTGGAAAATTATGTAATTAAGTTGAAATGAAAATATTCTTTCTGGAGAGGACTTCCATCTCTATGAGTCAAACTCTTGAGTCTCAGCTCTAGGACTCCAACCACAATTTACAACTTCGCCGATTCTCCAATCACTTGTAATGCAGAGATGGGCATAATTTTATTTATAAATAAAAATACGAATTTATTCGTACTTCACATATTTGTAAATACGAATATAAATAAATTCGTATTCATAAGTGTGAACACGAATTAATTTGTACATAATATAAAAATACAAAGAAGTTTTATTCGCAAAGTTTCCTGCGAATACAAATAAATTCACAGAAAAAAATGTAAATATTCACAATAAATCAAGTGATTAAAAAAAATAATCACAAATTAATTTGTATTCACAAATTATAATGTAAATAAATTAGTATTCATATATTTTAACGTGATTTTTTATGTAATCACTTGATTTTTTTGAATATTTACATTTAGTGTAAATATTTACAATATTTTCTGTGAATTTATTTGTATTCGCAGGAACATTTGCGAATAAAATGTTATTTGTATTTTTATATTTAACTAGCTGTTACCCAGTGTGCCATGCTACACCTACTTTCTGTCTATGACTCTCCCCGTATCAAGATCTTGCTTGATCGGAAAATCGGTCAAACGATGTGAATTTGTTTTAGTTCATAATGATACCGGCAGAGGCCAGCACAACAGCACTTCATCTAACAGCCGACAGAGGCCAGTAGCAGAGCCTACGAGTAGATAGCTCTTTTCAAAGAATGGCCAGCGCTCCTTAGCCTCACCAAAATGTTCAGAAAAGCTTGGAGATCATAGGAAAAATATATTTGGCTAATTATCAATTTATATTTCTGTGTAATGCTTTGGTAAACTTAAATTTTGAGGCATTTTTTAGCCGATAAACTAAAATATTTTAAAATCAATTATTGACCAAAGGCATATCAGTAACCAAAGTAATTTTTTTTTTTAATTTAACCTTAAGATGCATACTAATATAATCTGGAATAAAATTAATGGCTTTTTACCTGCTTATATGTTTAAAAATGCTTAAAAGATAAAATTCAGGTTATATTGAATAAATCCGATGAAATAAATGTATTTAAAATTCTTATCAAGTTATAACATATATTATTTCCTGTAATTGCAAAATAATATATTTTATTTATAACATTGCTCTATCATGGGCGAATATAAGGGGGGGGGTGCAGCCCCTCCCCTCCCAAAATCGGAAAAATGAGTCATAAAAACCTTAAAAATAAATTAAATAAGAACACTTAGTTCAGAAAAAATAATGTTTTTGCGTTGTAAAAGGTTTGCAGGTCCGTAGAGTGCAAAAATTTAACATAGACGTCACCTTCAATTTCACTAATCCAAAGTACGAATGGTCATCTTAAGTCCACACTACATAGTAATTTCTACCATTTCACGGATATCTACAATTTTCAGATATGGTAATTAATTTAAAAAATCAAATATTGTACTAAAAATTTCTCATCAAAGCTTATACGTTTAGTAGCAATCTGATTCTCTGATTTTGGAATAAAATGTCGAAAACTGCGTGTTCCAGGCACAGTTTTAATTCTTGAAAGTGAGGCTCCTGTACGTAATCCTCCTTCTGAGGAAGTATTTTATTCGATGTGCAGCCAATAGTGGACAACCAAATCTGAAATTTTGATGACCCTGAGGAATAAGTGGACATAAGAGAATGTCCTGCAGTTAGAAAATCCTCAATTGTGGTTACTACACTTTAGACCTACTTGGAAAGCTGTGACAACGTCGATCAAGGAATGTTTGTACAAAAGTAACATTGCGGAGGTGATAAAAAAAAATGGAGAACAATATTAAAAAAAAAAGATCAGAGATTTTTTATGTTACTGAACAGCGAGGTGGACACATAAATATGTGCATTTCTCGTGTGATTATTGAGGACATTCTGAGTTCAATTAACCGCTTTTTGTCAATTTGCTTTATATGTACAAATAACATGTATTTAAGTAAACTTGAGGTATATGGCATTAATTCCTATTTTTTTTTAAATTATTTATTATATATATATATATATATATATATATATATATATATATATAAATATTTATGGGGGGGGGGGGAAAGCTATTTAATTTAATTAATTAATGCCTCATTTCTGTTGGAGCTGGTAAATATTTGTGGTCTTATAAGTTATGCCGAATGTTCACACAAATATTAATATTTATGGTACTTCTAGGGTATCAACTATTGAGAAGACTTTTAAAAACAATGTATCTATGACAGGAAGGAACTGATTGTAACCTTTAAAATCTGAAGTACACTCTGCGTTAATATGAGTCCATCATTTAGTGGAGTTTATTTTTTTTTTGGTATGCTGAATCGAAAAATGACCGTCATTTTGTCAATCACGTACAACTTTCTTGCAAAATATGAAGAGTGAGCAAATCAAATACAAAAAAAGTAAAAAAAAACAACAAAAAAAAACGACATTTTCATTATTTAGAAGCTAAAAACATTGGTTTTGTTTTCAATTCAACGAAAAACGCTTAAACAATTCAGCCATGGCATGATCTTAGGCATCCTTAAACACGTTCCTCTTCATTCTCACCCCCCTTCTCCCCCTGCCGTCTCTCGTCCTCATTCCTGGGGGTAATATGAGTAACGAATGTGAAAAAATCCATGCAATATAAGAAAGGTATTAAAGAAAAAAGTTTTGCTTAAAAACTGGACTTGATGGAATGTGTTTTTTCGGTGCCAGCAAGTATAAATCCATTGAAAACAGTAAAAAAATCACATGTTTTTTTCTGGTCGCAGACCTAAAAGCGGATGAGGTAAGAGCGATTAAACCACACCCTACCTAAAGTAAAAATCAAATTTTAACTCCTCTGCCCATACAAAATAATTTTTAATACTTACGATGCCGGTGTGAATTCTCCCATTTGAGCAATTCTTTTCATATCACATTGCTTTCTCTGAAACTGTACCCAATCTGTACACGGAGCTGCAGGAAATGCCGTGTGCCTAGAGAGACTTTCTGAGAAAAATTGGTAGGCCCGCTTATGACTGCATTTTCCTGAAATATATATTAATATGAGAACAAATATATATGTGTATAAATTCATATTATTATTCCGAGTTTTGGCCTGGTAGGACCACACAAAGTAAAATTATTGCTGTTTTTCACAAGTTTGATTATAATCAAACTCAGGGTAAATTTGAAATAACAATATGTTGAATTAAAAAGGGGTTATATTGTTGTAAAGATACCTTGTTTGTAGACAACCTTGTTTCAATATTCAAACGGGTTTGAGCACAATCAAGCCGCCATTGAGACGCACGAGCGTATATAAAAAATAATTTCTTGGGGGGGGGGGGGCTGCGAGCATTTGGTGGGTTTGGAATACTAACAATCTAGAACTTGGAGTAGTTAGTCAATTAAAACGCTATTGCACACAAAATAATAATATTTTTCATGAACTAAATGATCTTATTCAATATTTTTAAGGTTTTTATGGCACATTTTTAGCGATTTCGGGAGGGGAGCGCAGCCCCCTTAGCCACCCCCTTATATAAGCCTATGTTGCGAGGCAATTTTAGCGCGGTTCCTCCCTCCCCCATAGGGAGGAACCCCGCTTATAAGGTTGATCTCATGACCCAATCCGGAAGTGCCGACTAGAAAAGTTTGCGTTTCAGAGCCCCTAGAGAACGAAAATAACGGTGGTTTAGATTTGTATATATATATATATATATATATATATATATATATATATATATATATATATATATATATATATATATATATATTTATTTGTCTGTTCGCGCTTTCCTGGCCTCAATAATGGTCCAATTTTGATGAAATTAAGTACAAAAATCTTTCGTCTAATTTGAAAGGTCAATTTCGTTAACCAGCAGAAACCGCCCACCGGAACATGCTTTTTGGAGCGAATGCCGCGCGAAAAAAATCGTTCCGCTTACTTCGTACTCGTTTTATAGGCTTCTTGGTCCAGGAAAACGAATGAAACAATTTTTAAGGCGATAGCTTTAACCGTTTTCGAGAAAATTGGAAACATAGTTGTTGAATACCGTTTTTGGTTTGGGTACTTGGAATCATGGGACTCAGTTGAAACATTTTCTGCATGTTTAAATTTTATTAAAACTAATGTGTTGAAATTTTGGTTACGTTTGGAGTTAAGGAAGGGTTAGAATAAAATATTTTATTAAAAGACATGAAAAGTTTTGGTAACTTTGTATACTTTCCTTAATTTTTTTTTTTTTTTTTTTTTTTTTTTTTACGGCGCATCTACATCTAGGTCATTAGCGCCGACATCCAGGGTGCAGCGAGGAATTTTACCAGCGAGCCGTGGGATGATAAAATTCCTGCCGGAGGTTGGGAATCGAACCCACCATCTCCCGCTTATGAATCCAAGGCGCTAGCCATTAGACCACGGGAGACCCCCACTTTCCTTAATATCTCGAAAACGGTTGGGAATCATGGTAAACGGAAGATTTCCATTAGAAAGCTTACTAAAGTTTCTACAAAAAAGGTTCTGAAGAACGTTTTGATTAGGCGACGTCAATCGGAGAAATAAGTGCTTAAAACTTTAAAGTAATTGATTTCGCTTATTCGAACTGTTCTTTTTCTCTGTTTTTATTCCTTGTTATTTTTTAATTGCTTATAGTTGGATAATGTATTTGAAAATAAAACAGGCTAAGTAAAATGAGAAAAACAATTTAATGTTAGAAATATGGATTTTCAAGATGTAGCTTTTCAACTGCCTAGCGGGGGCCTTTCTGGGGTTGGCCTACCCATCCAGGTAAGATCATAAATCAAGACCTTTCAAGAAATGTGGAACCAAAATAATAACTGTTTCTATTTTAATCATTCCAAATGAGACTAGGGATAAGAACGGAACCGCGCTAAGATGATGCAGTTCCTGTGAGTCGGACTTTTGTTTGTAGCTGGCGAAAGAGTGATTTGTCGATAGTAGTTGAGAACATTCGTATACATATAAACACTGCTATATTATGCCACAAATAAGTTCTTACGTTTTGTGCTCTTAAGATCAGCTTTCAACATATTACTTGCTATCAGTGTTGGGCAAAATTCAATCAGAATAATTAATAAATTTGATATTTCATTATTAATAATGAATGAATAATTTTTCATTCATTATCAGCGATTCAATGACTAACGTAACTTTTTAATTTTTATTTATTATTGAAAAACTATGATTAATTGAAAAAAAAAGATTTATTTGACTGAAATGTTTCGTTAAATACAAGTGATTAATTTTAACAATCAATTCTTATAAAAATGACTACGTTCATTGCATTTTTTTTTTTTTTTACCTTTAATGAAAATTATTTATTTAAGTGATATTATTTATTGAACTTTTAAATAATCTGAATTTATTGTTCCATGAAACACATTATTTTAAATCAATAAAAATAATGAAGAATAAAAAATAATTAATTATTCATTAAAATCAGACAATGGATAACTGGACAAATTGATAAATTCTTATTCTATAAAATCTATTGGATAATGAGCAAACCCTGTTTTTTATTTTTTTTTTTGTTTTTTTTTATTTTTTACCGCGCATCGACATCTCGGCCATTATCGCCGACATCCAGGATGTAGCGAGGAATTTTCCCAACGAGCCGTGAGATGAGAAAGTTCCTGCCACCTGTGGGAATCGAACCCATCATCTCCCGTATATGAATCTACGGCGTTAGCCACTAGACCACGGGAGACCCCTCCATTCCTTTAAATATAATATTTAATTTTTAATCCCTTTATAAGTAATGGAACTTGATTTTTGAAAATACAAGAAATAGCTGTTTGTTTTGTCTAAATTTTTATATTAATTTAGTCTTCAAACTTTCTTAAATTCCAAAGTAGGTGGAGAAAAAATAGTTTAGAACCCCCCCCCTCCTAATGAACCGATTTAGTTTATTTTTACAACACATATTTACCTGTAGATTACCACTTCGAATACTGAGTTTCGTCGAAATATACCAAAAATCACGGCTGGTAGTGGAGAATTGGTATTGTGGGTCCGGAGTAAACCCCCCTCCTAATGAACCGATTTAGTTTATTTTTACAACACATAATTACCTGTGGATTACCACTACGAATACCGAGTTTCGTCGAAATATACCGAAAATCACGGCTGGTATTGGCGAATTGGTATTGTGGGTCCGGAGTAAACCCCCCCCCTTCTAATGTACCGATTTAGTTCATTTTTATATCTCACTTTTCTCTCTATATTACCACCACGAATACCAAGTTTCGTTGAAATATAACAAATATTAAGGCTGACATAGTCAAATTAGTGTTTTGGGTTCGGGGTAAACCCCCCCTTCCGGTGGACCGACTTTGGTGGTTAACGAACTCGTTCAATCGTTTGCTAATTGAATGCTATATACCAAGTTTCGTGACGAAAAAACAAAAAATCTGGCCGCTATCGTGTTAACAGACACACACACATACACATATATATATATATACATATATATATATATATATATATATATATATATATATATATATAAATTTTAACGGGGGTCATTTTCGGTGTCTACTAGGTAGGATCGTTAAAGATTTGAAGAAATGTTTCAAAAATTCCGTCATGAGTCCAACCTCAATAGCTACTTTCCTTCGGAGGAAAGTGCTAAAAGGAATAGTTTTGACGTAATTTCCTTCGGATGACTTAATAAAAACACTATCCTATCTTCAACGAGAGAGGTGCAAACTGATTGTTGGTATGAAACAGGTTTTAAAGACTTTGCCTTGTTTATAATACTGTTAATGTGTTTTTTGATCGAAATAAAACTAATATTTATTAGTTTTATACGATTTTAATTCCTTGAATAGTTTCAAAACTTAGCTAGAGGATTAAAAATTAAATATAAGAAAACAAAAATTTAGGTTTTCGTCCATTGGACGTTACACTGTGCGGCGGGAGGAATTTTCTCATCCCACGGCTCGTTGGGAAAATTCCTCGCTGCACCCTGAAAAAAAAAATTAATATTAAGCTTACGAACAAGTAGTAATTTGAAATAGATCACTTACCCAAAATGTCGAAACCGCACCCAGGCTGTAGCATGTGAGGTCCATTGGGGAAGAAGTCTACATGACCTATCGGTGACCCGATGCCCTTCAAGTTGGATGATGAATGGATGATATCAACATATCTACCAGAGTTTGTGGATATTCTCTCTGTTGGCTTATTTACAGAAAACAAGGGATTAGCAGGGTCCAACCCTGAAACAGGAGAAATCAAGAATGAATTTAGTAAAAATTCGCTCAATAACGCACAAGGGTTGTGAAAGAAAATATTTGATTTTTTTTTTTGTTCGGTTCAGCACTTTATGATCCTGAATTTTCGCCGTTGTCACAAGGAATCCATTATTCTTAATCGCGCTATTCTAGAACCAACAAACTCTCGGTAACCAAAAAAGTCTATTTGAAATTTTTCTAGGAATCCCACATGCATTAAAGGAATAATAACCAAAATCAGCGACTATTTCCTGGGTACTGCCTTTTAGTGCTTACAAATACTATTTTTTTACGACGCCAACGAACTCGATTGGTCCATTTGGAACGAAGTTGATGGGTCCATTTGGAACGAACTCGATTGGTCCATTTGGAACGAACTCGATTGGTCCATTTGGAACGAAGTCGATTGGTCCATTTGGAACGAAGTCGATTGGTCCATTTGGAACGAACTCGATTGGTCCATTTGGAACGAACTCGATTGGTCCATTTGGAACGAAGTCGATTGGTCCATTTGGAACGAAGTCGATTGGTCCATTTGGAACGAAGTCGATTGGTCCATTTGGAACGAACTCGATTGGTCCATTTGGAACGAACTCGATTGGTCCATTTGGAACGAAGTCGATTGGTCCATTTGGAACGAAGTCGATTGGTCCATTTGGAACGAACTCGATTGGTCCATTTGGAACGAACTCGATTGGTCCATTTGGAACGAAGTCGATTTTTACTACCTTTAAATATATGACTTTTCTAAAACGTTCGCGTTTTTGCTTATATTTTTGTATTTAATATGTATTCTAATGCATACAATCTTTTTAAACAAAAATTGAGTTTTTACACAAAAACTGACCTAATGACTTCGGAGTTAATTCTTCAACTGATGCAGTCCTTAAAATCCCAAAATTCAACCCTTATTTTATTCGAGCAATGTACAGTGGAACGTGGATAATTCTAACTTCGATAATTCGAAATCGTCTTTAATTCGAATATTTCTCTCGGTCCCTAGAATTTAGGGCATAAACAATGTAAAAAAATCGTTGTTAATTCGAATAAAATTTTGGATAATTCGAATTTGTTACGAGTCTGTGCGAGGCTGCCGACCTGAAATTTTGTGAAAAATATTCTGCCTTCGGGTAAGAAGGATAGTAAAATACAGATGTAGGGGTTCCGGGACAAGAAGCGCGGCGGTATCATAGTCTAGTTCTTGGACTCAAGGAGTTCTGCAAAGTGGTGGGTCGCGGTCCTCCCTTCCAGGGGTAGTAGTTACATACATCATCCTTTTTTATCCTAGAATTCCCTCCCACCATCCCTCCCATCTTCATTCCTTATTCAGTTAGAAGTCAGTCAGCGCCTAGATCTGATTTATTGTTGGTGCCTTGAATTTCTGGAGTACAGGCAGTTTAGTGAGTTGTTGATTTAAGGTGTCGAAGCCTAGAAGTTATAAAACTTAAACGTCAGAGAAAATAGCTGCGATTAAAGAAGTTGAAAAAGGAATAATGAAAAAAGTCTTAAATTTTAACACTTTACCAACTTACCTGAAAAATAAAGAAAAAATTCTTGCCCATGAAAACTTTTTTTCAAAACAATAGACTTATATTTTTACTTTTTTGATAAATTATTTATTACTTATGTGCGTAATCATCAATTCATTGAAATGTTTTTCTTTAAATAAAATGTATTTTTTTTCTAAATTAAAAAATGTGAAAATACGAAGTTCGTTTTTCAGCCGTTTATTTTCAAAAACTTTTGTAATTCGAATTTTGGATAATTCGAACTTTTTTATCGGTCCCTTGGGGTTCGAATTTTCCAAGTTCTACTGTATCAATTGAAGTAAATTAAATAAATAAATCTAAAATAACTTAATTAAGCTTCCATTTTCGAACTGCTTTTTCATAAATTTGCCTACATATTAATTTAAGTGTCCTGTATATATTGGAGCTGTTACCTTACATTATCTATCTCATAGTTTTCTTTCTAATTAAGGTTAATTTCAACTATGATGGCAGACCTTGAATTACTAGAAATTAACTGTCCCTCATAGAGTTTTAATTGCGTTTCTTTTCTGCCTGTCCCCGTCAGATAGGCTTGCCATATTTTTGGAGAGTTATCCGGGACACATTAATATGGGATGGGCATACCGGGGGGGGGGGGGGAATAAAAAGAGTTCAAATTATAAGAAAAATGGTTGGTGAGTTTTAAGCCTAGCAACTAACGGGAAGGGGGGGAATCCTAAACTGTTAGTCTACCCAAACCTTAAAAATAAGAACGGAACTTTTTTTGCTACTTGATTTTCTTAAAACAATCTCTCAGCCAAATAGTAGTGTCTGGCAGCTGGCAGCGCTGTGCAGGTAGTTCCAGCGTTTTACAGTTAGATTACTTCTCATTTCTTTGACACTGAGAGCAGTAGTAAAAATGTTGATTGTAGAAAAGTAACCGATTTAAAAAAGATTCTTATAAACATGTATTCATTACTTTTTACATCTTACAGCCATTTCCGGGACATTGGTAAAACCGGGCGGGACACCGAAACAATTGCAAAATACCGGAACAGTCCCGGTCAAACCGTGATGTATGGCATATCCTTAGGTTTTCCAGGTGAGGTAATAATATCCGGAACCCTTGCACAGCCTCCTCGCCTATAACCTTGGTAATACTCGTAAATATATTGGGTGTTACCATATGACTTCTTGGAAACATAAACTTTTAAATTTTAACGCCCATTGAATAAAATATAGTATGACGGGAACCGTGCTGTAATAAACTGCACAGAATTGTATAGTAACGTAATTTTAATGAAACATTATTTAACGTAATAAAATAACTACTTATCTGCCGTGACGAAGCACGGGTATTCAGCTAGTATTCAATAGTTTTACTTAGTTTTAGAAACAATTCAATCAAATAATCAAGAAAAAAAAGTTGGTACTTAATGGGTTAATAAGGAATTACCCGGCTTTCTATGATCTAGACCCATTTTAGCACGAATAATCTCGCTTCCTTTGGCGGATTCAATTCAGAAGGACTCTACTTCTACCTGACAGTAACTAAAGTTTATAGACTTACGGTCAATTTAAAATTTTTAAATTGTCATGTATATAAAACCTATCAATTTAAAGGACGACATTTATCGTCTGCACTTCTGGATTTATAAGGGTTAATACTACCTTGTAATTTTTTTTTGATGGGCTAAAATTCTTCCTTAACAAATCAAAAACTATATCCAAGAGTGTATATGTGAAAATGGGCGAAAAATACGATTTGCCGAGTGAACGTGATGCTGATTTTTGAGCGAGCTCTGATGGGCCCCTTTTTAATTGTTAATTTTTTTGTGGTCCACCCTCAATACATTTCAAAATAAATACCCTTTTTTTTTTTTTACCTTTATTACAAGAAAGTATGAAAAAAAAATTGGAAAAATGTACATATCAGAACATTAAACTTTAAAGTCGTTTTCTGGAACCTATGTTTTCCTAATCGGGCGATACTCTGGCGTCTTCAATTGTTGCCCGTGTTCGATCTACGAGCTAGCTCTATCGCTCGCCTATCGAAGATCCCACGCACTCTCTCGTCCAGCGCATGAAGCAAGAACTTCTGCAAGGTCCCACTGCAACACGCACGGCATCCCCAGCGGGTCAGTACGTCCTGGGCAGCCAAAGAGCTCGCACACAGATCAAACGCTCCTTTTCCAGCCAAACCTCCGTGCTCATCTTGACTAAAGAATTCATCTTCAGCGTCATGAAGGAGTCAAGGCGCTAACCTCCGGCCAGGAGCACGAGGGCGGAAGAGAGAGGGGCGAGGATGACGCGAACGCCGAGGATACACATCATGCAGCCCACCATAATCCCCAGGCAACCTTAATAAATAACCATATTAACGCCACCATTTGTTCTTCAAGCCGCAAAAACATGTTTAATTTAATATAGTTATTTCTTCCACATAACATTTGTTTCATATAATTATTTCATACAGTCCACTTGTACCCAATCCACGCCTGGACTCCGGCGATGCTGAGCATGCTCGCTCAAGATCTGCATGCACCACCCATGTTAGGGAGGCTTGCAAATTATACAGCCCGATCAACTTCAAATTTTAACTGCAGCTTTCTCATGATATTTGCTAGTAAAGTACGTAGGATATTCTCAATTCATATAATTATAACGATTTTCAACGGATTTTTTACTAGAAAATGAATAATTGTTGACCATTTTCGAAGAAGACCATTTTCTAGATTTAACCTTCTTCTTTCGAAATAATTTCAGTTTTTCGTTCTAGAATAAAAATTGCCGCCTGCAGGCTATCGCCCGTGAAAAAAGAAGGTTTCCGTTCGTCAGACAGAGCGCCGCCATTTTTTTTTCCAAAGAATTGGAACTTATTTCTTTGGATACTTTAACATTCCATATAAAACGTTTAACATAAAGCATTGAAAAATATTGATCTATTTGTAATTAATAAATTGAAGAAAATAACTTTCATTTTGATCGCACAAGGTAGTATTAGTCCATAATAAACGAAGAACCCGCTTATTATGTAAAATATTGAAAAACTTCTGAAGAAGTAAAAAAAATAAAAAAATAAAGCTAGATAAACGACTGACCTGTAACTCTTGCAACTTTCGGAGAGAGCTGTGCTCCTGCGAGTCCTGCGATGTGCGCACCCAAGCTATGACCAATGATGTGGATATTTTCCAGCCTCACACCACGTTTGCTCCTGAGGTTCTTTAGAAATGTTGCGACTTTGTTTGCAACATTTGGCACCTTATATCTTGCTTCGTTGTACAGAAAATCATTTGAGCCCAAATTCGACCAATCCACTGTGATGATGTTGTAGTCAAAATTACGTAAATATGCTGCAATAAAAATAATGAATGAATAAATAAATAAAAAAAGTTTAAAACATTAGACTTTATGATGTAATATATTTTTTTTATAGTATAGTTTATTATGGAGGTACGGTGGCCGTGACTGCTAAGACGTATCACTCCATGCCTAAGGTCGTGGGTTCGATTCCCACCAGGGGGCCTAGAAAATGGTAGTAACCTATAGATATCCTGTCCTAATTCTTAGTTAATAATATATTGACGACAAAATTACCCTCTATAAAACATAAATAATAAGCATCACTATAAAAACAATAGTCCGTCACGCAGGAGCTGCATAACAAAGCAGAATTTGGATTCTGTCGACTGCATTCCTGTATAATTTTCTTAAAAACTATATATATAAAAATCACGTGTCTGTCTGTTTTTGTGTTTGTCTGTTTGTTTTTTCCTTATACAAATCTACACCGTTTGACCGATTTTGACCAAACTTAGAATAATGGTTAGTCTTGATACGAGAAATCTCCTAGGCTAGGTCAAAAAAAATCTACCAGCTGTCTGTCTGTATGTTTGTCCCTTATACAAATCCACAGCGTTCGTCCGATTTTGACTAAACTCGGTACACATGTAGATCTTAATCTGGGGAGTGACGTAGGCTAGGTCGAAAACCTCTACCAGCTGTCTGTCTGTATATTTGTCCCCTATAAAAATCCACACCGTTCGACCGATTTTGACCTAAGTTGGAACACAGGTAGATCTTGATACGGCGATTGCCATAGGCTAGGTCAAAACGGCTACCATCTGTCTGTCTGTATGTTTGTTCTTTATACAAACTCACACCGATTCACAGAATTTGATCAACTGGGCACACAGGTTGGTCTTGATCAGGGGATTGCCTTAGGCCAGGTCAAAAACGTCTACCAGCTGCTGTCTGTATTTCTTTATTTATTTATTTTTTTTTTAAATCCACACCGTTAGACCAATTTTTACCAAACTTGGTATATATGTATGTCTTGATACGGGGGGTGTTATAGGTTTGGTGAAAGTCGTCTAGGACTCACAGTTGGGAGGTCACGGGTTCATTACAGTTACAGATTCGTGTTATTAGATTTTAATAATACTTATTGGGTTTCTAATTTATTTAGCCTTTTCTATATGCAGAAAGTAGGTGTAGCATGGCACGCCGGGTAACAGCTAGTAATCTATATAAGTAAATAAAGAAGCATGGCATTATTTACATTTGTAATGATTCCCTAAACCCTAATCCTGCTGTCCAGTTACTGTCCACTCCCAACCATCCCTATTCCCCAGCAGGACGGTTGAATAGGATGTGGCCCCGCGATCTGCTTTAAGCAACACAAGAGAGTGATAACGGTGGTTATCTTCTCCCCACGAGCCCCTAGAGTGTCTGCAGTTCTCTCGTCCCTTTTCCAGCTCCCGTACTCGTGTCGCTGCTGGTTGGGGAATGGAGTACGGCTGCCCCTAGTCATCTCGCTTACCCGAGGAGACAAGGGGGCAGCTGGTGCGGACGCTCGTGATTTTTTTTTTCTTATGTTTATGTGAGCACATTACAAAATGTATTATTATTTTACAGAATGTAATTTCATTAAATTAATAAATAAATATATAAAAATACATTGGTAATGAGCAACGGTTTCAATTATTATTCAGTTTTTAATTAATTTCCTCTTAATTTATGAACAATAAAAGGAACGGGATAGAGTAATTTCTTCTTTTTTTTTACGGCGCTTCGACATCTCTAAGCTATTAGCCCCAACATCCAGGGTGAAGCGAGGAATTTTCCCAACGAGCAGTGGGATGGGAAAATTCCTGCCGCCGGTGGGTCTCGAACCCAGCATCTCGAAATGTATTAAAGGAGGACCAAAAAAAAAAAAAAAAAAAAAAAAAAAAAAAAAATCCATTAAAAAGGGGCCAATCGAAGCTCCCTCAAAAAATTATACAAATCAGCATCGCGTTCTACTCGGCGTCGGGACTTCACTCGGAAAATCGTATTTTTTGCCCATTTAAATATCGACCATAAAACATAAACACTCTTGTTAACATTGTTGATTAGTTTAACCTCCCAAAAAAATTGAAAAACAAAAAGTTACAAGGTATCCCTTAACATCCTATATATAGACACAGCATCTGATCGTCTCTCTCGCGGCAAGTTATGGGACAAATTTACAAGTGTTTGTGTGTGAATGCGCTGGTATGAGTTGCGTGAAACTTATTACTGAAAATAGAAAAGCACCATACCTGGAACAAGTTCCTGGAATATATCGCTTTGTCCATCACAATGCCAACCGTGGATTATAACTTTAATAGGCTTGTTTGGATTCAGTTTATTCAATGTCGCTACATCACAGCTACCAGCACAGACTTCTGAAGGTGCAGCAACGGAAGAACCTCTGTAAGAAGAATGGTGAAACGTCAGATTTTTTAAGGATTCTGGAGGAATCTCGCCAGTTCTGGCAAAATTGCAATGATTCGAGATGTAATAATCATCATTAGTTACACATTGACAATTAAATTAAAATGTGTGATTTTAAGATAACTAATTATATTCGGGGTTTCCCGTGGTCTAGTGGCTAGCGCCTTAGATTCATAAGCGGGAGATGGTGGGTTCGATCCACACCGGCGGCAGGAATTTTTTCACCCCACGGCTCGTAGGGAAAATTCCTTGCTGCACCATGGATGTCGGCACTAATGGCCCAGATTTGTCGACACAGCCGTTAAAAAAAAAAAAAAAAAAAAATACTACATACTTTTTCCATGTAGGAATTCTCCTTATAGGCGGAAGGACAAGATAAATTAACTATACACATTCAGTATACACTGGGTGGTCCCGAAGGAAATCGCCATTCTTGAGGAATCTGTACTTCCACTAAAGTGTTATTGAATGCCACCAACGAGAAATTTTTACTTGCATTATTTTTTTTCCTAAACCCTAGTTTTTGACCACTTTTATTTGTCTTTCTCGGCATAGGGTATATTTAATTGTGGTGACAGTTTCGAAATCTGCATCAAGTTTCACATAAGATCTCACGTACCTTATGGAAAAATTTGTTAAACAAAATTTACAGCAGCCACCCAAACAAATAACTTATCACGAAATAAAAGTTTTTCATTTTTAATATTCCTCGCACCGCACGAACATTTTTTTGGTTAAGTAGATAGGACTGTTAAGTAGGTTGATTTTTTTCAATACCTTTCAAAAGGCATCAGATAATTACATGACTGATTTGTGTTTTTTCGCAGTGGCGTTCGCGCATGCGTGGTTGCGTTCGCGCATACGCAGTGGCCTTCGCGAATGCGCAATGGCGTTTGCGCATGCGCAGAGACCATGTACGAAAATGAATACTGTATGTGTCACAAAAAAAGTTCCGCAAGCATTCGCGCATACGCAGAGGCGTGTTTCATGCGCAGTGGTGTTCATGTTTTAAAGGAATATCTCTTTCCACGGCCATTAGATATCTTAAAATGATCTGTTCGTTGACTAACCTATCCGAGGCAGGTTTTGAACCTCAACCTCTAAGAACCAGAATCGGACCCTGACACTCAAAACTGCGAGGCTCCTGGTGTAGTATTATGTTTTTTGAAGGGAGCATACCAGAATGAAATAAAAAATATACCTTAAGTAGAGGCGAATTATCAAAGGCAAATCCCCGGAAAATGTAGATACTAGGGAATTAGATGGTAAAGAGTTATCAGAAGGTGTGATGCTTATCGAAACTGTAGAGTTGTCTGGAGAATCTGAAACAAGTTAAACATTAGGTGGTTACAAATATAAAATCAATTAAACTTACAAAAACATATGAAATCATCAAAACTTCCTTCTATATCCTTCCTAACACCACCTTCTATATCCTTCCTAACACCACCTTCTATATCCTTCCTAACACCACCTTCTATATCCTTCCTAATACCACCTTCTACATCCTTCCTAATACCACCTTCATATCCTTCCTAACACCACCTTCATATCCTTCCTAACACCACCTTCTATATCCTTCCTAACACCACCTTCTATATCCTTCCTAACACCACCTTCTATATCCTTCCTAACACCACCTTCTATATCCTTCCTAACACCACCTTCTATATCCTTCCTAACACCACCTTCTATATCCTTCCTAACACCACCTTCATATCCTTCCTAATACCACCTTCTATATCCTTCCTAACACCACCTTCTATATCCTTCCTAATACCACCTTCTATATCCTTCCTAATACCACCTTCATATCCTTCCTAATACCACCTTCATATCCTTCCTAACACCACCTTCTATATCCTTCCTAACACCACCTTCATATCCTTCCTAACACCACCTTCTATATCCTTCCTAACACCACCTTCATATCCTTCCTAACACCACCTTCATATCCTTCCTAACACCACCTTCTATATCCTTCCTAACACCACCTTCTATATCGTTCCTAACACCACCTTCATATCCTTCCTAACACCACCTTCTATATCCTTCCTAATACCACCTTCTATATCCTTCCTAACACCACCTTCATATCCTTCCTAACACCACCTTCTATATCCTTCCTAACACCACCTTCATATCCTTCCTAACACCACCTTCATATCCTTGCTAACACCACCTTCTATATCCTTCCTAACACCACCTTCATATCCTTCCTAATACAACCTTCTATATCCTTCCTAATACCACCTTCATATCCTTCCTAACACCACCTTCATATCCTTCCTAACACCACCTTCATATCCTTTCTAATACCACCTTCATATCCTTCCTAACACCACCTTCATATCCTTCCTAACACCACCTTCATATCCTTCCTAACACCACCTTCATATCCTTCCTAATACTACCTTCATATCCTTCCTAACACCACCTTCATATCCTTCCTAATACCACCTTCATATCCTTCCTAATACCACCTTCTATATCCTTCCTAACACCACCTACATATCCTTCCTAATACCACCTTCATATCCTTCCTAATACCACCTTCATATCCTTCCTAACACCACCTTCATATCCATCCTAATACCACCTTCATATCCTTCCTAACACCACATTCATATCCTTCCTAATACCACCTTCATATCCTTCCTAACACCACCTTCATATCCTTCCTAATACCACCTTCATATCCTTCCTAATACCACCTTCATATCCTTCCTAGTACCACCTTCATATGCTTCCTAAAAGCACCTTCTATATCTTTCCTAACACCACCTTCTATATCCTTCCTAATACCACCTTCATATCCTTCCTAAAATCACCTTCTGTATCCTTCGTAATACTACCTTCTATATCCTTCCTAATACCACCTTCTATATCATTCCCTATACTACCTTCTATATCCTTCTTAATTCCACCTTCTATTTCCTTCCTAATACCACCTTCATATCCTTCCTAATACCACCTTCATATCCTTCCTAACACCACCTTCATATCCTTCCTAATACCACGTTCATATCCTTCCTAATACCACCTTCTATATCCTTCCTAACACCACCTTCATATCCTTCCTAACACCACCTTTATATCCTTCCTAACACCACCTTCTATATCCTTCCTAACACCACCTTCATATCCTTCCTAATACCACCTTCTATATCCTTCCTAATACCACCTTCATATCCTTCCTAATACCACCTTCATATCCTTCCTAACACCACCTTCATATCCTTTCTAATACCACCTTCATATCCTTCCTAACACCACCTTCATATCCTTCCTAACACCACCTTCATATCCTTCCTAACACCACCTTCATATCCTTCCTAATACCACCTTCATATCCTTCCTAACACCACCTTCATATCCTTCCTAATACCACCTTCATATCCTTCCTAATACCACCTTCATATCCTTCCTAACACCACCTTCTATATCCTTCCTAACACCACCTTCATATCCTTCCTAACACCACCTTCTATATCCTTCCTAACACCACCTTCATATCCTTCCTAATACCACCTTCTATATCCTTCCTAACACCACCTTCTATATCCTTCCTAATACCACCTTCTATATCCTTCCTAATACCACCTTCATATCCTTCCTAATACCACCTTCATATCCTTCCTAACACCACCTTCTATATCCTTCCTAACACCACCTTCATATCCTTCCTAACACCACCTTCTATATCCTTCCTAACACCACCTTCATATCCTTCCTAACACCACCTTCATATCCTTCCTAACACCACCTTCTATATCCTTCCTAACACCACCTTCTATATCGTTCCTAACACCACCTTCATATCCTTCCTAACACCACCTTCTATATCCTTCCTAATACCACCTTCTATATCCTTCCTAACACCACCTTCATATCCTTCCTAACACCACCTTCTATATCCTTCCTAACACCACCTTCATATCCTTCCTAACACCACCTTCATATCCTTGCTAACACCACCTTCTATATCCTTCCTAACACCACCTTCATATCCTTCCTAATACCACCTTCTATATCCTTCCTAATACCACCTTCATATCCTTCCTAACACCACCTTCATATCCTTCCTAACAACACCTTCATATCCTTTCTAATACCACCTTCATATCCTTCCTAACACCACCTTCATATCCTTCCTAACACCACCTTCATATCCTTCCTAACACCACCTTCATATCCTTCCTAATACTACCTTCATATCCTTCCTAACACCACCTTCATATCCTTCCTAATACCACCTTCATATCCTTCCTAATACCACCTTCTATATCCTTCCTAACACCACCTACATATCCTTCCTAATACCACCTTCATATCCTTCCTAATACCACCTTCATATCCTTCCTAACACCACCTTCATATCCATCCTAATACCACCTTCATATCCTTCCTAACACCACATTCATATCCTTCCTAATACCACCTTCATATCCTTCCTAACACCACCTTCATATCCTTCCTAATACCACCTTCATATCCTTCCTAATACCACCTTCATATCCTTCCTAGTACCACCTTCATATGCTTCCTAAAAGCACCTTCTATATCTTTCCTAACACCACCTTCTATATCCTTCCTAATACCACCTTCATATCCTTCCTAAAATCACCTTCTGTATCCTTCGTAATACTACCTTCTATATCCTTCCTAATACCACCTTCTATATCATTCCCTATACTACCTTCTATATCCTTCTTAATTCCACCTTCTATTTCCTTCCTAATACCACCTTCATATCCTTCCTAATACCACCTTCATATCCTTCCTAACACCACCTTCATATCCTTCCTAATACCACGTTCATATCCTTCCTAATACCACCTTCTATATCCTTCCTAACACCACCTTCATATCCTTCCTAACACCACCTTTATATCCTTCCTAACACCACCTTCTATATCCTTCCTAACACCACCTTCATATCCTTCCTAATACCACCTTCTATATCCTTCCTAATACCACCTTCATATCCTTCCTAATACCACCTTCATATCCTTCCTAACACCACCTTCATATCCTTTCTAATACCACCTTCATATCCTTCCTAACACCACCTTCATATCCTTCCTAACACCACCTTCATATCCTTCCTAACACCACCTTCATATCCTTCCTAATACCACCTTCATATCCTTCCTAACACCACCTTCATATCCTTCCTAATACCACCTTCATATCCTTCCTAATACCACCTTCATATCCTTCCTAACACCACCTTCTATATCCTTCCTAACACCACCTTCATATCCTTCCTAACACCACCTTCTATATCCTTCCTAACACCACCTTCATATCCTTCCTAACACCACCTTCTATATCCTTCCTAATACCACCTTCTATATCCTTCCTAACACCACCTTCATATCCTTCCTAACACCACCTTCTATATCCTTCCTAATACCACCTTCTATATCCTTCCTAATACCACCTTCATATCCTTCCTAACACCACCTTCTATATCCTTCCTAACACCACCTTCTATATCCTTCCTAACACCACCTTCATATCCTTCCTAACACCACCTTCATATCCTTCCTAATACCACCTTCATATCCTTCCTAATGCCACCTTCTATATCCTTCCTAACACCACCTACATATCCTTCCTAATACCACCTTCATATCCTTCCTAATACCACCTTCATATCCTTCCTAACACCACCTTCTATATCCTTCCTAACACCACCTTCTATATCCTTCCTAACACCACCTTCATATCCTTCCTAACACCACCTTCTATATCCTTCCTAATACCACCTTCTATATCCTTCCTAACACCACCTTCATATCCTTCCTAACACCACCTTCTATATCCTTCCTAACACCACCTTCATATCCTTCCTAACACCACCTTCATATCCTTGCTAACACCACCTTCTATATCCTTCCTAATACCACCTTCTATATCCTTCCTAATACCACCTTCATATCCTTCCTAACACCACCTTCATATCCTTCCTAACACCACCTTCATATCCTTTCTAATACCACCTTCATATCCTTCCTAACACCACCTTCATATCCTTCCTAACACCACCTTCATATCCTTCCTAACACCACCTTCATATCCTTCCTAATACTACCTTCATATCCTTCCTAACACCACCTTCATATCCTTCCTAATACCACCTTCATATCCTTCCTAATACCACCTTCTATATCCTTCCTAACACCACCTACATATCCTTCCTAATACCACCTTCATATCCTTCCTAATACCACCTTCATATCCTTCCTAACACCACCTTCATATCCTTCCTAATACCACCTTCATATCCTTCCTAACACCACCTTCATATCCTTCCTAATACCACCTTCATATCCTTCCTAACACCACCTTCATATCCTTCCTAATACCACCTTCATATCCTTCCTAATACCACCTTCATATCCTTCCTAGTACCACCTTCATATGCTTCCTAAAAGCACCTTCTATATCATTCCTAACACCACCTTCTATATCCTTCCTAATACCACCTTCATATCCTTCCTAAAATCACCTTCTGTATCCTTCGTAATACTACCTTCTATATCCTTCCTAATACCACCTTCTATATCATTCCCTATACTACCTTCTATATCCTTCTTAATTCCACCTTCTATTTCCTTCCTAATACCACCTTCATATCCTTCCTAATACCACCTTCATATCCTTCCTAACACCACCTTCATATCCTTCCTAATACCACGTTCATATCCTTCCTAATACCACCTTCTATATCCTTCCTAACACCACCTTCATATCCTTCCTAATACCACCTTCATATCCTTCCTAATACCACCTTCATATCCTTCCTAGTACCACCTTCATATGCTTCCTAATACCACCTTCTATATCCTTCCTAATACCACCTTCATATCCTTCCTAATACCACCTTCATATCCTTCCTAACACCACCTTCATATCCTTTCTAATACCACCTTCATATCCTTCCTAACACCACCTTCATATCCTTCCTAACACCACCTTCATATCCTTCCTAACACCACCTTCATATCCTTCCTAATACCACCTTCATATCCTTCCTAACACCACCTTCATATCCTTCCTAATACCACCTTCATATCCTTCCTAATACCACCTTCATATCCTTCCTAACACCACCTTCTATATCCTTCCTAACACCACCTTCATATCCTTCCTAACACCACCTTCTATATCCTTCCTAACACCACCTTCATATCCTTCCTAACACCACCTTCTATATCCTTCCTAACACCACCTTCATATCCTTCCTAACACCACCTTTATATCCTTCCTAACACCACCTTCTATATCCTTCCTAACACCACCTTCATATCCTTCCTAATACCACCTTCATATCCTTCCTAACACCACCTTCTATATCTTTCCTAACACCACCTTCTATATCCTTCCTAACACCACCTTCTATATCCTTCCTAACACCACCTTCATATCCTTCCTAACACCACCTTTATATCCTTCCTAACACCACCTTCTATATCCTTCCTAACACCACCTTCATATCCTTCCTAATACCACCTTCTATATCCTTCCTAATACCACCTTCATATCCTTCCTAATACCACCTTCATATCCTTCCTAACACCACCTTCATATCCTTTCTAATACCACCTTCATATCCTTCCTAACACCACCTTCATATCCTTCCTAACACCACCTTCATATCCTTCCTAACACCACCTTCATATCCTTCCTAATACCACCTTCATATCCTTCCTAACACCACCTTCATATCCTTCCTAATACCACCTTCATATCCTTCCTAATACCACCTTCATATCCTTCCTAACACCACCTTCTATATCCTTCCTAACACCACCTTCATATCCTTCCTAACACCACCTTCTATATCCTTCCTAACACCACCTTCATATCCTTCCTAACACCACCTTCTATATCCTTCCTAATACCACCTTCTATATCCTTCCTAACACCACCTTCATATCCTTCCTAACACCACCTTCTATATCCTTCCTAATACCACCTTCTATATCCTTCCTAATACCACCTTCATATCCTTCCTAACACCACCTTCTATATCCTTCCTAACACCACCTTCTATATCCTTCCTAACACCACCTTCATATCCTTCCTAACACCACCTTCATATCCTTCCTAATACCACCTTCATATCCTTCCTAATACCACCTTCTATATCCTTCCTAACACCACCTACATATCCTTCCTAATACCACCTTCATATCCTTCCTAATACCACCTTCATATCCTTCCTAACACCACCTTCATATCCTTCCTAATACCACCTTCATATCCTTCCTAACACCACCTTCATATCCTTCCTAATACCACCTTCATATCCTTCCTAACACCACCTTCATATCCTTCCTAATACCACCTTCATATCCTTCCTAACACCACCCTCATATCCCTCCTAACACCACCTTCATATCCTTCCTATTACCACCTTCATATCCTTCCTAGTACCACCTTCATATGCTTCCTAAAAGCACCTTCTATATCTTTCCTAACACCACCTTCTATATCCTTCCTAATACCACCTTCATATCCTTCCTAAAATCACCTTCTGTATCCTTCGTAATACTACCTTCTATATCCTTCCTAATACCACCTTCTATATCATTCCCTATACTACCTTCTATATCCTTCTTAATTCCACTTTCTATTTCCTTCCTAATACCACCTTCATATCCTTCCTAATACCACCTTCATATCCTTCCTAACACCACCTTCATATCCTTCCTAATACCACGTTCATATCCTTCCTAATACCACCTTCTATATCCTTCCTAACACCACCTTCATATCCTTCCTAATACCACCTTCATATCCTTCCTAATACCACCTTCATATCCTTCCTAGTACCACCTTCATATGCTTCCTAAAAGCACCTTCTATATCCTTCCTAACACCACCTTCATATCCTTCCTAACACCACCTTCATATCCTTCCTAATACCACCTTCATATCCTTCCTAACACCACCTTCATATCCTTCCTAATACCACCTTCATATCCTTCCTAATACCACCTTCTATATCCTTCCTAACACCACCTACATATCCTTCCTAATACCACCTTCATATCCTTCCTAATACCACCTTCATATCCTTCCTAACACCACCCTCATATCCTTCCTAACACCACCCTCAAGTCCTTCCTAACACCACCTTCATATCCTTCCTAATACCACCTTCATATCCTTCCTAACACCACCCTCTATATCCTTCCTAATACCACCTTCATATCCTTCCTAATACCACCTTCATATCCTTCCTAACACCACCTTCATATCCTTCCTAACACCACCTTCTATATCCTTCCTAATACCACCTTCATATCCTTCCTAACACCACCTTCATATCCTTCCTAACACCACCTTCTATATCCTTCCTAACACCACCTTCACATCCTTCCTAACACCACCTTCATATCCTTCCTAACACCACCTTCTATATCCTTCCTAACACCACCTTCATATCCTTCCTAACACCACCTTCATATCCTTCCTAACACCACCTTCATATCCTTCCTAACACCACCTTCTATATCCTTCCTAACACCACCTTCATTTCCTTCCTAACACCACCTTCATATCCTTCCTAACACCACCTTCATATCCTTCCTAACACCACCTTCATATCCTTCCTAACACCACCTTCATATCCTTCCTAACACCACCTTCTATATCCTTCCTAACACCACCTTCATATCCTTCCTAACACCACCTTCATATCCTTCCTAATACCACCTTCATATCCTTCCTAATACCACCTTCATATCCTTCCTAACACCACCTTCATATCCTTCCTAATACCACCTTCATATCCTTCCTAATACCACCTTCATATCCTTCCTAATACCACCTTCTATATCCTTCCTAACACCACCTTCATATCCTTCCTAATACCACCTTCATATCCTTCCTAATACCACCTTCATATCCTTCCTAAAATCACCTTCTGTATCCTTCGTAATACTACCTTCTATATCCTTCCTAATACCACCTTCTATATCATTCCCTATACTACCTTCTATATCCTTCTTAATTCCACCTTCTATTTCCTTCCTAATACCACCTTCTATATCCTTCCTAATACCACCTTCCACTATATTCCTTTCTACATCTATCAACACCAGATGTTGCTAAGTATATTTATTTAAAAACAAAATTTTAATTTATAATAAATTAAAAACATAAAAATTTCAAAAATTGATAAAAATAAAAGGCGCTCCATAAAATCAAGTTCTTTTTTCATGGATTCATTCTTAAAAGTATAAACTATTAGATTTTAAAAGAAAAACTCTGGGATTTTGCTGTTAAGTATTCTTAAATCAATAAAATAATAATTTTTTTTTTTTTTTTTTTTTTTTTTTTTTTTTTTCTTTTTTTTTTTTCTTTTATGGCGCATCAACTATTTGGCTATTAGCGCCGGGCTATCTGCAGGTCGCCACCCTTTTATAATGCCAACAGCACATAGTCGGTCACCCATTCAGGTACTGACCACGCCCGACGTTTAAGTAGGTAATTATTAAAAAAAAGGAATTTATATTATTTCATAGATTTAAGAATACTTAACAGCAAAATCCCAGAGTTTTTCGTTTAAAATCTAATAGTTTATACTTTTAATAATGTATCCATGAAAAAAGAACTTGATTTTATGGAGCGCCTTTTATTTTTATCGATTTTTGAAATTTTTATGTTTTTAATTTATTTTAAATTAAAATTTTGTTTTTAAATAAATATACTTAGCAACCAGAAACATAACAGATAGTAAATATATTTTTTCCATATTCCAAATATTATTGTGACCATTTTGGTGAAAATCCCATTGCGATATCATTAACATTTACAGAGTAATGATCTTTTTAGTAAATGAAAGTCGCTTTGACTTAAATCGTCAGTAAAAGCAAAATCAAGTTTTATAGACAACTTTAAAAATTCATAACTCAAAATGTATTGAAGATATCTCACAAAAATTTGGAATATATCATTAGAATGACCAGTTCAACAAATAAAAAAAGTTTCAGGCAATTCTGAGGACATGGGTTTCATTTCACTATTTAGCTGGATGATTTGATATGGACTGACCCTAGCAACTACATTTGTACTTGCGCTAGTTGCGGTACTTTGCTCGTCACCGATATCTAGAACTATAAACTAAAATCTTCTTACCTTCTGTTTGAGCCCATGTCAAGTTATAAACAGAGAGAAGGAGCAGAGCTCCAAGGAGTGAACAGCTGTTCATGGTTCTACAGCTGCCTCGAAATCAAAGCAATTTTGGCTGATCGTCACTCATATTATGTACCAATTATCATTCTTAATTAGAAATGCAAATATTATAACAAACAAACAAGACGTAATTGTCCCGCCATTTGGTTCATTATAACAGAAATAGTAGTTATTTGTTCTACAAACGCTTAATTAATCTCTAATGACTACGTATGAGACAAACAGTGTTCGGATTTAGACCGTGACTAGGGGGGGGAGAGAGAAAGCACAGTCTGACCCGAACCCCATATCGATCGAGCACATTATTGATTTAGTATTAAAATTGTGGTCTTACCTTTACATGAGCCTCTGATGGTCCTTTAGAACATTTCTCGATGGTAACAAAACTATACAATTTTAGTACCACTTTTTTAAATGACGGCCTAAGCCGTTATTGTGCACTGTGAGCTGAACGCTACTTTGGTAAACTGAACGGTAAGGGCCGCCACACACTATGAGGTAGACCGGACAGGTCCCCTCATAGTGAGACCCCCGTCTCAGTGGATACCCGTGAGGTGAACCTGTCCGGTCTACCTGTGACCCACACTGTTCAGGTGTACCTGAGAGGTTTGTCAGTTTTCAACATGGATCCTCCAGGAGATAATCTACTTTATCTCTCTCTATTTGCAGTAATATTTGAGACACGTAAAAACAAATGGAAAAAACGCAAACAATGGCGTAAGGAATGGTTGCAGAGAAGAAATAAATTGACCCATATCAATCTGCTGAACGAATTAAGAGATGCACCAAGAGATTATCGCAATTATCTGCGCATGAACGAGTCAGTTTACGAGTTATTGTCACTTGTATCTCCTTTCATTAAGAAGAAATATACACAAATGAGGGCCGCTATATCTCCACACGAAAAACTAACAGCTACTTTGAGATTCTTGAGGAGTAAATTTTCCTCTACTCCTTTCGAATATTAGATCGAAAACTATTAATTTTACTTTTAGCCATACTCTCGTTTGCATTTGGATATATTTTCTGCAGTTTGTATACTAATTTGCGATATGCAGCCTCCCTTTTATTTCTATTGTGAAAATCATCGTCTTTTATTTTCCATAAACATGGTTAATTTTTATAAATTTCGATGAAATCACTAAGAACTTCATTAATTTTATGAGACATTTTACACTTTAAACTAATTTCATAAATAAAAAGTCCGACTCGCAGGAACTCCATCATCTTAGCGCGGTTCCATTCATATCCCTAGTGTCATTTTGTATACTTAGAATAGAAACAGTTATTACTTTGTTTAGATCATTCTTAATGTAAACACATATTCCAAAGAAAAGCAAGATTGTCGGCAAGGCACAAGAAACTATTCCAAGCGGAAATTACTCTTTCCGCCGTTCCAAGTTTCTCTCTACGAAGACTCTACTACGAATTTGTTTCTAATTGACTTAACTTGCTTTACTAACATATCCATTTTAGTGTTAAATGCAATTAAAAACACTAAACTACTCATTTTACTGTTAAATGCAATTAAACAAAATAAAATTGTACAAGAAAATGGAAAAGTATTATTATGTTATTTTTTAATGTATTACGCCACATATAACCACAAAATATAATTATATTTCTACTATAGCATTTGGCTTTATGACTTCCTACAGGTACAATATCTGTCATCTCTCCTAGGATACATCTTGATTTATGAAGTGCAATAAAACCTACCTGAAGCCTGCCTAGTTGCTCGACCCGGGCAAATGTCTGACCCTACACAGAGTCTAAACATTCTCTTTCTGCAGGAACTGCGTCATTTTCAGACGTTTCCATTTTCATCCATATTGTCATTTCGAAAGTTTAAAATAGAACTAATCTTTTTTTTTTATTATTATTATTATTTCATGAAAACTGTTAACACCCACAGGTTAGAAGCGGAAATTCCTCAATCTAAAGCAAGACTCTCAAAGTCAATTGAAAATACAAACACGCTTCTCAATTACTTGTCATGTTTTATTAAAAAAAAATGCAATTAAAATAACAGCAAGATATTAAAAACTAAGGCAAACTGAGGGAAAAAAAACAATTAAGAACAAAGGTAAAAAGAGATAAAAAAAATCTCTTTCTCTTGGCAAGCTATATTTCTAACAATGAATTGTTTTTCTTATTTTACTTAATCTGTTTTATTGTCAAATACATTATCCAACTATAAGCAATTAAAAAAAAACAAAACAAGGAATAAAAACAGGCAAAAAGAACCGTTCGAATAAACGAAATCAATTACTTCAAAGTTTAAGCACTTATTTATCCGATTGACATCGCTTATTCAAAACTTTCTTTAGAACCTTTTTTGTAGACCATTTAGTAAGCTTTCGAATGGTAAGCTTTCGCTTCCCAAGATTGTCAACGGTTTTCGAGACACTAACGAAAGTATAAAAGGTTACCAAAACTTTTCTTGTCTGTTAATAAAATATTTTATTCTAACTCTTCCTTTACTCCAAACGTAACCAAAATTTCAACTTATTAGTGTTGATAAAATTCGAACATGCACAAAATGTTTCAACTGAATCCCATTATTCTAAGTACCAAAATCAAAGACAAAAAGAACAGTTCGAATAAGCGAAATCAATTACTTTAAAATTTTAAGCACTTATTTCTCCGATTGACATCGCCTAATCAAAACTTTCATCAGAACCATTTTTGTAGAGCATTTAGTGAGCTTTCTAATGGTCATCTTCCGTTTCACAAGATTCTCAACCTTTTTCGAGATATTAAGGAAAGTATACAAAGTTACCAAAACTTTTTATGTCTGTTAATAAAATATTTTATTCTAACCCTTCCTAAACTCCAAACGTAACAAAAATTTCAACATATTAGTTTTAATGAAAGTAGAACATGCAGAAAATGTTTCAACTGAATCCCATGATTCTAAGTACCCAAACCAAAAACGGTATTCAAAAACTATTTTTCCAATTTTCTCGAAAACGGTTAAAGCTATCGCCTTGAAAATGGTTTCATTCGTTTTCCTAGCCCAAGAAGCCTATAAAACAAGTACTTACAAGCTTATGAACTCAAAAACGTAAGCGCTACGATTTTTTTTGCACGAATTTCGCCCCAAACGCCATCTTCCAGTGGGCGGATTCTGTTGGTTAACGAACTTGACCTTTTAAATTGGACGACGGATTTTTGTACCAAATTTCATCACAATCGGACCATTAGGGAAGCCAGAAATGAGCGATCAGACAAATATATATATATATATATATATATATATATATATATATATATATATATATACAAATTTGAACCACCGTTATTTTCGGTCTGTAGGGGTTCTGAAACGCGAAATTTTCTAGTCGGCACTTCCGGATTGTTTCATTGTATCAACCTTATAAGCGGGGTTCCTACCTATGGGGGAGGGAGGAACCGCACTAATAAATAAAAAGGCCACAAATGTAAAACAAATCAACACAAATCAGAGTTGCAGAAAACTGAGACCTCATCAGGTACACCTGACAACCCCCCCACCCCATACACACATGAGGTCTACTCGCCTGTCAGGTGGAAATAATCGAATTTTCATGAGGTGAGAGGTCGGTAGTTAAGTTCCGCCACAGACTATGAGGTAGACCGGACAGGTACACCTGACGGGAAAACCTGTCTGGTCTACCTCATAGTGTGTGGCGGCCCTAAGTATACAAGCGAGATGGGCATAGAGGCTTTACATGGCAAAGGTGCCACACTTTCCTGGTTACTTCGCTTGTGTCCTGTTTTCCGAAAAAAAACTTCTAGGTACTCGAATACCTCAAAAATGTTACCACAAATCAGGGTAACATTTTTTAAGGATCCCCGCTCCTCCACGGGTCTCTTCGGCTCACGTTGCTCTTGGCAATTCAAGTTTGACGTCCTCTACTTTTCTATCACAAAAGCCTTATTTATTACTGTCTTAAAATAATCGACAATTCAAATAATATTAATTAATACTCGGAGACGGCTGGGTGAGTCTAGGGACGATCTGGGACCCCAAATCCAAACCTCGAACACTAGACGACACTAGAAGATAAAAATCTTTAGTGCAGCCCGGGTTTCGAACCTGGGTCCTCCAGTTCATTAGTCGAGTGCTCTACCATTGAGCTATGCGTGCCTCATTTGATTAAAAGAAACATTATTCATTTATTTTTTATTATTTTATTTCTTTTATTATAATATACCCGTATGCGGCTTGATTTATCACTTAAGAGTAAGATTACTCTCACATTTAAATGTAGAGTTTAATTATTTTAAATGAATTGTGTCTGTAGAGGAATATCTATGACGTCGGAACTATGAATCAGGTCTTCCCATAAATAATGTCGGTTTTTAATATTCTGTGCTTATGTTCCATCATTTTCAATTTATTTATTTTTTGTTATAACATTAAATGCAAATCTGTTTATCATTTTTCGGTTGGTGAAACTTATTTATTCTGTGCTGAAATTTCATTTGAAATGGATCTTCCAGACACTACTTACGCCATTTTATGCTTTGGGAATTCGATAAAGGTGAAAAAGCTGCTTCATCTTATCGAAAACTTGTAGAAATACAACGCAAAAATGTAATTAGTGAGCGTCAAGTGCAACGGTTGTTTCAACGATTTCGAGCGGGAAACCACAAGCTTCAAGACGAGCCTCGTACAGGTCGACCAACAGAGCTTGACGACCAACTGCTGGATCCGACACATTCTACAGTCCAGCGACATAAACCGACATAACTTATGGGATTATCTGAAATATCTAATATATAAAATTCTCGTTTCACAGTGTTTGTGACCAAACTCCGCCGAAACGGCTTGACCGATTTTTTTTGTGCACATTAAGTAGGTCTGAGAATAGGATGTAAAAAAAAATCCATTTAGACCCTTTTGCTCAAATTCAGGAACATAAATATGCTTTAGGTACACCCGACAAACCTATGTAAAGTGCTGTATAACATACAGTCTCCTTTTTCGTAAATGGCCACCAGGCATGAGCCAACGCCAGCGGACACCTTCTTGTGACACTTTTTTGTAACGCTAGGTCCACCTACAGTCATCGTTTTCGTACATGACCACTCCGCATGCGCGAACGCCACTGCGCATGAGCGAACGCCACTGCGCATGCGCGAACGCCAGGGAACACTTTTCTATAACGTTTTTTTCCCGTTTAGTCACCGCTAAAGCACATTTATGCTAAAATATAACCCTAAGTGTGAAGGCCAAGTTTATCACAAAGTGGGATATTATTTTTTAATAAGTTTTTTCTTAGAATAATATACATTTTCTATATTGAAGGATGTGGGTTGACTTACAAGTAATCCTGTATATCAGGTCATCCCGTATTCAAAGAAAGAAATTCGTTGATCACCGACGTTTAGCAAGGTCGGACGTGGCAAGTACCTCAATGGCAGATCGGGCAATATTAAATATAGATTTTGTTACAATTCGTGTAGTTTATAATTTTCTATTTTCGATTACTTGAGGGTTTTTTTTGCTTGTATTTTTTTTTTTTCAAGCCATTATTATAAAGCAACTTTCTATCCTCTGATGGCACTTAGCCAAGAGAAATAGTCTTCAAATTCTGAATCATGAATACTAATAAAGGAATTTTATATAGTGGAGATGGAGATAGTTAGCCGTTGAAGTTTTACGAAGACAAGGGGTGATTGGGATTCGGCTAGGAGAAAAAAACGTTAGACCTTCAGCAAGAAATCTGTATTGGACGTTTCGGCAGCACTTTGGCAGCCTTCTTCAGCTAAAAATATATATACAACTTATAAGTAAAAACAGTCCGACTCGCAGGAACTGCGTCATCAAGCGCGGCTCCATTCATATCCCTAGAGTCATTTTGTAGACTTAGAATAGAAACAGTAATTACTTTGTTTAGATCATTCTTAATGTAAACACATATTCCAAAGAAAAGCAAGATTGTCGGCAAGGCACAAGAAACTATTCTAAGCGGAAATTACTCTTTCCGCCGTCCCAAGTTTCGCTCTACGAAGACTCTACTAGGAATATGTTTCTAATTTACTTAACTTGGTTTACTAACCAATCTAAAGCAAGACTCTCAAAGTCATTTCAAAATGCAAACAACAAATGTTTTCTCAATTACTTGTCATGTTTTATTGAAAAAAAATACAATCAAAATAACAGCAGCCAATTAAAAACTAAGGAAAAACGAGAAAAAAAAAACCAATTAAAAACTAAGGTAAACAGAGACAAAAAAAAGAGGTAGATACAGTTATTAGTTTGTTTTTATCTTTCGTGAAAAATTATAAATATCTTTCCCATTTTCTTATCTTGTTTGTGCATCGGCTGCTTAGGCTATTAGCAGTTTACTGGTAAATACAAAAAAAAAAAAAAAAAAAAAAAAAAAAAAAAAAAAAAAAAAAAAAAAAAAAAAAAAAAGTGAGGTAAATAGAGAAAAAAATATTCACAAGGCGTCTTCGAATCTCTCTCTTAGAAAGCTATATTTATAACAATATTTTTTTTCCTTATTTTACTTATCCTGCTTTATAGACAAATACATTCACCTACTAGAAGCAATAAAACAAATAACAAGAAATAAAGGCGCTAATGACCTAGAAGTAGATGCGCCGTAAAAAAAAAAAAAAAATAATAATAAAAATATGACCAGACAAAAAGAACCGTTCAAATAAACGAAATCAATTATCGTTTATCAAACTTCAAAGCTTTATGCACTTATTTCTCCGATTGACATCGCTTAATCAAAACTTTCTTCAGAACCTTTTTTGTAGAGCATTTAGTAAGCTTTCGAATGGTAACCTTTCGCTTACCAAGATTCTCAACCGTTTTCGAGATATTAATGAAAGTATACGAAGTTCCCAAAACTTTTCATGTCTGTTAATAAAATATTTTATTCTAACCTTTCCACCATTCTCCATTCTATTTGACGTAGGTGTTCAATCAATGAATACACTGCTCTAGGTGAATTTATGAGTTATTAATAATTAATATTATGACATTAGTTAATTAAAATTAAAATATTGCTTATTCTTAAGGTCGATAAACAGTATTGCATGCTGAATCAATTAATGAAATTAAAGACATCCGTCATCTATCTTGTTGATTCAGTTGCAAAGGTTTTCACTTTCTTATTAACATGATTGTAAAAAAAAAAAGAAAAAAAAAAAAGAAGGAAAGAAAACAAAAAGGAAAGATTAATACATAGTTGCATCAGCAGAACTTTAATTTAATACAATTTAGGAAATAAACATATTGAAAAAATGGTAACAATATATAGTTAAATATATACTTCTAATAGTATATAAAAATAATTCGTTGTTTACGTCATTGTGTGAAAACAAGCATAAAGCATAGCACACTCAAAACTACAACCATTTCATGAATTTCGGATAAAATTCAGATCACATTTCCAGCTAAAAAAAATATCTTAACCTCATTTGCTAAAAATTCAATTTTTCAAGTCCCGATTACAAGAAATTACGGAGAAAATTAAAATGAACAAAAAAGAAAATTTCAGTACTTTAAAATCGTTTTTTTCAAACCCATTTTAGCGGGGTTCCTCCCTCCTTCCATAGGGAGGAACCCCGCTTATAAGGTTGATCTCATGACGCAATCCTTTGGATCATCTTAATCCGAGCTTCATTCCTTTCCTGCAAGGCCTTCTCACATTCTTCCTCAAACCAAGGGTTCCTTTTCACTGCCTTTTTTTGTCCCAATACCTCCTGTGCCACATTCCTGATCGAATCTTTTAATCTCTCCCACCTTTCGCGAACACGCACCTCTTGCCTAGCCCATTTCTGGCGCTGGAGTTGGAGTCTCTCTCTATACCTTTGTCTTGTGGCTTCCTCCTTCACAAGCACCTCTGTGTCCAGCCTAGATGTTTTTTCCTCCACCTTACTCTTTCTCAATGCTGCTGATATATATATATATATATATATATATATATATATATATATATATATATATATATATATATATATATGATATTTTTCAAGCTATTATTAGCAATTATATATATATATATATATATATATATATATATATATATATATATATATATATAATTTTTAATGCGATAGCATTAACCGTTTCCAAGAAAATCGGAAAAATAGTTGTTAAATCAAGTTTTCGGTTTGGTTACTTAGAATCATGGGATTCGGTTAAAATATTTTATGCCTGTTTGAAATTCATACATACAAAGATGTTTAAATTTTGGTTACGTTTGGAGTTAAAGAAGGATAAGAATAAAATATTTTATTAAGAGGCATGAAAAGTTTTGGGAAAGTATTTTCCTTCATATCTCGAAAACAGTTGTGAAATCGTGGTAAGTAGATAGAAACCATTCGAAAGCTTACGAAAATCTCTACAAAAAACGTTCTAAAGATATTTTTGATTAGGCGATGTCAATCGGAGAAATAAGTGCTTAAAACTTCAAAAACGTTTGTTTTGCTCTTTTGAACGAGTTTTTGTCGTCGTTTAAGCTACTTTTTAATTTTTGTATATTTCCCTGTGTTTTTTATTCTTTTATTTTTTTAATTGCTTTTATTAGGAAAATGTATTGGTCTAGGTATAATGAGAATCAATTTTCTGTTGTTAACCTTTGCATAAATTCCTAGCAAAATAAAAAATTGCATGAACGTTAGGGACAACATTATAATGGATTTGGGTGAAGTCCTTGTCGATCCCATGAGTGCAAACAATTTTATTCGAGGTCAAAATTCGCGAAAAAAGGTGTTTAGTATTTTTCGGCGAAACGTTTAGTTTTAAGATAAAAATAGTTGAGAAAAAAATTGTAGATCGTGCAGTTTTGTACAAAACTTGTCCCCGCACTTTTTTTCATTAGATTAACCATTTCTGAGAAATGGTGATTCCAAAATTTCCTTTACTTGTATGAAACATAATATGCCAGACTACGCTCGTAGCCTGTCGATGGGACCATAGCCGTCCGTATACCTGCTCCTCTTTCTAAGGTCCTAGTACCGTTAGAGCCATAAACCTCGCAAAATGACATGCTTGACATTTGATAATGTTAAACTCAAACATATATATAATATATATATATATATATATATATATATATATATATATATATATATAAGAAGTTTATTTCGATTCTAAGCTTTTCAAATGACACTAGGGATATAAACCGAACAGCGCTAAGATGATGCAGTTCCTGCGAGTCGGACATTATTAAAATTGGGCCATACACTAAGGCTTCTCGTCCATTGGGACCGAAAAGCTGCGAAATGAATTCGTCCGAATTTACAGGAAAACGTACGAACAATCCAAACAGGTGGATCGATCCATTTCTCTCCGAACATGCGCGAATTGCTAACCGATCCCGTTCTGCAGGGATTTTGATGCGATCGAGTGCAAAAATTGAGAATGAAACTGAACTGCCAGAAGTTAATTTTGCTTGTCAGGAAAGGAAATATCTGTTGGACCAACGGGGAACGAAATACCACATGCAGAATATACAAAAAAAATTGTAGGAGGAGGCTTTGTTTTTAGAATAAATGTTGCCAAGAATGTATCGAAAAGTATCCTTTCTCATTCAAAAACAGGAAAAGTGGTGGCCATCGTCGATTAGAAGATCGTCCCCACAAATGAGAAATTTCACCGAACTCGTTTCTTTTGGCGATAATGTGATTCGCCCAAATTTTTCGTCTTTGTCGATTTCGCCTGAGCTGTCGATGAATCAAAGGTGATTATTCCAAAGCGAAATATTCTTCAACAGAATCACGAGAAAAACCTTTCCAGGTCTACTACATCTCCGTTGGAATCCAGAAGCATGGGACGAGAGACATTCGCACGATTTCGTACAATTGGCATTCGCCTGAATTCGTTGCTTCACAGTTCGCAGCTTTTCGGCCACAATGAACGAGAAGCCGAAAGCGTTCAATTTTCACCCAATCAACTTCAAATTTTAACTGCGGCTTCCTAATGATATTTCCCAATAACTGCAGCTTCCTAATGATATTTCCCAGTAACTGCAGCTTCCTAATGATATTTCCCAGTAACTGCAGCTTCCTAATGATATTTCCCAGTAACTGCAGCTTCCTAATGATATTTCCCAGTAACTGCAGCTTCCTAATGATATTTCCCAGTAACTGCAGCTTCCTAATGATATTTCCCAGTAACCGCAGCTTCCTAATGATATTTCCCAGTAACTGCAGCTTCCTAATGATATTTCCCAGTAACTGCAGCTTCCTAATGATATTTCCCAGTAACTGCAGCTTCCTAATGATATTTCCCAGTAAAGTACGATCCTCGGCGGATGTTTTAATATAAAATGAAAAATTAATATTTCTTAAACATTCAAGTTACTTTACTAGATATTACCTTCTTCTTTCAAAATAATTTAATTTTTTTGTCCTAGATTAAAAATTGCCGCTTCCATACTATCGCCCGTGAAAAAAGTCCGTCACGCAGGAGCTGCATAACTAAGCACTTTCCTCAGAATTGGGTAGAGTCGAGTGCATTCCTGAATAATTTGCTTAAAATAACCTATATAGACAAATAAAATAAAAACATAAATAACACCTGTTTCAATTCAATTGAAACATAGTACAATGTAAATCCCCCTCTTCCGATAGACCGATTTAGTTCATTTTTACAACACTTCTTCCTTATTAGATACCCAAGAAGTATACCGCGTTTCGTTACAATACAGCAGAAATTACGACCGGTATGAGCAAATTAGTAATTTGGGTCCGGAGTAAATCCCCCCCCCCCCTCCTAATAAACCGATTTAGTTTATTTTTACAACACATTTTTCTCTTTAGTTGACCAGAACGAATACCGAGTTTCGTTGAAATATAACAAAAATTACGACTGGCATTGGCAAATAACTACTTTGGCTCCCGAGTAAACCCCCTCTCCGGATGGACTGATTTTGTTGGTTAACGAACTCGTTCAATCGTATGATTGGGGAATACTACATACCAAGTTTCGTGGGGAAGAAACAAAAACTCTGGCCGGTATCGTGTTAACGGACACATATATAACTATATATGCATATATATATATATATATATATATATATATATATATATATATATATATATATATATATATAAATTTTAACTGGGGTTATTTTCGGTGTCTACTAGATAGGATCGATAAAGATTCGAAAATTGTTTTCAAAAATTCCGTCATGAGTGCAACCTCAATAGCTACTTTCCTTCGGAGGAAAGTGCTAAAAGGAAGATTCTGTTCAACAGACACACTGCAGCCATTTTGTTTTCGAAGAATTAACACCTATTATTTTTTTTTACTTTATCATCCTTTATATAAATACCTTTACATCAGGTAGTATAGAATAATTCAAATGTAGAAGCCTTTGAGCTTTAGTTTATTAGAGTGTGCATTAAAAACTACTGCAGTCAAAACACTCTAATTTATGCATAATTACATTATGGCTACATTAAACACAATCTGATTCATTTCAAGGCTGTTTCTATTTGTAGATCTTGTTTCCCCAGACGGCTATATGGATTTTTTATTTATAGTTTTGTTTAAACACATGGCATATTTAATGATTCGTGCACGTTTATTATACACAGGGTACAACACCAAATATACTTCAAATCAATTATTCTGATTATTCAACTGAATACATTTTTTCCATTATTGTATACATTTTAATTTTATATATATTTTATATATTACTTTATATTTTATATCATTCATATTAGGATTTCTTTTATATTCATGTACATTATCTATCATTTATTTTTGCAAAATTTTATACATTTTATTAGTTCTTAGTATTATTATAGTTTTAGTCTTATTTCTGTTAATTGTATTTTCTTAGCTTCAATTACTTTAATTGGAAAAATAAAAATGAATTGTTAAATTTTTTAATAACTTATTCTCATGTTACATTAATACAGAACATACATGTAGTATTTTTAAAATGGCACATGTAGAAAATAAATTCCCACATCGCAGGGTTACTGTAATGTGGAAAAGTCCGTCTCGCAGGAACTGCATCATCTTAGCGCGGTTCCGTTCATATCCCTAGTCTAATTTGGAAAGATTAAAATAGAAGCAGTTATTATTTTGGTTCCACCAGTCTTTTTTTTTAATTAATTATTATAATGGCGTGTCAAACCTTAAGGTCACTAACGCCATTCCTGTGTGTAGTAAAGTCTTGAAAGGTCGTGATTTACAATCTTACCTGGAAGGGTCGGCTAACACTAGAAACGGACCCGCTAGTGACAAGGTCTTGGAATCCTGGAAATCTATATTTCTAACAATAAACTGTTTTTGTTATTTTACTTAACCAGTTTTATTGTCAAATACATTATCCAACTATAAGCAATTAAAAAATAACAAGGAATAAAACAGACAAAAAGAACCATTCGAATAAACGAAATCAATTAATTGAAAGTTTTAAGCACTTATTTCTCCGATTGACATTGCCTAATTAAAACTTTCGTCAGAACATTTTTTGTAGAGCATTTAGTAAGCTTTCTAATGGTAACCTTTCGCTTCCCAAGATTTTCAACCGTTTTCGAGATATTAAGAAATTATACGAAGTTCCCAAAACTTTTCATTATTTCTATCAATAGAAAATTGGTCTCATTTTACCTATCCTGTTTTACACACAAATACATTTTCCTAACATAAGAAATTACAAAAATAAAAATCAATAAAAAACTAAGGGAAAGAGACAAAAATTACAAAAAGAACGACAAACACCCGTTCATAAGAACTAAACAGACGTATTTGAAGTTTTAAGCACTTATTTCTTCGACTGACATCACCTAATCAAAACTTGTTTCAGAATCTTTTCTGTAGAGAATTTAGAAAGCTTTCAAATAGTTTTTATACACTTATGAATATTTCCCAACCGTGTTCGAGATATTAATGAAAATATACGAAGTTCCCAAAACTTTTCATGTCTGTTCACAAAATATTTTATTCTAACCCTTCCTTAACTCCAAACGTAACATAACTTTCAACATATTAGTTTTAATGAAAGTAGAACATGCAGATAATGTTTCAACTGAATCCCGTGATTCTAAGTACCCAAACCAAAAACGGTATTCAAAAACTATTTTTCCAATTTTCTCGAAAACGGTTAAAGCTATCGCCTTGAAAATGGTTTCATTCGTTTTCCTAGCCCAAGAAGCCTATAAAAAGAGTACTTACAAGCTTATGAACTCAAAAAAATAAGCGTTACGATTTTTTCTGCGCGAATTTCGCCCCAAACACCATCTTCCAGTGGGCTATTTTGCTGGTTAACGGACTTGACCTTTCAAATTGAACCGCTGATTTTTGTACCAAATTTCATCAAAATCGGACCATCAGGGAAGCCAGAAATGAGAGAACAGACAAATATATATATATATATATATATATATATATATATATATATATATATATATATATATATAAATATATATATATATATATATACAAATTTGAACCACCGTTTTTTTCGGTCTCTAGGGGTTCTGAAACGCGATTTTTTCCTGTCGGCACTTCCGGATTGTTTCATTGTATCAACCTTATAAGCGGGGTTCCTCCCTATGGGGGAGGGAGGAACCGCGCTAAAAAGAAAAAAAAAAGCATCCCTGCACAACAAATAAAGTAATGAAAACATACAGTGATATTACAAAATATTTTTACTAAATGTGTACCATATTATTTTAACTATTCAATATATTAATACATTATAGAAATTGTGATATTATACATCAGTACATTTTCGATATTGGACATTTCGGCTGCACTTGGTCTTCCTCCCTCCCCCTAGGCATTTTTTACTGATACCTATCTACGTATTAATTATTATAAATTATTTTTTACATATAAAGAATATATTGTTTTTTTCTTATAATATAAAGTGTTAATGATGTTACATCTGTGATCATGCGGAATGTTGTTTTAGTTTACTCTTGGCTTATGTCTTTCTGCATTTTTTTTTACCTTTGCACCTGTGTTAATAGTTATAATTACTGACAACCACATTCTGTATAATAACTACCTATCTACCTAATGTGCTTTTTTAAAAAAAGATTGGTTCACAATTTATTGTAATGATGTTTAAAGAAGCTCCTTATTGTCTAATTGAGGAGCTTAGTATCAAAGTTGGACAACTCCACTTTTGCTTTTTTTACAGGAGAGGCAAAAAACCATATCTACTATATTGATGTCAGTATCATGGTGATTTTTTTATATGTTTTTCTTATAGGCCTCAGAAACATTATTTCAAAGGCACTGTAAAATTATATAAGTATTAAGGCCGTAATTACTTTAAATAGTGGAGTTGTCCATGTTTGAAACGAAAGTATGTAGTAGCGTTAATTTTGAAGTTACTTTATTTAACGCAATAAGATAGCTAATTATCTGCCGTGACGAAGCACGGGTATTCAGCTAGCACAGAAATAAATCAAACCCACTGAGCCTTCAATATGAGGAGGAAACCGCCCTCATAACGTATTAAGAATAAGATTACACTAGCAGGTAAATAAACATTTATGAATTAAAACACACAAACATTAGCCTAAGTTGTAGATGCCTAAGCTGCTATTCGAGCTTTGATTCGTTGGCTGGTTTTGAGACCTTAACCCAATAACCAAAATAGGAAATGGACTTCAAGGTTTCGCCTTACACAGAATCGCTAATTCTCTCCGAATCAATGAAGCTCTTAGAGATATCCATGAATATATATATATATATATATATATATATATATATATATATATATATATATATATATATATATATATATATATAATTATCGACATGTTTCCCGTGAAAAAAAATTCAACTTACAGAGCATCGATTCACCGAGATTGTAATTTGACTGACTTATTACATGTAAATGGGGAAAAAATTAACAAAAAAATAGGAGTTAAAATCAAATTCTCAAATACATCTTGTCTGTGCGTTGATATAATGACAATTGGCAAGAAACGGCTAGTTGAACTCATGCTATGTTAATACATATGTGCATCTCATTGATCAGTAACAGTAAAGCAATCTCCAATTTTGTTTTTTGATGAACACTTTTGAAATGTTACTGACAAGTGTAAGTAAATAACGACGTTATCACAGCTTTCCTAGAAGGTCCAAAGTGTACTATCCAGATTTTTTGCTCTAATTGTAGGAGATTCTTTTTCGACCACTTATTCCTCAGGTTCATCATCACTTCCGATATCAGAGTTGTGTATGATAATAAATTATTTTTTAGGCCTCTCGTCCACTGGAACCGAAAAGCTGCGAACTGCAAGCATGGAATTCGGACTATCGGTGTTCGTGCGAATGCCACAGAGTTCGTCCGGATTCGCAGTAGACTTGATGGCTCGTACTCGCAGTCCATTTTCAACCATGAGTTTTCATGACTCTTTCGCAACTATAAATCCCAGCAGAATGGGATCGGTTCGGACGAACGATACGGGCCCAATAGACGCGGTCCATGATGGAGCCTCGTGTTTGGATTGTTCGTGCGTTATCGTCCGAATTCGGACGAATTCATTTCGCAGCTTTTCGGTTCCAGTAGACGAGAGGCCTAAACGATTGAATTTTTCCTTTAATCTACTCTCTAAAACAAATGAATTGATCAAAGAATCATTTCGATATAATTTTTGAAACTCGAGATGTATAATAAAGTATTTTCAACTTACCTTGTTTTTTTTTCAGCTCCTAAGGCCCATTGTACGAAATGCCTGGACACATGTCGACTACTTTTCGATCCAGAATTGCCAGAAACAAAATTGCCCCGATCGGTGACCCCACCAGCATATAGTCCCCTTGTTAGCTCATCAAATATTTGCAGGAATAAGGAGGCCATATCGTCAATACAAATTCAAAGTATCGAATGTAAAAAAAACACATTTTTCATTTTCAATCTTTACTGATTGTACTGATGTTCGTTTTGGCGAACTCTCGAAAATTAATGAATAATAATTATTAATTACAGAAAATGAAACTAAGGAATGTGCATTAAGTCTAATAAAAATATATAATAAATAAAGGGGGTTTGTTTGCGAAGACCACATCCAGTTACTTGTGAAGTATCTGTAGTGATTATAACAGTGATTCAGCGCATACGCATAACTCATTAGCTATTCTTGTGGACAATTCTATTGGTTGTTGCTGGTAGTAAAGTAACCTTCGACACTCTAGTCAATCCAACTCGCGAAAATTAATAGAATTCTATTCATTTTAGCGAGTTGGTTTGACTAGAGTTATGATAGCTTCTTGAGCGAGCGTAGAGAGCGGAAACGCATAGCACTTATGCCCATAATGCAAAATAAATATAAAATATAAATATGTTATAGAACCATGGTGAGGAGGCCCCTAAACTTCACAATTACCATTGATTTTTATAATATCAACCTTTTAGCACTTTCCTCCGAAGGAAAGTAGCTATTGAGGTTGCACTCATGACGGAATTTTTGAAAAATGTCTTCGAATCTTTATCGATCCTACCTAGTAGACACCGAAAATGACCCCCGTTAAAAATTATATATATATATATATATATATATATATATATATATATATATATATATATATATATATATATGTATGTATGTATAGTTATATATGTGTCCGTTAACACGATATAGGCCAGAGTTTTTGTTTTTTCGCCACGAAACTTGTTATGTAGTATTTCCCCATCAAACGATTGAACGAGTTCGTTAACGAACAAAATCGGTCCATCGGAGAGGAGGGGGGTTACTGCGGAGCCAAAGTAGTTATTTGTCAATACCATCCATAATATTTGTTATATTTCAACGAAACTCGATATTTCTTATGGTCAACCGAAGAGAAAAATATGTTGTGAAAATAAACTAAATCGGTTGACTAGAAGGGGGGATTTACTCCGGACAGAAATTACTAATTTCCTTATACCGGTCGTAATTTCTGTTGTATTGTTACGAAACTCTGTATACGTTCTGGCTATCTAATAAGAATGAATTGTTGTGAAAATGAACTCAATTGGTCTGTTGGAAGGGGGGGGGGTGTTACTTTGGACTATGTTTGAATTGAATTCTCCCGTCAAACGTAGGTTCGCGAAACTCATCAAGATCAATAGATGAATATGTGAAGCTTTGTGTATTTATTACGTAGTGTAGTACCACGCATACACAAAACTCTGGAAGGAAATTAATTACAAAATTAATAATTGAAACAGCTGCTCATAAAAGCAAAAGAGCAAAACAATTTATGTTTTTATTTTATTTATCTATGTAGGTTATTTTAAGCAAATTTTTCAGGAATGCACTCCACAATTCTGAGGAAAGTGCTTAGTTATGCAGTTCCTGCGTGACGTACTTTTAATTAATAAATATTACTTGTTGAAATATATTCTTATTCGTTTATGCATTACAAGCCTAAAAGTATTACTTACAAATATAAGTTATCTAACGGTTAGTTAGAAACCATATTTTATAAAATTAGTAGTAAAAAAAAGTTACTTTTAGTAGTGATTGCAGTGAATTTAAATACTCTTCATTACTATATTAACTTTTCATTACCTACTATATAATATGGTTACACCTTAGATAGCATGTTAAGAAGTAATAGATAACCTGCAAAGAACCCTTAAGCTAATCAGTAAGTACCAAAATCACTGTTTAAAATCACGACAGATACTTCAAAGTAACTGGATGTGGTCCTGGCAAACAGACCCAGTACAAATTATATAGAGTTATCTATGAGGACCATTTTTCACATTGGATACTTTGCATTTGTATCGACGATAAATACAAACTCAGATGAAGGAATTCGTGTTTATTAATAAGAGGGATATAGAAAATGACAAGAAAGAAGCTTATAGGTAGATACGGGCAAGAAGGTGTCATATCAAACAGTTCACGACACACCTTCATTTCAGAAGGGCTTAGAAAATCCACGGCACACCTAAAGAAAGGATATAGAAGCCGCCTCCTAGAATAGCCTATGTTTGATCCCTAGGAATTCTATACTCCCTCCTAGGATTGCCTCCTATCCTATTCGGGCGATGCCTCCCTCCTCCTGTTTCTACCTCCTAAGAATACACATCTCCTCCTACTCCCTCTAAGAATACCCTCCTGTCCTCCTTTCTTACTGCATTCTTGGAACGGGAACAAAATCAATTACCTCGTTTATTTCGGGCTTGTACTACAGTTACATTTTCGCATGTTTCCTCCCTACCAACATTCATGAAAGAACGCCTGATGGTTTCAAGGTGGAGCGCATAGTGTTCAAAGAACATAGCAAAAAACATTGCTACGCCAACTTAGTTGAAATCATTGCTATGCCCTCTGCTTTGCCAGTTGGTCCACTCTGTTTACTTCTCTTCTGTAACCTTGATTATGCTTGAACATTAAAAATATAACTCAATTTCACTACTGTTCATGTGTCTTTTTGTCTATTACTTCCCCAACGGGAGACGGAAGAATGCGGAGTTGTATCGGTTATATGGTGACATAGATGCTGCCAAATTCATTAAAATTGGAAGGCTTCGCTGGGCAGGCCATGTGGTGAGAAAGGAGGATAGCGATCTGACCAAAAAGATACTGACCGATAAGATGCTCGGAAAACGGAGAGTTGGCAGACCAAATATGAGATGGGAAGATGCTGTCAACTCAGATGCGCGAGACTTGCTGGGAGCTCGAAACTGGAAAGCTGCTGCACAGGACCGAGCCCTCTGGCGGAGGCTTTTAGAGGCGGCCCAGACTCGGTGACGGGTTGTTGCGCCGGATATGATGATGATGACTTCCCCAACATTAAACGTTTTATGACTTACTTTAGAAGAATTTCAAACTTTTTAAATTTCTTTAGCTCGCTCCGACATCTTTAAGTGTACGAAACTAAAATTCCTACTTTCTCGGAAACGGTTATGTATTGCTTTGAAAATGGCTTCATTGGACACCCAGCACCAAAGTACCCATAAAAAGTGTACCTGTAAGAGTAAAACCGTCATAGTTTGCGATTATCGAGATAATTTCTCCGCGGGAAATTCGCTCCAAAAAATTTCTTTCAGTTGGAATATTTTTCTGGTTACCAAATTTGACAAATTTTCGTCAAAATCAAACAATTTTTCTTCCGGCAGAAGGTACTTAACAAAGCATTTTCCTTAGAAGGTGGGTTGTATACAATGTTGGGCAAAACTAAAAACTAAAACTAAATTCACTTTTTGGAATAAACTAAAACTAAACTAAAAATTGCAACCTAAAAAAAACTAAAACTAAAATTTTACTAATTAATGGATTTTAACTAAACTTAAACTAAAACTAAAACTTTGGGAATTGACTAAAAACTAAATTAAAGCTTTAGTTTAGTTTAGTTTTACTAAAATAACATGAATTAATATAAATCATATTTTACTTCGATACTTAAGTAATTATTAAAACTAATAGAACTTGCTTAAGAATAAGAAATTATGGCTTTTTCTCGTAATTTGCAAACATATGTTCTTTGATAAACTAAATTAGTTAACTAAAAACTAAAACTAAACTAAAATCACAAATTTAGGTCTCTGTTACTAAACTAAACTAATTACCATACTAAAAGCTGAGTCCACATGATTAATAATTATACAAATCTAAAACTAAACTAAAACTAAAACTAAAAATACAACATTAGTTTAGTTTTAGTTAGAGAAAACTAACGTTAGTTTAGGTAACTAACGTTAGTTTTGCCCAACACTGGTTGTATACAATGCATTTCCGAATAATTTGCTTAAAATAACCTATATAAATTTATAAAAAAAACGTCACGCAGGAGCTGCATAACTAAGCACTTTCCTCAGAATTGGGTAGTGTCGATTGCATTCCTAAATAATTTGCTTAAAATAACCTATATAGATAAATACAATAAAAACGTAAATTGTTCTACTGTTTTGCATTAGCATGAGCAGCTTTTTCAATTATTAATTTTGTAATTAACTTCCTTCCAGAGTTTTGTGTATGCGGGGTACAACTTATGTACTAAATACACAAACCTTCACATTTTCATCTATTGAATCTTGATGAGTTTTGAACATGAACAATTTTGCTCTTTTATGTTAGTAATGGATATCTGGCCCCATGAACAGCAGAAGCCGGATACAGCACCCACGTTCAGCGCCCCTAGTGGTAGAAGTATCAACCAATACTCGAGCCGCTTTGGCGACTTAATTCAATTTTAACTAAATACAGAGTAAACCCAAATTTCTATTGTACAGATTTGTTTTATTTTTAATACATATATCTTTCGTTAGATGCCCGCCACATAAACATACATAAATTTTATTTTATTTTAATTTATTTTTTACGCGCACCGACAAGGGCCATTATCACCGACAACCATGGTGCAGTGTGGAATATTCAGGCAAATTATCGTCCTGAGTAAACCCCCCTTCCTAATGAACCGATTTAGTTTATTTTTAGAACAATTCTTTTTTTCTTTAGATGACCACCACACGTTACAGTTTATCGTTGAAATATAACAAACATTGGTAATTTGGGTCCGGAGTAGACCATCCCTCCAGACGGAACGCTTGTTATCGAACTCGTTCAGTCGTTTGCTGTATGCAAAGTTTCGCGGCGAAACAGCAAGAACTCTAGCTTGTATCGCGTTAATAGAAACACACACACACACACACACACACACACACACACACACATATATATATATATATATATATATGTATATATATCACATTCGGTAATAGGCATCAATCCTACTAGAAGATTTGAAGAAAGTTATTCAAAATTCCGTCATGAGTTCGACCTCAATAGCTACATTCCTTCGGAAAGTGCTAAAAGTGACTCATCGACATCTCGGGTTTGCGACAGAATGTCTACATCATTAGCGGGGTTCCTTGCTATGGAGGGAGGAAGGAACCGCGCTAAAAATCATGATTCTTATCCCAGTATGTCCAATTTTCCAATAAAAAAATCAAAAACAATCAATTCAAAGTACCTTTTTAGCACTTTCCTTCGAAGGAAAGTAGCTATTGAGGTTGCACTCATGACGGAATTTTTGAAAAATTTCTTCAAATCTCCATCGATCCTACCTAGTAGACACCGAAAATGACCTCCGTTAAAATTTATATATATATATATATATATATATATGCATATATATATATATATATATATATATGCATATATATATATATATATATATATGTGTCTGTTAACACGATAGCGGCCAGAGTTTTTGTTTTTTCTTCACGAAGCGTGGTATATACCGTTCAATTAGCAAACGATTGAACAAGTTCGTTAACCACCATAATCGGTCCACCGGGAGGGGGGGTTTACCCCAGACTCAAAACACTAATTTGGCCATGCCAGCCGTAGTTTTTGTTATATTTCAACGAAACTCGGTATTCGTTATGTTGATCTAAAGAGAGACATTCGTTGTAAAAATAAACTAACTCGGTTTATTAGGAGGGGGGGTTTTCTCTGGACCCACGTTACCAATTTGCCACTACCAGCCGTAATTTTTGTTATATTTCAACCAAACTGGGTATTCGTGGTGGTAATCAACAGAGAAAAATGGGTTGCAATAAACTAAATCGGTTTATTTGGAGGGGGGTTTACTCCGGACCTAAAGTACTAATGTACTCCTACTGGGGTTTACTTTAAACTCTGTTTCATTAGAATTTGCCGGCCAGACGTAGGTTCCCAAAGGCGCCGCGAGGAGCGCTATCTCCCACTATTAAGTAGTACAGTATCATGTATTAGCATAACTCTGGAAGCAAAGTATTTACAAAATTAATAATTGAACAGTTCTCATAAGAAATGTAAATGGGCAGAACTATTCACGTTTTTATTTTATTTATATTGGTTATTTACAGCAAATTATTCAGTAATGTAGTCTACACTACAGAAATTATGAGGAAAGTGCTTAGTTATGCAGCTCCTGCGTGACGGACTTCTGTGGACATTTTATCGGCCATAAAACATTTAGGTCGGAGACGTGTGTAGTAGAACAAAAATAGTTTAGCGAAATGTTGTTGCCCTCTACAAGCATGAATTTATTTTTCTCTTTGTCGCTGCCTTGGACGAATTTTAAGATATTTTATTAGGCGTATACATCACAACACTGACCTAGTTTAAAAGATTTTGATAAAATTTCGTACAAAAATACTGTGTCATATTTAAAAGGTCAAGTTTGTTAACCAGCAGAATACGTTTAACGGACCATTGTATTTTGGCCAAATTCGCGCGATGAAAATTGTAGCGTTATTGTGTTACTGGCAATAACGCATGCAGATTTTTTATGTGTTTTCTAAAGTAGAGAAACGAAATAAAATATTTTGAACTAAAATCTTTTAGAATATTCCTTTATGTTACCTACTCCAAACTTAAACTAGACGGTTGTCATTCATCCGAACATTGATGTAACAATTTTTGTCACGTTTTAAGTTTAGGACGTAATAGAAAAAAATATATTGTATTAACATAAATGAGCAGTTTTGAGATAATCATAAAGTTACTTAAATATCTGAAAAATGGTTGTGCAATCGTGATAATTGCATGGAATTAATTTTATAGCTAACTACATTTTAATAAAATAAAGTTCATATATGTTAGTTTTTATTTAATAGTTTTCCTCTATGTTCGCTTCAGTTTTTAATTAAATCTTGTTTTTTTTTTTTCTTTGGAGTTAGCAGTTATTTAATTTTTTTTTCTTTTTAGTAACACAGCGTTTTCGGCCGAGTCGGGGGTACGAAGGGTTGACAAAGGTAATTTCAACCGTTTAGCTATGTCTATTATTGTTTCGTTGGGATTGTTATCAAGTTCTTTTAGTCTTTTTATTTTGTCTTCAAGCGAAAGTTTTGTTCTTGTTGTTTTGCGTGTGCCGTGTTATTAAATCGTAAATGATGGATTTCACACACGATAGAGTGGATAGAACACGGCTGGACTACTAGAATGACAAGGAAGAACTGAGATAAGTGAGAGAGAGACTTGTGGGGGTAAGTCCCTGGTAAGTCTGTAAACATTTCCTGGAAAAGCTGTTGTCTCTTCGTATAACTGAATAGTATAGTTTTACACCAGAGGAACGACTTAGCTTTCGTATAAGTGAATATTATGCGTAACTGAATATCGGATAAGTGAATTATTCATTACACAGGATTAAATGGAGTTTCGCCGAGGAACGAGAAATTCTTAGTATAACTGAGTGTTTCGTATAAGCGAGACTCCACGTATATATATACTGATCTGTGGGTGTGGAAACGTAAATTCTTGTAGTCGGAACTTCCGGATTGCGTCAGCGCGACTCACGGGTTTCCTGAAGGAAGAGATGAAACTCGCTAATCGCGAGTCGTCGGTGTCATCGAAGATTTCCTCCCTATGTAGGGAGGAAGGAACGAGGTTTTAGGCTTATGTCCAGCAGAATATGGTAGAACTTGAAGACTTCCTTACTGTTGTCGGCACTCCATCTTGTGACTTCTCTATCTTCTTCATCGAGTTAGGTGTATTCCCCTATACCCCTGGGGAGTACCTCGACCTCCCTACTGCTCCAGATCGGATTTAGACCAATGTTGTGAAAACAATGCCGTCCCGTGGGAGGGGAGAGGTGTGATCGTCTCAGGAGGCATTGCTAGAGTGGGCAGTCTACACTCGATCTCTCGGCAAGCAACAAGCATCAGCAAGGAAGCAAGGATGGCAAGACCCATTTGGCAGGTATGGACAAACCAGCTAGCTTGTCTTTTATCACTATATTATCATAATCAACAGAAATTAATCATTACTTAATCTTTAATCATATAAAATTGCAACCAATAAAAGTTCATCAGTGAGAAGGTTATTCCCTGATGAGAACTTGCAAAATCGATTAAACTTTATATATAGATTCGATTGAATTCCTTAAAGATAGATTCCTTATCAGCCTTATCAAAGCATAGCGCATTTCTCTATATCTGCTGGATCTTCATTTTATTTTTTTATTTTTTTTAATAGAATTATTAACAACAACCTTGCTCCACTCAGAACTCTACAAGGCATAACACAGCAATACCAAAAAAAAAGTTCGGACGCAGGGAGCAGACCATGTTAACTATATGATTTTGGGGTCGCTGAATCCGAATCCGGTGCCAGAAAACCCCGGCACTTTTTGTTTAAGCCCAAAACCACCGCCCAAAACTCATAACTTAGGATATTTTACACTATAATATTTTAATCCAAGTTGTTAACCAAAACAATCGACTATTTCCTGTTTATTGCCTTTTAGTGCTTAAAAATACTAATTTTTTGACACTTCAACGAACTCGATTGGCCATTTGGAGCGAAGTTACAGCCCTTTAAATATATGACTTTCCTAAAAAATTCGCGTGTTTGCTTATATTTCAGTTTTTAATGTTTTCTATTGTATAAAATCTTTGAATTCTTGTACACAAACTGACCCAAGGCCTTCGGAGGTGATTCTTGAACAGATACAATCCCTAAAATCCCAAAATACAACCCTTAAAAATCTTCCCATATTTTATTCGAGCAATGTATCAATTGAAGTAAGTTAAACGAAAGACCTAATATAAATTAATGAAGCCTCCATTTTCGAACTATTTTTTTATTAACAAAAACTGTAGGGGTTTTTCTGACCCCGGATTCAGATTCAGCGACCCCAAAAACATATAGTTAAACATGGTATCTTTCCTTTTTTCGAATGTGGCTGTGTAATTATTCGTTAGATATGACATTTTTACCTTAATATTATTTATTTATTATTAATATATTTATGTACCGCATCCATTGCGATTTTTTTAATGATTTTCAAAAGAGGGCGTTTTTAAGAAAAATAATGGATGGCGTTACATAAGGATTTCAACCAGAACTTTTGCCTTGGTATTGATGCTGTTGTAAATGGCTGTGTTCTTTTAATGATTGAGTATTGTATGAATGTGGTGGCTGTCATCTCCAAGGAGTTCTGTCAAGTCAACGTAGGCATCGAGCTTCTGTCTTAATTGGTAATCAGTTTGGATTTGATTGTGAGTTCTGTTGTATTTGATGTTCGACATGAAAATTTGCCATTATAAGGGTGCGTTTACACCTGATAGTTATTTCAGGAAATTTATATCAGACAGAAATTGCGACTAGTGTAAACCATGAGCAATTTATGTATGAGATATATATTTCTATCCCGAGCAATAAGTGTCGACACTTCTACACCGTCAGGTGAATACGCTGATTATAAAGAGAGAAATAAATGTCAGACAGAAATATCTTGGTTTCTAGCTATATTGCCGAAACTTCTATACCAAGCAGAATGGACTAGACAGGACATATATGTCTGAGTGTAAACAGGCCGGACATTTATTTCAAAGCGAGAACCGTCCTATACATATCCATGACATAAATGTCTAGCTATTTCTGTCCGTATGTAAACTTGCAAGAGAATATCTATCCGACACTTATATCGCGACATATATCGAGACATATATTTCCTGCCAGAAATATCAAGTGTAAACGCACCCTAAGTCATCAGATACTCGAGTCACACGACTGTGGCCAATACGTAGTCAGGATCATATGACTTCTTCATGTCGTGATATTCTGTATGACGAAGGCCAGTCTGTAACTGCAAACCTCACTGTACACAGTTTGTTCACTATAGGGTTAGAGAAGTTATGTAAGATTGACTGGTCAGTGTACCGTGTTGTGTCTGCATTGTACGATTAGACTGTAAGTTTGTTCACTATAGGGTTAGAGAAGTTATGTAAGATTGACTGGTCAGTGTACCGTGTTGTGTCTGCATTGTACGATTAGACTGTAAGTTTGTTCACTATAGGGTTAGAGAAGTTATGTAAGATTGACTGGTCAGTGTACCGTGTTGTGTCTGCATTGTACGATTAGACTGTAAGTTTGTTCACTGTAGGGTTAGAGAAGTTATTTAAGATTGACTGGTCAGTGTACCGTATTGTGTCTGCATTGTACGATTAGACTGTAAGTTTGTTCACTGTAAGGTTAGAGAAGTTATTTAAGATTGACTGGTCAGTGTACCGTATTGTGTCTGCATTGTACGATTAGACTGTAAGTTTGTTCACTGTAAGGTTAGAGAAGTTATTTAAGATTGACTGGTCAGTGTACCGTATTGTGTCTGCATTGTACGATTAGACTGTAAGTTTGTTCACTGTAAGGTTAGAGAAGTTATTTAAGATTGACTGGTCAGTGTACCGTGTTGTGTCTGCATTGTACGATTAGACTGTAAGTTTGTTCTTCTGTTACAAGTTTTGCGTATCGGTCAGGAGCTGTATTTAGTCCTTAGTTTTCGTATCTCGACAGCCGTCCTAGTGTTATTTGTTTATCGAAAGTATGTAGGTTGTGTATTTCGTCCTTTTAGTCCGAGAGCTGGCAACGCACTTTTCATGAAGTGTTTTATGCACCTTGAAATTTTGCTATAATATACCTCTTGGGTAGATAAGAAGGTATGTATGTGTTTCCTGGACATACCTTGGAACACCAGGTACTGCGCATAGGGGAAAGATACAAAAAAATATTTCCCAAAAATAGAGTTTTATTTAGAAGACAACTATCTTTAATGTAAAATTATGACAATTTTACAATGAATAATAAATATGGCAGACACTTTTAAGGGCTATAACACGTAAAAAAAAAAATTAATTGTTTTTATTCTAATATTAAACGAGAGTTTTATTCGCGCTGCCATTAAAACCGGAACAGCTGTACAAGATCATGTGAGCAAGAACCAATGAGAGCACAGAAAACAACCAACAATGCGCGGTCGACTCATGCACAGTTACGGTTCCACGCAGTATATTGCAGTCTATCATAGGCAACATTTATTTTCATGTTTCCTGATAATTAAACCCCACAAAAGTGACTGCCCTTTTGTAATTATTTTCAAATATGTTTATTGAAGACGCTGTTTAAATCGCAGAGTGAATAAAGCACTTCAATTAATATTAAAAATAAAAACTAGGTACTTAGTTTTTTTTTTGTTTTTTTTTATTATTATCATTTTAACCCCCTTAAAAGTGCCTGCCTTATTTATTATTAATTTGAAAATTTCCTTAATTTACCATTTTTTTCATTAATAATAGTTGGCTTCTGAATAAAACTCTACTTTTAGGCAATATTGTTTTGCACCTTTCCCCTATGCGCAGTACCTGGTGTTCCAAGGTATGTCCAGGATACACATATTTACCTTCTTATCTACCCCAGAGGTACATTATAGCAAAATTTCAGGGTGCATAAAACACTTCATGAAAAGTGTGTTGCTGGCTCTCGGTCTATTTATTTCTATACATGTAGGGTGTGTCGTTGTATATTTTGTAAACATTGCAGTGAGTTTAGTCACTGCAAATGATATGTGTTCGTTGTGTTGATGGTAAACTCTTTAACGCGAGACTGGCTCGCAGTTCTGCTCAGCTGCTTTTAAACTGTTTTTTGTTATTGATCCATCATTGTAAAGGATTAGGCAGTTTCTATGTTCTGATGAAATTTTTTAATATTATTGTTTGTCTTCGAATTTGTTGCTGGGATTGTCCTCTCGATTTTTCTGAGTGTCATGTCTAAGTTAAAATTATATAATGTGCATAGAGGTGTTCTGGTTTATACGTGTGTTTTTACACCTAGAATTACCGAACCCCAAAATTTACAAAATTTTGTTCGATTTCCTTACACCTTCTAATAAATGGTCCGATATGACTTCTTTTTGTTCGTAATTCTCGACGTACGCAATCTGTCTAATGCCACTTACACATGAAGTAGAAGGAAAAGCCTTCATTTTACAGAAATAGTTCTCCTGCTTCTGCTGATAAACGCATGACTGGACTAGATTTGAATACACCCAGCGATAATCGAATACCGTTGTTATGTATTACGTTTAGGAGGTTAAAATTACTGGGCTTGGAAGACGAGTGCGCAACGCATCCGTAATCCAGGTCAGATCATCTGGCAGAATTTCCGGGAAGAGAAAATCTACTGTCCCCAAACAGTTTCTGACTTTGGGAAATTTTAGAAAATTCGTTGCCCGGACTGGTTGCAGAGTGGTTTTAGAAAATGTCATTCATCTACTAACTGGAATCTTGCATAGTGGACTCTCTTGAATAAGATATCGACGATGGCAATATCATTTGACATACATAAGGCATACGACACAGTTTGGTAAAAAACAATTATTTCTAAGCTCTACGAGTTGAATCATTTTGAAATGCATATCTATTCTCGTAATGAGGTCTGAAATAATCGTTTAACGCGAATATTTTTTTTATAAATAATGGAGAGAAGATATAGAGTCAGTGTATATCTCCAAGTTAATATTGTTTTCAGTTACATTTTGAATGTAATTCTGCTGTATATACAGAACTTATATTCGGAAGGGATAACATTTGTTTTCTGGTATTACACACTTCTGCCATTCTACCCCGTCAATTAGTTTTAGAGCCATGAGCAAAGAGCTCTGTTGCTTCAGAATGCTTACTTACTTAATAACTCGATTTTAGCACTTTCCTCCGAAGGAAAGAAGCTATTGAGGTTGCACTCATGACGGAATTTTTCAAACTTTTCTCAAATCTTTATCGATCCAACCTAGTAGACACCAGAAATGACCCCCGTTAAAATTTATATATATATATATTTGTGTGTGTCTGTTAATACGATAGCGGCCAGAGTTGTTGTTTTTTCGTCACAAAACTTGGTATATAGCGTTCAATTAGCAAACGATTGAACGAGTTCGTAAAACAACAAAATCGGTCAAACGGAAGGGGGGGTTTACCCCGGACCCAAAACACTTATTTCACCATACCTGCCGTATTTTTTGATATATTGTGACGAAAGTCAGTATTCGTAGTGGTAATCTACAGAGGAAAATGGGCTGTAAAAATAAACTAAATCGGTTCATTAGGAGGGGGGGGGGTTTACTCCGGACCCAAATTACTAATATACTCATACCGGTCGAAATTTCTGCTGTATTGTAACGAAACGCGGTATACGTCGTGGGTAACTCATGAGAAAGAAGTGTTATAAAAATCAGCTAAATCGGTTAATCGGAAAACCGATTATATTACTTTGTAATATACAGTTGAACTTGGATAATTCGAACCTCTAGGGACCGATAAAAAAGTTCGAATTGTCCAAAATTCGAATTAAAAAAGTTTGTGAATATAAAGGAGTAAAAAATCGAATTTCATATTTTCACATTTTTTAAATTTTAAAAAACATACATTTTATTTAAACAATAACAAACATTTCATAAATTGATGATTACGGACATAAGTAATAAATAATTTTTTGAAAAAGTAAAAATAAAAGTCTATTGTTTTGAAAAAAGTCATTTTCATGGCCAATATTTTTTTCTTTATTTTTCAGATAAGTTGGTAAAGTATTAGGAGGAATGCCTTGGCAATTTCATATTTTTTCTTTATTCCTTTTTCAACTTTTTTAATCATAGCTATTTTCTTTGGCAACGTTAAAGTTTTATAACTTCTAGGCTTCCACATCCTAAATCAAGAACTCACAGAACTGCACTGTACACCAGAAATTCAAGGCACAAACAATAAAACAGATCTAGGCGCTGATTGAGTTATAACTGAATAAGAAATGAGATGGGAGGGAATTCTAGGATAAAACGACAGGATGGTGTATGTAACTACAACCCCTGGAAGGGAGGAAGCGCGACCCACCCCACTTTGCATCATCCGTATCATTGCTACATCCGTATCTTACTATCCGTCTTTCCCGAGTGGAGAATATTTTCACGAGATTTAAGATCGAACACTTCCCATTGGAGGTAAAGACTCGTCAAAAATTCGAATTATCCAAAATTTTATTCGAATTAACCACGATTTTTAAACATTGTTTATGCCCTAAATTCTAGGGGCCGAGAGAAATATTCGAATTAAACACGATTTCGAATTATCGAAGTTCGAATTATCCATGTTCCAATGTATTTCAATAGAATAGCCCGCCAGACGTAGATTCGCAAGGCCGCCGGAAGGAGCGCTTTCTACCACTAGGGGGACTGTATCCTGTTCCTGCGTCAGATCAAAAGACGAAAATATGAAGTTTTTTTTGTATTTATTAAGTAGTGTAGTAAGTACCATGTATAAACATAATTCTGGAAGTTAATTAATTACAAAATTAATAAATGAACAGTTACTCATTACAAAATTAAATGAGAACTATTCATGTTTTTATTTTATTTATTTAGGATATTTTAAGCAAATTATTCTGGAAAGCAATCTACACTGCCTAAATTCTGAGGAAAGTGCTTAGTTATGCAGCTCCTGCGGGACGGACTTTTATTGAATGCATCATGATAGTTCTCATCTCATTTGATATATCTGGTCAGACTAAGGTCAACCCCGAAGTGTCCAAGGCTTGACATTGGAAGGTGAAAGCTGATGAAGTATAAATTTAATAATAATCTTATGAATCTATGAATAAATCGGTTGAAATAAGCAAAATTGTTGTTTTGATTAAAGTACTTGTACCTGAAAATCTGATTTAAAGCATGATTAGGAGATGTAATTATTTTTACAAAGCTAGCAGCATCTACTAATATACTATTTATAGGACTCGTCTGGAAAGAACCCGATGGTAGTCGTAATTCTTGGTATAGGACTCGTCTGGAAAGAACCCGATGGTAGTCGTAATTCTCGGTATAGGACTCGTCTGGAAAGAACCCGATGGTAGTCGTAATTCTTGGTATAGGACTCGTCTGGAAAGAACCCAATGGTAGTCGTAATTCTTGGTATAGGACTCGTCTGGAAAGAACCCGATGGTAGTCGTAATTCTCGGTATAGGACTCGTCTGGAAAGAACCCGATGGTAGTCGTAATTCTTGGTATAGGACTCGTCTGGAAAGAACCCGATGGTAATCGTAATTCTTGGTATAGGACTCGTCTGGAAAGAACCCGATGGTAGTCGTAATTCTTGGTATAGGACTCGTCTGGAAAGAACCCGATGGTAATCGTAATTCTTGGTATAGGACTCGTCTGGAAAGAACCCGATGGTAATCGTAATTCTTGGTATAGGACTCATCTGGAAAGAACCCAATGGTAGTCGTAATTCTTGGTATAGGACTCGTCTGGAAAGAACCCGATGGTAGTAGTAATTCTCGGTATAGGACTCGTCTGGAAAGAATCCGATGGTAGTCGTAATTCTTGGTATAGGACTCGTCTGGAAAGAACCCGATGGTAATCGTAATTCTTGGTATATGTATCCTAAATAGTCAGAGACGGTCCTAAGGCTTTTCTGGCGTTCTCTAGCATTTTACGGTTCGTTCAAGAATGAAATTACTACGACACTTTACTGATGTTATGACACTCCCATTGACAGAAGAATCTGAAGCCCCATTCATTATTACATTATGTGAAGGGGTCTATCAATTGAAGGTTTTCAGAGTTATTGTTGATTTTTTTTTTTCGGTAGTTTTTCGTATAAAATCGTGAAAAGGCACCCTTGAGAGCGTGGCCGTGAGATCTGACACGGTAACACAGATCCAGCAGTCCCATCTAAATATATACATATACAGAATTAGCGATCTGGAGATTCACTGCTCTCAAAATACATCGCGTGAATCACGCTGCAATAAGTCACTCTTGCTATTTATCTCTCACGTGAAAGGTTTAAAATTGGAATGGATTCATGTAGTCTAAATTAGAGATATGGCTTGCAAAATATGAAATAATTATTTAAAGATATTTCTTATAAAATCATTCATCTATTTTAATCATAGCGTTCACTTATTATAGGCAACACAGGTTTTTTGGGACGGGTTTTCTGTCATGGGCGTATATAAGGGGGGGATGGGGGGCTGAGGGGGCTGCATCCCCCCCGAAATTTTGATTTGATCGGTAAACATTTCATAAAACCCTTAAAAATAAATTCAATAAGATCATTTAGTTCCTAGAACATATTCCATTTTGGGTGTAATGGCGTTCAAGTTGGCCAAAACTCTTCCAATATCTAAATTGTTAGTATTCCATACACCGGAAATGGTCTCAGCCCCCCCCCGAAATTTTCCCAGCCCCCTCCGAAATTATTTTCTATATATGCCCATGTAATCTGTAGGTTATTACTTGAGCTCGGAAGTTAGGCAAAATGCTTTTTTATCTGAATGGATATATTGAAGAATCAGATAGAAATAAATATGTTTTCGTGCATTTAGGAAGTAACCACTATATTCGGAGTTGAATGGATTTCTGCAAAATGAAGAAAGTTTGTGGAAAGAGTAATTTTTCTTTTGCCTTCTGCAATAAAGCAACCTCACTACCGCAAAATCGGCAATATATATATATATATATATATATATATATATATATATATATATATATATATATATATACACACAGGGTGTCCCAAATCAATGATTTCTCAGACCAACCGTTTGGCTCAAACTAATTTTGCGGCCAAACGGTTGGTCTGAGGAAAAAATGTCAGAGGCAAAAGTTGTAGGGCTTGACTTAAGCTTTCTAAGTATGTTGATTATTTAACATATTGACCGCGCATGTGCGCTCGGCGCTAGATGAAATGTTGGGGTTTGCAGATGACCCCTATTATTATGCACCTCATTTTAAAGGGAATTAAAAACCAAACCCTTTGCTGCAAACCGCGCTTCGATATCTTTAAAATCAAATGAGTTTCGTGCGATTCAAATTTTATTGTTTTAAATTAAGAAGATTTTTTGGAAGCACTTACAGAGGTCGGTTATGAATGTGAGATACATGACTTTGAGGTATTTTTTCCTCAACTTTCTGCAAAAAATATGGCCGATCCTCTAAAAGAAATATTTTTCCTAATAACTTTAATAAAATTCAAAATAAGGCATATTTTTTAAGTATTTATTCTTTAGGGATTAACTAAGCTAAATCTGATCATTCATGTTACCTATCTAATCCTTTGGATCCGATATTCCTTATTGGATTATTGTTCATTATTAGTGTAATATTCGCTTTCAACCATGAAATTCACAAGTAGTGAGATTGTGGATATGATTATTTTTTTCGTGGAGTGTAGACGTAAAGCTCGGATGGCTGTTCGACTTTACGCGCAGTATTACCCGAACCGAGTTCATCCGTCTTACAAAACGATTTTGCGTCTGGTGTCAAACGCACGACAAGGACATATCTCTTTCACCAGAAGACATCGTTGAAGAGACCAGGACATCATCTTGGACCTTGTTAGGAGAAATCCCCACATCAGTGTTCGGGAGGTTGCTAGAGAAACAGGGATTTCAAGAGGAACTGTTCACCGCACACTTCAGCGCAACAAGTACCACCCTCATCACATATCTTTACATCAAGCCCTTTCAAATAGGGATATGGAAGTGAGGGAGGAGTACTGAAGGTGGGGAATCAACTCCTTGCGGCCAAACGGGATATTCATGAGGAATGTTCTCTTCAGTGATTAAGCCACATTTGTAAGTGATGGGTCCTTGAACAGGCATAACTCACATTATTGGTCCATGAATAACCCTCACTGGATAAGGCAGCTGGGCCACCAGTATCGGTGGTCAGTAAACGTCTGGTGCGGGATTCTGGGCAGTAAAATTATTGGCCCTGATTTGTTGGAATTCTTACAGGAAATTCATCTTGGATCGATTTCCAGAGCTCATGGAAAACTTACCACTAGAGACAAGACGTACAATGTGGTTCCAGCATGATGGTTTCCAGCCCATTATTTCCAAAAGCAAAATAGGAATGCAGTAACAACTATACTCGGAATCCGTTGGATTAGCAGGGATGGCCCTATTTCTTGGCCACCTAGATCACCTGACCTCACTCCGCTGGACTTCTTCCTGTGGGGTACACTTAAGAATATGGTCTACTCAAATCCGTCTAGTGCACAAGACCAAATGCAAGGAAGGATTGCTAAAGCCTCCAGAGCCATATTGAAGGAACAAGTATTGAGAGCAGTTGACAGCATATGTTCCAGACTTCAAAGGTGTCTGGATGCTGAAGGTGGCATCTTTGAAGACACAATACATTTTTGACGTAATAAAAATACAGTAAAATGGAAGATGGACACTGCAAGATAAAGGCTTTCTTTACAATTTATTATTTAATCTATCAATGAAATGAAAGTTATCACTTAAATTGTACGTCTCAAATGAAAATTCACACTAAATACTTAAAAAATATGCCTTATTTTCAATTTTATTAGGAAAAATATTTCTTTCAGAGGATCAGCCATATTTTTTGCAGAAAGTTGAGGAAAAAATACCTCAAAGTCATGTATCACACATTTTTAACCGACCTCTGTAAGTGCTTCCAAAAAATCGTTTTAATTTAAAACAATAAAATTTGAATCGCACGAATCTCATTTGATTTTAAAGATATCGAAGTGCGGTTTGCAGCAAAGGGTTTGTTCTTTAATGCCATTTAAAATTATGTGCATAATAATACGGGTCATCTGCCAACCCCAAAATTTCATCTAGCGCCGAGCGCACATGCGCGGTCAATATGTTAAATAATCGACATATTTAGATAGCTTAGGTCAAGCCCTACAACTTTTGCCTCTGACATTTTTTTCTCAGACCAACCGTTTGAGCCGTCTTATTTGGGACACCCTGTATATATATATATATATATATATATATATATATATATATATATATAATATGTTACATAATAATATATGTAATGACGATTTGAGTTGCATATTATGTAACCTCTTTGGAGGTTCTTTACGTTACGGACTCTGGGGATGGAAATTACTTCACCGCGTAATATGTAAAAAAATATGTATATATTTGTGCACAGCAAATAAATAACATACCAAACATTGGCGTTAATGACCTAAAAGGTTGACACGCCATAAAACAAAGAAATAAAATAATAAGACTGATGCAAAAAAAATCACTTTGCATTCACTAAACCACTAGCTATAAATAAACAATTCAACTCTACTCAGCATGCAAAACATCATTAAGAAAAAAAAACAACAATAATAATAATGTACTAATAATAATTTGATAACAAATTCTAAAGAATAACAACCCCCTAAATGCATAACTGAAGTGGATACTCGCAATAATTATTTTTGGCTGCACCATAACTAATACAGTGAAACCTCCCTTAACGGACACCTCCCTACAGCGCACACCTCCCTTAACGGACACCTCCCTACAGCGGACACCTCCCTTAACGGACACCTCCCTACAGCGGACACCTCCCTTAACGGACACCTCCCTACAGCGTACACCTCCCTTAACGGACACCTCCCTACAACGGACACCTCCCTTAACGGACACCTCCCTACAGCGTACACCTCCCTTAACGGACACCTCCCTTAACGGACACCTCCCTTAACGGACACCTCCCTACAACGGACACCTCCCTTAACGGACACCTCCCTACAGCGTACACCTCCCTTAACGGACACCTCCCTACAGCGGACACCTCCCTTAAAGGACACCTCCCTTAACGGACACCTCCCTACAGCGGACACATCTATTAACGGACGTTTTCTGGCAGTCCCGATTTTTTCTACAGGTAAAATAAACCTCTATTTTGCGGACACCTCTGTACAAAGGACACGGACAGAAAAATAACAACCCCCTAAATGCATAACTGAAGTGGATACTCGCAATAATTATTTTTGGCTGCACCATAACTAATACAGTGAAACCTCCCTTAACGGACACCTCCCTACAGCGCATTTTTTACCTCCTTACTACGGACAATTACAGCTAATGTTATTTATAGAAGCGTTCCCATCGGTGTAGGTTTCCAGAAAAATGCGTTAACAATAACACACTCTTTGTAAGAATAAGATATATATACAGAATAGTGACTAGTAATATCTTCCTAGGAATTTCACAACAGGAACCTCTTCCTTTTCAGCAGGAGCATATGATTTTCCCGCTGGCAGATTACTATTGTTTTGCCTACGCGGTATCACGGTTCCGGGAATATTCCAAAAGTCTGTTCGGTTCACATTCCTTCCGCAGAACTTCCTTCTCGTCACTTTTCATTTGGTTTTTAGCTCTTGTTGAGTGAGTATCGTGCTTCCTCTTCAATATATCTAATCGGAAATCTCTGACACTTAAAGAAAAAATTTACGTGATAACATTTTCCAATCGCGATAAATGTGGTGTGCTTAAAGTTGCCGAGTTTTTTAAGATAGGGAAAACACAAGCAGCAGAAATGTTGAAAAAGAAAGATGTAATTTTGAAAAAAATGGAGGGAAAATTGTGACAAAAATGTTGTCCGAGAACTTCTTTATGCTTTAAACTTTTTAGAATAAAAACTTTTTTTTAAGTTTATACTTATTGAACTTCTTTCTATATACTTAAAAAAAAAACGTGTTATGGGTAATTATTAAATGGTTAATTAAAAGATAAATTAAAAATTCGGTACGTATCCATCTCGACCAAGCCCTCTGTATAGCGGACACCTCTCTATAGTGGACAACTTTGGTTCTCCCAGAGGTCCCCGCTATAGGGAGGTTTCACTGTAATTCTATTACCTGCATTCCTGCAATTACTAATAAGGGTCGACATTAATAGCGGCACGTACTTTAACATCTCTAACAAGTGTATCCAAAATCCCTGAAAAGTCTTTCAGAAATGACACCACGTTTGTTTATAAATTCTCTGACAGGCGCCAAAACTCAGAATCTCGGAGCCTATCCAAAGAGGTAGGAAGGTAGTGGTCCTGATTATTTATCACTCAAGTAGAAGCTCCGCTACATATATATATATATATATATATATCTAATATATAAAATTCTCGTGTCACAGTTTTCGTTGCCATACTCCTCCGAAACGGCTTGACCGATTTTGATGAAATTTTTTGTGCTTATCCGGTATCTATGAGAATCGGCCAACATCTATTTTTCATCCCCCTAAATGTTAGGGGTAGTCCACCCCTAATTTTTTTTTTTTTATTTTTTAGACAAAATTTTCAATTTCTATTTTTTTATGATACAACATACAAAAATACATACAATCCTCAATTTTCACCCTTCTACGATCAACCCTTATTTTTTAATAGCCATTTTAGTCACTTCTGGCCCAGTAAACAGCACGGAGTAGGGATGAGAACGAAGCCGGTCTCCTTTCTTTCTCACTCCCTACACAGTTGTCGGCCATCATTATTGTTTATGCATCAAGTGTAGTAGTAACGTTGACAATTATTATTTTGCTATCTCAGTGTAACTCTCATATTAACTTTTAATCATTCCTATTTTATCAATAATAATTAAATTATCAATTTTGAGTGTATTTTGCACGATTAGTTAATCAAGTGATTTTATAACCTCAAAAGTACTCAACACGTGACACGAGCTTCCAATAACAACGGATTTTGTGTTGTAAGTATACTTTTTTTTATTTATATCGAAAATGTTGTTGATCTTATAAAAATGTAATTTTAATTTAATTTTATTAAAAAAATGTAATTAAACAATTAAGATTTTCATAGTTTACAAAAAATCAATCATTATGAATCTTTATTTTGAAATGTCAATGCAAATATTGGTTGAGAGATTGATATTGTTTAATAGTGTTACTGTCGTAATTGTATTATTAATGATATATAATTTTAAGGAATAAATTATAATAACTTAAAAATAATGTTTGCCTTTTGTTATTTTTATATTCCCTCATCGTTCACAGCGCTCCATGCTTATTTCACGCAGATACCACATTCTTACATACATACAATATACACATTCTAACATACATACATACTTACAATAAGTAAGCTATTTTTTGTCTACACTAGAAATTACTAGGAAATTATTTATATGGCAAAACAACGTTTGCCGGGTCAGCTAGCTGACCCGGCGAACTTCGTACCGCCTAACAGTCGATTCAATAATTTTTTTTAAATATTTATTCTGCTATTCAGGACTCCGGGTCAGCTATCAAGATGTAGACATCTGGCGGGGATAACTAATTAAATGACGATTGATCAGTTTTCGACCGGAGAGGAAAAATGATTAAATTACTAAAATGGCTATTAAAAAATAAGGGTTGATCGTAGAAGGGTGAAAATTGAGGATTGTATGTATTTTTGTATGTTGTATCATAAAAAAATAGAAATTAAAAATTTTGTCTAAAAAATAAAAAAAAAAATTTAGGGGTGGACTACCCCTAACATTTAGGGGGATGAAAAATAGATGTTGGCCGATTCTCATAGATACCGGATAAGCACAAAAAATTTCATCAAAATCGGTCAAGCCGTTTCGGAGGAGTATGGCAACGAAAACTGTGACACGAGAATTTTATATATTAGAAATTTAGGATGTATGTAGGACAAAATTTTTAATTTCTATTTTTTTATGATATAACATACAAAAATACATACAATCCTCAATTTTCACCCTTCTACGATCAACCCTTATTTTTTAATAGCCATTTTAGTAATTTAATCATTTTTCCTCTCCGGTCGAAAACTGATCAATCGTCATTTAATTAGTTATCCCCGCCAGATGTCTACATCTTGATAGCTGACCCGGAGTCCTGAATAGCAGAATAAATATTTAAAAAAAATTATTGAATCGACTGTTAGGCGGTACGAAGTTCGCCGGGTCAGCTAGTATATATATATATATATATATACCAACTCACAAATAGCGCAAAGAAAGAGTTCCCCTGAATGCCACACATTCCTTGACACCCACTTTAATGTTCTTTCCTTAAACAGAACTAGATATCTTTCAAACAAACCGCTATTCTTGGCACCTCCATCTCACATCCTTAGCAGTCCTGAATCCACATGTCCATGTTTGTACATCCCTACGTTAGTCTACAAACAACAGAAATAGCTCCGCTCGTGTATTGGAGTTATGGCCGGAAATAACTCACCGAGTCGGTTTTACTTATTCTCACCCAGATTTCCAAGGCTTTCTACTCTCTGGGAAAAATTAAACTTAATTTTTCTTTAGAACGAATCATTATGAGCCAATTGTTTGTTGTACCATGTCCTTAACCTCAACCACTTGTCCTCAAATGTTTATACATATCTCATAGACCAGAAGCAATATTTCTTGGTAACTGACAGAGCCCCCCCCCTTAACTATATTGCTTGTATCTTTTAAAAGATCGATTCAGTTCTCTTATCTCTAGTCTACCGTAAATGTATTTTGTTTGGAATATATTAATATTTCGAATGGTTACTCCCCGAGGACCACGATTTCACAACCGTTTCTAGATATTTAAGGAGATATACGAAAAGTCTTAAAGTGCCAATGTCCACTGATAAATATTTTTAGCGGGTTTTCTCACGACCTTTAAAATATCGAGAAGCAGAGGAAGGGAACGGGTTAAATCCGCATTGTACTAATAGACTCATTGGGATCATTTTAGAGCACACAATTCTCGCAAATCGTTGTGATCTCGTTCCAGGAGATATTACCTCTAACATTTTAAAATAAATTTATAGATATACATAAAGTTTACAGCAAAAATAGCAAGAGGTTTGGAATCATAATATAAGGGGTTTAAATTTCTAAGGGTTTTAAACAGCACAAGGCTTAAGGGTTTTATGGAAACACTTCAAGATCTTGCAGAACTGCAACTACTAGTAGGAACCTTCCTACTAGTAGATTTTTAGTACTTTCCCAAGGAATGTAGATATTGAGGTTGCACTCATGAGTGAATTTTTGAAAAATGTCTCCAAATCTTCATCGGTCTAACCTACTAGAAACCGAAAATGGCCCCCGCTAAAATTTATAAAATTACTTATAAGAAAGATAGCTACAAAGTTATAAGCATTGGAAGATTATAAACATTGGATGGTTATAAACATCTTTCTACATAATTTAATAAACAAGAGTAACAAAAACAGAAATGTAAATTGACACAGTTGTCCTAAATTTTATTACCTTTCAAAAAAAAAAAAAAAAAAAAAAAAAAAAAAAAAAAAAAAAAAAAAAAAAAAAAAAAAAAAAAAATGCTTTGAAATCGGTTAAGATTTAGATTCTGTAGACGTTTTTGAAACATAATATCTCGTTTGGAGCCATTTTGAGTGGGTCCGAAATCGGCCAAGAAACAAACAAGTTTGACCGGTCGAGAATCGGTGGACATCGAATCGTGTCGGGTCGGGACTATTGTAGGCACTTCCATTGAGATGCACGTGCTTGTTTTTCTTCCGAAAGGCGGTGGCTGTCGGATCGGATAGGATCGGGTCCAATGTAGGTGCCCCCTTAGGTTCTTGGTTGTTATAGAGACCAACAGGAGCGTTGCTCAATGCTTGCGAACAGCGTTTTTGTGGTTGTTCTTTTAATAATAAATGTGTACATTTTCAATATTCATTAAGATCAATAAGCAAAAATGTTTATTTTTTGAGTGTTTATTATGCAGTGTGCTACTTCTCATACACAACACTCCAGAAAGATATTGATTAATAAAATAATAATTGTGTCAGCTGTTTATAAAAATACTATAGACTTTCTGTATCTAGAAAAACAAAAATAAATTAGAAACCAAATAAGTAATAATAAAATCGAAAAACGCAAATCTGTATCGCGCATCTGCTGTGTTCGGGTTCACAGTTTGGAACGCGTGACCTCCGAACTGTGAGTCCTACACGATTTTAACCTGGCCTATGACACTCCCCGGCTCCAGACCTACATGTGTTCCAAATCGGTCTAACGGTGTAGATATGTACAAGGAAAACCCAGATAGACAAACAGCTGATAGACGATTTTGACCTCGCCTATATCGTTCCCACACTAAGACCTACTTACGTGTCAAGTTTGGTCAAAATCGGTCAAACGGTGTGGATTTGTATAAGGAATAAACACAAAGACAGACAGACAAGCACGCGGTATATATATATATATATATATATATATATATATATATATATATATATATATAAATCATGGATAGATATATAGATCATCATCATAGATAGGTAGATAGATAAAACAAATTCATTTTATTTATTTAAATTTTAATTTTACCGTCTATTATTATTAACTAAGAATTTTGAGACGGGTTATCTGTAGGTTACCACCCTTTTTTCTAAAGAAAAGCCACGACCCCATATTGGGAATCGAACCCACGACCTTTGGCTACGAGTGTTAAGTGCTCACGCCTCAACACTAACGGCCACAGGGCCTCCATGTTTATTTTGTATTTTAACAAATCAATCAGAAATGCTAGGTACTCTTCCCAACATCCCAGGTCAATCAAGACTTGAAAGTGGCTATCGTGAAAAAAGAGTCAGGGCGCTAATTGCAGTATTCGGCAATCCCAGTGCCACTTTCAGCATCAATATCTTCCTAATATGAGCATGGAGGTTCGTAGGGACATTGCTTGGAGATATATAAACCTCGCTGGAAGTGGGGAGAGTATTGAGTCAGTTCTGACCATACTTGGAGCCGATGGCAGTGACCCAGATCCTGTTTCAGGTAGAACCTTCCAATACCATCAACCAAGTCATATTTATCCTAATAAGGCATAGGCTGGCGGCTGATAGTCATCCATAGTCCGCTCATGGGTGGCCTCATCTTAACTCCAATGCCGGTATATATATATATATATATATATATATATATATATATATATATATATATATATATATTTTTTTTATTCCACGTGTTTCTGGCCAATCAAGTATATTCACTTCTTTGGATAAATATGGCGTCGGTAATAATATGACTTACTAAATGCACTAAAAAATTCCATTTTCGATGTGAATCGGAGAAATAAATCATGGGCGTATATAAGGGGGAGGGCTGAGGGGGCTTCAGCCCCTCCCCCTCCCGCAATTTTGAGTTGATCGGTAAAAATGTGTCATAAACCCTTAAAAATGAATTAAATAAGATCACTTAGTTCATAAAACATATTTTATTATGGGTATAAGAGCGTTTTGCTTGCTTAAAACTATTCCAAGTTCTAAATTGTTAGTATTCCATACCCCGGAAATGGTCTCAGCCCCCCTCTCGAAATTTTACCAGCCCCCCGAAATTATTTTCTATATACGCCCATGCAACGTAAGAAACATGTTGGTAACAGTGTTTTCCTGAGAGGGGGTGTTTAGAAGATGGGAGAGTCATTTCAGTTTAGGAAGACTGTTAGTTTCCTGTTATGGCACTTTAAATCTTCCTTCTCTTTGAGATTTTATTTTATATTTTTCACAAAAGATCAAAACCTACTAATAACTGCTAATATTCCGTTACTAATGGCACTAAGATTACCTCACTTTTTATTGTTTTTTTATTTTTTAATGCATTGAACAGTTAAATGAGTATTTTAGTTTTGTATTGACTTACAGTTGCTTCCCTAAACCTCAAAGGACTAGCATATAGCAGGGGGTAAATCAACCTTTCTACATTCTCTTGTCCTGTTACTGCTTTATCTAGAAATGGCCACGCTTCTAGTGAAACTTTTAAAGTGAAAACATCACTTTATTCTGAAAAACATGTATTTCATAAGTGTACGATTTCTAACATGAGTTGTGAATTCTAATAAGTAATATTTTTCTCATTAAATGTAACTATAATTTTTTTAACTTTGTATTTCTATAATTTGGAGTTGTTGGGAAATAGTTGCAATTGTTTGGGGTAAGCATTACAGCAATGTCATATGGCTATGCTCGGCTTTCTGGCCACTGGGCGCTCAACTGGCAATATGAGCTGAAATGAAATTCTTAGGAGAAAATTACTCATCAGATGCTTTACTTTACCATTCATTTAAAATTGAAGTACATTTCTGAGGTTGGTGTGCACTCAGTCCATCTTATATTAATCTTCGATGAGCAGTTGGCGCACAAACATTAATATCTGTAATTTTATTCCATTTTGCTGCTTATTCTATAGATTTTAAAGTCCTTTTGAAGTCGTACTTTTCTCATTGGTTTTATTCGTTTCCTACAAACTGCTTGACGCCTATTAACTGCAATTCTTCTATGAATGAGGGGGATAAGTTCTAATATTACCACTTTCTTGACTTTCAACATTTTTGCCCCCCCCCCCCCAAAAAAAAAAAACTATAATAACTAAACAAATAGCTAAAGAAAATATACAGTCAACTGATATATGGACTTGTCCATCATATTGGATTTCTCAAGATGGAATCAGTGGAAGGTTTTTAATTGATCCTCTTCATTTTTAATAATTGTTCATAAAACTATTTAACTATCTTTATTCTCACAATTAATTATCTTTAATACAATTGGTATTTCTTAAAATGAATATTTATTTATTGGTTTGAGTCCTGCAACTTTGGCGATGGTCTCTTAACCGCTTTGACATTAAAATTTAGTCCCAGTCCGAAAAAAATAAAAACAAATAAACAACAATATTTAGAAATAAAAAAAAATGAGACAAAATAATAAGAAATAAGGTAATATATAAAAAAAAATATAAAGTAAGTACTACCTTGAAATGATTAATATAAATACTATTTTTATTTTTGTTCTAGACAAATTTCAATTTAAAGGCTATAATTAAGGCTCACTTATATTTAAATTTTAGAGGTTTTATTAAATTTTAGTGTAAATGTTGTTTGTCTTTAAATGTTGGAGTGCAGTGTTGATGTAAGGGCTACCTGGTGATAGTAAGTGTGCGTTTACATCTGATAGTTATTGCACGATATTTATGTCACAGAGAAATTTCAACTAATGTAAACTGGAAACAATTTATGTCTGAGTAGTAAATTTTTATCATGAGCAATAAGAGTAAATATAGAGAGTAAATATATCCCAGGTTCAATTTTTTTTTTTTTTTTTTTTTTTTTTTTTTACGGCGCAACGACATAATTCTTGGCCATTAGCGCCGAGATCCAGGGTGCAACCAGGAATTTTCTCAGCGAGCCCTGAGATGAGAAAATTTCTGGCGCCGGTGGGGATCGAACCCACCATCTCCCGCTTATGAATCTAGCGCGCTAGCCACTAGTCCACGAGAGATCCCCCCAGGTGTCAAATATAATAATTATGATAATTATCTATCCAACACCTGAGATATATTTCCTGCGAGAAGTGTCAGCTGTAAACGCACCCTAAGTCAAGTAAGTTGTGTTGTATCTGCAAGTTGTCCCTCAGTCTACAGTCTATCAGTATGTGTTTCACTGTAAGATCCTCGTCGAAATTCTGCACCTTGGTCTGTCTGTCTTTTGCACGATATATCCATGGGTCAGTAAGCAGTGTCCAATTCTAAGCCTGGTTAATACTAATTGTTTCCGTCTTGTGAGGTTTTCGTTCAACCAGGCTCTTGTCGTGTTTTTAATCTGTCTTAACCAGTGTTGGGCATTATTCAAATAAATTATTATTCGAATGATTATTCAAATAAATTTTTAGTGAATGATGAATAATTCACTGAATTATCTTATTCACACGGTTCATCATGAATTATTCACAGAATTATTCGATATTGATCATTCGTTATTATTTATTTCTAGTTGGTCTACTGATTAATCCTACTCAAACACACTCAAACATCATAATAAACCTATCATTATTCACTAAAATATGTTTATTCTCATTGGTCATTCAAATAATTTGTGAATAAAACATAAACTTCATTCACAGAATAACGAATAATGAATAAAAGTAATTATTCTTCATTCATTAATAAAATAATACATTTATTCATTAATCTTTATTCATTATTCTGAATAATTTTTGCCCTACACTGGTCTTAACTTTCAATCGTCCAATATGATTCTTTGTGCTATGGTACATAAATATGATGAAGTAATGATTTCTACGTCATGTAGGATCCCAACGTGACCGGATAGTCAGGACAACGTGGTATTTTTTTGTTGACTGCGTAGTAGAAATAATTTAGTTAGAATCTTGATGATGACAGCATTAGTGCTGTAGACGTTATCCATGGAAAGTAAAGAAACATTTGAGGTTTTAAAAGAAAATGACCAGTATTTGGCATAAGAGCATCCATGTATTAAACAAATGGTAGAAATTCACTCAGGTATATGCAATAAATAATCACTTAAGTACAAAAATATTTTCTTCTAAACATTAATTACCAAAATAAAATGACTAGTAACTACTCTTGCTCCGACATACTTAATCTGTAGACTTATAAATATGAAAGCTTGACAAAAAGCACAATATTTTGACAAGAAATCAATGCCTTAATATTAAAAAAATGCAAAATAAACATAAATACGTTACTTAAATGATTTTTAAACACTAAATACTAAATAATCATTAGTTAGTTCTTTGAAAAGGATGATATTTGAATTGGTTTAGAATCACCTATTAGGGTTTATTTTATCAGAGCTGAAGATTTCTTCATTTCACGTCATCAACAATAAATCTAACTAAATGAAATGCAAATTTTTATTATGTGGATACAAATTTCATTGCTCTAATAAATAGAATATTCTTGTATTGTCATTGTAGGCCTTCACCCGTTACATCATGGCATAGTTATTATTGCACAGATAAGCAAATAAACCAAGTTTATCAAACAAACTATCTCTGGCCACTATTTACACCAGCATGAAACTCAGCAGGAGCACAATATCAGATAGATTATGCTACCTTTTCATGGATTTAGATTTTGAAAGTTAATTAATGGAATAATATCATTATCATGTGATAAAATATGCCTTTATTTACTATTCATTCTTGTTTAGGATAAAGGGGAAGACGATTATCTATGTGATAGAATCTTTTTAGGTATTTGTGTGTTATTTTCCTTAAAACCAATGCTGAATATGATTATGATTCAAACTATAATTATGTGTGTGTTTGTCAGAGATGTTTTACATTTGTTTGTAGTACCTTACAAGTATCCGGTTTATGTATGCGAGGAAAAAACATTGCATGTACTTGCGAACTCGCTGCCAAGTATATATGTGTGTGCCTGAGTATGCATGTGGGTGTGTGTGTGTGCCTGAGTACGCATGTGTGTGTGTGTGTGTGTGTGTGTGTGTGTGTGTGTGTCTGTGTGCCTGAGTAAGCAGGCGTGCTTGTGTGTGTGTGTCTATGTGGGCCTGAGTACGCGTGCGTGTGTATGTGGTAGTACATGTCTGTAGTGTGGCTGTGTGTCAGAGATGATGTACATTTTTTTGTTATACCTTTTGAGTATCAGGTTTATGTATGCTAGGAAAAAAACATTGTGTGTGTTTGTAAGCATATTGCCCTGTTTTGTGTGTGTGTGTGTGTGTGTGTGTGTGTGTGTGTGTGTGTGTGTGTGTGTGTGTGTGTGTGTGTGTGTGTGCATGCATGTTTGTGTTAGTGTATGTGGTATTGCATAATTGTTGTGTGTGTGTGTGTCAGAGGTAGTGTATTTTGTTGTATTTTAGATGTTTGTGTGAATATGTGAATGTCTGTGTGCGCACGAATACCCGCGTGTATGGTGTGTGTGTGTTATAGTGCTTAATTGGTGTTTGAGTGAGTGTGTCAGAAATAGTTCACACCTGTTTGTTGTACCTTATAAGAATATGGTTAATGAATGCTAGGAATTAACATTGTGTGTATCTGTGAACATAAATTAACAAAGCGTACTGGATAAGAATTGTCATTTTGCTAAACAAACAAGAAATCTCCAGCCAGGCGATTTATTAATAACATATTTGTAAAGATTGACAATTATTCTGTGTTGAATAAACAACTAAAACTAAAAACAACTAAAATTAGTACCCTACAGATTTTGAAGCTAAAAATTTGTTAAATAATGTAAATTTATATAAACATTTTTCAAATAACACATAAGCGGAATTTTAAATTTACTAATTGTAAACAAAACATCAGCCGAGTCTAAATTAATATTAATGAAATTTAATAATTAATTTAGAAATTTGAATTTTATATATTTTTATATAAGTATGTATGTAGATTTTATTTAATTTTTACATTGTAATAACGTTTACATATGCCTTGTGTTGCCAAATCCACCGTGTCCGGACTGCGAGGCCCCCTTGTTGTAACCCATTTGAAGATTGAGTTGCCCTTCGTGTGCTCTTAGTTGCTCTTCGGTGAATTCTCTTTTATTTTCATCCGCCATCTTTGGTCCTAGTCTCGGCCCGGTGTACTCAGGGTGCTTCTGGGTCTGTGACATACAAATAAAAAATAAATAAACATTATGACCAACAAATTTTTCCTTCATCTATTTCTAAAAAAGGTGAATTACTAACATTTGATCTTAGGTTTCAGGATCTATGCTCATTAGAAATACTCTATACAAACGGTTTTGCCACCTTGTTCAAATATGTGACAAAGTGTATAAACTATGTGAAACAAATGTGCGAGTCCTAGTCTAGTCATCCATACCTAAATCTCTTGATGAACTCTAGGTATTTTCTGACCTCAGATGACCTTATGATCTTATCTTTATCGAGGCTTCCAAAATCATCTATATCTTCTACTTCCAAATGCTACACACTCAAATGTAACATGCTTGGGTGTATCATCCTTTTCTCTACACCACCTGCAGACTGGTGATGATCTGATCATTATAACATGCATGTGCTTATTCATGGCACAATGGCCACACACCATCGCCACAATCAAGAAAAACTAACTCTTCCAAACCTTCAGGCACAATTTTATCTTATTATGGTAATCATATTAACCATTTTCTATCTTTGTATAAGATATATACATAATACAGGCATATATATAGTCTCCCTTGTCTTTAAATTATTAGTATTTTCAACTCGCAGACTTCTTGTCAGAAATAAAGAAACAGCTTACACATTTTTGTGTTGTCAAATTTAAATATTCATGACTTATCTGGTTCGAGCCTGCTGATCCCTTTTCAAAGAGTTTCCCTATGCCATTTTTCTTAATATATCATATTAATGCAATATTTAATCAAATTTTTTATTGGTATTGATAGAGTGCGGTATGGAGGATTTTTAATCTTAATAGAACCACTAAATGGTATTTAAATGTGCATTTGTTATTTACAAATATATAATTTGAGAAGAAAATAAAGGATAGCTGTAAAATTTAGCCCATGTAGGCAGCCCGTTCTCTGCTACATTTATACACAAATATTATATTATAGAGAAGAGATAGTCGAGCGATGAGATTAAGAGGGGTAGATGATCGGGGTTCGGTCCTGTGTTGAATAAAACTACATTTTATAACTAAAATGATTTTTATTTATGCCAACGTTTCGGCTTGGAGAGGGAATAAAATTATCTTGACATTCCTCTATTTTATACCGTGACATTAAAATTTGGCACATAGAGGTTCTTTTTTAATGAGATGGCTATGTGTCGTATGAATATGGCCTATTCAAAGTCGTGTTATTACCACTTCCTACATTCAATTTCCTCTTTCTGCACTCCTCCATAACATTTTGGCTTGGAGAGGGAGAACTTTTGTGATTCTTGGTGGCTACAGTTTTCCCTCTCCTCCATAAAAACAAGGCTTGCATTTCAAGCTGCAATGTTGGAATAAATATAAATCATTTTAGTTATAAAATATAGTTTTATTCAACAATGGACCGAACCCCGGTCATCTACTCCTTCTTAATCTCATCGCTCAACTATCTCTTCTCTATAAATATAGCAGGGAGCAGGCCCATTACATGGGCTAAATTTTACAGCTATTCTTTATTTCCTTGTCAAATTTTACATTCGTAAATAACAAATGCATATTTAAATACCATTTATTTTCAACTAGCAATAATTGGAAATAAATGGTATTTAAATATGCATTTGTTATTTACGAATGTAGAATTTGACAAGGAAATAAAGAATAGCTGTAAAATTTAGCCCATGTAAGGGGCCTGCTCCCTGCTATATTTATAGAGAAGAGATAGTTGAGCGATGAGATTAAGAAGGAGTAGATGACCGGGGTTCGGTCCTATTCTTTATTTCCTTGTCAAATTCTACATTCGTAAATAACAAATGCATATTTAAATACCATTTAGTGATTCTACTAAGATTATTTATTTATTAAAGAGTTCACAACGTGATGAGTGAGCAAATCACTCTATAGTTTTTTAATCTACTAAGATTAAAAAAAAAAAAAAACTACAAAAAAAGCAAATCACTCCAAAGCAGCAACAGCGTCATCTTAGCGCGGTTCCATTCTTATCCCTTGTGACATTAGCAAATAAGTAGAAGCAGTTATTGGTAGGTTTTGATCTTTCGTGAAAAATATAAAATGCCATCTCAAAGAGAAGGAAGATGTAAGGCGCCACAACAGGAAACATATATATAATGTTGGCATAAATATAAATCATATTAGTTAAAAATGTAGTTTCACCACATGACTGATGCTCGATTATCTACACCTTCTAAATAGTATATTACATTAAAAACAACATGTTAAATGTTAAATATAACATTATTTTACTAATATTATATTTTATTTATAAAAAGGTCTCCCCAAGGTCAGGAATTCTCATGCAGGAGAAACAGGTTTGAATCCCACTTGTGTGTAGTCGACTTTTCAGCGATGGGATAAAAGAATGAATCCCTTTACCCCGCATGTGGATTTATAAAGGCTGGCAACCTATAGATAGCCTGACACTGATGGCCTCAAATCAGTTTTAACATAAATAATAAATTTATATGCAAATTTCAATGAATGTATTTTTTTTTGTATGTACCCTTCAAGATATCAAAAATCAACGTTTCTCATCTACCATATTGAATCATCGGTGTCATGAGCGAATTTTCCTATCTACAGAAACGGAGAAAACATGCTGATAAAGAGGGGGGAACGGAAAGAATAATAAGGAACATTATTATCAAATGGACAATATTTTTAGAACATAATTAGAGATTGCCCCTGAGTTCTTGGCGTGGATATTTCAACATGAACTGATAAATAACTAATTTGAAAGGGAGCCATAATTCTAAAATTAATAAAACCAGAGGATAAAAAAACTATTTATCATCTATCTAGAGCAAAAACAACTTCTTCGCTCATGATATTTTGAATGGTGCTAAGTCATTTGAACTCAATCAAAATAAAGATGATATTGATATAATAAAGAGTCCAAAAAAATGTCAATGGTTTCTATCATTTTTTGTTTGTCTTGGTGCTAGCAATTGGCTTTTCTCATAAACCAATTCATCAATCTGATGGCTTTTCCATCATTTATCGAAAAATAAATCAAAAGTCCGACTTGCAGAAACTGCAACATCTTAGCGCGGTTCCATTCTTATCCCCTGTGCCATTAGTAAAGGAATAGAAGCAGTTATTGGTAGGATTTTAATCTTACTTTCTTCCTCCCAGACTCTACTTGTCTTTGTGGTCTTGTTCTTTTCCGTGGGCTATTTCCTACCATCTATCAGGATCCTTAGTCATTTTTGACGTGTAGTTTAGTAGCATCTCTAGCAACCTTGTCTTTCCAACAGCTTCTCGAATTAACTCTTTTTCTCTTTTTCCTCACGATTGCTATGTCCAGAGTCTTCTGCGCCCATCCATTATTAAAACAATATGAACTGCCCTTCATAGCCTACTTGATTTTATAAAATTAACAATATCCTGATTTTCCAGTATGGCTGTGATTTCTCCGTTAATCTTCATCTTCCTTTTCTCATCAATCTTTACTGCAACATATATCCTAATAATTCTTCTTTCAAAAAAGCTCAGTTTTTGATGGTCTGTCAATGGAAGGTACCAGATTCTTCGACACAACAGGGAAACCTATTTGATAATGTTATTGTACCTATTTGATTTTATATCTACCTAAAGGTGATGTAGACATCATTGACAAGATGTGTACTACATATCCTGTAGCTCGACGTGTCCTCTTGTGTCTTCTTTAGAATCCTCCACATAGCCGGCATTAACTCTCGGGCAATATATGTAGCAAATAATCCTACTACGAACTCTGGTGAGGGTCGAATATTTGAGAGATATTGTGTTTGAACTGATTAGACCACGAATTGAAAAGAGAGCAACAGAATCTTGGATTCCTAAATACATCAGGCGGCCAAAATGACCAGGAGATGACACCAGAACCAGCACCAAAATCGGATCACAGAGTGTCTGGTAGATGAACCGTTTGTTCAAGACACACAGAAAGAAAAGTTTCGATAAGAAAACAACGATCTTTTGTTGTTTTTGGAACACATTTATGCATATGAATGACATGAAGTAAATTTTTTGTGGAGATTTAGAGTTAGCAATATACACTATTTTACAGATTAAATTAGTATACTTTCCAAGAATATATTTTAAATTAAGTACTTGTTTCGTGTTCTTCTATCCCTTAATAATCAAGTTAAACTTGATTAAGAATTTTTCTTTATTCAACTAAGTCATATTTTTGATAACTGTATAAAAACAAAATTACAAATGAAGAAAAACGATTAAAATTTTATTATTATTATTTGAACATTTTAATTAATTATTTGGTTATATAATATAGATAATGGGTTTAAAAAAGTGAAATAAGAAAGTAGATGCTAATTTTAAAGACCCATTTTTGTGGGAGCGATTTGTTTTCATTGGGGTGTTGTGAGCACCCCACCTCCCTACTTACATTAGTGGAAACCACCTCCCTACTTAAGGGTTAATTTTAGGAGGTTGAGGCTTGAATAAAAAGCCCAATTGCCAGCCATTATTCTTTTTAGTATTTCATTGCTAATCCTGTTTTCCATGTTAATCGAGGAGCCTAGATAGTTGAAACTGGACATTCTCTAAAATTTTTAATATTTTGTGCTACTTTATTTCAATTCTCTATTTTATAAGTATTTTAGGCGGGTGAGTTTGCCCCAGAAGAGCTGTACACGACTCATGTTGTTGAGAATCTGAGTTCGAAACTCTGAATGTCATGACCTGAAAGATTTTATCTTCTAGTTTCATTGCCCACATATCCTTAAATATGTAACTCCAAAGGAGAAAATCAGGCAGCCAGAATTGCTGTAAGATCAGGAATCAGACTGGATGTGCAGTATTTTTTTTTAAGTAATTCAACCACTTAGGACATTTTTGTCTAATCAGTTGCCTCTGGACCCTTGTGGTCTCTTAATGGGCTTGTGGAATGTTTTGTTTTTTTTTCTTTAAGAGTTTTGAAGCACCACTTAGTCTACTTCTTCAAGGCCTACTTTAATCCCAAACTGTTATTGGCTATGGATTGGGCAAGCGAGAGATAAATATATTTTACAAGCAGGCAGAGAAATTGAGATTGAGGCACAGCCGTGGAAAATGAAGCAAAAATGCTGAATTTAAATAAAGTCAACAAAAAAATATTGAAGTCCACCATTACTTCATTATCCCCTAACAACAACTGGACAAAGTGAAGCTGGATTTTAGTACAAAAAGAATACTTAATAATTTTAGTTTTCACATTTTAGTAATAAAACTTTTTCTTTTATCCTAAACAAAATAAGAAGAATGAAAGTCAATTATGTGTCTTAGGACAAGTAAAAGTATTGAATACTTACAGTTCTTCCTAGTGAATATAAGCATAATGTCACTTGTGGGATATTGCGCCTTTCAAAAAGATCGGCTGTTTGAAATATTTCTTCTTCAGGGACTCCATACTTTTTTATAGCTGCTTGAAATCTGTAAGATAATAAAATAAATGTAATTTAGATTTCAAATAAGTAATGCTACGAAATGCTTTTGTAGTAGTAGTGGCTACAGTATATTTGACATCAATATCAACAAATCGTTTTGTTTGTAAAAAATATTGGACATGTATCCAAACCTTTTATTGAATGGGCCCCAGTACCCATCAAGAAAATTATAATTTGCTTCCATTAAGCATTTTACTATAGTCGTACCAATGTACAGGTTGGTTGAAGGCGTAAAATATTTAAATTGGCTCTTATGTTCGAAAATGAAATACAATGAAAATTAATAATAAATATGAGTGAGTACCTTCTATTCAAATCCTTTCTGCCTCTTATTGTAGCCCAAATGGATTGAAATCAAGCCAAAACACTAATTCTTTTAATGATTTTCCGTTCAACTATTTCAACAAAACCCTGACTATTTTCATCTTTGGAATCCAAAATATTTGTTTGAAATTTCCAAACTTTTGAAATTGAAAATTAATGTTAAATTAATAATTTCTATTAAAAAAAAAAAAAAAAAAAAAAAAAAAAAAAAAAAAAAAAAAAAAAAAAAAAAAAAAAAACACGAGCATATAACATTTGGTTAATAATGTGATCCAAACATTTATCCATCAAAGTGATATGGAGTTAAGGAATAGTTGGGCTTCGGCTAAGAAAAACAGTCAGATTTTCGGAAAAATCTATAATTTGGCCGCTTCAGCGTGACCTTTGGCAGCCATCTTCAGCTAACAACTAAATATACAACATTAACATAGGTATTAATCAAAGTAGTAAACAATAAATTAGATCATAAAAATATGTAATAAAACATTTTCTTTTTTTTTTAATGTTTTGTTACTTAATATCCAGATAAAAAACCTATTTCCATGATGTAATATATTGTTAACTGTTTTGATTACTCTCTTCCTTAATTTATTTAAATTTTTTGGTTATCTATAGGTTACCACCCCTTTTTAGGGATTAGGATGTTTGTTTATGGGCAATAAACAGCGATATTATTATGCCCACCACCCCTTTTTAGCCAGGATATGGCTGATGCCGTTTCTTTTTTCTAAAGAAAAGCCACCACCCCATAGTGGGAATCGAACCCACGACCCTTGGCACGGAGTGTTAAGTGCTCACGCCTTAACACTCACAGCCACTGGGCCTCCTCTTTCTTAATTTTGTACTTCTTAATTTACTCTTTAGGTCGAGTTGCTTTCCCTTTAGCTATCTACTCTTTAGCCGATGAAGACATACCAAAAGGTCCAAATTATAGATTTTTCCAAAAATCTGACTTTTTCTTTACGAAAATCCAAAAATTAGGTTAATACTGAAAACTCTATTTTTTTTTTAACCTGAAATTTAGGTAATCTGTTAATTTTTTTTTCCTTTTTTAACATTTCAAATTTTTCCTCAGTGGCAAATTAGAGGATTCTATTTTATTTTGTAAGCATGAAAGCACTATCAATGAATAATGCAAATTTCATTGCGATTAAGTTTCTAGAATTAATAAAATGAATTTGAATTACATTCAAATCCCAGATATTTCCACTGACTCCTTCAATCGTCTATTACCTTTGAATGTTTTCCATTAGCTGGAAGTTGGTTCCCTTTGTCTGAATCTTCTTGACAGATCCTGGTGCTATCTTGTTGATGAGATTGCAAAGGACTACTCCATCCTTCAGAATATCTTCGTAAGGTTGGTTAGGCAGTTTCTCGCCCAGCACCTGTGAGATCCAGTCAAGAACTTCTTGTTCCTGTTCCTTGTTTCTTCCCTAATACATAAATAATGCAATTTTATTAGTTTCTTTAACGTTTTTTTCATTAGATGTCATTTACATAAATAAATTAAATGTTTTGGCCGCATATTTCATAGAATCAACTCATTCCATAATGCATTTCAATTTCATACAAGATGTTGATTCCACACTTAGAGGTCTCTCTGAGCCTATAATTTTTTGTTTTGTTTTGTTTTGAATAACAACTTGTGTTCAACATATTTCCCGTTAAAGGTAAACAAAAAGTAATATAATAGCCTGAACAATAAATTAAAAAGGCACACTTCCAGTAAATAAAAATTAAACAAAACTAATTGCATAATCAACACACATAAAGTTTATAGATAAATTTTCTGTCAATCCGTATTTATTCTCAGGCAGTTCACCAAATCCTGCAAAATCCTACAAGTAAAGATCTTAACTGCTGGTACATGAGAGATATTGAACCATCTCTTAATAAGCCCAAGGAGGAAGCAAAATATTTTGTTAAATTTTTACCTGGGGACTTCCGGGAGCCAAAGTTGGACTGAGTTTGGACTGCTCAGTCCCTCATGGGCACCCTTAAAAATAAATATGTTTTGAGACTTGATTGGAACATTTGGAGCCAAGTTACAGCCCTATGAATATTTATGACTTTTCTTGAAATCAGGTAAAACAAATTATTAACTGATTCTATTTCAAATGACCCTAGGGATATGAATGTAAACGTACTAAGGTTAAGCAGTCGAACTTTTTTTTTTTATTTTAATGCTATCTTGTAAACATTTGTGGGACATCATTCAAACCGGTACTTACGTATTAGCGTCAAAGCAGGTTAAAGAGCCGGGTCTCAGAGAACTGGATCTACACCGTGTCAGAGATCTGGATCAAGGAGTCAAATCAGATTTCGCCAATATGGCGACGGGATTATCAACGATTTAGGTTAACTAGAGTTTTGACATAACCTTTAGCTAGCGAAAACGCGTAGCACTTATATTAATAGCATAATTGCTATTTGGCATCGCTTCGAAAAAGTAGCTTTCAACCTAGCTATTCTGATGTCGCAATCTCGCACAGAAACTGAAATCGCGTAACAAAAAAAAAACAATTGCGTGGGTAAATAAAGCACAAATGAATTGCGCTAAAAAGACAAAGGGAACAAGATGGCTACTATAAACACAATAGATGATATCTCTGATAGTGATTGACCAATAGAAATGCGTTATCCAGATCTCTGAACGAGACCCGCCTCTTTAACCTGCTTTGACGCTAATACGTAAGTACCTTCAAACCCTTACTACCTGACATGATAGTGAACATTCGCCAAGAATTAGTAAAAACCTTCCAAGAAGATTTATTTGACATTTCTGTCGCAAATACTCAGTTTCATTTGTAATTAAGAAAAAGAAAAAAAAAAAACATAAAGATTGTTTATAAAGCAACTGGCTTTGGAGAGAACTGCTGCCAAATCTCCTAGATGATCTAAATAAAGAAAGGATTTCTGTTGAGGATATTTGAGTAAAAGGTTGGTGATGGTCGGCCATTACAACCAAAACCCGCCCTGGCTGGATTTAGGATTTCATCATGGCCGAAATTAGCATTCTATGACGTCAGGACTTTAAAAGAAACAGTTTAGATTCTCTAAGGCTTAGATTAAAGCAGGTTTAATGCTCTTTGCAATGTTTCCCTCTTCTTTTATATTTAGCTTCAGTTTGATTTTTACATTGTTTTAACTATATTTTCTCACGAATATATGTCTAAATCCAATCGGTTAGCTTTATGTTAATATTAGTAGTTCTCTGTAGAAGAGAATTAAATAAACACATTCTTCAAAGAGTCGTAGTTTATTCTCAATACACAAAGGAAGAATTATAGCCATGGGCGTTTATAGAAAATATTTTCGTAGCGGACTGAGACTATATTTGGGGGGTCTGGAATATTAAAAATCTAGAAGATGGAATAGTTAGTCAACTAAAACGCTATTACACCAATAAAAAATTATTTGTTTTGAAAGTGATGATTTATTTTTAAGATGTTTATGACACATTCTTACCAATTTCGGGGGGGGGGGGGAGCCCCCCTTATATACGCCCATGATTATAACCTGTTCAGATAAGCCCAGGAGTTCAATTGCGCATTGAACTTATTATGGGTTTATCGGCGAGAATTTCTTCCAGCACTCTCCAACTTTGCAAAGCCCGTCCAACGCGAATCACTATAAAAACTGATTATGTCTCGTTCAAGAGTAGAGAAAGCTTTGATAAGGGAGATAGTGTTTAACCCATTAAGTAACAAATTTTGTTTTCTTGATTTTCTTTGATTGAATTGTTTTTTTTCTTTGTCTTTCTTTGATAATAATCACAACAGTAACACACTTATATGAAAGCTGTTGGTGGATACTATAAAGGAAGGCTTCAACAAAGATAAAATTTCCTTGATTTCGGATACCTAAATAGTCGGTTCTGCAATCTCAATAATAAATAAAACGGATGATCCCCAATTGGGGATCATGGTATTTAATGGGTTAATATTTATCAATACTTTGCCAAAGCTAAAGCTGAAAACGTTTTCATAGTGATAAGGTTAAGACTTCAAGAATTTTTACCGCCAATTTTCTACCGGGAAAATAGGCCACGCTCTTTTCCCTCCACCTGACCATCTATTTGAAATGGCAACGTTATAGATTAAATTGTTTTCAGCTTTGAGAAGAATTGATAAACATTGAACACTATCTCCCTTGCCTGACCTCTCAAAGGCTTCCCTGGTCCTAAACGAGACACAATCAGTTTTTATTGAGATTCACGTAGCGTGTTGTTCATTGAAATAGTAATGAAAATGGCGGACAAGTCGGGATTAATTCAAAACTTTTTTTTTTTTTATGTCCTACAAGTCGTATAAATTTTAGACGAGAAAAAAAAATCCACTTTTAACCTTTAAAAAATAGAGGATACAACCCTTTGGCATAAAATTAATGCCCACAGAAAAAATTGGCATAGATTTCAATGCCAAAATCCAAAAACCTTTCGAGTTATTAAAAAAAAATCGAATGAAAATACATTGAAAACAAATTACTGTCGAAATAGACAAGAATACCTACCACTATTGTGTTTATTAATTATATATATATATATATATATATATATATATATATATATATATATATATATATATGGGGGGGGGGAGGTTAGCTCAGCGGTAGAGCACTGGTCTAATTTGCTGGAGGACTTGTGTTCACTTGTGCACTAAATATTTTATCTTCAGGTGTATTTGTTTGCCGCAAAGTGGAAAATCGGACGGCCGTAGCCACACAGGCCTCCTGGTCTGGTCATAGTACTGACCACACTATCTCCCTAGTGTGCCGTAGTCACAAATCGGATACCACTGCAGTATTTGCCACTCTGGGCCCTCGAGGCCTGTACGGGACTCATTTGTTATATATATATATATTTTTTAATTTGTGTGTGAGTGTACTATCGGAACGAAATCGATATATAAAAGAATAATACTGTCAGCCGATCATTACAAGTATTATTGGTGGAAACTATTCATGATTTTTTTTTTTTATTATTATTTAAACAAATTAATCAGGAATGCAGCGTTCACTTCCTACATTTTGAGGAATGTACTTAGTTATGCAGCTCCTACGTGATGGACATTTTCAATATTTATTGATTTAATTAATTTTTATGATGAATGATATTGTGAGAAGTTTCACATATTTATTGTTGTGTACCCTCCGCTTGACTGTTAAAGAATGTGGAAGCTTTTAGTTTGTTTAGATTTTTAGGGCAAACAACCTCAAGGTTATAATTGCCCGATTTTTAGTGTCGCCTACGTTTATAACGTACTAGCTGAATATCCGTGCTTCGTCACGGCAGATAAGTAGTTCTTTTATTGCGTTAAATAATGTTTCATTAAAATTACGTTACTATACAATTTTGTGCAGTTTATTACAGCACGGTTTCTGTCATACTATATGTTATTCAATGGGCGTTAAAATTTAATAGTTTATGTTTCCAAAAAGTTATTTGGAAACACCCATTATATTTGCGAGCATTACCAAGTTTATAGGCGAGAAGGCTGTGCAAGGGTTCCGGATATTATTACCTTACCTAGAAAACTCTAAGGATAGGCTTACCATACATTAAGGTTTGATCGGGACTGTCCCGGTATTTTGCAATTGTTTTGGTGTCCCGCCCGGTTTTATCAATGTCCCGGAAAAGGCTGTAAGATGTAAAAAGTAATGAATTCATGTTTATAAGAATCTTTTTTAAATCGGTTACTTTTCTACAATCAACATTTTTACTACTGCCCACAGTGTCAAAGAAATGAGAAGTAATCTAACTGTAAAACGCTGGAACTACCTGCACAGCGCTGCCAGCTGCCAGACACTACTATTTGGCTGAGAGATTGTTTTAAGAAAATCAAGTAGCAAAAAAAGTTCCGTTCTTAATTTTAAGGTTTGGGTAGACTAACAGTTCAGGATCCCCCCTTCCCGTTACTTGCTAGGCTTAAAACTCACCATTTTGCTTATAATTTGTACTGTTTTTATTCCCCCCCCCCCTGGTATGCACATCCCCTATTAATGTGTCCCGGTTTAACTCTCCAAAAATATGGCAAGCCTATCTGACGGGGACAGGCAGAAAAGAAACGCAATTAAAACTCTATGAGGGACAGTTAATTTCTAGTAATTCAAGGTCTGCCATCATAGTTGAAATTAACCTCAATTAGAAATAAAACTATGAGATAGATAATGTAAGGTAACAGCTGTTCTTTATCGTCCTAGCAACGCAGGCTGCCTAGGCTTGCCTCCTCTAACCAACTCAAACTTTAAACCCCACTAAAAATGCTTAAAAATACGAATATCAAAAAATCCTTTCTTAGCGAGCGCCTACGTTATATAGGGAGTGTCCATGCAAAATTTCAAAATTTTCTGTCGAGCGGCTTGGGCTGGGCGATGATAGATGAGTGAGTGAGTGAGTGGTATTTGACAAATATATATATATATTGTAGATGAGTGTTGTTTGTGCAATTTGTTTTACTCTATATTTCTTTCTAATTCATTATTTATTTTACAATTTGTTATTTATATTTTTATTTTAGTTATTTTCTTCCAAATTTTGTCTTTATAAGAGCATTTATTCTTCATATATTTTTACATAAATCTAATTTTCTAAGAAAGGCTATTATTTTTTATTCGCTGGAATTTTAAATTTGTCTATTTCCTTCCTTCGGAATTAGTGGTGGCACTAAGATGTGTTTTATAGACAAAGTGTCGTCACATCTTGGACAATTTGGTGGGTGTACCTTCCACATGAAGGGGAATCCAAGCGAAAGGTTTGTAGCGGCACAAGATACTGTAATAGCTTGGTTGCTAAGGAGCTTCACTTAATAGCCCTACCTAGCAACCAGCTGTTTTGATTAACTTATTACAGTGGAGAAAAAAAACAATAGAGTGTGATGTAGTCTTCTTGAGTGTGTTTCTCTACAAATATTTAGAAAACAACTAAGAGTGTTGTGACTAGCCGCGAAGAGCAGCGAACACAATTATTCTCAAAAAATTCGCGAGTGAACGTTTTAGACAATTCGCGAGTGATTAACTCAGACAATGCGTACGTTAATCGTAACTCGATTAGGTAAACCTGAAGGAGATTATCCTCAACACCGATTTTCTTTAAACTTTGCACTATAACGTATTTTGATGCACTAAACACGAATCCGTTGAAAAAAATTGTCGTTCTCAATCAGGAAAGAAGTTATTTAAAAAAAAAGTTCACTGTTATGGTGGTTACAAACAATCGCATAAGGTTATGGCCTTGGACGACTTCTGCGCATAGAATTCTTTTTATTTCTGCGAGTTGGATTGACTAGGGGTTTTGATGTTTTCTTGAGCGAGCGGAAACGCATAGCAGATCTGCCCAAAAGCGACTTATATGCATATAGTATAAGCGGGTTCTAAAGGACGGGGTAAACAGCTGATATGTAAACACGCGCATGCGCAATAGTCCTTAAGGTCGAAGTGGAATTTAAATTTAAACTCACCTGTGGTAGCTGAGTTGGTCGTTAAAAGTCGCTTTTGGGCAGATCTGCTATGCGTTTCCGCTCGCTCCGCTACGCTCCGCTCGCTCAAGAAAACATCAAAACCCCTAGTCAATCCAACTCGCAGAAATAAAAATAATTCTATGCGCAGAAGTCGTCCAAGGCAGAAGTCGTCCAACCTTCATAACAGTGAACTTTTTTTTTAAATAACTTCTTTCCTGATTGAGAACGACAATTTTTTTCAACGGATTCGTGTTTAGTGCATCAAAATACGTTATAGTGCAAAGTTTGAAGAAAATCGGTGTTGAGGATAATCTCCTTCAGGTTTACCCTCGATTATCTCCGGACTCTCGCTGCTTGACGCAAGAATGTATATTTATGTATTCGTAAATATTCTTCCATAAACCTGTAAATATGTCTGTATATATTTATGTATTCGTATATATTCTTCCATAAACCTGTAAGTATGTCTGTATATATTTATGTATTCGTATATATTCTTCCATAAACCTGTAAATATGTCTGTATATATTTGTTTTGTTTCGTTTAATATAGTTTATTTCTGTTCTTTATTTCATTTGAATGTATTCGTATATATTCTTCCATAAACCTGTAAATATGTCTGTATATATTTGTTTTGTTTCGTTTAATATAGTTTATTTCTGTTCTTTATTTCATTTGAATTAGTATTTTTATAGGTAAAAATGAAGTTTCACGCCCTCAAAACCGATTTCTTTCAAATTTTGTACAATAACGTATTTTGATGCACTAAACACTAATACGTTACAAAAAACCTTCGCATTTAACTAGGAAAGAAGTTATTAAGCACTAAAGTTAATAGAATAAGTAATAGAATTCTATTAATTTTAGCGAGTTGGATTGACTGGGGTTTTGTTATCTTCTTGAGCGAGCAGAAACGCATAGCACGTATGCCCTTAAGTGACAGGTGAAGACGGGTGAGGATGCCCTTAAAATTAACAATATTTATGAATAAATGGTTTCTGAACATTTCAAATGAGAGTTCTCTGTTTTCCAATGTTGCATATCTGCGCATGCGCGTGTTTACAAATACGCTGTTGACGCCGAGTTTTATAACCTTCCTAACAGTGAACTTCAGTGCTTAATATTCTATTCTATTAGAATTCTATTAATTTTAGCGAGATGGATTGACTGGGGTTTTGTTATCTTCTTGAGCGAGCGTTGCGAGCGGAAACGCATAACATGTATGCCTTAAAGTCGTCACAAATTTAGTTGTTTACATTAGCTCTCATAACCCGCATAACAGTGAACTTTAGTGCTTAATAACTTCTTTCCTAGTTAAATGCGAAGGTTTTTTTTTAACGTATTCGTGTTTAGTGCATCAAAATGCGTTATTGTACAAAATTTGAAAGAAATCGGTTTTGAGGGCGTGAAACTTCATTTTTACCTTTTTATTTAATTAATGGAGACTCGGTAGCCGTGAGGGTTAAGGCGTGAGCTCTTAACACTCCGTGCCAAAGGTCGTGGGTTCGATTCCCACTAGGGGCGGTGGCTTTTCTTTCGAAAAAATGAAAAGGCATCACCCCTATCCTGGCTAGAAAAGGGTAAACCTATAGATAACCCGTCCTAAAATTCGTAGTTAATAATAAATGGACGTTAAAATTTAAATAAATAAATAAATTTAATTAACACGCAAAAATATTTCGTGTTGGGACCTTCTGACTAATGGAACAATAATAATATTTCACTAAAGACAAACTCCCAACAGGTTTGTGTGTCCGATTCTTATTCGGGTTATGACTACCTCCTCTCTCCTGCTAGCCCTCGATGAAGAATCCATTTTATTGAGGATTTTATTTCCCTTAATTTATTGTAGAACACTTTTTGACACATTTTCGACCAATTTTCTGTTATGGTATTTTTTTTATCGGATTGAAGATTAATTCTTTTGCAGTTAATGCAGTGGGCGTAACATTGATTAGCTGGTGAGCTCGATTTGCTGCCATGTCAACTATTTCACCCCTGTGATGTAATTAAATAGCTGATAATGCCCACGAAACGAAGCTCTTAATAAATAAATAAATAGCTGATAAGGAATATGACAGTGATAAGAGCTAGACAGCTGACTAGATCTATGTTCTAGAAGGGAATGTAAATATTCTCAAGTGTCGAGTGTCGGGAATCCCGCTAGATTTGGCAGAGGATTCTGGGAGGGGCGCCCAGAAATATCTCCACCCTCGATGCTCTTCCAACGCCCGAGCAGGCTAAATCTTCACAAACACCATAAAATAGATCATAAATTAAACATATGTGCATACTTTGCAAACTGCTGCTGAATGCTAAAATGTGGCATATGTCAAACTTATAACTTCTAAAAATATTAAACAAAAATTATTAGGTATTTGTGAATATTCATTATTATTTAAAGAAGGCATACGGTCAGTGTTGTCCATTACCGATAAAACTATATTGTTACACACTAATACTAGTTTAATACAGTCCTTCTCTTGATAAGACGAGCTTGTGTTTTGCCCAAAAGGGGTGTAAAATAACGCCTTGATATTTGTTTCATTCGATTTTTCTATTTAAAAAGGCGTGTAGAATGTGTGTTTTGTCGATGGAAACTTCTTTAGTGCAAGAAGTTCAGCTTCATCTATGCTGCAAGTTGGAGGTAGTTTTTGAAAAAAGTCAATTGCTGCTCCCACACCATAATTCCATGTGTGTATATTTTTAGGCAGCGTTAGTCATAAATTGTTTAAAATATTCTCTGTAATATAAAGCTGTTGATGGTTTTTGTGTCGTGTAGGTGTTCACGACAAAGTGTCTTATTATCAAATGTGTTGTTAAAGTCAGCCTTAGCGGTTTTGTGCCCAAATGCAAAAAGTCCGACTCGCAGGAACTGCGTCATCTCAGCGCGGTTCCGTTCTTATTCCTAGTGTCATTTAGAAAGATTGAAATAGAAACAGTTATCATTTTGGTTCGACCTTTCGTGATATGCTTTTATGACCGTGAGAAAGGGGCTGGCCCTTACCTGGAAAGACACCCTACAGCCTATAGCAAGGTCGGCCAGCCGCCACTTGGATAAAACTAGAAATACTTACTTCACAGTTCAATTCATTGAAAAATATCAAAATCTTTCTCATTTTTTTGTCTTATTCTATTATAATACTAATTCTACAAAGAAGCGCAATTATTTATTTATTTAAATTTTAACGTCCATGATTATTAACTACGAAATTTGGGACGGGTTATCTATAGGTTACCACCCTTGTAACGCAATTAAAAAGTGCGCTAAACAACTACAAACCCCCGTTCAAAAGAACAAAACAAACACACTTGAAGTTTTAAGCACTTATTTCTCCGACACTTACGGATTGGCTCATGAGGTCAACCTGATAAGCGAGGTTCCTCCTTATGGAGGGAGGGAGGAACCGCGCTCAAATCCGAACAAATATTTGATTTTGTTAAATCTTACAACAAAAAAGGCTTGGTTGATGATTTCTCCTTTAGAGCAATGATTAAACGTTTCAAATGAAGAATTGACCTCGGACAATTAACAAACATACAATATATTAATGGTTTTGAAAAATTACTAATAATTACTTTTGCAAGTTGTTGAACAAGCTATATAGTTTGACGGGTTGTAACGTGTGTTGGTAAGCAAACAGGAAGGTTTATTGTGAGAGATTTCTTCATCTTGGCGTTTCTTGGCTGGCACTAGGCTGCCGTGGACAGGGGCCAGCAATTCTTGTCTTAGGCATCTAACCTATGGTCAGCAAGAATTTCATTAATGAATACTGATAGCACAGGTGAGAGACCCATTCATGATTTTGGAGGGAGACTAACTTCAGAAGCATGATTGGTGCTCATCTTGTAAAACATGCTCGTAGTAGACACTGGTGGGTCTTTTTTAAAAAGCTCCATACCGTGATTTTTATAAGTGAGTACTCGGTAAAACTGAAGTTTAGCGTCCTTACAGACGATTTCTTTAACATTTTTCACAACAACGTATTTTAAGGCACTAAACACGAATACATTAAAAAAAAAAAAAATTGCTTTCAACTAGGAACGATGTTCTTAAGCACTAAAGTTCACTGTTAGGAAGGTTATAAAAGTAGGCGTAAACAGCGTATTCGTAAACATGCGCATGCGCAGACATGTAACATTGGGAAACAGAGAACTCTCATTTGAAATGTTCATAAACCATTTATTCAAAAATATTGTAAATTTTAAGGGCATCCTCACCCGTCGTCACCTGTCGCTTCTGGGCAGACGTGCTATCCGTTTCCGCTCGCTCAAGAAGATATCAAAACCCTAGTCAATCCAACTCGCTAAAATTAATAGAATTCTATTAATTTTAGCGAGTTGGATTGACTAGGGTTTTGATATCTACTTGAGCGAGCGGAAACGCATAGCATGTATGCCTAAAAGTCGTCCTAGACATTCTTCTTATCCTCCTAGACATCCTTCTTAGCTGTCTTCTCCTTCAGACGCGATATTCGGTCGATATAAATCCCCAATCGCATCTACAAAATGCGTATAAGCGTATGCGTATGTTGACTAATTTAGTTGTTTACATTACCTTTCATAACCCGCATAACAGTGAACTTTAGTGCTTAATAACTTCTTTCCTAGTTGAAAGCGAGTTTTTTTTTTTTTTTTTTTTTTTTTTTTTTTTTTTTTTTTTTTTTTTTTTTTTTTTTAAACGGATTCGTGTTTAGTGCATCAAAATACGTTACAGTACAAAATTTGAAAGAAATCGTTTTATACTAATAAAACACATGTATTATGTTTTACTGATTTATTTAACGAACATAAAATAAACGTAACATCAAATAATTATGGCTCAGGGGCTCAGAACTCTTTAATATTTGACATAATTGTTTCAAACAAATCTTCTTCATCATGGCGCATCCTCCACAACCACTCACATAAATAACCAGACTATAAATGCTGTCTGGACTTGTCACATTCCTTCTTGTTTCGTCTCTTGACGCTTGCGCACATTGACTCCATAGTCTGTGTATGAGCGCAGAATCAGGGTCGACAAAATGTTTGGAGTGGTTGACTGTAAGGTGTTTATAATTCGTACCTGGGATCTTTTTAATTCCTTTGTACGACTTGCATACAAATTTGGTCTGAAATTGTAATTGTTCCAGGATTTATAACTTCTTTAATACAGGATGTAAGTGTTTCTGCTGTTCTGTCAGGCAGAGCATACAAAAAACATTCTTTTGTCTCCCTACAAATACCTCCAAATACCCATTGTTGGGGGTATATTCGGTAAAAATGCAGTTTCCAGCCCTCCAAACCGATTTCTTTCAAATTTTGCACAATAACGTATTTTGATGCACTAAACACGAATACGATAAAAAAAAACGTCGGATTTAACTAGGAAAGAAGTTATTAAGCACTTAAGTTCACTGTTTTGCAGGTTATGAGAGCTAATGTAAACAACTAAATTTGTGACGATTTTAAGGCATAAATGACGACTTTAAGGCATACATGCTATGCGTTTCCGCTCGCTACGCTCGCTCAAAAAGATAACAAAACCCCAGTCAATCCAACTCGCTAAAATTAATAGAATATAATATTAAGCACTAAAGTTAGGAAGGTTATAAAACTAGGCGTCATCAGCGTATTTGTAAACACGCGCATGCGCAGATATGTAACATTGGGAAACAGAGAACTCTCATTTGAAATGTTCAGAAACCATTTATTCGAAAATATTGTCAATTTTAAGGGCATCGTCACCTGTCGCTTAAGGGCATACGTGCTATGCGTTTCCGCTCGCTACGCTCGCTCAAGAAGATAACAAAACCCCAGTCAATCCAACTCGCTATAATTAATAGCTCTCATAACCTGCACAACAGTGAACTTAAGTACTTAATACCTTCTTTCCTAGTTAAATCCGACGTTTTTTTTATCGTATTCGTGTTTAGTGCATCAAAATACGTTATTGTGCAAAATTTGAAAGAAATCGGTTTGGAGGGCTGGAAACTGCATTTTTACCGTATATTCTTCCAACTTGATATTTTCTTTTAGAAAAACATCATTCGTCGTTCTCGAAAATCACATATGTTTTCGATAGAACGTTATAATCACGGAACACCGTATGGTTATAACAGTAACCGTCTATCTAAATAAAAATCACGATATGGAGCTTTGTAAAAAATACCCGCGCTGGTATGATATCTGAGGTTCATTCATGATTTTGGATATACTTTCAGAAGAATGAATGGAGTTCTAACGCAAATAACAGTTTAATAATAGAAGAAAATCAGTACCTTAACAGGCCACGAGGGCTCGGAGGGGAAGATTCTATATCGTTACCTGATTCGCGAGCATACGGCACACTAGGGTGATAGTGTGGTCAGTACTGTGCTCTGGATGCCTGATTTTCCCCTTTGCGGGAACCCATTTAGAATTCAATTAAAGGCTGGGTGGGCCTAGGGAAGGTCAGGGAGGCCGAATCCAACCCATTAACGAAGACACTAGAAGATGACATTTTTAATGCGTGCTTGGGAATTGAACTCAGCATATTAGTCCTGTGCTATACCGCTGAGCTAACCTCGCTCCCAAAAGTTTCATAGTACATACTAATAAATCAGGTGAGGCCCATTCATTGATTTTGGAGAAATTCTTCTTTTTATTGTTATTTTATTTATTTATTCACGGAGCTTCACAACGACAAGGTGATTTGCTCACATAAAAATAATCAATAAAAACTGTATAAATGGTAAAGAATATAAATTCATTATATACAATTTCTGAAAAAGAAAAAAAATTAATAAATAAAAAAAAATACACAAATTAAAAAATTAAAATTAAAAAAAATTAATAATAATATTAATATAAAATAAAATAAATAATAAAATCAAACCAAATAATTGATTTTATAATTTAATGTATAGAATATAACAAAATAAAGAATGACATATTGCGACAATAATAAATAATAATTTTTTTTTATTGCAAGAAGAAAATCATTATTGTGTGTAAATTGTAGGATATTTAATTTAAAGACTTTATTTTCAATTTTGAAGCCTCTCCTGACACAACCACGCACACACACACGCACGAACATACACACAAGTGCGCGCATACACACACAAAAATACATTTCATTCACGCATACACGGTAGGTTGTGTCTTCTTTTAAAAGCATGATTTGTGCTCGTCAAGTAGAATTATAATCATAGTAGATACTGATCAGACCGATGTAGCCCCTAAAATCATTAAGTTTCGAGAAACGCTGCCTCCATTGTGGATAACACAAACCATAAAATTGAAACTTATATTTCCATAGTTATAATCTACTTTTTTTAGCGCGTTTCCTCTCTCCCTAGACAGAAAACCATTACGGCAACACGAAAAAGCAGTCCGAAAATGACTGCAAAGAAATCTCGACGTTACATAACCCACTGGGGTTGAAAAACCCATTCGTCAAATTTGAAATTTCGTACGTATACATAAATATATATATATATATATATATATATATATATATATATATATATATATATATATACTAAATTGTACCCAGTGTGCCATGCTACACCTACTTTCTGCCTATGACTCTCCTCATATCTACCTGCATACCCAGTTACGTCAAAATCGGTCAAACAGTGAATTTGTTTATATCTGTCTAGATGTAGTTCGTGAAACAGCCAACAGAGGCCACAGCTGGTCAAAAAAAAACGACAGAGGCCAGCACCAGAGCCTGCGAAGAATCAAAGAAAGGCCAGCACTCCTTAGTTAGACAGTGAATGTTGATATAAAATTTAAATAAACTGCATTACATGATTATATAATGATGTAAAGTCATCAATGAGTTGGAGTTATTCTAATTATCAGGAACATCAACAAATAAATTTGGGACATTATTCAAAATGGCCGTCAGAATCTGAATGGTTCAGTGTAGCCAATTTTTCTTAAACAAAACTTTTGACCAAATTTTGAAATTTGACTATTTTGACCTAGCCTAGGAGATTTCCCGTATCAAGACCTACCTGCTGCTAAGTTTGGTCAAAAGGATTAGATTTATATAAGGGACAAACACCCAAACGGACGAACAGAAAGACACGTGATTTATTTATATATGTGTATATATATATATATATATATATATATATATATATATATATATATATATGGACATATTTTGCTACCTAACGAACTCGCAAAGTCGTCCAAGTTTAGTGGCTAAACAACTGAAATGTTGACTGATCGGAATCGTGTAAAAACACAAACATAATTTATACTACAGTATATACATACATACATACATACATACATATACATATATATATATATATATATATATATATATATATATATATATATATATATGGACATATTTTGCTACCTAACGAACTCGCAAAGTCGTCCAAGTTTAGTGGCTAAACAACTGAAATGTTGACTGATCGGAATCGTGTAAAAACACAAACATAATTTATACTACAGTATATACATACATACATACATACATACATATAAATATATATATATATATATATATATATATATATATATATATATATATATATATGTAAATTATATGTTTATTATTATTGTTTTTTTTTGTTGTTGTAAAAATATTCAATTTACTACGAGAGAATCCTTATAAAGAAAGAAAGATATTTTAAGTAAAACAAACTATTTAAAAAAATACAAATCTATCTTTAGATATAACTAAGCGAGAGTAATTGAGTCCAGATGTCCTTCCCGAGCAAGGCCCTGTGCCAAGACCTCCTAAATTAAAGGGATAATAAAAAAAAAAAAACTCACTTAGGAGCCTAAATTACTTCAGGAAATTTATATTATTCTTTGCATCTTGGGAAGGAGAAAACTGTAAAACCTTGTGTGTGGAGTTATGGATACAAGGGTCATGTCAAACTATAATCGGAGATAATGTTTTGCGCTTTTTCTAAAACCACAGCAGTCAGTCATGCGGTCAATCTAGTGAAGCAATCCTGAAGATAAGTTATCCAGGCGTGGATAAGGTATAAGGGTGTTAAATACTTTTTTTTTTTTTTTTAATTTGTGTTTTTAGACATAAGTCAACCACATGGGTCATGGATGTCTCAGTTAGGAGACTCGTTTGATCTTATATATTTCAATTGGCATATAATTTCAATATGACTATTTATATATATGTATATATATATATATATATATATATATATATATATTGATATGACATGACTATTGTCCAAAAGTGCTACTTAAAGATTTTTTTTTTTTTTATTATTATTATTATTGATTATTACAACAATATGAGTTAACATATTTCTAGTAATATTGCTGGTTCTGTTGTAATGGCATTGTGAGGCTTGATGTGGGAATGTGAACAATTACAAAACCCACAATAGTAATGCATTAAAGAAAAAATAAATAAATAAATAAAAAGATAATATAAAATAATAATGAAACAACTGTAAACAATTTTAAATGAAAATATAACACACTTTGTGCACTGCAGATGTTAAAGCAAATTGTCTCTAGGCCACCTCCGCTTCAGCCTTCTATGGGGATTTTGTGGATTTTGGAACGAGGATAGAGAATTTATCAAAGGATTTGGATGGCCAGGGAGATTGGAATGGAACTTCTGATAGACTGATTTGGCCAGGGATTGGATAAAGGGGATATTGAAGTCATTATGGAGGGTTAGGTTCGAGACATAGTAAGGAGCATTGGATATTTTTCGAAGGATTTTGGATTGTATTGTTTGTATTCTGTAGGAATTGGAAGGTTTAGTGGAACCCCAGAGTTCTAGTCCATAAGGCCATATTGGTCGGAGTATGGTATTGTATATAAGTCGTTTGTTAGTCAATGATAGTTTCGAGCGTTTTATGCGTGATAAAAGTCTAAAACGTCTGTTTAGTTCCTGTCTTTTCAGTGTTATGTGTGGCTTCCAAGTTAAGCGTTTGTCTAGTATCAGTCCTAAGTATTTTACTTGCGATTTCTGCGGAATTATAATGTTTTGGAGGGTTGTTAGCGGGCAGCTTGACTTACGAAGTCTACTTGAAGATAGATTGAGAAGATCGATATAGATTGAAGATAGATAGGAGGAGGTTGAAACATATATATATATATATATATATATATATATATATATATATATATATACATACACACAAATATTTATAAATTAAATATGTCCGATTAACTTAGTTCTTTCTAGGAAAGTAAATAATTTAGTTAAGTGATTCGAGTTATTTCCCAGAAGTTCCCTTAGGTCAGTGGGCAAATCTAACTGTTCTCTTTCTTTTATGTAGCCCCTGCATTCGGTGAGGATACGTTTTACGGTTAGATGTACTCCGCAGTACTGACATATCGTTGGTGGTTCCTTTGCCATAAGATAGCCATGCGTCATCTTATGGCAAAGGAACCAGTTAAATACTTCATATATATATATATATATATATATATATATATATATATATATATATATATCTTTTTAATGGCAGGAGGTTGATCAAGTAGTAGTACTCCATTCGATTACATTAACTACTTTATTTCATACGTTTCGTGTTTTGTGTCAAATACTCGTTTTGCAATTAAAATGGGAAACAACCAGTTAAAACGTTTGGTAAACGAATGCATATACCCTACAATTGTGGTTGGTTGGCTGGTGAAGGTTCATCGTAGTAAACAGGATGCAAAAACAAGTCAACACACCTCCACTGTTTAATTCCTTTAATTTAACAAAACGTTTTCGAGGTCAGCACCTCATCCTCAGATAGCAGTATAGTCGGAGGAAGGTCCGAGTGAACCTCGCCCAGCTATAGGAGGACACTGAGGATGAGGTGCTGACCTCGAAAACTATGCTCATAGGGTTATAGTCGGAGGAAGGCCCGAGTGAACCTCGCCCAGCTATAGGAGGACACTGAGGATGAGGTGCTGACCTCGAAAACGTTTTGTTAAATTAAAGGAATTAAACAGTGGAGGTGTGTTGACTTGTTTTTGCATCCTGTTTAATACATATACCCGTTCAAAAGAGCAAAATTAACAAATTGCGAATTTTGAGGTCCTTATTTCTCCGACCATCATCCCATCAAAAATTACATCAGAACCTTTTTTGTAGAAAACTTAGTAAGCTTTCGGTTACCTTCCACTTGCCACGATTTCCCAACCGTATTCGAGATATTTTAGAAAATATACGAAAATCCCAAAATTTGTCATGCCTGTTAATGAAATATTAGTACTTCCTTAACTCCAAAAAGAACCAAAATTTACCTATCATAGAATACATGAATATTAAACGTCTGGAGCAAGTTGCAGCTGAATTAATCGTTTCTGAATACCCAAACTGAAAATTAGTTTGGAAAAGTAGGTGTTTCAATGTTTCTCGAAAGCGGTTACAGATATCGCTTTAAAAATGTTTTCATACGTTTTTCTACGTTAAGAATCCTATAAAATAAGAACCTGCAAGCATATGAACTCGAAAACGTAAGCGTTACGATTTTTTTTCACAGGAAGCTCGCCCCAAAAAGCATCTTCCGGTGGACGGACTCTGCTGATTAACGAACTCGACCTTTCAAGTTAGACGAAAAACTTTTTCACCAAATTTCATCAAAATCGGACTATTTGTCTAGCACCTAGAAAGCGAACAAACAACAATCTATGGAGGAATCCATGGTAAAGGTTTGTGTGTCCGATTCTCCGATTTATATATATATATATATATATATATATATATATATATATATATATATATATATATATATATATATATATACAGTTTGTGTGTGTCTATTTTCTCTCTAGCTGTTCCAAAAATAATGAAGTTTGGTATAAAACAAAATACCTTGAATGAATTGAAAGGTGTATATATATATATATATATATATATATATATATATATATATATATATATATATATATATATATATATATATATGTTCATTTCAATTGGGATCATTGTTAGTTCGTAGTAGATGCGATCGATGAAGAATAGCTAAAGTTTTCCAGAGGGGCATGACTGCTGTTTCAAAAAACTGTCTCTGGAATGTTCTAAAAAAAAAAAAACACCAAAATGTTTCTATAATTTTAGCTAAGTTTTTGATTAATCTGCTTTCCCTCTCGTTGGAATGGTCTGCATGCGGGAATTTCAGGCTCCCAATGTGAAATATCGCGTTGTGTGGACAGTGATCACACTGGCACAAGTTCAAATGGCCGTTGCTGTTGGACTCGTCACTATTTGTGTCACTGCGAATCTCAGGAGGGAATATAATTCAGAATAAATGGAATTTCGGGTTCAACAGTTCAGTTTCTATTAATATTTGTGTCTTAGGTCATTGGATCGTAAAGGCACAAATTTGAAATGAGTTGTCATTGATAAACATGTACATTTGTGTCGCAGGTGACTTATGAAGGCCTCAACGTTCGAATGATTTTACCTAAGGAAACAGTTTTAATGAAATGTAAATTTTGCACACAGAGCGGTTTATTACAAATTCTTCTATGCTTCCCCACATTGAGGAAAGGCTTCTATGACATGCCGTTGTTTTAAAGTAGCCGGGAAAACCAGTCATGGGCGTATATAGAAAATAATTTCGGGAGGGGCTGGGAAAATTTCGGGGGAGGGGACTGAGAACATTTGGGGGTATGGAATACTAACAATATAGAACTTGGAATAGTTAGCCAATTATAACGCTATTACACCCAATAAAAACTATTATTTCTGAACTAAGTGATCTTATTTAATTAATTTTTAAAGTTTTTATTATACATTTTTACCGATTACGGGGGGTGGGGCTGCAGCCCCCCTATATATATATATATATATATATATATATATATATATATATATATATATATAGACATACTAGTCTTCGCCTAGAAAAAAAACATCGGCCCGCTCCAAAAGAAAACTGAAATTACTCAGAAAAAAAAAATCATGGGTTCAACCTCAACAGCTGTGCTTCAGTGGCTAACGCCTTAGGTTCTCGTGCGGGTTGGAGTCTCGTCTGCTGTAGGGTGAGTTACTTCATCTGTGAAAGGATGGGAAAGGATTCCCTGTTACACCATAGCTGTCTAAAAAGGATGGAAACCTATAAAGAGCCCTGCGCCAATAGCCTAGTTTCAGATGCGCCTTTAAAAATTAACTATCCGATTTCCAAACACCAATATAAAATGCCGTAGTAACAATAGACTTTTACGTGTAAGCCAAAATATCTATACAAAAAAAAATCGTTTTGGGAATAAGCACAATAGTACGTAATTTGGCTTTTTGGCAACGTTTAAACGTCCACTGTTTGCTGTCCATTAACGCTAAGTGCAAGTAACAAGTTTACTTGTCATATTGTGAAGATAATAGCTGTCATTCTGTAACTGTCACTGTTTCGACTGTAACAGATATATTATTACTAAAGACGTACTAACTAAAAGAAATTACATGTTTGGAAATGTGTTATTGTGCATTTCAAATTACTTTACCATTCAAAGCCGGCATGTAACCCTTTAAATGTCCGAACTACGCAGGAACTACGTCATCTTAGCACGGTTCCGTTCTTATCCCTAGATCCCTAGTGTCATTAGCAAAAGAGTAGAAGCAGTTGTTGGTAGGATTTGATCTGTCATGGAAAATATAAAATGTCAAAGATTTAAGGCGCCACAATAGGAAACTGATAGTATTCTAAGCGGAAATGACTTCCCCGCCTTCCAAACTAACAATTTTGAAGTTTTATGCGCTTATTTCTCGAATTGACATCCCCCCATCGAAAATTACATTAGCCCTCCGTCGACCAGGTAGGAGAGATACACCATCGCCCACGTGGGGTCCACCAGGACCCCACTTACATTTATGGTGGTAACGTGCTAATACTTCATAAGACTACCTTTAAAAATTATTCAATCAATTTGTAGGTGTCTGTGAAGATACCCTCTAAATATGGTTCCAAAATTGTGGTTGTAGGATTTTGTAATTGCATTAAAGAAAGACAATAACACAGGAAAATGGATTGTAAAATTCGACGAATTCAGTTATATCTTGATACCAGATACTACCATGATGCAAACTAATTAAATTGGAAAAATAAAATACACGTAAATATCCTAAAAAAACCTTATCACGGAAGCCAACGGTCAGACCCCAACCCCGTTTTTCAACAAGAAATAATCAATTTGAGGAGTAGAATATTCTTTATGAGCGATTAGACACTGCCGGTCTTTGGACCACTACTGATTAGGAAGCTACTCAAAGAGCAGGAAGGTAGAGATACGGTGGCTATAAGGGAGGGGGGAAATAATGTGCGTGGGGTCCGCTTAGACCCCAGGTGGTTTTCGGGATATTTTAGAAAATATACGAAAATCCTAAAACTTTTCATGCCTGGTAATGAAATATTTTACTTCAAACTGAACCAAAATTTATCTATCTTAGATTAGAACTGAAAATTAGTTTGGAAAAGCAGTCGTGTCAATTTTTCGTGAACGGTTCAAATATCGCTTTAAAAATAATTGCATTCATTTTCCTCCGTCAATGAACCTATAAAAAGCACATGAACTCGAAAACAAACGTATTACGCTTTTTTAGCGCGAATTCTGTTTCACAAACCATGTTTCAGTGGACGGATTCAGCTGGTTAACAAACTTAACCTTTTCAAATTAGACGAAAGATCTTTGTATAAAACATTCCATCAAAACCGGACCATTTTTGAGCCGATGAGAGCGTGAACAGACATATAAGTGCGTGTGTATGTGTGTGTGTATATATATATCAATATAAATATATATATATATATTGATATGATATGACTATTGAGGAAAGGAAGTGATATTGACCAAAAGTGCTACTTGAAGATAACTGCAATGTAGACGAGAAATTCAAGGCACAAACAATACAACAGATCTAGACGCTGACTGACTTACAGCTGAATAAAAATGAAGATGGGAGGAAATTCTAGGATAAAAAGACAGGATGGTGTATGTAACTAGAACCCCTGGAAGGGAGGAAGCGCGACCCACCACTTTGCAGAACTCCTAGAGTCCAAGAACTAGACTATGAGACCGCCGCGATTCTTCTCCCGGAACCCCTACATCCGTATCTTACTATCCTTCTTACCCGAGGGGAGAATATTTTGACAAGATTTAAGATCGATCGCCTCACTGTCCACTTCCCATTGGAGGTACAGGCTCGTGAAAAATTCGAATTATCCAAAATTTTATTCGAATTAACCACGATTTGTTTACATTGTTTATGCCCTAAATTCTAGGGACGCAGAGAAATATTCGAATTAAAGACGATTTCGAATTATCCATGTTCCACTGTATATATATATATATATATATATATATATATATATATATATATATATATATACAAATTTACCCATCGTTACGTTCGTGACCTAGAGGATCTGAAACGGGATATTTTCTAGTCGGCACTTCCGGATTGTGTCATGAGGTCAATCTCACAATCGGGTTTCCTATCTATGGAGGGAGGGAGGAAAAGTGCTAAGACAAATACAACAGAACATCTGCTTATAATAGAACATTTTGAACTGCCTAAATGAACTAAGTAAAAAAGAAAGCCATCGTTGATTCGTTGGGTGTTTAGGTTAGGATGTAAATTCGTTCAATGCAAGAATCCGCCCTTGAGAAGTCAACAACTTAAGCAAAACATTGGCTATGTTTGTTTATGGATTTGCCGCTATATCTCAGAGATGGCGATCACAAGCAAACGTTCCTCTGGTATTTTTGTCTCCGGAAGATTGCGTTGTTCACAAGTGCTCTTTCTTAACTTGAGCAAAAATCTTTCAATTCCTATTGTGCAGCCTTAAATCTTCCTTCTCTTTGAATTCACATTTTATATTTTCCATGACAGATCAAAACCTCCCGTCAACCACTTATTCTACATATACTACATCTTTGGTCAAAATCGGTCAAACGGTGTGGATTTGTATAAGAAACAAACATACAGGCAGACAGTTGGTAGACGTTTTTGACCTAGCCTATGACACTCATCGTATTAAGACCTACATGTGTGCCAAATTTGATCAAAATCGGTCGAGCTGTGTGGTTTATAATGAACAAACATACAGACAGACAGCTTGTAGACGTTTTTGACCTAGCCTACGAAACTTCCCGTATCAAGACCTATCAGTATTCCAAGTTTGGTAAAAATCGGTTAACCGGTGTGGATTTGTGTAAGGAACAAACAGACAAACGTACAAACAGACAGAAGGTGATTTTTGAATATATAGATTCCAGTGATGAAGACTTCTCCTGGATTACCCCCTGATACCTATACTCTGAGACGAACTACAATAAGAATAATGTAATAGATGAAATGTTTTATTTGAAGAATGAAAGAAAGCATGCAACATAGACAAAGCAATCCCTAATGACAGCAATTTATGCTGTAAAATCCAAGGGAAAATTGCTGAGGATTCGGGAAAGGCAAGATTGTAAAGACCTCATAAGCGGGTTTCCTCCCTGTAGAGATTGTAAAGTCGGTACTTCCGGATAGTTCCATGAGGTTGACCTCATAAGCGGGTTTCCTACCTGAAGAGATTGTAAGGTCGGTACTTCCGGATAGCTTCAAGAGATCAACCTCATAAGTGGGTTCCCTCCTTATAGAGTTTGTAAAGTCGGCACTTCCGAATAGCGTAATGAGGTCAACCTCATAAGCGGGTTTCCTCCCTATAGAGACCGTATAGTCGGTACATCCGGGTAGCGGCATGAGATCAACCTCATAAGATGGTTTCCTCCTTATAGAGATTGTAAAGTCGGCACTTCCGAATAGCGTAATGAGGTCAACCTCATAAGTGGGTTTCCTCCCTATAGAGACTGTAAAGTCGGTACATCCGGATAGCGGCATGAGATCAACCTCATAAGTGGGTTTCCTCCCTATAGAGACTGTAAAGTCGGCACTTCCGAATAGCGTAATGAGGCCAACCTCATAAGCGGGTTTCCTCCCTATAGAGACTGTATAGTCGGTACATCCGGGTAGCGGCATGAGATCAACCTCATAAGAGGGTTTCCTCCTTATAGAGATTGTAAAGTCGGCACTTCCGGATAGTGTCATGATGCCGACCTCATAAGTGGGTTTCAACCCTATAGAGATTGTAAAGTTGGCACTTCCGGATAGCGTCATAAGGTCGACCTCATTAGCGGGTTTTCGCCCGTTGAAGAGAGGGAGGAAAAGCGCTAAAATCCACAGTTAACCTTATAGTTGCACCAATGAAAGAATTGAAATATTTCTTTAAATTTTCATTGATTTTATTTACTAGTAAAATTGTAAAATGACCTTTACAATGTGTACCTACATAAATGGATATTGTCCTCTGTCTACACATCATGCAAAATGTTTGCTCTTTCGCTCCAAAATTCGGTATACATCATTACCAACAACGAATGGATATTAAAATCCCTTAAATGACAAAACTATCTCTGAATCGTCTTTTAACTACGAAACTATCGATTCTAAACAGCTGATTGACGACGGCCATATTTATTCTATTAGTCTTGACGTTGCCTGAAAATATTCTTTATATATAAAAGCCCCGACTCGCACAGTTAACCATTTTCCTCTATGAATCCTTAGAAGAATACCGAAGGATTATATGATTAAATGAACTTTATAATGCAGAAATCTGTGATCCTAAGAACAACGAGAACCGTAAAGATCCTTCAAATATATTGTTTATTAGACTGATATAGACACCGCCTGGATTATTCTGTAATACCTATCAATATTCCGGACGTTAGAGTCTGCGATGAACTGTAATAACAATAATTTACCTCTAATATTTTACATAAGAGCAGATGTAATAGTTGTAGAGGAGAATGAAAAGAAGGCATGAATCATGGATAAAGCTATCTTAATGAAACCAATCTCTGCAAAACAACACTAGAGGTACTTCCTGAGGCTTTTAATCTGTTAAAGTTAACACTATTGTTCAGGATATTGGAAAGACAACATGTTAAAGTTGGACAGGATTTGGGAATGGTAAGATGTTAAAGTCAAACCAACTGCGAAGGACTTCGGAAAGATAAGGTGTTAAAAATAACTCTATTGCCCAGGATTTAAGAAAGATAATATGTTAAAGTTAACCGTATTTCAGATGATTTGGGAAAAACAAGATATTAAAGATAACTCTATTGCCTAGGATTTGGAAAGACAAGATGTTAAAGTTAACCTCCTTGCCCAGGATATGTGAAAGGCAAGTTTTTAAAGTGAACCCTAATGCCCAGGCTTTGGGAGAGACAAATTGCCAAAGTTGACTCCATTGCCCAGGATTTGGGGAAGACAAGATCTTAAAGTGCACCCTATTGCTGAGGATTTGGGAAAGAAAAGATGTTAAAGTTAACCTCCTTGGCCAAAACTTGGGAAAGACAAGATGTAAAAGATGACCCCACTGCCCAGGATTTAGGAAAGGCAAGATGTTAAAGATGGCCAGGATTTGGAAAGGAAACGGTGTTAGAATGAAACCTATTTCCGAGGATTTGGGAAAAACAAGATATTAAAGATAACTCTATTACTTAGGATTTGGAAAGGCAAGATGTTAAAGTTAACCCCCTTGGCCGGAATTTTGGAAAGAGAAGATGTCAAAGTCAACCCTATTGCCGAGGATTTGGGAAAGAGAAGATGTTAAAGTCAGCCTTATTTCCCAGGATTTTGGAAAGAGAAGATGTTAAAGTCAACACTATTGCCCAGTGTTTGGTAAAGATGAGATGTTAAAGTGAACCCCATTGCCGATAATTTGAGAAAGACAAGATATTAAAGATAACTCTATTGCATAGGATTTGGAAAGGCAAGATGTTAAAGTTAACCCCCTTGGCCGGAATTTTGGAAAGAGAATATGTTAAAGTCAACCCTATTGGCGAGGATTTGGGAAAGGTAAGATGTTAAAGTTAACCCTAATCCCAGGCTTTGAGAAAGACAAGATGGTGAAGTCAACCTTAGTACTAGTGCCCCTGCACTATTGGAAGAATACCTGAGGATTCATTTCCCCATGAAATTGATCTTTATAATGCAGAAATCTGTAATCCTTAGTACCATGAGAACCTTAAGAAAGTTTTTACACGATAAATTGTGATGTACATATTCTTTGGGTTATCCTCCGCTGTCTGTTAATTCTCCAGATAGTCTGGGACGATTCCTTCACCTTGCTAACTCGAACTTTGAGAAATGTTCCCTCTACTAAACCTTTCACTGGATACGGGAAAATTTTTAATTTTATTTAAGGAAACTAATATTAAACGACATATATATAACTACATGAAACCCTGCAAACAGATCGCTGAACTGTGGTGTCTGTGTACTCACCACCATTGCTAAGACCCTGCTTTACTGCTCGTCGAGAGAAGACTGAGGATCCTTCTATAGACACCTCCCACTCTATCTGGGACCATCCATTCACCGATTCGCTCCACCGTAATTTCTACTCATCTCCATTCGTGCCACCGTAGTTCTATATAAAGTTCTTAGAGTGCACTCTCCCATCCTCGCTAATATTTACGATACAGCCGAGAGATAAGCATCGATTCCTATGTTTGGATATTTTCCACGTGCCTCAAGTATCAGCAAACTTACTCTGCTTGAATTATAATTTGTATTTAATCGTGTTTCCCTCCAATGCGACGGAATCTGGAAGTGCTGATGAGGGGTCTTTTTGCGAAGGCCAGATCCAGTTACTTGTGAAGTATCTGTAATAATTATAACAGTGATTCAGCGCACGCGCATAACTCATTAGCTTTTCTATTGGCAATTCTATCGCTTGTTGCTGGTAGTGAAGTAACCTTCAACACTCGAGTCAATCCAACTCGCAAAAATTAACCTCTGTGAACTTGGCAGCCCACTTTCGAAAAAAAATATGACAATAGACTCGAAAAATTGCAAATCTTTTGTAGTGAAAAAAATTTCGTTTGTAATTGCACCGCCTTTGAGAAACGAGGGAGGGGGGGGGTGGATCAAAAAATACCCCGCACCCGACTTCAACCGATTGGAACCAAACCATTTTTATTCGACGTCAAATCGTTTGTAGTGAAAGAATTTTCGTTTGTAGTTGCCCAGAAAAAACAGAAGCAACTTTTTCATTTTTAGCGGTGCGAGTTTTTTTATGGTCCCAATGCATTCGAAATCGTTTGTAGTGAAAAAAATTTCGTTTGTAGTTGCACCGTTTTTGAGAAACGGGGGGCGGGGTCAAAAAATACCCCACACCCGACTTCAACCTATTGGAACCAAACCATTTCTATTCGACGTCAAATCACTACAAACAACTACAAACGATTTGCAATTTTTTGAGTCTATTGTCATATTTTTTTTCGAAAGTGGGGTGCCAAGTTCACAGAGGTAAAAAATTAATAGAATCCTATTAATTTTAGCGAAAAGGATTGACAAGAGTTTTGATATCTTCTTGAACGAGCGTAGCGGGCGGAAACGCATAGCACGTATGCCCATAATGCGAAGTAAATATAAAAAAGTTACAGAACCTCAGGAAAAAAAATCGGCGAGGAGGCCACAAAACTTCACTATAACTATTGATTTTTATAATATTAACATTTTTTTAATAAATATTTCTTTCAAATTTTGCACAATTACGTATTTTGATGCACTAAACAAGAATACGGCAAAAAAAAACAAAAAAAAAAACGTCGGATTTAACTAGGAAAGAAGTTATTAAGCACTTAAGTTCACTGTTGTGCAGGTTATGAGAGCTATTAATTATAGCGAGTTGGATTGACTGGGGTTTTGTTATCTTCTTGAGCGAGCGTAGCGAGCGGAAACGCATAGCATGTATGCCCTTAAGCGACAGGTAACGATGCCCTTAAAATTGACAATATTTTCGAATAAATGGTTTCTGAACATTTCAAATGAGAGTTCTCTGTTTCCCAATGTTACATATCTGCGCATGCGCGTGTTTACAAATACGCTGATGACGCCTAGTTTTATAACCTTCCTAACATTAGTGCTTAATATTATTTTCTATTAATTTTAGCGAGTTGCATTGTCTGGGGTTTTGTTATCTTCTTGAGCGAGCGTAGCGAGCGGAAACGCATAGCATGTATGCCTTAAAGTCGTCATTTATGCCTTAAAGTCGTCACAAATTTAGTTGTTTACATTAGCTCTCATAACCTGCATAACAGTGAACTTAAGTGCTTAATAACTTCTTTCCTTGTTAAATCCGACGTTTTTTTTTTTAATCGTATTCGTGTTTAGTGCATCAAAATACGTTATTGTGCAAATTTTGAAAGAAATCGGTTTGGAGGGCTAAAAACTGCATTGTTACCGTAATTTTTTTCCAATTTATGAATAAAAGTCCGTCCCGCAGGAGCTGCATAACTAAGCACTTTCCTCAGAATTGGGTAGTGTCGAGTGCATTCCTGAATAATTTGCTTTAAATAACCTATATAGATAAATAAAATAAAAACATTAATTGTTCTGCTCTTTTGCATTTATTATGAACAGCTGTTTCAATTATTAATTTTCTAATTAATTTCCTTCCAGAGTTTTGTGTATGCGGGGTACTACACTACGTAATAAATACACATATTTATCTATTGATCTTGATGAGTTTCGCGAACCTACGTTTGGCGGGAGAATTCAATTCAAACATAGTACCAAGTAACACCCCCCCCCCCCTTCCGATCGACCGATTTAGTTCATTTTCACAACACTTCTTTCTTATTAGATAGCCAGGACGAATATAAAGAGTTTCGTAACAATACAACAGAAATTACGACCGGTATAAGGAAATTAGTAATTTCTGTCAGGAGTAAACCCCCCTTCTAGTCAATTTAGTTTATTTTTACAAAAAATTTTCTCTTCAGTTGAACACAACGAATACCGAGTTTCGTTGAAATATAACAAAAATTATGGCTGGTATTGACAAATAACTACTTTACGCGAACGGAAACCCTCTTGTTTCACAGGCGATAGTCTCGTGGCAGACATTTTTAATATAGAACAAAAAAATAAAAATATTTCGAGAGAAGAAGGTAAAATATAATAAGTACGTAGGGTTTTTAAGAAGTATTACTTTTTTCAAAAATGGCGAACAATTCTTCATTTTGTATTCGGAAAAATGTGTCGAAAATTGGTCATAAAATCTTTATAATTGCATGAATCAAAATATTCTAACATACTTTACTAGGAAATGTCGTTAGGAAGTTGTAGTTAAAATTTGAGGTTCACCGAGTGAAAATTGAAGGCGCTAGCAATTTTCACCCGAAAATCTTCAAATATTAACTACAGTTTCCTGACGATATTTGCTAGTAAAGTACGTTGGAATTTTTTGATTCATGAAATTTTAACGATTCCATGACCAATTTTCAACAGATTTTTTTCTAATAAAAAATGAATCCTTGTTCACCATACGTATCGCCCGATCTGAAAAAAACATTGTTTTAAGAGAATCAAATTTAAAGTTTATTGTACTTCGGATAAAAAGAAAATAGTAAAAAAAAAAAGTTCAGTATTACCCTTTTATGTAGCTATATAATCAAAAATAGCTTTTGTTTTTCAGATGGAATCTTTCTTTTCAAAATCTCTAAAAACTACAACAAACAGAGTAATAGTTTCGGTTACCCCAAAAAAACGGCTTGAGATGAATATGTATTAACACGTTTGGCGTATAAATATATATATATATATATATATATATATATATATATATATATATATATATATATATAAATTCAGGCCTTTGTTCCTTAAAAAGAAACCACCGAAAGTATTTTATTCATTTACTTTGTTATTTATTATTATAGAAGTAACAAAATTTAACGGAAAAGTTTTGTTTAATAATATTATATTTTGTTTTGTTTAATAGTATTATATTTTGTTTTGTTTAATAGTATTATATTTTGTTTTGTTTAATAGTATTATATTTTGTTTTGTTTAATAGTATTATATTTTGTTTTTTTAATAGTATTTTATTTTGTTTTGTTTAATAGTATTATATTTTGTTTTGTTTAATAGTATTATATTTTGTTTTGTTTAATAGTATTATATTTTGTTTTGTTTAATAGTATTATATTTTGTTTGGTTTAATAGTATTATATTTTGTTTTGTTTAATAGTATTATATTTTGTTTTTTTTAATAGTATTTTATTTTGTTTTGTTTAATAGTATTATATTTTGTTTTGTTTAATAGTATTATATTTTGTTTTGTTTAATAGTATTATATTTTGTTTTGTTTAATAGTATTATATTTTGTTTTGTTTAATAGTATTATATTTTGTTTTTTTTTTAATAGTATTTTATTTTGTTTTGTTTAATAGTATTATATTTTGTTTTGTTTAATAGTATTATATTTTGTTTTGTTTAATAGTATTATATTTTGTTTTGCTTAATATTTGTTTGTTATAATGGAACAAATAAAGGCTTTATCATTATTATATAAATATATATATATATATATATATATATATATAAATATATATATATATAAATATATATATGTATATACATATATATATATATATATATATATATATATATATATATATATATATATATTTATATTGCTAACCAATAAATACACACTATTGTAGTATAATAAACCTTTAATTAATTTGTTTGTTGAATTCCGTAACATTGGCGACAAACTCATTTCTTATCTTGTTTTTTTTTTTTTTTTTGTTTTTTTTACGGCGCATCGACATAATTCTTGGCCATTAGCGCCGAGATCCAGGGTGCAACCAGGAATTTTCTCAGCGAGACTTGAGATGAGAAAATTTCTGGCGCCGGTGGGGATCGAACCCACCATCTCCCGCTTATGAATCTAGCGCGCTAGCCACTAGACCGCGGGAGACCCCTTCTTATCTTGTTATTGTGAAAATGAAATAAGTTAAAATATTAAATTTGCAATTACAATTATTGAGGTCAATAATTGATATAAAAACTATCTTATCTTTTAAGTTGGACCAAATTACAGATAGTTTCAGAAGTTGATCAAAATAGGTTGAGTAGTTTCGGAGTTTTTCCCGAACATACATCGTATCACGAAATTTATATATATATATATATATATATATATATATATATATATATATATATATATATGTGTGTGTGTGTGTAAATTAAATTTATATTATACTTATACTTCCAACTTCTATGTTTTAGTTGGATATTTCTGACTAAAATCCATAGAAGTAACATCATACCTAGGTCCTTTCCAGCTCCAGATGTGTCTACATCGCTCCCTGGAGAGGTTCCAACTCTCCGGTTTCAGGTTCCTGTCCTGTAACAATAAACCCCACCCTTGATTTATCTATAGGTATTCAGGTTATGTTCACCGGTTGATTTGAATAAATTGAAAATATTGTTATGTGATCCGAAATAAATATTATGTAGAATTAAAAAAAAACACATCATCAACAACAACAAAAAAGTCCGTCACGCAGGAGCTGCATAACTAAGCACTTTCCTCAGAATTTTTGTAGTGTAGACTACATTACTGAATAATTTGCTGTAAATAAACTATATAAATAAAATAAAAACGTGAATAGTTCTGCTCATTTACATTTCTTATGAGAACTGTTCAATGATTAATTTTCTAAATAATTTGCTTTCAGAGTTATTTTAATACATGATACTGTACTACTTAATAAATACACAAAAACTTAATTTTCCGTCTTTTGATCTGACGCAGGAACAGGACACAGGCCTCCTAGTGGGAGATAGCGCTCCTCGCGGCGGCTTTGGGAACCTACGTCTGGCCGGCTAATTCTAATGAAACAGAGTTTAAAGTAAACTATCCTTTCTAATGGACCGATTTAATTCATTTTTACAACACTTCTTTGTCATGACATACCCACGACGTATACCGCGTTTTAGCGCGGTTCCTCCCTCCCCCATAGGGAGGAACCCCGCTTATAAGGTTGATACAATGAAACAATCCGGAAGTGCCGACTAGAAAATTTCGCGTTTCAGAACCCCTAGAAACCGAAAATAACGGTGGTTCAAATTTATATATATATATATATATATATATATATATATATGTATATATTTATTTATATATATATATATATATATATATATATATATATATATATATATGTGTGTGTGTTCGCTCTCTAGGTAGAAGACGAATGGTCCGATTGTGATGAAATTTGGTACACAATTGGTCGTCTAATTTGAAAGGTCAAGTTCGTTAGCCAGCAGAATCCGCCCACTGGAAGATTTTGGGCGTTTGGGGCGAAATTCGCGCAAAAAAAAATCGTAACGCTTACGTTTTTTAGTTCATAAGCTTGTAAGTACTCGTTTTATAGGCTTCTTGAGCTAGGAAAACGAATGAAACCATTTTCAAGGCGATAGCTTTAACCGTTTTCGAGAAAATTGGAAAAATAGTTTTTGAATACCGTTTTTGGTTTGGGTACTTAGAATCATGGGATTCAATTGAAACATTTTCTGCATGTTTTACTTTCATTAAAACTAATATGTTGAAATTTTTGTTACGTTTGGAGTTTAGGAAGGGTTAGGATAAAATATTTTATTAACAGACATAAAAAGTTTTGGTAACTTTGTATACTTTCCTTAATATCTCGAAAATGGTTAAGAATCTTGGGAAACGTAAGATGACCATTAGAAAGCTCACTTAATGCTCTTCAAAAATGGTTCTGATGAAAGTTTTGATTAGGCGATGTCAATCGGAGAATAAGTGCATAAAACTTTAAAGTAATTGATTTCGCTTATTCGAACTGTTCTTTTAGCACTTTCCTCCGAAGGAAAGTAGCTATTGAGGTTGGACTCATGACGGAATTTTTGAAAAATGTCTTCAAATCTTTATCGATCCTGCCTAGTAGACACCGAAAATGACCCCCGTTAAAATTTATATATATCTATATATATATATATATATATATATATATGTCTGTTAACACGATAGCGGCCAGAGTTTTTGTTTTTTCGTCACGAAACTTGGTTTATAGCATTCAATTAGCAAACGATTGAACGAGTTCGTTAACCACCAAAGTCGGTCCACCGGAAGGGGGGGTTTACCCCGAACCCAAAACACTAATTTGACTATGTCAGCCGTAATATTTGTTATATTTCAACGAAACTTGGTATTCGTAGTGGTAATATAGACAGAAAAGTGAGATATAAAAATGAACTAAATCGGTTCATTAGAAGGGGGGGTTTACTCCGGACCCACAATACCAATTCGCCACTGCCAGCCGTGATTTTTGGTATATTTCGACGAAACTCGGTATTCGTAGTGGTAATCCACAGGTGAATATGTGTTGTAAAAATAAACTAAATCGGTTCATTAGGAGGGGGGGTTTACTCTGGACCCACAATACCAATTCGCCACTACCAGCCGTGATTTTTGGTAAATTTCGACGAAACTCGGTATTCGTAGTGGTAATCTACAGTTAAATATGTGTTGTAAAAATAAACTAAATCGGTTCATTAGAAGGGGGGGTTTACTCCGGACCCAAATTCCTAATATACTCATACCGGTCGTAATTTCTGCTGTATTGTAACGAAACGCGGTATACGTCGTGGGTAACTCATGAGAAAGAAGTGTTGCAAAAATGAGCTGAATCGGTCAATCGTAAAGCGGGGGTTTAATTTGTAATATATTTCAATATAAAAGCCCGCCAAACGTAGGTTCACAAAGCCGCCGCAAGGAGCGCTTTCTACCACTAGGGTGACTGTATCCTGTTCCTGCGTTAGATCAAAATACGATAATATGAGTTTTTTTGTATTTATTACGTAGTGTAGTAGGTACCATGTGTAAACATAACTCTGGAAGCAAATTAATAATTGATCAGTTACTCATTACAAATTTAAAAGAGAACTATTCATGTTTTTATTTAATTTATGTAGGATATTTTAAGCAAATTGTTCTGGAAAGCAGTCTACACTACCCAAATTCTGAGGAAAGTGCTTAGTTATGCAGCTCCTGCGTGACGGACTTTTTGTCTTTGATTTTGGTACTTAGAATTATGGGATTCAGTTGAACATTTTCTGCATGTTCTACTTTCATCAAAACTAATATGTTGAAATTTTGGTTACGTTTGGAGTAAAGGAAGGGTTAGAATAAAATATTTTATTAACAGACAAGAAAAGTTTTGGTAACCTTTTATACTTTCGTTAGTATCTCGAAAACCGTTGACAATCATGGGAAGCTAAAGGTTACCATTCGAAAGCTTACTAAATTGTCTACAAAAAAGGTTCTAAAGAAAGTTTTGAATAAGCGATGTCAATCGGATAAATAAGTGCTTAAACTTTGAAGTAATTGATTTCGTTTATTCGAACGGTTCTTTTTGTCTTTGATTTTGGTACTTCGAATTAAGGGATCCTGTTGAAACATTTTCTGCATGTTCTAATTTCATCAAAACTAGTATGCTGAAAATTTACTTACGTTTGGAGTTAAGGAAGGGTTAAATTAAAATAATTTATTAATAGAGATGAAAAGCTTTGGAAACTTCGTATACTTTCCTTAATTTTTTTTTTTTTTTTTTTTTTTTTTTTTTTTTTTTTTTTTTTTTTTTTTTTTTTTACGGCACATCTACATCTAGGTCATTAGCGCCGACATCCAGGGTGTAGCGAGGAATTTCACCAGCGAGCCGTGGGATGATAAAATTCCTGCCGGAGGTTGGGAATCGAACCCTCCATCTCCCGCTTATGAATCCATGGCGCTAGCCATTAGACCACGGGAGACCCCGAGTTTCCTTAATATCTCGAAAACGGTTGAGAATCTTGGTAAACGGATGGTTTCCATTCGAAAGCTTACTAAATGCTCTAGAAAACAGGTTCTGAAGAAAGTTTTGATTAGGCGATGTCAAACGGAGAAATAAGTACATATAACTTAGAAGTTTGATAAACGATAATTGATTTCGTTTATTTATACGGTTCTTTTTGTCTATTTTTATTTCTTGTTATTTTGTTATTGCTTCTAGGAGGAGGATGTATTTCTCAATAAAACAGGGGAATAAATACAAATTCTTTGAACCTGTAACAGAACTTAAAACGTAAATATTCTCTGTGTAGAGTCAGCCCGGGTCGAGGTAGTAGGCCGGTTCAGGTAGGCTTTTATTGCACTTCATAAATCAAGATTCATTGTTCTCATCAAGCATTCTAGGACAGCTGACAGTTACCTTTACCTGTAGGAAGTCATGCAGCCAAATTCTATACTAGAAATATAATTATATTTTGTGGTTGAATGTGGCCGTAGTTCAATAAAAAATAACACTACTTTCTCATTTTCATGTACAATTTTATTTTGTTTAATTGCATTTAAAAGTAAAATGGATATGTTTGCACTGCAAGTTAAGTAAATTAGAAATATATTCGTAGAAGAGTCTTCGTAGACCGAAACTTGGGACGGCAGAAAGAGTAATTTCTGCTTAGGATAGTTTCATCCCTAGCCGAAAATCATGTTTTTGTTTTTTTTTCATATTTGTTTACATTAGGAATGATCCAAACAAAGTAATAACTGTTTCTATTCTAAGTCTACAAAATAACACTAGGGATATGAATGGAACCACGCTAAGATGACGCAGTTCCTGCGAGTCGGACTTTCGTTACAATACAGCAGAAATTACAACCGGTATGCGTATATTAGTACTTTATGTCCGGAGTAACCCCCCCCCCCTCCAAATGAAGCGATTTAGTTTATTTTTACCCATTTTCCTGTGTTGATTTCCACCAAGAATACCGAGTTTCGTTGAAATGTAACAAAAATTACGGCTGGTAGTGGCAAATTGATAATGTGGGTCCGGAGTAAACCCCCCCCCCCCTCGTAATGAACCGATTTAGTTTATTTTTACAACGTGTCTCTCTCTTTAGATCAACATAACGAATACCGAGTTTCGTTGAAATATAACAAAAACTACGGCTGGCATGGTCAAATTAGTGTTTTGGGGGGGGGGGGTAACCCCCCGGTGGACCGATTTTGTTGGTTAACGAACTCGTTCAATCATTTGCTAATTGAACGCTATATACCACGTTTCGTGAAGAAAAAACAAAAACCCTGGCTGCTATCGTGTTAACAGACACACATGTATGTATGTATATATGTATATGTATATGTATATGTATATGTATATGTATATGTATATATATATATATATATATATATATATATATATATATAAATTTTAACGGGGGTCATTTTCGGTGTCTACTAGGTAGGATCGATGGAGATTTGAAGAAATTTTAAAAAAATTCCGTCATGAGTGCAACCTCAATAGCTACTTTCCTTCGGAGGAAAGTGCTAAAAAAAACTATTTAAAATGGGATATGGTTTTAAAATTTTTCATTTACGAAATAAGAAAATAAACCCTTAATCATTACCCTAAGGGTCTGAATCTATAAATGCCAGATATTTTATAATAAATCCGATCCTCATAGCGGCCACCATTTAACAAATACTGGCCAATTTGGAAATGCACAAGTAAGTGATAGGGTATTATTAAGTACTTGACAAGGTATTAAGGGCCTAAAACTTGGCCCAATTATATGATATCATAACTTTCATAGGCAAACTGTTTTTGGGAGGAGCCGGGAACTTGGCCTCTATTTTTCATCTTTTTTTTTTTTTTTTTTTTTTTTTTTAAGTGTTTTCTTCACAAGAAAACTGATTAGTGAATCCAGCGCAGTTTATTAAAACAATAAGGTCATTGTAAGTAAACGTGAAACCGATCCATAACGAAGATCGATCCATATCGTAGAACGATCTTTGATCTTTTGAATCGATATGAACTCGCCTATATTTTTGTGGATCGATCTTTTCATTTCGATTTGAATCAATTCAAAAGTGTCCGTTTTTGGAGTTAATTTTTACGGCTTTTTATCCTTGATTTGTCAAAGAATGAAACCCTCTTCGCTTGTTCCAAACAAATTTTTGGTAAATGTAAGGACGCGGGGTTTCCACACCGATCGTTTTGAAACGTTGCACTATAACGTGTTTTGATGCACTAAACACGAATCCGTTAAAAAAAAAAGCTCGCTCTCCACTAGGAAAGAAGTTATGAAGCACTAAAGTTCACTGTTGTGCGGGTTCTGAAAGGTGATGTCGTCGATCCAAATGCAAACAAACGAATATGAAAAAATGCATCTTTCATTGTCCATCTTTAATAATTTCTGCTGGACTTATTTACGGCAAATTCTTCAATCTGACTTCACTCTATTAAAGGGAAAGTATTCCCCTGTCAAATGGTCAAATCTGCCGAATATTTGACTGTCCAAAAAAAAAGTTATGAATAAATAATTTTCCACTCTGAAAAGTGGTGATTTTCATATTCGTTAGTTTGCTTTTGTATCGACGATGTAACCTACTATGTTTGTCAACATGCGCATGCGCGGGTATGGAAAAGTCCGTAATAAGGATGTCTAATTGAAATTTACCATCAATTATTTCAATTGATCTCCAGTTATTTATTGAAAAATATTTTTTTTAAATAATAAACCATTCTTTAAATTTTTTCGCCCAAATTGACAATGATTTGTAAATAAATAGCTTATAAATATTTAAAATAACAGTTCTTCGTTTGCCAATCTTACATAATAGAATTCTATTAATTTTAGCGAGTTGGATTGACTAGAGTTTTGATATCTTCTTGAGCGAGTGTAGCGAGCGGAAACGCACAGCACGTATGCCCATAAGCGACATGTTACGACAGGTGAGGACGCCCAAATTTACAATGATTTGTGCATAAATAGTTTATAAACATTTCAAATAACAGTTCTTTGTATGCCAATCTTACATCTCCGCGCAAGCGCACGTTTACAAATACGTTGTTTACGTCAGCTTTCAGAACCCGCACAACAGTGAACTTTAGTGCTTCATAACTTCTTTCCTAGTGGAGAGCGGGCTTTTTTTTTTTAAACGGATTCGTGTTTAGTGCATCAAAATACGTTATTGTGCAACATTTCAAAACGATCGGTGTAGAGACCCCACCGGGTCTTCACATTTACCAAATTTTTTTTTAGTTTACATATGATAGTCGTCGTCTTTACTAGATGGGGGTGGAGTAAATATGGGCACACTTTCCTGATGTAAATATGGATCTTCATGTAAACGGTTGTTGAAATACCGCAATTTCCTCCAGGAACTTCATTTATCCGGAAACGAGATATATGCGATGCGATTTGCATCTTCCCTGAAAACATTCGAAAAGAGGTGTGGATGAAATGTGTTATGTGCCAAATGTGGGCACACTTAGATTTTTGAAGCTGAAGGAGCCAGTTATGCTTACCATTCCAGTAAATTAATTTTAATAATAATTGTTTTCATAGAATAAATTAATTCTTTATCATTTTGCATTGTTTTATCCAGTATTTAAATTATTTTTAGTAATTGTTTTGAGGGGGCATATATTTACACCCCATTTTTTCTGGTGCTCTTTCAAAAGCTTTCGTTTTCACAATAAAATAATTGATTTAAGCCATTGTTTTGCTTTCTCGTATTTATGCAACATTTTAAAGTTGTTTGTGATAGGCAATAATCTAGAATTTTTCAATATGAAAGAAGCTTTAAATCAAAAACAAAAGAGGGTGCCCATATTTTCGCCTCTTCCCCTATAACCTTATCTAATCGTACTTCATTTCGATTTGTATCGATTCGAATAATAAGTAGTCGATAATTAGTTTCTATGTTCTTACCTTCGGAATGTACAACATTGGGTCGTACAATTGGAACATCGAATCATCGAACAGGTAGGCATTGGGCAAGTAATAATTATTCCCAATTAAAATTATTATAATAGTAAAATATTAAAAACAATATAAAACGTTTTGAGAGTTGTGGCCACCAATATGGTTGTATCGGGTTTGTTTACGTAACTGGCTTTTTCCAAAACATCCACTCCCCTCCTTTCATAAGTCCATGATGATAACAGTCTATGACTTGGAAAAAAATATAACCGTAAAGCCTGATTAAAATTTTAAATGAATATAGATAGAATCGAGTTAGATAGATACATATATATTTATTTATTTGTGTAAGATACATCTTGTACAAATAATATCAATTTTAGACACTTTGTTTCTTTCCATTTTGAGTCTGGTAAATGCTATAATACTATTTCACAGCAAGTGACAACATAAATTTTGTATAGTTCTAAACTTAATATATAATAATAATTTACATCATTCATATATAATTTACATTAATAATTTAGATCATTCATATATTTATTTTACTAGCTGACTACCCGTGCTTCACCACGGCCGATAAGTATTTTTTTATATTGAGTTAAATAAGATATGATCATAATTATCGCTACTACATAATTTTGTACAGCTCATTATTGCACGGACTTTAAAGCTACTCAGGAAACACCATGTGGAGGTAACCATTTCCGTTGGCAAAAAAAAAATACAACAACCGCTTAAAAAGTTAAGTAAATAGAGACAAGTACACAGTGAAAAGCATAAAACTAACAAATTTGAAGTGTTAAGCACTTATCTCTTCGATTGACATCGCCGCACCGAACATTGCAACAGAATCTTATTTGTAGAGAATTTAGTGACCTTTCGAAAAGCCGCCTTCCACTTACTACGAGTTCCTAACCGTTTTCGAGATATTTTAGAAAATATACTGAGATCCGAAAACTTTGTATCACCATTCGTACATTTTTTTCCATATACTTCGTTTCTGAATACCCAAACAGAAAATTAGTTTTGAAAGGTATTTCTATCAATTTCTCTGGCAAATGGCTACAGAACTCGCTTAAAAAATGGTTTCATTCGTTTTCCTACGTTAAGGAATCTTTCGCGCAAATTGTGCTCCAAAAACCAAGTTCCAGTAAACCGAATCAAACTGGTTAATGAACTTGACCTTTTAAATGAGAAGAAAGATTTTTGTACCAAATGTTATCAAAATCAAACCATTTTTGAGCCGATGAGGAACTTCTTAATAATTCAAACCCCCCCTAAAAGTACTTAAACATTTGAATATTAAAACAACCTTTCTTAGCGAGTGTTTACACTCTAAACGTATTGTCCGTGGAAAATTTCAAATTTTTGTGTCAAGTGATTCGGGATATTATTACCTCGGATGGACCATCACCAGGTACAGCGTAAACTCTATGAGGGACAAAATCACGGTTTATTTATGGTAATTCAAGGACTGCCATCATAGTGGAAATTAACCTCAATTAAAAATAATACTATGAAATAGATAATGTGCGGTAACAGCTGTCCTGTTATCGGCCTAGCAACGCTTGCTGCCTAGGCTTGCATGTTCTAACCAACTCAAACTTTAAACCCCCCTAAAAATACTTAAAAATTCGAATATTAAAAAATCCTTTCTTAGCGAGCGCCTACGTTATATAGGACGTGTCCATGCAAAATTTCAAAATTTTCTGACCAGCGGTTCGGGCTGGGGGATGACAGGTCAGTGAGTGAGTGGTATTTGACAAATATATAGTAGATTACATATGTTATTTATATTAATCATACATTTATACTAAAACTTACTAAGATTAATTTTACAATTGTTAATATTACCTTAAATTTAACAGTATTGTCAAAATATGCCAATTAATATGCGCTTCAAAATAGAACAAAAAAAAAAACTACAAAAATTAAAACTGAAACTAAAAGATGGAAACTTGTTCATATTGTGGACCTACTCATTCACATTAAGAGAGTGAAACTTGTTACAGATATTCTCAATGAATTTATAAAGCCGATTCAATTCCTCTATGGTGGTTATATTTAACTTATTGCCAATGGTCTGAAGGTCCGAGGATGCAGAAGTGGATGAATTTAAAATATATTTTTTAAATCCATAGAATCGAGTTAAAAACATCAATATTTTAAAATGTAGTACAACAAACGTAAACTAACTGTCAACATCGTAATCTGACTGTCAACAAGGGGAAGGTTACGCGGGGTTGTCAGTGTTGCCGGCGTCACAATAATTTATTAATTAGTATTTAAATTTCTTCCCGCGGCTATGAGGTAATGCGAATATTACCTAGCCAAAAATAAGTTGTGTGTTTAAGAAGTGCCTACGTGGTGCCTATTTCGGTGTGGACTTATTTATAGACATTCATTAAATTATTATTTCATTTCTGGCAGTGGACTGTTTATTTATTTTTTTCTTTTATTCTCGAGAAGTCGATTATTATTATTTTTCCTTTATTAAGTGATTTATTTTTCATTATATAGACATTTATTTTTTTATCATGTTTATTTCATTTTTACCTGACACTCCTCTAAAAAGTCCGACTCGCAGGAACTGCATCATCTTAGCGCGGTTCCGTTCTTAACCCTAATGTCATTTGAAAATCTTAGAATAGAAATAAACTTCTTTATATATATATATATATATATATATATATATATATATATATATATATATATATATAGTCCGGCTTAATACTAGTTAGTATTAAGCCGGACTCCAGAGGGAGTACTTGGTAACGGGAGGACTTCCTTGCAAGAAGTGCCCCTGAAGAGGTGCGAAGAAAAGATGCACGAAACATGTCGGGCCCAATAAATAAAGTGGTGTAATAAAGGAAGACTGCTTTAATGACCCCATGCCTCCTAGGATAAAAATAATTTTGATATTTTGGGTCATCTATAAGAATAAATAATATATATATATATATATATATATATATATATATATATATATATATATCGTGAAAATTGTCAACATCCTCTCGAACATCTTGAATAAAAGTTATATTAAGGCGTCAGGAAAACCGGCAGTAGTAACTTACACAGAAGCGGAAATTACACAATCTAGCTCTCATTCTAAAGTAAAGCTCTATACATCAATAAAATAAAAGAAAAACGTGCATGGGCGTATATAAGGAGGGGGGGCTGAAGGGCTGCTCCCCCCCCCCCCCCCCGCAATCGGTAAAAATGTATCGTAAAAACCTTAAACGTAATTATAAGATCACTTAGTTCAGAAAAAAATAATTTCTTTTGGGCGTAATAGCGTTTTAATTGTCTAACTATTCCATGTTCTAGATTTTTATTACCCATACCCCCCCAAAATCCTTTCAGCCCCCCCCCAAATTCTCCCAGTCCCCTCCAAAATTATTTTCTATATAAGCGTGAACATCCTTCTCATTTACTGGCTTTGTTTTATTGAAAAAAAAATGCAATCAGAATAACAGCACCCAATTAAAAAAATAAGGCGTACAACATAAATAAAAATTAATAACTGAAGTAAACAGAGACACAAAAAGAGGAACTACTTCTCGAGTTTAATATTATCAAATGTCAAGCAGGCCATTTTGCGAGGCTTATGGCTGGGGCTGTAACGGTACTTAATGTCAGGACCTTAGAAAGAGGAGCAGGTAGCCAAACCATTGTTTCCTCGTCAAACTTCTAGCCGAGTCTGGCATATTATGTTGAATAAAACTAAAGATAATTCTGGAATCGCCTTTTCTCAGAAATGGTTAATCTAATGAAAAAAAGTGTGAAGACAAGCTTTGTACATAATTGCACAATCTACAATTTTTGTCTGAACTATTTTTACCATAAAACAAAACGTTTCGTTGAAAATTCCTAAAATATATATATTTATATATAAATATATACATATATATATATATATATATATATATATATATATATATATATATATATATATGTATATACAAATTTGAACCACTATCATTTTTGGTCTCTAGGGGTTCTGAAATGCAAAATTTTCTAGTCGGCACTTCTGGATTGGGTCAAGAGATCAACCTAATAAGCGGGGTTCCTCCCTATGGGGGAGGGAGGAACCGCGCTAAAAAAGATCGATTCTGATCGCCCATCTTGACCTATGTCCATTTATGCACCTTTTCCTCCCCCTAGGTGGGACAATATTTACAGTCACTTCCAGAGCGAGCTACATCACCCAGACACCTCAATCACCCAATAAGTAGGAAGCTGAGGATAGTCCTGATAAGGCGACCTATTCCAGAAATAGCCATCTGATATTCCATCCAACAGCTGGCAGACAATACTTCAGAAGATAAATCTATCCTAGACATCCTTTATCCTGTAGTATTCGTTTTTACAGGCATGGCTTTCCAAGACAATGATGGATCACTCATAATAACATAAGTCCCCTTTATTCTAGTGTTATTTTTATATAACTGGATAATGTTATACAGGAGATCAAAAGTGTCAGTACCATCCTAGGAGACGTAGCCTATCAGATTGCACTTATGAAATAGTTTCTTATGAATAAGTTACAAATATCAAATCTTCATCGATCCTCGGAGTATATATATATATATGCGTGTGTGTCCACACAAAGAGCCACACGGCTAAGACCAAAAATTACCGCTAAATTTTAGCGCGGTTCCTCCCTCCCTCCATAGGGAGAAACCCCGCTTATAAGGTTGACCTCATGACGCAATCCGGAAGTGCCAACTAGAAAATTTTACGTTTCCGAACCCCTAGAGAACGAAAATAACGGTGGTTCAAATTTGTATATATATATATACCTTTGTCTATTCGCGCTCTACCTCAGTGAATAATGGCCCTATTTTGATTAAATTTGGTCAAAAATCTTTCGTCTAATTTGAAAGGTCCAAGTTGTTAATCAGCAAAATCCGTCCACCGGGACATGGTTTTTGGAGCGAAAAAAAAAAGCGTTTCACGAAAAGAGACCCGAAGGACCTATACAGGCTTTACTCAGAGAACCTCGAGAGGTTCTACAAGGTATTCTAGAAATAGCTAAACAGAGGTTTTACCGTTGTTAAGGTGTTAACAAGGTATTCATAATGTAGAACTTATTTTTTACAAGTCACAAGACGTTACGTACACGAAAAAACAAAACTACAATATAAGAATGTTAAACGTCCTTGGAAATAAACTCCCCACGACGGAGGGTTACTCCAACGTGGAAAACTAAGATAATAACTATAGATATTGGGATCGATTTAACGCAAATAAATCTACAGAAACGAAATCTTTTCTTCAGCACACTCTAACTCCTAGTAAAAGAAACTGAAGGGTCTTTTTGCGAAGACCACATCCAGTTACTTTTGAAGTAGCAGTAGTGATTTATAACAGTTACTCGTACTCACTGATAAGCTTTCTGATTAGCTAATACGTTCTTTGCTGGTTATCTACTACTACTTGACTCGTTATCTACGGTTATAATCCATATTAGATAATGGCAAGAAATATTTATTAATAAAAAGGTTAATATGATCAAAATCAATTCTCTCAACTATGAAATAAGTTATTAAGCATTAAAGTTGATTGTTTTGCAGGTTATGAAGGATAACAAACAACGATATTTGTAAACAAACATATTTTACTCCTTTTTAGCACTTTCCTCCGAAGGAAAGTAGCTATTGAGGTTGGACTCATGACGGAATTTTTGAAAAATGTCTTCAAATCTTTATCGATCCTACCTAGTAGACACCGAAAATGACCCCCGTTAAAATTTATATATATATATATATATATATATATATATATATATATATATATGCATATATATATATATATATATGTGTGTCTGTTAACACGATAGCGGCCAGAGTTTTTGTTTTTTCGTCACGAAACTTCGTATATAGCATTCAAATAGCAAACGATTGAACGAGTTCGTTAACCACCAAAGTCGGTCCACCGGAAGGGGGGGTTTACCCCGAACCCAAAACACTAATTTGACTATGTCAGCCGTAATATTTGTTATATTTCAACGAAACTTGGTATTCGTAGTGGTAATAAAGAGAGAAAATTGAGATATAAAAATGAACTAAATCGGTTTATTAGAAGGGGGGGGGGGTTTACTCTGGACCCACAATACCAATTCGCCGCTACCAGCCGTGATTTTTGGTATATTTCGACGAAACTCGGTATTCGTAGTGGTAATCTACAGTTAAATATGTGTTGTAAAAATAAACTAAATCGGTTCATTAGAAGGGGGGTTTACTCCGGACCCAAATTCCTAATATACTCATACCGGTCGTAATTTCTGCTGTATTGTAACGAAACGTGGTATACGTCGTGGGTAACTTATGAGAAAGAAGTGTTGTAAAAATGAGCTGATTCGGTCAATCGTAAAGCGGGGGTTTAATTTGTAATATATTTCAATCGAAAAGCCCGCCAAACGCAGGTTCACAAAGCCGCCGCAAGGAGCGCTTTCTACCACTAGAGTGACTGTATCCTGTTCCTGCGTTAGATCAAAATACGATAATATGAGTTTTTTTTGTATTTATTACGTAGTGTAGTAGGTACCATGTGTAAACATAACTCTGGAAGCAAATTAATAATTGATCAGTTACTCATTACAAATTTAAAAGAGAACTATTCATGTTTTTATTTTATTTATGTAGGATATTTTAAGCAAATATTTCTGGAAAGCAGTCTACACTACCCAAATTCTGAGGAAAGTGCTTAGTTATGCAGCTCCTGCGTGACGGACTTTCTCTTTCTCTCTCGTTTATGGATATTTTACCTTTATTAAGCATTACATGCTATGCGTTTCCGCTCGCTCAAGAAGATATCAAAACTCTAGTCAATCCAACTTGCAATTAATAGAATTATATTAATTGTAGCGACTCTAGTCTATCCAACTCGCTAAAATTAATAAGATTCCATTAATTTTTCTGAGTAAGAAACCAATCCCTTTTTCTTTGTCAGGAACATCGCGAACTAATAGTAAAAGACTCATTTTTTCTCACTAACATAAGCAGAGCTTTTAAATAAACAAAAGCTAATGCACTGTTGAAGGTTACTTTACTCCTAGCAAGAACCAATGCAATTGGTCATCGGAATCCTACAATAGGAGTGCAAAGGAGTTATGCGCATGCGCTGAATCACTGATACAATCACTACTGCTACTTCAAAAGTAACTGGATGTGGTCTTCGAAAAAAGACCCAAACTGAATATTATAAATAAAGCAAACTTAGAGTCTATTTTCTATAGGTTATTTTTATTTTTTTAAATATATGTATATATGATGTACATGTGACCTTAACATTTAATTTTCTTATAGGTTGCTGGCAAACGTGACCCACACCAGGAGATGGAAGCCCAAATGTGGATTGAACAAGTTATAGGAGAGCGATTTCCAGATGGTCAGTAAAACATAAGCACATAATTAATATTTTAGAAAATTGTAATAATTTAATATATGCATAAATACACCTTAGGACACTCCATATACTTCAAATAATATTATAATTATTTCTAATGAGGCGCACTTGATCTTTGTATTTTGTATTAGCCCATTTCCATGAAGAGGTTTCATTCGTGAAATTTCATAATGTTTTTAAAACTTCTTTGATCGTACAAACTAAATCCCTACCACAAACAAAAGAACCAGGTAGTGCGCACGCAGCTCTCCTCAAGCCATGCCCCTTCTGGTTCTTTTGTTTGCGGGCGGACTATAGGTCTCTTTCTATCACGGTATTATGTATCTAAAGTAAATACTCTTTAATATAGTAGGTAATTACTTTCCTATTACCATGTGATATTAACCCCAACTGAATCTTTTGTTGCTTTCAGAGATACCCTACGAATTGGCTCTCCGTGATGGAATAATCCTGTGCAAGCTGATGAACCGTCTGTTGCCAGGCTGCATTCCAAGGATCAACTACTCAGGCGGTGATTACAAAATGATGGACAACATCAACCAGTGAGTGATATGTCAATCAGACACAATCAATATGTCAGACTGTGTGATATGTCAGACTGATAAAACAATCAATAGAAAACTTTTTACAGAAACACTCGCTACACTTGATTAGTTTTCATGAACTTAAGGGGCCCATTGGTGGCGTACATATGAGATTACCGTGTTTTTCCAGTCTTCTAAAGTTGACCAATTTTGATAATATTTAGCGAAAAAGTAACGTTCGTTGTTTAAAACGAAAGGTCAAATTCGTTAACTGGCGCCCCCCTCGCCCCGAAACAAAATGCTACAATGGTTTCCTTTAAGCCCTGAAGTTAAGCAGCGTCGGGCGTGGCTATTGCGTGGCTGGGTGACCGTATTTCAGGGAAATATACGTGCCGTTGGCATTATAAAAGGCAGCGCTAGCCTGTTGATAGTCAGGCGCTAAGACCTAACTTTTGATAAGCCTTAAAAATTAAAAAAAAAAAAAAAAACGTACCTTGCGCTCCTTGAGCCTTCTGCCGATATTCGAAGATCATGAAACATGCTTGGGGGCTCATTTTTCGCATGTTTGAGTTTGCTAATTTTTTCTCTTCGCCATTTCAATTTCTGATACTCTGAATGCGCTTGTAATGCGCATTCAATAATAATGCGCTTTCAATAATAATGCGCTTTCAATAATAATGCGCTGAATTGTTTATGTTCCAAATGACAACAGGCATAAGCATTGTATGGAAACACACCAAAATTCCGCAGTTCTTCCAATTCTGACTTTTAACAATTATTTTGCTGGTCTTAGAATGCAAATAATTGTTATATTTGTTAAAACCAAACCCTTCTTGAACGAAGTTAATATTTATTAAGTAGATTAGGTAGGGAGAGTATTTAATGAAATATCTGAATTCACATTCACCACAACAATAATAATTTTGGCCTCTTTTCAATCATTGTTCAGTATTTAAATTTAAATTTTTATTTTTTATTTAACGGCGCATCGACAAATCTTGGCCATTAGCGCCAACATTCAGGGTGTAGCCAGGAATTTCCTCAGCGAGCCGTGAGATTAGAAAATTCCTGCCGCCGGTGGGGATCGAACCCATCATCTCCCGCTTATGAATCTAAGGCGCTAGCCACTAGACCACGGGAGGCCCCTTTAAATTTAATTGTAACTACTTTTACATTGACCAGAACAATATAAATTATTGTTCCTCATCAATCAATCACAAGTATTTCAATGAACTATCTGTTTTTACATTCATCACAACGATTAATTATTGCCTCTTCTCCATCATTCCAGTTTTCAAATATTTAATTAGTTCTACATATGCTAGAACAATAAGAATTATAGTCTCTTCTTGATTATTATTCGGCCTTTAAAGTAAATTGTGACTGCTTCACCACAATATTGGTTATATATTTTTTTTTTTTGTTTTGTTTAGGTGCATCTACTACTAAGGTCATTAGCACCTATTGGTTATATTGTCTGAATTGTTAAAGTTCAATCAATTAACAGCTTTTACGTTCTAAATCTCACGTATAAGCATCATTATATGGAAACACGCCAAAATGACGCGGTTCTTCCAATTCGGACTTTTTAACAATTATTTTGCTGGTCTTAGTAAAAAAAAAGCAATCAATCGTTATATTTCTTAAATTGTTGCCTTCTTGAAAGAATTTAATATTTATTAATTAGATTAGGTGCGCTTGGGAGAGTACTGCATCGAGATTCTCTCATGGAGGTAATAAAAAAATGTGAATTGTGACGTAAAGAAGTTGATTTAGGAATTATCTCTTTGGCGATTGGAAACTCCTAGCTCTCGATCAACAGGTGGAAGCTTCAAACAGACAGCGTTAGCTCCCCAGTTTTGCTGTGCTCCTAATCCACAGAGCTCCGCCAGCGGATGCCTGAGCTGTCACTTTTGATGGACGTTCGAAGCCTGTCCCCGGGAAGATTCTTTCCGATCCACTTGTCTCTTCGTCATTTTCTCAATGCCTAAAGGGAAAGCAGGAGGATTGAGGAAAAATTCCCGCAGTTTGGGGAAATGCTATTAGGAGACCAGGAGTTGCTAGGAGCTTCAAGGACAGTAGCTTGTAGGGCAGGATTTTCCATTTTCCAGACTCCTGGAGTCTACAGAGCTACAATGATTGAAAACCGAGGAAATTAACATAATGCGAAATGTTCATCATAATTCAATGAAAGGTGATAATAGATTACATCAATTTCCCATAAACTAGTGCTCTCACACTAATTAATAATTTGACAAATTTAATTTACAATTTCCCAGTTATTTTATATTTATTGCTACATTATCCAGTACTATATTAATTATTGTTTCTCCTCAATCATTCCTTAGCATTTCAATTAAATGGTTAGTTCCTCGCCCATCATCAATTATTATCTCTTATTAAACAATATCAACATTTTAGTCACCAGAACAATATCAATTGTTGCTTTTTATCAATGATTTCTAAGCATTTTAATACTTTAGTGATTTTTATATTATTCATCAGAACAATATGAGTTATTGACCCAGAATTTAATTTAAATAACCGGTTTTACATTCGCCAGAACTCCAATTAAATTCTGGGTTTAGATTCACCAGAACAATATAAGTTATTGTTTTTCTCAATTATTCCCCAGCATTTTATTTAAATAACATTGATTTTACCCTATTTCCGAATGGATGATAAGCACGCTGTGTACCCAAACGTAAGAAACCCAACGTAATTGGGCAGCCCATTTTATTTTTTTGTAATAAAGTTTTCTCTTCTCACCAGAACAATATAAATTATTCCCCAGCATTGTATTTAAATAACTGGTTTCACATTCACCAGACCAATATATATTATTGCCTCTTTTTAATCATTCTTCAGCATTTCAATTAAACTGTAACACCTTTTACATTCACCAGAGCAATATTAATTATCGTTTCTCCTAAATCATTCGCCAATATTTAAATGAAATATTTGATTATATATTCATCACAACAATATTAATTATTGGCTCTTTTCAATCTTTCCCTAGTTTTCAATAATATAATTGCCCTACCTACACCAGAACAATAATAATTATTGTCCCTTTTCAATCATAGTTCAGCATTTCAAGAATAGAATATTTTGTTTTTAAAGGAATTAAGATTCCTTGGAATTTATAGGATATACAAATAGTTCTTTTGAGTTTTTAGGGAACTAATTTAAAAAAATATATAATTCCTTGTTGCAGATTTCAAAAGGCTTGTATTAAATACGGCGTACCAGATGTAGACCTCTTTCAGACAGTAGATCTGTTCGACCAGAAGAATATTGCAACAGTAACAATGACAATATTCGCCCTTGGAAGGACGGTAAATATCATTAATTATCTTTTTTAGCACTTTTCAATGAAATTTAATTATTCAATCAATCAATCAATATATTTGAACCAATACATAAAAGTATTATTTACAAATGGTTAAGGGAGAAAAAAAAATACATTAACAAAATAAATATAAAAACAAAACAAAAATAGGAATAAATAAATAAAAGTAAACTGAGAATGAATTAAAAAAAAAAATTATTGCAAATGAAAGAAGTCTTGATAACAAATGTAATTATTAAAGTTGCAATAATGAATGAATTGTTGAAAAATTACTCCTTAAACCCTTCTCCCACAGGGTATTTTTCAGTGCACATATCACAAGGCGGTATCAGATACGACACGTAGTATAAAAAATAACTATGTTAATTGGGTTGAAATGAATACAAGTTAAATAAAAGAACGGTATATTCATTATAAACATATTTATAATTGGTTACAAAAAAAATTTTCTTATAAGAACAAACAATATCTTTTTTTAATTTCTCGCATGGCAGGACGGACATATTATTCTTTTGTGTTCGACACAAATATTCTTATTGCACTGAAGTCTGGTTTTCCCTCGTGTTATTTTGGCTTCCACGGAAGGAACATTTTCCAAATCTTTCTGAAGTTGAAGGAATTGGTGGTGGATGTGTGCGTTCGCTAGGAGATGTACCTAGGATGCTGAAGATATAATCTCGGAGTTTTTTCAGAATGTGGAGACTTTACAACCTTTCATTCGAGTAATTTTTCTGACTTAGAGTGCACAGGAAGTGAGGTACTATTCTCTAAATCGTTTTTATTTCACTATCCGTTTTGTCACTTTGAAATTTTTCATCAGTTCCTTCAGCCTCTTTCCGGGTCAATTTTCGGAGAATTTCTTCATCGATAACAAAGGGCTTTACTACCGTGTAAGACAACGGTAAATAGTCATGAATAAAGTCTTTGAGCTCTACATGCATGATGAAAAAGTTGCAACGTATATCACAAGACGGTGTCGTATCTGACACTGAAACTAAGTTCGCCACAGATATATGAAAGTTACGTGACTGAATAAAGGTCAATGACTTACCTTTCTTGTTTATTGACTAGAGGACTACTGATAGAAAGGGTAATTCACAGTTTAACCCTCAAAATATGCACAGATAATCACCGTAGATGAAAGTAAAAGGAAATTGTTGTATTCGTCACATACTTGTGGTAGGAGGCTTAATTCTTCCAACATGCTAGATATAAAAAATTTATGCTGGTCACCCATTAGAATGTATTTATATATGTATGAAGGCTGGGACATGGAGTACACAGTGCCCCATGCCTACTTTGGTAGGTGACCTCAATTGGAAGCAACTAGATGAAAATGAAGAAAAGTAAGTTCTTTCTTACAGTTTTACTTTGTTTGGGCTAGTTAGGAGGTGAACTTATCAGAACCCCAGAATTTTTGGATTTTCACTTATATCTCGGAAACGGTGTGGGTATATAACGTTTGAAAAAAAATACATAAAATGGTAAAGTAATATATATTATTGAAGGGCACTTAATGCTCTACAACTCTATAACCGAGATTTATTTTTTGGGTTCATATTTTTCCCAAAATGACAGACTTTCAAGAGTGAATATCTCAACAACTAAAGTTATCTTAAAAAAACTTGATTAAGTAGAACTTGTTGCAAATTTAATCAGCTTTCATTTGTTCTAGAATGGTCATATCGCTAGCATGCAGGGTTTCTGAGATATAAGTGAAAACCCGAAAAATGAGACCTTCTAAACCTGCCTCCCCCCAGCTCAAAGGCTACATGTGGGGGCTTTTGATATGTTCACCTCCTAACTAGCCCAAACAAACTTACAAAGTCAAAAATTTTGTTCCAAACATTTCTATCTATAATTGTTCGTTGCCTGGACTGTATCTAAAATTAGTCAAATACAAATTGAAATGTTTGTCTTCCATTGTTTCCAGTGCTACAAGCATCCAGAGTGGCGAGGTCCCTGGCTAGGCCCGAAACCAGCGGAGGAGAACAGAAGAGAGTGGACGGAAGAACAGCTTAGAGCTGGTGAAGGTGTGATCGGCCTACAAGCTGGACAGAACAAAGGAGCCACGCAGGCTGGACAGAACTTTGGAGCTACACGGAAAATACTACTTGGAAAGTAAACGCATATGAAACTTTCCAAACAAAACTTATCATTCTATTCATTATCCAGAGTAATTGTTCTACATGCTTTTCTAAATAACTTATTTAAAGAAAATTATATCTTATTTTCCTTACAATAAGTAATATAAACAATGCATAAAATACATACTTTAATCGTTGCAATACTTTAAGTTTAATTGTGGTTGTAAATTATTTACCAGCACCTTATTATTGTTGTAAATTTCTGTAAAACGTAGTAATTTATTGAAATTTTTAGATATTGTGAATGTATGCTTTAAAATTATATGATTTTTCTAAATGATTATTTTTTTCTTCGTCTTAAACCTTTCATTATAATCAGGGATCAAAACAGTTATTTTATTTATCGAAAAACAACTGTTAAAAAAGCTTTTATTTTATAAGTTAAAAAATAACTGTTAAAAAAAACTTTTATTTAAAAGTTTTAAGAGTAAAAGTTATTTATGAACTCCTAAAATTAAGTACATGGAAATAAATGTTAATGTAATACTTTTATTTTTTTCAATCTGAAATAAAAGTATTCAGTATTTTAATAAAGAATTTTAGTGTTTTTTGGCTTACAGTAACTGGAATACTGGAAGAAAGAAAATACACACTTCCATACCTATATTAACTATCACTTATCCTACACCCCCAGCCCAGCCACTCAAGTTAGTGTTGAAAGAGCCTTTTCAACCATATCTATATTAACTATCACTTATCCTACACCCCCAGCCCAGCCACTCAAGTTAGTGTTGAAAGAGCCTTTTCAACCATAGCTATATTAACTATCACTTATCCTACACCCCCAGCCCAGCCACTCAAGTTAGTGTTGAAAGAGCCTTTTCAACCATAGCTATATTAACTATCACTTATCCTACACCCCCAGCCCAGCCACTCAAGTTAGTGTTGAAAGAGCCTTTTCAACCATAGCTATATTAACTAGCACTTATCCTACACCCCCAGCCCAGCCACTCAAGTTAGTGTTGAAAGAGCCTTTTCAACCATAGCTATATTAACTATCACTTATCCTACACCCCCAGCCCAGCCACTCAAGTTAGTGTTGAAAGAGCCTTTTCAACCCTAAAGTGATAAAATAAAATGATTGTAGATAGAATCTAAATTCCACATACTTATAGGATATATTATTATTGAAATGGAATTAATTCTTCAAAATAAGTGAAATGTTCTTTGTTTAATTTTATTAATTTACTGAAATATATTTGTTGACAAAAAACAAAAAATATACATTAGTAGCTTTAATTTATTCCTTTATTTCAATAACAATTACTTTAAAACTTTTATTTTTTAAGTTGAAAAATAACAGTAAAAAAAAATTTTTTAAAAAACGTTTGTCCCCAAAAAGTTATTTTCAAACTTTTACATTTTCAAAATGAAAATAGAAGTAAAAGTTTAAAAAATACCTTTTTAAAATAAAAGTTAACAATTATTTTTGACCCCTGATTATAAGGTATCAAGTCATCCCATAAGTGGTGTCGGTTTTTAATATTCTGTCTGTTTATGTTCCCTCCTTATCAATTTATTTTTGTTTATTATAGCATTAAATAAACTGATATTTATCATGTTTTAAAACTTATTTATTCTTTGCTGAAATGTCCTTTGAAATGTATCTCCTAAGACCCCACTTACACCACGTTATGCTTTGGGAATTCGATAAAGGAGAAAATGCTGCTTCAACTTATCGAAAACTTGTAGAAATATATGGTGAAAATGTCATTAGTGAGTGACAAGTGCAGCGGTGGTTTGAACGATTTCGAGCTGGAAACCGCAAGCTCGAAGACGAGCCAAGAACAGGTAATCATCACCCTTCCGTGATTTTGAACGTAATCACAACCTTTTCTGTAATTACAACTGTATTCCCAAAAAATTTTATTTTTATAAATTACAATACTATCACCGGATTCTTACAAGCAATTGCCGTATTATCAACGGATGGCAAAGTCTCAACTCCTCATTACCTTCATGTGAATAGTTTTCCAATTCTCCAGCTCAGATCTGTTGTCCCTCCACAACGATGAAAGAAACTTTTAAACAGAAAATAAATGAAATATTACAATTGAAATACATTTTTATTCATTTACTAGCTGACCCGGCGAACTTCGTACCGCCTAACAGTCAATTCTTTATCTCTTTTTTAATACTTATTCTGCTGTTTGGGACACCCGGACAGCTAGTAAGATAAAAAAAAAAAAAACTTAATAAGTCGACAATTAAATTATGTAAAAAAATTATAAAACACTAAAATTCTTTTAATAGTCACTAAAAAACCACAATCAAAATTACAATATCAGATTTCTTATTATGATACCTACTTATTATATTTCATTTTATTTTTACTTATTCTAAATTAAGTTTCACTTTTATTGTAGTAGTTAATGGTACACAATATTTTTTGTTTCATTACCTGACGCGTAAATAAACAGAGCAGATGGTTTTCCAACACGGGAACAGGCAACATACAATTGACCATGCGAGAAACATGGGTTTTCTAGATTAATACCACAAACACTTAATGACTGCCCTGGGATTTGTTTATAGTCAAACTGAGTTCATAGGTTCAATAGCAACACTGCTGAAGGCACTGTAATGAATTCAAAGCAGCTCGATTCAAACTTGCACCATTATTAGTCGAATGTCGCGCTTCACGGGTCTGTCTTAACCGAATTCTTTCACGTTCATTGCGATCTTCACGTTCCTGGGCTGTACGATTAGATTGATAATTAATTTGATGCGTTACATTTCGGGTTCTTCTGCCTAAATTTGTCCGCCGCCTTATAGGAGGCATATTTAATAAGTCACAAACACACAACACTTTAGTAATTTTATAGAAATTTGCGGCTTTTAGATTTAGTAATATTATAGATGCACAGCAAAGAGATGTTTACATTTCAAGTGACATTTTACCACAGACAATTTACATTTTACCATAGTCAATTTGTTTTTGAGTAATGTTACCATCGTATAAATAGTGACAAATATTGACATTAATATTTATACAATACTAATGTCACTCAATCGTTTTGCCTTCCCAGAACCCCTCCACTAAACTTTATGGTATAGTATTAAAGTTCAAATTGACCTTTAAGTATTATTACGAATCTTTTATACGGGAATATAGAAAAGTGGAGTCTTTTTTACTTCGTTAATGCAAATATAAATTAATTTAAATTGCATTATTAACATGAGATTCTAATGTCACCTAGTGATTACATGTTCTTAATTATTTAATTTTTTTTGCTTATACACAAATAACCAAATATGTTAAAAAATATTATAATTGAGAACGTATGTTTTTATTTAAAAATGAATTTGCGTTAAGGAAGTGAAAAAGACCCGAAAAGTGTTGTTTTTAGACTTTTTCAGGCAATTTTTTAAATTTTTCTCTCCGTAAGAACCATCCTCATAGTTCAAGGAATATTATAAAAAAAGAATTAGCGAAATCGGTTCAGTTGTTCTCGAGATTTGCGCTTACCAACACATTTAGCGATTCATTTTTATATAATAGATTTAAAAATAAAGAATATGGTCCAATTAATTACAAAGTTGGGAGAGTTGTTTAATGCCTAAATTTCTTCAGAAAATTAATTTTAACTCATGACATGTCAATTTTCTGACTTAGCTCCAACATATTGGATTCATGCACTTTATGATGTATTGATGTGGCACTACTCGTTGAGGCTGTAAGCCTATTTATTTATGAAATGTTCCCCTGAATAGACACCACAAAGGAGTGAAACATATCGGAAAAAAGAATAACTATGTGAATTGATACCAGGGACAGAAACTGTTATCTCTTTTTTGTGAAAACATTTTGATAAATCAGAATTTTATCTATAAAAGTAATTTTCAAATAGTCATTTAAAAATCTTTTCATTAAAAATTGTTAGATATCGTTTCATTTTAATTTCTATAGACTAGAATTTTTTTTAATAAAAACTCTCTTGAGCTCTATTTAAACAAAGTTCAACTCGTAGGAACTGTGTCATCTTAGCACGGTTCCGTTCATATCTCTAGTGCTATTAGTAAAGGAATAGTAGCAGTTATTGGTAGGGTTTGATCTTTTGTGAAAAATATAAAATAAAATCTCGAATAGAAAATAGATTTAAGGCGCCACAAGAGGAAACTGACTGTTTCATGGCGACTTCCCCCACCTTCTCAACGTTTGCTCTTGGACACATTCTAACAATGTTTCACATTTTCTTACCTTGTTTTAGTCGAATACTCGTTTTTCTGTTAAGTACAGTTGAAATTAGGAACAGCCAGTTAAACATTAGATAAACAGATACAAAGACCCTTTCAAAAGACCAAAACTAACAATTGCGAATTTTCAAATCATCTTTCCTGCGAATGACATCACCCCATCGAAAATTACATGAGAACCTCTTTGGTAGGGAATTTAGTAAGCTTTCGGCTTTTTGGCCACCTTCCACTAACCACGATTTCCCAACCGTTTTCGAGATATTTTAGAAAGTATACAAAAATCCCAAAACTTTTCATGTCCATTAATGAAATATTTTATTTCTAGTACTTCCTTAATTCCAAACGAAACCAAAATTTACCTGTCATAGATTAGATAAATATCTAACGTCTGGAAGAAGTTCCAACTGAATTAATCGTTTCTGAATACCCAAACTGAAAATTAGTTTGGAAAAGTAGGTGTTTCAATGTTTCTCGAAAACGGTTACAGCTATCGCTTTAAAAATGGTTTCATTCTTTTTTCTACGTTTAGAAAGCTATAAAACGGTAACCTGCAAGAATATGAACCCGAAAACGTAAGCGTTACAATTTTTTTCGCGCGAATGTCGTTCCAAAAAGCATCTTCCGGTGGACGGATTCTGCTGGTTAACGAACTTGACATTTTATATTAGACAAAAGATTTTTGTACCAAATTTCATCAAAATCGGTCAATTTTTGGGGCAGCTAAAGCTCGTTGTCTGTTCGAGCTCTAGCTGCTATATATATATGTATATATATATATATATATATATATATATATATATATATATATATATATATATGTATATATATATATATATATATATATATATATATATATATATATATATATATATATATATATATGAGAATTCTAGCCACTAAACATGCCAACAGGAGCGCAAACTCTCGCTAGTGCTGACTGCAGCCTAGAGAGGTATATATACAGCCAGCCTCTGGATTGTGGGAGGGAGGGCCGAAGTCTCCAACAGTCTATAGAACCTGATATCGTCATATAATTGTAGTGTATAAATAAGTTGTACATAATTTTAGTCAGTAAGATACGAGTCAGTAATGTTAGGGGCGGCTTTGTCCTCCTTTTTACTAAAAAATACAGAATTCTTGCCACAAAACACGTTCCTAGGAGCTTAAACTCTCGCTAGTGCTGTATGCAGTACAAAGTTGTACATAGTCTTAGATACTTAGGAGTGGTGTCTTAGCGCCACTCCTCTTGGTGCTATTAGCGCCGGGCTATCTAGAGGTTACCACCTTTATAATGCCAACATCGGAGACCCGGTAGCCGTGAGGGTTAAGGCGTGAGCTCTTAACACTCCGTGCCAAAGGTCACGGGTTCGATTCCCACTAGGGGCGGTGGCTTTTCTTTCGAAAAAGAAAAGGCATCACCCCTATCCTGGCTAGAAAAGGGTGGTAACCTATAGATAACCCGTCCTAAAATTCGTAGTTAATAATAAATGGACGTTAAAATTTAAATAAATAAATAATGCCAACATCACGTGGTCGGTCACCCATTCAGGTACTGACCACGCCCGACGTTGCTTAACTTCGGTGATCTACGGGAACCGGTGCATTCAACGTGGCTATGGCCGTTGGCAGGAGTGGTATTGTCCTCCTTTTTTACTGAAATCGACTGAATTCTAGCCATAACAACCTCCAAAGGAGCTTAAACTCTCGCTAGTGCTGACTGCAGCCTAGAGTGGTATATATAGAGCCAGCCTCTGGGTTACCGGCGGGAGGGCCGAAGTCAACAACAGTCTGTTAACCTGATATCGTCATAAAAAACCTAATTTATTTACATAAGTTGTACATAGTCTTCGTAAGATACGAGTCAGTACTGTTAGGGGCGGCTTTGCCCTCCTTTTTACTAAAAAATACAGAATTCTAGCTACAAAACACGTTCCTAGGAGCTTAAACTCTCGCTAGTGCTGTCTGCAGTACAAAGTTGTACATAGTCTTAGTAAGATACGAGTCAGTACTGTAAGGGGCGATACTGTCCTCCTTTTTACTGAAATCTACAGAATTCTAGCTACAAAACACGTTCCAAGGAGCTTAAACTCTCGCTAGTGCTGACTGCAGCCTAGAGTGGTATATATACAGCCAGCCTCTGGGTTACCGGCGGGAGGGCCAAAGTCACCAACAGTCTGTTAACCTGATATCGTCATGAACAAGCTAATTTATTTACATAAGTTGTACATAGTCTTAGTCAGTAAGATACGAGTCAGTACTGTTAGGGGCGGTACCGTCCCCCTTTTTACTGAAATCTACAGAATTCTAGCTACAAAACACGTTCCTAGGAGCTTAAACTCTTGCTAGTGCTGTCTGCAGTACAAAGTTGTACATAGTCTTAATAAGATACGAGTCAGTACTGTTAGGAGTGGTATTGTCCTCCTTTTTACTGAAATCTACAGAATTCTAGCTACAAAACACCTCTCAAGGAGCTTAAACTCCCGCTAGTGCTGACTGCAGCCTAGAGTGGTATATATAGAGCCAGCCTCTGGGTTACCGGCGGGAGGGCCGAAGTCAACAACAGTCTGTTAACCTGATATCGTCACGAACAAGCTAATTTATTTTTTAATAAGTTGTACATAGTCTTAGTCAGTAAGATACGAGTCAGTACTGTTAGGGGCGGTATTGTTCCTCAATTTACTGAAATCTACAGAATTCCAGCCACCAAACACCTCCCTAGGAGCTTAAACTCTCGCTAGTGCTGACTGCAGCCTAGAGTGGTATATATAGAGCCAGCCTCTGGGTTACCGGCGGGAGGGCCGAAGTCTCCAACAGTCTGTTAACCTGATATCGTCACGAACAAGCTAATTTATTAAATAAGTTGTACATAGTCTTAGTCAGTAAGATACGAGTCAGTACTGTTAGGGGCGGTATTGTTCCTCCTTTTTACTGAAATCTACAGAATTCCAGCCACCAAACACCTCCCTAGGAGCTTAAACTCCCGCTAGTGCTGACTTCAGCCTAGAGTGGTATATATACAGCCAGCCTCTGGGTTACCGGCGGGAGGGCCAAAGTCACCAACAGTCTGTTAACCTGATATCGTCATGAACAAGCTAATTTATTTACATAAGTTGTACATAGTCTTAGTCAGTAAGATACGAGTCAGTACTGTTAGGGGCGGTACTGTCCTCCTTTTTACTGAAATCTACAGAATTCTAGCTACAAAACACGTTCCTAGGAGCTTAAACTCTTGCTAGTGCTGTCTGCAGTACAAAGTTGTACATAGTCTTAATAAGATACGAGTCAGTACTGTTAGGAGTGGTATTGTCCTCCTTTTTACTAAAATCTACAGAATTCTAGCTACAAAACACCTCTCAAGGAGCTTAAACTCCCGCTAGTGCTGACTGCAGCCTAGAGTGGTATATATAGAGCCAGCCTCTGGGTTACCGGCGGGAGGGCCGAAGTCAACAACAGTCTGTTAACCTGATATCGTCACGAACAAGCTAATTTATTTTTTAATAAGTTGTACATAGTCTTAGTCAGTAAGATACGAGTCAGTACTGTTAGGGGCGGTATTGTTCCTCAATTTACTGAAATCTACAGAATTCCAGCCACCAAACACCTCCCTAGGAGCTTAAACTCTCGCTAGTGCTGACTGCAGCCTAGAGTGGTATATATAGAGCCAGCCTCTGGGTTACCGGCGGGAGGGCCGAAGTCTCCAACAGTCTGTTAACCTGATATCGTCACGAACAAGCTAATTTATTAAATAAGTTGTACATAGTCTTAGTCAGTAAGATACGAGTCAGTACTGTTAGGGGCGGTATTGTTCCTCCTTTTTACTGAAATCTACAGAATTCCAGCCACCAAACACCTCCCTAGGAGCTTAAACTCCCGCTAGTGCTGACTTCAGCCTAGAGTGGTATATATACAGCCAGCCTCTGGGTTACCGGCGGGAGGGCCAAAGTCACCAACAGTCTGTTAACCTGATATCATCATGAACAAGCTAATTTATTTACATAAGTTGTACATAGTCTTAGTCAGTAAGATACGAGTCAGTACTGTTAGGGGCGGTACTGTCCTCCTTTTTACTGAAATCTACAGAATTCTAGCTACAAAACACGTTCCTAGGAGCTTAAACTCTTGCTAGTGCTGTCTGCAGTACAAAGTTGTACATAGTCTTAATAAGATACGAGTCAGTACTGTTAGGAGTGGTATTGTCCTCCTTTTTACTGAAATCTACAGAATTCTAGCTACAAAACACCTCTCAAGGAGCTTAAACTCCCGCTAGTGCTGACTGCAGCCTAGAGTGGTATATATAGAGCCAGCCTCTGGGTTACCGGCGGGAGGGCCGAAGTCAACAACAGTCTGTTAACCTGATATCGTCACGAACAAGCTAATTTATTTTTTAATAAGTTGTACATAGTCTTAGTCAGTAAGATACGAGTCAGTACTGTTAGGGGCGGTATTGTTCCTCAATTTACTGAAATCTACAGAATTCCAGCCACCAAACACCTCCCTAGGAGCTTAAACTCTCGCTAGTGCTGACTGCAGCCTAGAGTGGTATATATAGAGCCAGCCTCTGGGTTACCGGCGGGAGGGCCGAAGTCTCCAACAGTCTGTTAACCTGATATCGTCACGAACAAGCTAATTTATTAAATAAGTTGTACATAGTCTTAGTCAGTAAGATACGAGTCAGTACTGTTAGGGGCGGTATTGTTCCTCCTTTTTACTGAAATCTACAGAATTCCAGCCACCAAACACCTCCCTAGGAGCTTAAACTCTCGCTAGTGCTGACTGCAGCCTAGACTGGTATATATAGAGCCAGCCTCTGGGTTACCGGCGGGAGGGCCGAAGTCAAGAACAGTCTGTTAACCTGATATCGTCACGAACAAGCTAATTTATTTTTTAATAAGTTGTACATAGTCTTAGTCAGTAAGATACGAGTCAGTACTGTTAGGAGTGGTATTGTCCTCCTTTTTACTGAAATCTACAGAATTCTAGCTACAAAACACCTCTCAAGGAGCTTAAACTCCCGCTAGTGCTGACTGCAGCCTAGAGTGGTATATATAGAGCCAGCCTCTGGGTTACCGGCGGGAGGGCCGAAGTCAACAACAGTCTGTTAACCTGATATCGTCACGAACAAGCTAATTTATTTTTTAATAAGTTGTACATAGTCTTAGTCAGTAAGATACGAGTCAGTACTGTTAGGGGCGGTATTGTTCCTCAATTTACTGAAATCTACAGAATTCCAGCCACCAAACACCTCCCTAGGAGCTTAAACTCTCGCTAGTGCTGACTGCAGCCTAGAGTGGTATATATAGAGCCAGCCTCTGGGTTACCGGCGGGAGGGCCGAAGTCTCCAACAGTCTGTTAACCTGATATCGTCACGAACAAGCTAATTTATTAAATAAGTTGTACATAGTCTTAGTCAGTAAGATACGAGTCAGTACTGTTAGGGGCGGTATTGTTCCTCCTTTTTACTGAAATCTACAGAATTCCAGCCACCAAACACCTCCCTAGGAGCTTAAACTCCCGCTAGTGCTGACTTCAGCCTAGAGTGGTATATATACAGCCAGCCTCTGGGTTACCGGCGGGAGGGCCAAAGTCACCAACAGTCTGTTAACCTGATATCATCATGAACAAGCTAATTTATTTACATAAGTTGTACATAGTCTTAGTCAGTAAGATATGAGTCAGTACTGTTAGGGGCGGTACTGTCCTCCTTTTTACTGAAATCTACAGAATTCTAGCTACAAAACACGTTCCTAGGAGCTTAAACTCTTGCTAGTGCTGTCTGCAGTACAAAGTTGTACATAGTCTTAATAAGATACGAGTCAGTACTGTTAGGAGTGGTATTGTCCTCCTTTTTACTGAAATCTACAGAATTCTAGCTACAAAACACCTCTCAAGGAGCTTAAACTCCCGCTAGTGCTGACTGCAGCCTAGAGTGGTATATATAGAGCCAGCCTCTGGGTTACCGGCGGGAGGGCCGAAGTCAACAACAGTCTGTTAACCTGATATCGTCACGAACAAGCTAATTTATTTTTTAATAAGTTGTACATAGTCTTAGTCAGTAAGATACGAGTCAGTACTGTTAGGGGCGGTATTGTTCCTCAATTTACTGAAATCTACAGAATTCCAGCCACCAAACACCTCCCTAGGAGCTTAAACTCTCGCTAGTGCTGACTGCAGCCTAGAGTGGTATATATAGAGCCAGCCTCTGGGTTACCGGCGGGAGGGCCGAAGTCTCCAACAGTCTGTTAACCTGATATCGTCACGAACAAGCTAATTTATTAAATAAGTTGTACATAGTCTTAGTCAGTAAGATACGAGTCAGTACTGTTAGGGGCGGTATTGTTCCTCAATTTACTGAAATCTACAGAATTCCAGCCACCAAACACCTCCCTAGGAGCTTAAACTCTCGCTAGTGCTGACTGCAGCCTAGAGTGGTATATATAGAGCCAGCCTCTGGGTTACCGGCGGGAGGGCCGAAGTCTCCAACAGTCTGTTAACCTGATATCGTCACGAACAAGCTAATTTATTAAATAAGTTGTACATAGTCTTAGTCAGTAAGATACGAGTCAGTACTGTTAGGGGCGGTATTGTTCCTCCTTTTTACTGAAATCTACAGAATTCCAGCCACCAAACACCTCCCTAGGAGCTTAAACTCCCGCTAGTGCTGACTTCAGCCTAGAGTGGTATATATACAGCCAGCCTCTGGGTTACCGGCGGGAGGGCCAAAGTCACCAACAGTCTGTTAACCTGATATCGTCATGAACAAGCTAATTTATTTACATAAGTTGTACATAGTCTTAGTCAGTAAGATACGAGTCAGTACTGTTAGGGGCGGTACTGTCCTCCTTTTTACTGAAATCTACAGAATTCTAGCTACAAAACACGTTCCTAGGAGCTTAAACTCTTGCTAGTGCTGTCTGCAGTACAAAGTTGTACATAGTCTTAATAAGATACGAGTCAGTACTGTTAGGAGTGGTATTGTCCTCCTTTTTACTGAAATCTACAGAATTCTAGCTACAAAACACCTCTCAAGGAGCTTAAACTCCCGCTAGTGCTGACTGCAGCCTAGAGTGGTATATATAGAGCCAGCCTCTGGGTTACCGGCGGGAGGGCCGAAGTCAACAACAGTCTGTTAACCTGATATCGTCACGAACAAGCTAATTTATTTTTTAATAAGTTGTACATAGTCTTAGTCAGTAAGATACGAGTCAGTACTGTTAGGGGCGGTATTGTTCCTCAATTTACTGAAATCTACAGAATTCCAGCCACCAAACACCTCCCTAGGAGCTTAAACTCTCGCTAGTGCTGACTGCAGCCTAGAGTGGTATATATAGAGCCAGCCTCTGGGTTACCGGCGGGAGGGCCGAAGTCTCCAACAGTCTGTTAACCTGATATCGTCACGAACAAGCTAATTTATTAAATAAGTTGTACATAGTCTTAGTCAGTAAGATACGAGTCAGTACTGTTAGGGGCGGTATTGTTCCTCCTTTTTACTGAAATCTACAGAATTCCAGCCACCAAACACCTCCCTAGGAGCTTAAACTCCCGCTAGTGCTGACTTCAGCCTAGAGTGGTATATATACAGCCAGCCTCTGGGTTACCGGCGGGAGGGCCAAAGTCACCAACAGTCTGTTAACCTGATATCATCATGAACAAGCTAATTTATTTACATAAGTTGTACATAGTCTTAGTCAGTAAGATATGAGTCAGTACTGTTAGGGGCGGTACTGTCCTCCTTTTTACTGAAATCTACAGAATTCTAGCTACAAAACACGTTCCTAGGAGCTTAAACTCTTGCTAGTGCTGTCTGCAGTACAAAGTTGTACATAGTCTTAATAAGATACGAGTCAGTACTGTTAGGAGTGGTATTGTCCTCCTTTTTACTGAAATCTACAGAATTCTAGCTACAAAACACCTCTCAAGGAGCTTAAACTCCCGCTAGTGCTGACTGCAGCCTAGAGTGGTATATATAGAGCCAGCCTCTGGGTTACCGGCGGGAGGGCCGAAGTCAACAACAGTCTGTTAACCTGATATCGTCACGAACAAGCTAATTTATTTTTTAATAAGTTGTACATAGTCTTAGTCAGTAAGATACGAGTCAGTACTGTTAGGGGCGGTATTGTTCCTCAATTTACTGAAATCTACAGAATTCCAGCCACCAAACACCTCCCTAGGAGCTTAAACTCTCGCTAGTGCTGACTGCAGCCTAGAGTGGTATATATAGAGCCAGCCTCTGGGTTACCGGCGGGAGGGCCGAAGTCTCCAACAGTCTGTTAACCTGATATCGTCACGAACAAGCTAATTTATTAAATAAGTTGTACATAGTCTTAGTCAGTAAGATACGAGTCAGTACTGTTAGGGGCGGTATTGTTCCTCAATTTACTGAAATCTACAGAATTCCAGCCACCAAACACCTCCCTAGGAGCTTAAACTCTCGCTAGTGCTGACTGCAGCCTAGAGTGGTATATATAGAGCCAGCCTCTGGGTTACCGGCGGGAGGGCCGAAGTCTCCAACAGTCTGTTAACCTGATATCGTCACGAACAAGCTAATTTATTAAATAAGTTGTACATAGTCTTAGTCAGTAAGATACGAGTCAGTACTGTTAGGGGCGGTATTGTTCCTCCTTTTTACTGAAATCTACAGAATTCCAGCCACCAAACACCTCCCTAGGAGCTTAAACTCCCGCTAGTGCTGACTTCAGCCTAGAGTGGTATATATACAGCCAGCCTCTGGGTTACCGGCGGGAGGGCCAAAGTCACCAACAGTCTGTTAACCTGATATCGTCATGAACAAGCTAATTTATTTACATAAGTTGTACATAGTCTTAGTCAGTAAGATACGAGTCAGTACTGTTAGGGGCGGTACTGTCCTCCTTTTTACTGAAATCTACAGAATTCTAGCTACAAAACACGTTCCTAGGAGCTTAAACTCTTGCTAGTGCTGTCTGCAGTACAAAGTTGTACATAGTCTTAATAAGATACGAGTCAGTACTGTTAGGAGTGGTATTGTCCTCCTTTTTACTGAAATCTACAGAATTCTAGCTACAAAACACCTCTCAAGGAGCTTAAACTCCCGCTAGTGCTGACTGCAGCCTAGAGTGGTATATATAGAGCCAGCCTCTGGGTTACCGGCGGGAGGGCCGAAGTCAACAACAGTCTGTTAACCTGATATCGTCACGAACAAGCTAATTTATTTTTTAATAAGTTGTACATAGTCTTAGTCAGTAAGATACGAGTCAGTACTGTTAGGGGCGGTATTGTTCCTCAATTTACTGAAATCTACAGAATTCCAGCCACCAAACACCTCCCTAGGAGCTTAAACTCTCGCTAGTGCTGACTGCAGCCTAGAGTGGTATATATAGAGCCAGCCTCTGGGTTACCGGCGGGAGGGCCGAAGTCTCCAACAGTCTGTTAACCTGATATCGTCACGAACAAGCTAATTTATTAAATAAGTTGTACATAGTCTTAGTCAGTAAGATACGAGTCAGTACTGTTAGGGGCGGTATTGTTCCTCCTTTTTACTGAAATCTACAGAATTCCAGCCACCAAACACCTCCCTAGGAGCTTAAACTCCCGCTAGTGCTGACTTCAGCCTAGAGTGGTATATATACAGCCAGCCTCTGGGTTACCGGCGGGAGGGCCAAAGTCACCAACAGTCTGTTAACCTGATATCATCATGAACAAGCTAATTTATTTACATAAGTTGTACATAGTCTTAGTCAGTAAGATATGAGTCAGTACTGTTAGGGGCGGTACTGTCCTCCTTTTTACTGAAATCTACAGAATTCTAGCTACAAAACACGTTCCTAGGAGCTTAAACTCTTGCTAGTGCTGTCTGCAGTACAAAGTTGTACATAGTCTTAATAAGATACGAGTCAGTACTGTTAGGAGTGGTATTGTCCTCCTTTTTACTGAAATCTACAGAATTCTAGCTACAAAACACCTCTCAAGGAGCTTAAACTCCCGCTAGTGCTGACTGCAGCCTAGAGTGGTATATATAGAGCCAGCCTCTGGGTTACCGGCGGGAGGGCCGAAGTCAACAACAGTCTGTTAACCTGATATCGTCACGAACAAGCTAATTTATTTTTTAATAAGTTGTACATAGTCTTAGTCAGTAAGATACGAGTCAGTACTGTTAGGGGCGGTATTGTTCCTCAATTTACTGAAATCTACAGAATTCCAGCCACCAAACACCTCCCTAGGAGCTTAAACTCTCGCTAGTGCTGACTGCAGCCTAGAGTGGTATATATAGAGCCAGCCTCTGGGTTACCGGCGGGAGGGCCGAAGTCTCCAACAGTCTGTTAACCTGATATCGTCACGAACAAGCTAATTTATTAAATAAGTTGTACATAGTCTTAGTCAGTAAGATACGAGTCAGTACTGTTAGGGGCGGTATTGTTCCTCAATTTACTGAAATCTACAGAATTCCAGCCACCAAACACCTCCCTAGGAGCTTAAACTCTCGCTAGTGCTGACTGCAGCCTAGAGTGGTATATATAGAGCCAGCCTCTGGGTTACCGGCGGGAGGGCCGAAGTCAAGAACAGTCTGTTAACCTGATATCGTCACGAACAAGCTAATTTATTTTTTAATAAGTTGTACATAGTCTTAGTCAGTAAGATACGAGTCAGTACTGTTAGGAGTGGTATTGTCCTCCTTTTTACTGAAATCTACAGAATTCTAGCTACAAAACACCTCTCAAGGAGCTTAAACTCCCGCTAGTGCTGACTGCAGCCTAGAGTGGTATATATAGAGCCAGCCTCTGGGTTACCGGCGGGAGGGCCGAAGTCAACAACAGTCTGTTAACCTGATATCGTCACGAACAAGCTAATTTATTTTTTAATAAGTTGTACATAGTCTTAGTCAGTAAGATACGAGTCAGTACTGTTAGGGGCGGTATTGTTCCTCAATTTACTGAAATCTACAGAATTCCAGCCACCAAACACCTCCCTAGGAGCTTAAACTCTCGCTAGTGCTGACTGCAGCCTAGAGTGGTATATATAGAGCCAGCCTCTGGGTTACCGGCGGGAGGGCCGAAGTCTCCAACAGTCTGTTAACCTGATATCGTCACGAACAAGCTAATTTATTAAATAAGTTGTACATAGTCTTAGTCAGTAAGATACGAGTCAGTACTGTTAGGGGCGGTATTGTTCCTCCTTTTTACTGAAATCTACAGAATTCCAGCCACCAAACACCTCCCTAGGAGCTTAAACTCCCGCTAGTGCTGACTTCAGCCTAGAGTGGTATATATACAGCCAGCCTCTGGGTTACCGGCGGGAGGGCCAAAGTCACCAACAGTCTGTTAACCTGATATCATCATGAACAAGCTAATTTATTTACATAAGTTGTACATAGTCTTAGTCAGTAAGATACGAGTCAGTACTGTTAGGGGCGGTACTGTCCTCCTTTTTACTGAAATCTACAGAATTCTAGCTACAAAACACGTTCCTAGGAGCTTAAACTCTTGCTAGTGCTGTCTGCAGTACAAAGTTGTACATAGTCTTAATAAGATACGAGTCAGTACTGTTAGGAGTGGTATTGTCCTCCTTTTTACTGAAATCTACAGAATTCTAGCTACAAAACACCTCTCAAGGAGCTTAAACTCCCGCTAGTGCTGACTGCAGCCTAGAGTGGTATATATAGAGCCAGCCTCTGGGTTACCGGCGGGAGGGCCGAAGTCAACAACAGTCTGTTAACCTGATATCGTCATGAACAAGCTAATTTATTTTTTAATAAGTTGTACATAGTCTTAGTCAGTAAGATACGAGTCAGTACTGTTAGGGGCGGTATTGTTCCTCAATTTACTGAAATCTACAGAATTCCAGCCACCAAACACCTCCCTAGGAGCTTAAACTCTCGCTAGTGCTGACTGCAGCCTAGAGTGGTATATATAGAGCCAGCCTCTGGGTTACCGGCGGGAGGGCCGAAGTCTCCAACAGTCTGTTAACCTGATATCGTCACGAACAAGCTAATTTATTAAATAAGTTGTACATAGTCTTAGTCAGTAAGATACGAGTCAGTACTGTTAGGGGCGGTATTGTTCCTCCTTTTTACTGAAATCTACAGAATTCCAGCCACCAAACACCTCCCTAGGAGCTTAAACTCTCGCTAGTGCTGACTGCAGCCTAGAGTGGTATATATAGAGCCAGCCTCTGGGTTACCGGCGGGAGGGCCGAAGTCAAGAACAGTCTGTTAACCTGATATCGTCACGAACAAGCTAATTTATTTTTTAATAAGTTGTACATAGTCTTAGTCAGTAAGATACGAGTCAGTACTGTTAGGAGTGGTATTGTCCTCCTTTTTACTGAAATCTACAGAATTCCAGCCACCAAACACCTCCCTAGGAGCCTTAACTCCCGCTAGTGCTGACTGCAGCCTAGAGTGGTATATATACAGCCAGACTCTGGGTTACCGGCGGGAGGGCCGAAGTCTCCAACAGTCTGTTAACCTGATATCGTCATATACATGCTATTTTATTTTTTAATAAGTTGTACATAGTCTTAGTCAGTAAGATACGAATCAGTACTGTTAGGGGCGGTATTGTTCCTCCTTTTTCCTGAAATCTACAGAATTCTAGCTACAAAACACCTCTCAAGGAGCTTAAACTCTCGCTAGTGCTGACTGCAGCATAGAGTGGTATATATACAGCCAGCCTCTGTATTACTAATGGGAGGGCCGAAGTCTCCAACAGTCTGTTAACCTGATTTCGTCATATACATGTTAATTTATTTAAATAAGTTGTACATAGTCTTAGTCAGTAAGATACGAGTCAGTACTGTTAGGGGCGGCTTTGTCCTCCTTTTTATTCAAATCAAAAAAATTCTATATTATATGTATCTTTATATGAATCAGTCCGTAATAAGCCACAAGGGCCCAGATAATGCAGAGGTATCTGATTCTTGACCATGCGGCACCCTAGGGAGATAGTATGGTCAGTACTATGCTCCGGCCGCCTGATTATTCCCCTTGCGGGTACCAATTAATAAGTTACTTAAAGCTGGGTGAGCCTAGGGACCGTCTGGAATCCCGAATCCAACCCTTGAACGAAACTAGAAGATAAAAATCTTTAGTGTGCGCACGGGCTTTGAACTCAGATCCTTCAGTTCATTAATCGAGTGCTTTACCATTGAGCTAACCTCAGTGGTATATGATATACCAAAATATATACACCCAAAAAATATATTTTTTTCTGAACTAAGTGATCTTATTTAATTTGTTTTTAACACTCTTAAGACTCATTTTTACAGATTAAATCAAAATTTGGGGCGGGGCTGCAGCCCACTCAGCAACACCCTTAAATATGCCCATGTATAGGATCGATTTGTACCTTGGATTGGGTTTGTAAGTTTTTGCACAAATTCTTCCCTGAATACTATCTCTGAATGTGTGGTATGTTATGGTTGAGGTACATTAGCGATTGGGCAAGTATGAACGGGAACCAATTGTTCTGAATCACACGAGAATCATACAGGATATGAGCTTATCTTACCCTCGTCGGAAGTCGCACAAAGGAGAAGAATATACAAACCCAACAAGGCCAGGAGCGGCCCTTTTGAAGTCTCGATGTGTTTGTAATGCATTAGTCAGGTAGTCTAAAAGCTTCTTACAACTACCCTCAGAATGGATTCGCTAACAGGGCAGATTATACGTTCCGAAAGCAGATGCGTAAAATATACGTCAACGACTGAAGACTTTTCGAAAGCTGTTGCACAAAATATACGTCGACTGCTAAAGACTTTTCGAAAGCTGTTGCACAAAATATACGTCGACTCCTAAAGACGTTTCGAAAGCTGTTGCGCAAAATATCGTGAGGCAGCGATACGCCAACTTTACCTTTAGGCTGTAAGAATATACAACCCTCCCGCGCCCAACAGAAACGCACGCCACGAATCAGTAAGGCGAATCGAAAAGAATATTTTTTCTGCCATTCCACAGTTATGAAAATGTGAGGGTTTTAGTGAGGGTTCTCGGCAAATTCTGACAAAAAGTTCCTTATTATATTTTCCCACTATAGTTTCTATTTTTGCCAACAAAACATAAATCTCGAGATAAGTCATCCAAAAGCCCCAAAACTCTTCTGTACTTCTTCATTCACAAGATGAGTAACCTGTTTTACTAAAATACTCATTTTATTGTTATATGCAATTAAATAAAAACTAAGGCAAAAAAAAAATAATAATAATTATAAAAAAAAACATTCAAAAGAACGAAACCGACACCATTAGGCACTTATTCTCGGATTGGCCTCGTCTCATCGAAAATCACATCAAAGCATTTTTAGTATAGAATTTAGAATACCTTCAAATGGTGATTTTCCACTTACCACGATTTCCAACTGTTTTCGAGATATTTAAGAAAATATACGAAGATCCCACAACTTTTCACGTCTGTTGATAAAATATTTTTTTCTTCTACTTCCTAAACTCCAAACGCAACAAAAATTTAAACATCTTAGTTTACATGAATTTAAGAAATATAGAAAATATTTCAACTGCATCACATGATTCCAATTAGATACAAAAACCTTGAAAATTGTTTCATTCGTTTCCCTATGTTAGAGGACCTATAAGAAGTGTACCTGGAAGAAAGACCAAATGATGTTTATGGCTTAGATTTGGGCACACTGTGTTTTCCACACAGACCATTATATGTTCTCGTGCGGGTGAACCATCTAGTTTGTTTGTGTTGGCTAAAGATGGACTAACCAAAAATCTTGTACACTAAATTGCGCTAAGAGATTGATATTGCTTTCGTTTGTTTTTATTGTCATAATTAGTGATATTGATATAATTTTAAATACATTAGATAAGATAATACCGTACAATGAATTTTGAAAAATGGATGTTTGGTGTTTTTATTTTTATTTTTATAGGCCGTCACCATTAACCACGCTCTATTCATCTGCATGGGGATGTGGTATATGACTACCTTATTGTAAGTATGTGGGGATACAATAAGTTAGTTATTTTTTATTTGACTACCAAAATAATCACTGGAAATAATTTGTATGGCAAAACAATGTTTGCCGAGTCAGCTAGTATATATATATATACTATATATACCACCCTTATTTTTCTGTTTTTCCGACTCTTCCGGATTGCTCCTTGAGGTCAACCTCATAAGCAGGGTTCCTCCCTATGGAGGGAGGATTCCTACTAAAACAGAAACGACCAATTAATCTTTGAATTCTGAAATCACAATAAAATGATCATTGCGAATTATTTTTTCCACCATAAACCTTTCTATATAATAACTTTCTCTTCTATTGAAATAAATGTGAACAGTAAAATAGATTGTACTGTATACTAGGGACCGAGATGGATACTCCACGCTAAAAGTCACGCGGACGAAGGGAAAGAAGAAGACGAATGTCTATCTGCCAAGAATTTTGAAGTCAAAATTTCAACACAATAGGGTTAAACGCTTTTAAAATCATGTGTCATCTTATCCTCTTTTTTAATGGTCCTTAAGATCTTGGTGAATCCCATTGTAGTCATTAACAGAACTCGAAATTCCCTTTAGCTTAGTCACTTTTTGAATAGTCTAGTAGTAGTCATTACATAATGATGTTCCCGTCAGGCAACAAATAAAAAAAAATGAGACCTGAACCAGGTCACTTTTCTCTAAAGAATAGCATTTGTATTTATTGAGAAAGGACTTCTAGCAGGATGTGGTCCCAAATAGTCAATGCTATTCAAAATGTATGCTCACTTGCCATGAAGAAGAACACAATTCTAGAACTCCTGGCCATCTTATTAAAAAGCTCATTGAACATAGGCAGCAAGAATTAGCTGTTTCTACTGTAACATTGGATTAGAAGTCTTGTTTCGACTTACCTTGGAATGAATTACCATCATAAGGAGAGATATATTTGTATTTTCCGCTTCTTTTATAGGCTTTCATTATATTTAACAGCAATTAAAAGACATCTTCATACATTACTTAATAAAACAATTTTGAACTCGGTGAACACATTCTACCATTTTTTGCTCTCCTCCTTAGAGTGCGGTTTACTGCTGTAGAAGTAAAGGAAAACCTTACACCCTACGTGCGGGTGACTTCTCATCTAATTGGAGAGAGCTGTGCCCTTGGTACTATTGACTTGTCCAAAGGTAGTCCAGTTACAACCTAGAATGAGGATGACTTGTAGTCAAGTTCTGTTCTTGGTTCTATCTAGGGGATTTTAGAGGAACCAATAGTTCCCTGTATCACCACTAGAATTCATTTATGTTTTCTTTTTACTACATCTACAGTCCGTCCGCAAACAAATGAACAAGAAGGGGCGTGGCTGGAGGAGAGCTAGGCCTTCCCAAACATGGGCTGGGTGCAGCTTGTGTGCACTACCTTGTTCTTTTGTTTGCGGGTGGACTGTAGCTAGAGGAGGAGCAATGACCTTCATGTATTAGCTATAGGGCTGTATTTCGTCCTTCTCCGAAGTTCTTTTGATCTTTCCTTCCCTTTGTTTCAGAGAATGCCTTCAAAATATTTTGCAATAATTGCAACTTAACATTGTACTCATTTCCTTTTTTTTTAATAGAACCACACACAAAAAAATATTAAACTAAAAATGATTCATAAGAAAAGGTGCGTAGATTGTAACAGTGGGGAAAAAAATCAGTCCCGTAACAGGCCACTAAGGGCCCAGAGAGGCAGATACTGTAGAGGTATCTGATTCTCGATCACGTGTGGTCAGTACTATGATCCAGCCGCCTGATTTTTCCATTTGCAGGTACCCATTAATTACTTAATTAAAGGCTGGGTGAGCCTAGGGACGATCTGGGACCCGAAATCCAACCCTTGAACGATGACACTAGAAGAAAAAATCTGTAGTGCACGCTCGGGTTTTGAACCTGGGTCCTCCAGTTCATTAGTCGAGTGCTCTACCACTGAGCTAAACTCACCCCCGTAACAGTGGGGAAGATCATGTAAATTTTGAATTAATATACTTATATAAATTTGTAAATAGAGCAAATATTTTTAACTCTGTTACTGCAGGCCACAGCCCGATTCAAAAAGGAGGATGGGAAAATAAATCTTCGGCGCTCAGAAAAGTATGCAGCACTCAGTGCAAGTATCGCATTGTGGGTTTACCGCACCTAGGGATCGGTGTGCCAGATTAACTTGCAGCACTCTACGTTTTTAGGAGGTCTCTATACTTCAAGGACAATTCCATGTTGAGTTTTAAGCTGAAAGCAGGGAAAACGTACTGGGGAAATGTGTAGATAATTTTAAGCAGAAGATAGAGGTCTCAGAATATCTCTGATCAAGACAAGCCTCTACGCCTCAATGATAGTAGATGAGATTCAGAAAATCCATAATAATCATCCATTTAAGGAAATAGAGAAAGGCAGGCTTGTACGTTAAAAATAAGAAAACCATCAGGAGGAAATAGATAAAATATTTCAAAGCTTACAATTCTATCTGAAAGAGAAAGTTTGTTAACTGAAAAAAATGTAGCCTATACACACGGAACTACTGAAAAGGAACTGATCAGGGACACAAATTATTAGTGAGTTTACTTTGAGTCACTTCCTTTGTAATTCAATGGGAAGCTGCACAGGACGCTACTGGTTAGTGACTAAATTGCGATTCACAGAAATTAACTGGTTGCCTGGCTGACTCGTATGTCCAGTCGCTAGGGGTTGAGTTACTAACTTGAGTGTGATTGCTGACCAACAAATCAATGTGTTGCTGATGGGGGAAGTTGAAAAATATCCTATTTTATATTATTAGCACCTTCCTGGTGAATCAAGTAAACATGAAACGGAAATAACTTGCTTTACTCAGTCTGTAGAATGCCAAGAATTTCACGTCAGATAAGTTGAGCTCTTTAGAAGCGACAAACAACTTATTCTGAAATTTTGGTCAAGTTATGGGTGTATCAAACAACTTCTGTCTATTCCTCCATATTGTGCAATATTATGGATTCTTCATCATTTGAATCTTCCGAGATTTCACATACGACATCCATGATAACACATTAAAGGCGGGGATCTTGACAAAAGTATGCTAGGTAACGCGGCAGCCGAATAATACGACTCCTGCCTTTAAGCTACAGTCAAGACAAATCGTTGTACTACGACACCCGTCTTTAAGTGACAGTCAAGACAAATCGTAGTACTACGACTCCCACCTTAGTAGTTAGTAGCCTCGTGTGTGGAGCCAAGTCACCAATCAGTCTGTAACTGGTTAGTAACCCGAGTTACCAACTGGTTGAGTAACCAACGTGTCAAGCTGCCTTAGTGTTAAGTTGAAATAAATTCCAGGAGAAAGAACTAGACAAATGGCTTGGTTTTATGCAAGTGTATTCAAAAGTTGAACATTTATTGGTCACACCACTTATGACTAAAATATGTGATGAGCTTCTTTGCCAATCGTTTTCATTTTTACATATTGAATAGAAGTTTTGGCTTAAAAATCTAATATTAAAGGTGGGCAAAGTTTTGTTCAAATTAAAAAAAAAAAACATATTGGCAAAGAAATTTAACACAAGCAATTGTTATGAAATTGAGATTTTGGACTTCATAAACATCCTTGCACATTTATTAAAACCTACATTCTATCCTGTTTTAGAAAAAAAAAAAAGAGAAAAAAATCACAGAAAACATTAAGATTGAAAACATTACTGACTTTTTACATATTTATTCACCTTTAAGGCTATAATTATGCTCTAATATGGACACCAATGCAAGAACAAAAAACTGTAATATGTTATATTAATAACAATAATAGTAAAATAAAAAAATAAACAGCCAGTTCATAAAGAGTCTGACGTTTAAGCTTTAAAAACTTTCTTGGAATCAGGCTGTAATAATACAATACTGAGATCATGGCCTACTTTGACTCGAAGCTTTGTGAAAATATATGGTCAGCGATAAACAAATCTAGAATTCAGATGAGTTCGAGACCAACGGATACAAAAATATATCTTAAAATATTTTTTCTTTTGATTTATTCGTTAGTTCTTCTTTTTTGGCATGAAATAATTGAATTAAATTCTGAGTATAAAAATATAGGGTCGCCAACCATGTAGAATATTTTAACAAAGCAAGACTTGAGAAAAAAAGTAGAGAAAAAATAACATAAAACTACAAACTTATTCCAACACAGTAATTTCAGTCCAATCCTACAAAACTACAGACGTAATTCCAACAGTCATTTCTGTCCAATACAACTACGAACGTATTCCAACAGTCATTTCTGTCCAATGAAACTACGAACGTATTCCAACAGTCATGTCTGTCCAATCCTATAAATCTACGAACGTATTCCAACTGTCATTTCAGTCCAATCCTATGAAACTACAGACGTATTCCAACACAGTCATTTCAGTCCAATCCGATAAAAGATGACTGTTAAATAATATAAAATGTATAGTGATTTCCAATCACAGATTATGTTATGACTGCTGGGTAATGCTGGAGCAGCTCTATGCCAGTGAGGGCTTTACATACAGTTCTTTCTTTCAGAAAATGAAAATTAGGGTGAAAACTATGTAAATTTATAGGATAAATATATAAACTATGTAAATTTATAGGATAAATATATAACAGCCTAATCCTCCACAATAGAAGAAGAAGAAAACTTTATTAATTAAAATTAAGGAATAAAGTGGGCATTTATTATGAAAGGAAATTACAGCATGGAGCGGAAGAGGCTTGTCTTCGAGCAATATGTCTTGCTTATTGAAACAGCTGCTTTATGTTATGGATGCCAACCGTGGTCTCTAACTAAGGGCCAAGAAAGAAATTGCAAATATGGCAACGAACAGTAGAGAGATGTATTCTCAACGTAAAGTATCGAATGTGAAAAAACGCATTTTTCATTTTCAATCTATACTAATAGCTTGGACTGATGTACGGGAACTCTCGAATCTAAGTTCACTAGTGAAAGTGAAAGTAACGTGAAAGTGGTCGAGTCTGCCGACTATTTTACTTTGTCAGTTAAAATAACAGAGAGTGAAAATTTTCAAATTTCAATCATTGTTATTTCATATTTCCCATAAAAAGTCTGACAGTTTTAAAAGACTTTCTACAACAAATATGAACGGACAAGCAATTTCTTGTTAACCCTGCAACCAACCACACTCTTCAAAGGATCATAAAGTTTTTAGAATATCGAATTCTCGAGGACTGTGAACGTTAAGGTATGAACACACCCTGCCTAAAGTTATGGGTTAAATTACTAATTGAGGTATTACCTTCTTTTTTTAAAAGAAAAAGAAGGTATAAATCTCTCTCCTTGTTAGAGAAGAGTGGTAACCTGTAGATAACCCATCCCAAAACTATGTCATTATCAAAAAAGGGACTTAGAAAAAAAAAAAAAAAAACTCAGTGATGGGAGTTAGTGATAAACATAAGCCCAATTACCAGGATAAGTAGTCTGGACTTAGCTGTAACAACAATTGTGACTGGAGTTTTCAAATTTAAAGAAAAAAAAAAAAGATAGAGAAAAACGGAGGTGAACTTTTCTTTCTTTTTATATATATATATAAATGATGCCATAGTTCTGCTTCAGTATTACCAACTGATTTAAACTGCAAAATGTAGAAGGCAGTTCATAATACTAAAAAAATAAACTAAACTCTGCAAAGACACTGGTTAAATTAAATTACAGCTTATAATTAATTTGAAAAAGATTTTCATTCACATAACCACATGCGTAGAATATGGTACGCATATGCTTATGTACATTTTAATTGCTAAAATCACTATACACGTTTAACGTATAACTTTTCATAAAACATAAACAATTAATTTGTTAATATATACCTAGATTTTTATCATTGATTCAATTTTTAAATAGACATATACATCCTAAATTTGAACAAACATTTACTATAACTTCCGGTTAACACATAATTTGATGTATTTATTTTACAATTTTTTTTTTCAAATAAATTTCATCTACATTACGAATAGACGAATATAGAATATATTTTTAAAATTATGTCATATAACGCATCACAGCTCGAAGAGCATAGAGTAGCTCTGCCTGCATTCTTGCTTCTAGGATCATAATATTCACATGTACCTGGAAAAAGGGAAAAACAAATGAGATTTATGTATAAAAAGCAAGATTTATTTTAATGAGTAGAAACATGTGGGTCAAAATTAAGTATTCACTTTAATTAAAAAAATAATAAAGATTAGTGATAAATTAATTTAATAAAATAAGGAACTCAAAGGAAAGAATGTTTTATAAGGATGTGCTTTGTCACAGCAGATAAGTAGTTATTTTATTGCATTAAATAATGTATCGTCAAAATTACGACGGACCAGTGTCAACAAACAGATAACCTAGAGATAACAAGTTATCTATATGTTATCAGTAACAGGAGTTTAACCCAGTACATGTTAAAATTCGTTGTCAATAATAAATTGAAGTTAAAATTTAAGTTTCCAAGTCATTTGGAAACACCCATTATATTTGCGAGCATTACCAAGAAGTGTTCTGACTGGGGATGCTGATGGGTGAGGAGGCTGTACAAGGGTTCGGGATATTATTACCTCGGATGGACCATCACCAGGTGTAGCGTAAACTCTAAGCGGGACAAAATCACAGTTTATTTCTAATAATTCAAGGTCTACCATAAAAGTTGAAATGAACCGGCAATAAAATTAATAATTAATTTTTTGACAGCTGGGCTCGCTAATTGCAAACACGTTAAATTCTTTCCCCTTAAATGTAATCAAGATACAGAGGAAGAACGAATATTGGAGCTCATTAGAAGGCAAAAAAGTGAACGGAACTGCAGAACGATTTAGATAAAGTAACTTTGAGTCAAGAGTTAGGTTCATAGAATTTCATAAGGGTCAACAAGTTTACATAAGGACCGCGAGGAACTAGGCCTTTGTTGCTGAACGGAATAGAATATCCTCGACAGTTTCAAGACTATTCTCTTAAACGAAAACTGAAATTAAGAATGAACTAACCTAGTAAGTAATAAATTATACAAGCTGGTTTAGAATTTATACATTGGCTAAATTATGAAGAATATTATCTATTTCATTATTCTCAATACCATATCAGTAATATGTAGGCTGTTCTGAGCATACTAATATGTCATAACGTTTCCATTCAAGAAATGTCTGAAATTGCCATTTTGTTCTAATTCATAATAAAACCAGCTAATAAATAAATTACTAAGTTTGTTCTATGACTGAAAAATCGAAATGCAATTCAAGCTCGCTAGAACCTTGTCCTTCTTCGTCCCAGCGAAACATTGTTTCCGACATGGCAAACGTTAATAATGCTTCATGCACTGTCTGTGGTCAAACGTTTAAAAATGAAAGAGGGCTTAAGACGCACGTGAGCAAAAAGCATTTTAAAGAGGCTAATTTGAACAAAATTAACAATATTTTAAAGCCCCACCCATCACGGGATTCTAATTCAAATAATTTTTCTTTAACGCAAAATTTAAGGGTTGAAATTGACCACTGGGCAAAAAAATTCAAAGACACAATTAAACATATAGCAATATTTTCCCCAGTAGAGTACGATGATACAATAGTCAATTTCCTCAGGTTTTTAAAAGAGTCCAATAATATTTTGCCTGGACCGAAACACCCAGCAGTCAGATACTACCAATCTCGTAAAAAGGCAAGTAAAGTAGGAAAGGATAAGGGTGCAGGAGAAACCTCGAATCCTCAGCGAGCTAACAAGGCTGCCAGGGCTAGAAGAACTGAGCAGTATCAATACGAAGTTGCTCAGTATGACTATTATAACAGGCGGAAGCGAGTAGTCAACAGTATCATGAATGCTGACAGTCCGAAGCACTGTTCAATCAAAGCACAAACTATCTATGACCACTTTCAATCAGTTCTTGGTCATAATAACGATAAAACAAGGGAAAAATATGAAACCGCTACTAAAAATCCGAATATAAAATCAGTAGATATCAAGTCGATTCACAAAGCCATTAAATCTACGTCTCTTGATACTTCGGCTGGTCCTGACGGGGTTCTTATAAAAACAATCAAAGGTCTAAGTGTAGCTCATATTTTAAAAGACATTGCAGATATTATATTAATGACTTCATATGTCCCAGAAGCATTCAGACAAGGAAGGACTATATTAATATACAAAGGGAAAGGTCTGGTCAATGAGATGTCATCATGGAGACCTATAACCGTATACTCTATAGTCAGACGCCTCATAGAAAAAGTGTTGGACTACGAATTAAGGAAACAAATAAATTTTCATTCTAGCCAACGAGGCTTTATAAAGGGTCTTCCAGGATGTCACGTAAATACTCGTATTATCGAAGCTATCCTTCGTAAATCTAGAATTAATAAAGAAGGCAGCGTCTCAGCATTTCTTGATGTTACAGGTGCCTTCGATAATGTGGGTCATGATCACATAATTCAAACGTTAGTGGCAAAAGGTGTGTCACCCGATCTCACTGGTGCCATATCTGCCTTGCTATGTAACAACAGGATTAAAATAAGAGCTGGCTTGAGTCAAACGGATTCCATCGAAGTAAAGCGTGGAGTACCACAAGGTGGCCCCTTATCTCCGACATTATTTATAATGGCTATAGACCACGTCTACAGGGAGGTGTGCGACCATGTATTTGCAGGCCAACTAGGATATAGACTAACAGAAACCAACAGTCCAGTAATCCTAACAGGGTTTGCAGATGATCAGGTCGTTACTTCTCCAGATGTGGATTCAGCAGTACGAGTTATAAACGTGGTCACCAGAATTTTCAATGAAATCGGACTGGAGATTAACCCAAGCAAAAGCTCAGCGATTATTATTAAAAAAGGCAATTTAGTGACGGGAAAGCTTCTCTTAGAAAATGGCGGAGAAATACATTCGATCGCAGAAAATGATACAATCAAATACCTCGGGTGCAATTTCTCCACCGAGCTGACTCTTAATGAGAAAGCTTTACGCAAAGCAAATGAAAATTTAAACAGGCTAACCACATCAAATCTGCTAAGAGCTGATCAAAAATTAAATGTTATCAACCAGTACCTGTTCCCATCACTAATTTACCCCCTGCAAACAGCTCCTCTAATCAAAATGAGCCCATCATTTCTGGAAGGAGTGGACGTAATAATAAGGCGGAGTGTGAAGGCCATGTTGGGTCTGCCTGCGAATACGTGCAGCGGAATGTTGTACGCTCCAAGACGCTTCCGAGGCCTGGGGTTGTTACGGTGTCTTTGGGAAGCACCGCTTCAACATTGGTCTATCGCACAGAAGCTGGATCGAGTCTCCGATGACCAGTTCCAGCCAATGTTCAGCTATTCTAAAGAAGCGGCAGAATGTGCCAATAGACTGAACATTAACATTGTCCAGCTTAATGAAGACCACAACATTAAAAAGATCAGGCGTAACCTTCGGGAAAAAGCTTTCGAAGAATGGTCGCAATCGAAGTGGCAAGGCATAGGAGTTGAGCATTTCAGAGACTGTCCTAAAAGTAACAAATTTATTTACAATAAATCGGTTTTATCATGTTCCGAATGGACGAATGCTCTGAAATTGAACACTAATTACGCGCCATTGAGAGGTGTACCCGGTGTTTCAGGAACATCAAACGTTGGACCCCTCTGCCGCAGATGCGGTAGAGAGACCGAAACTCCAGCACACGTGCTTGGGAAATGTCCAATGAATATGCTCCTGGTCACACGGAGACATCATAATGTCAAGCATAAAATTATTTCACTTCTCCATGAAAAAAAATTTATATGCCTTGAAGAAGTTTATGGCGTCGACGATGAAGGATGTCCGAGATATGCCGACATAATTGCGTTCAAGGAAAAATCGAGAGAAGCGTACGTTATCGACCCTACCGTGAGATACGAGACGAACGATCTACGGCAAGCGGAAGGAATCAACGCAGAAAAACGAGGAATTTACACCAAATGTCTTGAATTTTACGAAGAAAAATTCCAAGAGAAATTCGGGCGAAGGAAATATATTGTTCAAGGCCTTTGGTTTGGAGCTAGAGGAACAATCCCGAAAGAGACGCAAGACTTCCTGCTAGATCTAGGCGTGGATCCCAAGGAACTACCTATCCTCGCGGAATCTATTTTAGTAGATTCTCTGGGGATACTCCATAATCATATATATGGGAGCTAACCAGCTGCTTATCAATCTTTCGAAAATCATTTGAACAAATCTGGTCAAACTTATCATTATAATTCTTTGTATTCCAAATATTATCAAAATTCGTTTAATATTAATTAATTTTTTTTTTTTTTTTTTTTTAACTAATCATCAAAATTTATTTTCCAAATTAATACGAAACCCTTTTTAACCAACAAAAATGAATTTTCGAAAGATTGATAAGTACGCTGTGTTTATAGCACCCCAAAACATTTGGGCAGCATACTTTATTTTTAATAAAGATTTTTCTTCTATTATGATATAGATACAGTATGACAACAGCTGACCTGTTATTGTATGCTGCCTAGGTGTGCATGCTCTCTTTAAAACCATCTAAAAATTCAAACCTCTCTAAAAATACTTGAAAATTTGAATATCCATAAAACCTTTCTTAGCGAGTGTTTTCATCTTAAAGGGCGTGTCCATGCAAAATTTCAAATTTTTCTGTCAAGTAGTTTGGGCTGGGCGATGATAGGTCTGTGAGGAAGTGAGTGGTATTTGACAAATATATAGTAGACTAGCTGACTACCCGTGCTTCACCACGGCCGATAAGTAGTTTTTATATTGTGTTAAATACGGTATGATCAAAATTAACGCTACTACATAATTTTGTATAGCTCACGGACTTACCCAGAAAACACCATGTGGAGGTAACCCGGCTTGTTTCCATTTTTCGTTGGGGAGTAAAAAAAAATACAACAACTTAAAAAATTAGGTAAACAGAGACAAATACACGATGAAAAGAATAAAACTAACAACTTTGAAGTTTTAAGCACTTATCTCTTCGATTGACATCGCCCCACCGAACATTACAAAAGAATCTTTTTTTTCAGAGAATTAAGTAACCTTTCAAATAGCCGCCTTCCACTTACTACGATTTCCCAACCGTTTTCGAGATATTTTTGAAAATATACTGAGATCTGAAAACTTAGTATCACCATTAATACAATTTTTTTTTTTCATATATTTCTTACCTCCAAACGATACCAAAGTTTAAATATCTCAGATTAGATGAATGTCAAATACCACATATATTAAAAAATCCTTTTTTAGCGAGTGTTTACATTCTAAACGGATTGTCCGTGCAAAATTTCAGATTTTTGTGTCAAGTGGTTCGGGATATTATTACCTCAGATGGACCAGCACCCGGGCGTAAACTCTATGAGGGACAAAATCTCAGTTTATTTCTAGTAATTCAAGGTCTGCCATCATAGTTGAAATTAACCTCAATTAAAAATAATACTATGAAATAGATACAGTACAGTAACAGCTGTTCTATTATCGTCCTAGCAACGGTTGCTGCCTAGGCTTGCCGGCTCCATCTACTTAAAAGTTTGAATATCAAAAAATCCTTTCCTAGCGAGTGTCTACGTTCTATAGGGAGTGTCCGTGCAAAATTTCAAATTTTTCTGTCCAGTGGTTTGGGCTGGGCGATGATAGGTCAGTGAGTCAGTGAGTGAGTGGTATTTGACAAATATATAGTAGATTATTGTAGAACAATTATCTTTTTGTACTTAATTTGCATTAAATAAATTGAGAGATAAATGATTTTCCAAGATCTTATTACTTTAGAGGCCTCATTGTACAATATTGCTTTATAAAAACTAATTCTTGAATCGTGATTGCTCCTTGAATCCAAACAAAACTTCAATTAGGAGCATAAATCGAATGTCCTACCTTTTCACTGTGTTTGAATTCCCTAAGAACCCTGTCGTAGTCTGCTTTTGTGACTCGTTCTGGAAAACAGCAAGCTGATTTGATGAAGGCTTTTAACGATCTTTCTAGAAGCTGATTAACCTCTCCATAATCATAATCATCATGCCTGAAAGAAATTTATAACTCATTAAATGACTCAATGAAAAAATAATAAATGAGCTTTGGTCATGAGGCAAGGAAAGTACAATTCATAACATGAATATGAATATCACATTGAAGTAATGAATTGTGTGGTCATTCTGTACAAAGAACAATTAAAATGATTAAAGGTTTTGTTAGAAAGGACAGTATTTTTCCTAAGTTTTTATGAACAAAGAATTAACAAATTTCTTGAGATATTAAGACAGATTGAATAAATTTACTAATGGGCGTATTTTCCCTTACCTACAGGGATGAAAACCTGTTTGTGACATCAACCCAATGACACAATCCAGAAGTGCTGAGAAGAAATGTTAACATTTCGACAGGTAAAAAAAAAAAAAAAAAATTCAAATTTTTGTGTATATATTGTAATGATATATTACATTCACGAAAATATTTTTAAATTCAAATAAACATCGATAGTTTGAAAAGCCCGCGCAAAGCACAAACCATAAAATACAAATAACATCGTATTATATACATTTTAAATTAATAATTTTTTTTGGACAATACTGATGTACAATATACATATTAAATGTACATTCAGATGATAATAAATTAATTATTTGGTATTACAAAAATATAATTATTATTTTTATATATGAACCAACATAATGCGGAAGTTGGAAATAAAGGACGCCAAACTTTCCCGCTAAAAAGGAGGCAGTCTATTGGTAGCAGCCTTGGAGTCAAGTCAGTCTAAAGCTATCCTCCGAGGAGTACGGAGTCAAGTCTATTCCCAACAGTCATGGAGTGAAGAGCTATAGCTATCCACCGAGGAGTACAGAGTCAAGTCAGTCTATAGCTATTCTCCGAGGAGTACGGAGTCAAGTCTAGTCCTAGCAGTCGTAGAGTGCAGTGTTCAGTCCATTGCTGTCTATAATAAAGGACGGTTTGAGAAAACGGCGGAGTCCGGAACATCAGATATCCATTCAATGCACGAGACCTGGCAAGAAAGCGTATTACCTAGAAGAAGGAAGTACTGAAGCGCAGTATATTGAAGCTTTATTGGAAGTAGATTAGTTCAGAGGTAAAATTATTTTTTGTAATTGTTAATTCTTTTATTATTATTTGTATGTATTTTAATATTGTTTTGTATTTCGGAATTGTCTAAGAATAAATATTATATTCTTCATTCACTCGGAACTTCTATCCCTGAGATTAAATCAATTTAATAAAATAAAACTTATTAAAGTAATTAAATTTTTTTTTTTTTTATTCTTTTTATAAAAATAAAATCATAACAATATATATATATATATATATATATATATATATATATATATATATATATATATATACAGAGAAAGAGAGAGAGAGACTATAATGGGAGAGATACAACTTGTCACTCGGCTGTGGGCGAGTAGGGGAAGGTGGAGGCACCTCTAGCCAATGACGGCCTTGCTGGGTGCAACGTCTCCCCGTGTATTATCTCACCAACTATAGTATGTTTGCGATCTACCATCTAAACAAACTGTCTAATTTGAGTTGATACATCATTTTGTCTAAAATGAAAAGGTGAAGTTCATTGACCAGCAGAATCTGCCCACCGCTTTTCAGAAAAATTCGCACAAGAAAAATCGCAGAGTTTACCGTTTTTCATTAATAGGCTTTCAGATAAACTTTTGATTTTGAGGCGTTGAATCAATTTAAACCACTTTCATTCAAGGTCACTTACTAAGTTAAATTTAACGAAACTAAATAAAGGCTAGAGACTGCTGAAATGAAGATTGTTTCACACTGAATATAAATTCAAGAATGAATAGAATGCCAGAAAGAGCGAAAGAACAGACAGATACAACCATGTGTCAAAAATTCCACAAGAAAACCTTCAAAATTAAATCGCTACAAAATCTGTAGCCATAGTGCATGGGTGAGCCGGTCATACTTGACGTTGGTAAATACAGAGAGAAACTGCTTGTTTTAATGGGTTAAACAACATATCTCATCTTCACTTCCTGGTTGCTTTATCAAGCTGATGTAATTCCTGTAGTATGCCAGAAACACACTAACAATTAAAGTAAAAATAGAAATAATTAAACTTTAACTAGATATAAACAACCTATAAAAATATATTTACCTGATTCCATACATGCATTGGATATAATTCCATATAGCCCGCCTAAACCTTGACGTATCTACATCTTTTCTTCCGCCCATTGTATAATATGTAAGGTTATACGCTGTCTTGAATTTCTCGTCGAGCAGATTACCCACATCGCTGTATAACCGATTGACTAGAGAATAACCATGATCGTCCCAGGAATAATCCTGAAATAGACAAAATAAATATTTTATATATAATTCTCTAGTTTTTTTGTTTTGTTTTTTTATTATAAAAGCCATATTTATATGTATAAAAAAATAATGAAATAATCAATAAAGATGGTTTATTTTTATTATATCTAAGACCCAAGAAAGGAATAACCCAACCAAGGATATGACCCAACCAAGAAATCTACAAAGAACCTAGAAATACAAAATAAGGATCGGGAGACTGGAATTCTACGGAAATATTATAAGAATGATCCCAGAAAGATTAAACTAACTGTTTTGTAGAAAAATGTAATTTTGAAAAAAATGTTATATTTTGTTTGGTCTAGAAGGCTTTGACAGGTTTGAAGCCGCCAATCACATTATATTAGATTCTGCTTTAACTGGTTACCGATGAGAAAACATCGCTCTGTTCTTTAGCAAGATGTTGTAAGGGAAGTTTGTATCTAGTCGCACGGAAGGAAGTATCTCAGTTGTTCGTTAGCAATTTTTCATCTAAGTCTGCCGTTTACCTGGTCTGCAGGAAGAAGGCATATTCTATCCGGCATTCTTATTAGGTGTATCGTAGAAACATTATTAATCAGGATTAAGAAATCTGTCCAGTGGAACATTGTGCAAGACGTCTGTTGAACTGTGAAATCATATACAACACTGATCTGCCTAAATAAGGTAAGTTGTTTTATCTTTATAATCGTATTTTCTTTGTAACAGATAGTTTAAATTTACATTTCATACTTCCACATTACAATAAAATTTTAATTAGCCTGAATCCGTGAAGACCCTGAGATCCAAATAATTAGTACGAGGACCCATTTTCAAATTAAACTGTATAAATTAATCTGCACACTTATTTTAATAAATAAAAATACTAATTTTATAACAATGCTCATGATATATTTTACCTGAACCCTGAATGTGGGGATATCTGAAGTTTCTCCTCTCCTGGCAAAGTCTTCATATATGAAAGTTGGATCTTCTACAAACTGTCCTATGCTCGGCTTGAGAGGTGCGACCGTTGGGCTGATTTCCACTTCTTGCACTTCAACCCTTTCGAATCTGCAACGACACAAAATGAAATACTTAATAGGGAATACTTGCTGAAGAGTTGCTAAGACAGTAAAAGAGAGAAGACTGATATATTTTCCGACTGTTAACTGAAGAGTCATTTGTCTTCAGTGTATTTTAAATATATTTACAAACTAGCTGTGCCCGCGACTTCGTGCGCATGGATAGTGACTTAGGGCAGCATTTTTGGATATATCTTTTGGTATATTTTGGATTATAAACACCGTCGTTTGGACATTTTAAAAATCTACTTTTCAGTAATGCTTCTCTATTCACGATATTAGACGTTCTAAATTGTTAAAATAATTTATGATAAAGGCCCCCAAAAGTATTTTTTCCCTCATACTTTCCATGCACAGACAGCGACCGTTAGAATTTTATTATATGTATAGGTAGAAAACAGCTGGTAGTGGTAAGTTGGTAATTTGGGTTCAGATTAACCCCCCCCCCCTCCTAATGAACTGATTTAGTTTTTTTCCCAACATATTTTTCTATTAATATATCCACAATGAATACCGAGTTGCGTTGAAATACAACAATAATTTCGGCTGGTATGGGCAAATAGCTACTTTGGGTCCGGAGTAAACCCCCCCCCCCCTCCAGATGGGCCGATTTTTCTGGTTAACAAACTCGTTCAATCATTTACTAGGGGAATACTATATACCAAGACTTGTAAAGAAAAAACAAAAAAACTCTGGTGTGTCTCGTGTTAACGATAGTTCGTGAAATGTTCGATGTGATTCTTTACATTGGCATACATTTTTTTATTTATGAACAGTTTGACATGAAACAAACACTAAATGTTAAGTGAAGCTTACCACAATATATTAGTGAAAACTGTAATTAAATCGGATAAGCTGTTTCTGAGATTAGTGTGCACAGACAAACAGACAAAAATTCTAATAAAATCGTTACTTTGGGTACTATTGGGTTGATGAAGGCCCCAATAGTATTTTTTCCCTATATATCTTCCATGTACAGACAGTGATCCGTTATTTATTTAAATTTTAACGTCCATTTATTATTAACTACGAATTTTAGGACGGGTTATCTATAGGTTACCACCCTTTTCTAGCCAGGATAGGGGTGATGCCTTTTCTTTTTTCGAAAGAAAAGCCACCGCCCCTAGTGGGAATCGAACCCACGACCTTTGGCACGGAGTGTTAAGAGCTCACGCTTTAACCCTCACGGCTACCGGGTCTCCAGTACTCAGATATAAGTTAAAGTTTAAGTGATCCATTAGAATTTTATTAAATTCTAACGGATTAAATTAAATTAGTCTATACAGTACTCAGATATAAGTTAAAGTTTAAGTGATCCGTTAGAATTTTATTAAATGTGTAATTTGATTACTGATTAAATAAAATAAATAATAAATCATCTTTCTAGGTGGACAGTATATTGTAGTAAATTAAGTTTTTAAAAAATGTTTTGTTTACTTTGAGAAATTATAATGGCTTGAATATTGGAAGTATCTTTTTAGGAAATATTAGAATTACATTCTTTTAAAAAATTGTTTAAAAAGTCTGACTCACAAGAACTATGTTATCATAGCGTGTTTTCTTACATATTTCTAGAGTCATTTGAAAAACTTGGAATAGAAATTGATAATATTTTGTTCTGATATTTTGTGAAAAATTTAAACGAACTCTGCTGAATAAACATCTCCATGAAAACGAGATTTACATGCCACAATAAAAAGGAAACTGGAAATAGGCAAGCGGAAATTACGCATTTCTCGTCCTCGACATCCACTATTATAACAACAAGTAATACAAACGAGCTTCTCGCTTATTCATTGTGTTTTAATGAAAAAAAAATCAACTGGTGAAAACAACAATCAATTAATAACTGAGGCTGTCAAAAACCATTAAAAAGAATGAAACAGACACTTTTGGATTTTAAACACCGATTTCTCTGAATGAATCACTCAATCGAAAATTTTAAAAAAATAACCGTTTTTGTAGGAAATTTGTTTTGTTGTATTCGTAAATAGATGTATTATACAATTCACGATTTCCTAACCGGATTCGAGATATTTAAGATAATATACAAAAATCTCATGAAAATTCTAGTTTTTTCCACTTTTGTCCAAAACGGATATAGATATACCCTCGAAAATGTTTTCATTTGATTAATTACGTAGGCGGATTCAGCTGGTTAACAAATTTCACCTTTAAAATCAGACAAAGGATTTTTGTACCAAATTTGATCAAACTCGGATTATTTTGAGCCCGTAAGAGGACAAACAGATATATACAGATTTGAACCAGTGTAATTTTCGTCATCTATGAGCTTTGACGCATGAAATTTTCTAGTCGGCACTTCCGGATTTAGTCATTGGTTTTGGTTGGTTAACAAACATAACTTTTGTTTTAGGTTTTTAGCTTATATTTGTAGCCCTTGTTTATTCTAAAATGTTTAAGCTCAAATGTCATAAATGAAATATATACCCTGATAAAACAATTTTTATGAGTAAGTTTTTGGGTGACATTGAACCAATAAGAAATAAAAAAGTTAATAAACTGACCAATCTATTCATTTAATTATTATCATTATAATAGGGGAAAAAATGTACATTACTACCATAAGCCTACCTCTTAGCGCGTTCTATTTCACTACATTCCTCTGTCCTCTCGGAAAGTGATTTCATCTTCTCCATGAGTGATTCGACTCCAACTTCCGACCAGCCATTTGTCCCTGAAATTGTGGCCAATACATTATTCTTTTTCATAGTAATATTGATCAAATTATGTTATAATCTGATAAATAATGTGTTTTTGTTATAATCGTATAACAAAAACACTGAATATGAAAGTGATTTTAAGGCCGGTTTTACACACAATGACTTATTGTACGTTTTATCGAACACGAGAAATCGTATCAAGTAAAACGGTATCACATATACACGCTCCGTTTTACTTTATACGCTTTGTCATGTTTGATAAAATGTACAATAACTCGTTACGTGTTTACTGGCCTTAAGCTTGTTTAATTGTTAAATTGGTAAACAATATTAAACACAATTATTGCGTAGTCTGAAGGTCAATATAGAATTAACTACTTCAACATTTTTTTTATTAAATCAGTTCAGTATCTTAATAAGTACACATATTACATAAGAAAAAAATACCACTAAAATATTTAATTGACTTAAATTTTTAAATAAGAAAAGAGTTTTACTACCAAAATTACAAAATTTTGGGTGAAGGTTCTACCCATCTTTTTGAATTCTACTTATCTTATCTGAATACACTTCACTAATTCCACCATCTTCATTACTTTTATTAATTTGTGTATGTATAAAGGGCTAAATTATAGATTTTTCTGAAAATCTGACATTTTCTTAGCCAAAACCCAACAAGAATATGAGTTATAAGCCATTGCACTAGGAGGCAAATATGAATTCTCATATTAATCCCTTACTAAATTAAATATAATAATTTTCATTTATTTCTGATAAGATCGCAAAAATAAACATGTTATTAGTATTATTTATCAGTTGTGTTGTTTTTTTGCATAAATTTCTAATTACATTATGAAATTGAGTGATAATCTCTGTTCTGAGTATACCGTTGGAAAGGTAATTAAATTTTACACCTTTTGTGAGATTCGGCAGTTAGGAGAATACTTCATTGAAGAGTAGTGATTCTCAAAAGTTTTTCGCTAAATAGACATTTTTATTAATATCAACTTTTTGAACAGTTATTGCGGTTACAAAAAAAGACACTTGAGAACATTGAAAATAATAAAGCAAATTTAATGCAGATTTAAAAAAAGTAAGGTAATGTTGAAAAATAATGTGTATAAGCAGAGAAAATTGGAGTTTTTGTATAAATAACCTTTCAAGCAGCATATCAAACTAGTATTTATAAATTGACAGGACTCGGTGTTTTTCACTTATGGCTATGAAAGACATTAGTAAACATATCTTTATTAACCATCAAAACTGTATGTACCTAGCTTCAGAGCTTGTACACCAGAGGGCACTTGTGTCACTCTTCCTGGCTTAATGCTATTCCACCTACATAGGCAAGAGTGTCACATTTTCTTGTTGATTTTTTTTTTGGGGGGGGGGGGGGTTGTGTCACTTTAGAAAAACTAGACTGTGATATGTCTGGAAAAAAAAACCAGATAGAATCATGCGGTTGGCAGCATTTAACTACATTTTTGGTGTAGTTTCACCCCCGTGAGTATTGTCATCTACTTGTCATACATCATGTATATTATCAAAAATCCTCATTTTAGCATACATCATTTTCACCTTCTCTGAATGGGGTCAAGCAAAGCTAAAGTCTAGAACAATGGTGTACTAAATGAAGAGAATGTATTTGTTGAGATAAACGTTCTTAATGACACATTAAATAGTTTACCTAAGAGTCTCCGTATCGGGGAAGAATGCTGTTTGTACAAGTGCAGGAGTGTCTAGCTATAATGAATTCAGACGTCTATAAACAGAGACTAATCTAGATTCAATGCCATGTAATCCTATTTCCTCGTGAGATTACAGATCCTATTGCTTATTATGAATTTCCTTTAAGTAGGGAAGAATTACAAATGAGGTTGAAATTAATATCTTTCTCATGGGGGAATGGTGGCTTTTTGGTACTTAGAGATACCAAAACAAGCCCTGTTAAAATGTATATTTTTATATAAATACAGTAGACTCTTCCTTATCCAGCATTCTCTTATCCATTGCTCTCTCTAATCTGGCAGTCTTCAAGAGGAATGAGTGATGGATCTTGGAACTTGCCAGAGCTAGACAGGCTGGAGGGTTCCAAGAAAACCTTCCCTTCCTAGCTAGCCAAACATTTTTTTTTTGTAGTACGCCATTGAATGGAAGTCTAAGAATGGATATATGTTTCCCTTTAGAGAACTTGTGTTTCTACTAAGAAAATAAATGTTTCTACTAAGGCACCTGCAGCTGAAATGGCTGATTTTCTATTTAACTAGTTTATGCTATTGTAATAATATATGCATACATATGCGATTTAGTTAGTAATTAAATATTTTTTATTTAGTTTAACTTAATTTTAGTTATCTACATATTTTTATTCCTTGAAACGTTTACATGCATATGTACTTGTAAAAAATACACCAGCAACGATTTACATATTTTGAATTCATTTTATAATTCGGTACTTAAATTTTACTTAAATATGCAATATTAAAAAAGGTAAGTATTACTATATCCTCAAATAATAAGGTTTTTCAAATACATAAGTGACCGCTTCGAACTGAATTCTCTAATACAGCGTTTTATCAAATCCGACTGTAACCCAGTCCCGATGACACCGGATTAGGGAGAGTCTACTGTATACATGATCATACAATTTCAAAATTAAGCCAAGAATAACACGTAAACGGACAAAAGTTTGATGTACATACAGACAAGACAGAAGTTTTTTTCAGGGTGGACTTGGTGTATGAAACAAGTAGATTTAATTTAGTTTACAAACAAAAAATCTATTTTATTTATGTATGATAGATCGAGTTATAAAAATTGCAGAAATATTAAAATCTCGACAAGATTGTATTGAGCATTTGAAGTTGAGCCTTCAAGAAATTACATAAGAACTCAGAACAATTTCAATATGAAGCTAATCTGAGGAACTACTGATAAAGATATCTGCATTAAAAAATTGATTTCATTTTTGATAACAACTTACTTTCCCTTAATCATTACCCGTGTTCCTAATTGTTTCATAATTAATTATTTGGACTAAGATAAATGAAATTCTGCACATTAACATAAAAACTTTTTTTGTCTAAATAATATTTCATTGTCCTAAATAATATTACATTGTATGCCAATTACAAAACAAAACCCCTCTCTCTCAAAACAATTTTAAACAATTAAAATATAAAAAATATTCACCTTATCTTACTAATAACATTTATACAAACGTATAACTATCCACAAGACTTAAGAGGTTTCACCACCTCAAAATTAAAAAAAAATACAATCTGCTTTTAGGCACTGGACCACTGGGAGGCCCTGTTTTAGATAATTTAATAAAAAACGTGTTGTAAATTTTAGCAAAATTGGTTTTGTAAATCTTGTACACCAGTTTGAAAAAAGTATTCTTAGAATATATCGTCCCTACCATGTCAAACTATCGAAAATGAGAATCGGATCAAACTAGGGAATGAATATATTCTATCCATTGACGAATTAATATATTCGATACTTTACTTAAAGCATTAAAGGCTATTCTAAAGGGGTTAGAGTTGCGACAATTTGCCGTATAATCCACAATCCAAGAGCAAAGTCTCAAATCTGAAAAACAAGATTTTTCATGTTCGATAGTTTGACACGACAGGGGCGATATTTTCAAAGTATTCTAAAAAAAAAACAAACAAAAAAAACAAAAAACAGAGTACATCACACTAAAATACCTGGTTTTGTTGAGCTCCCATTGCTCTGTTTGTTAGTTGAGCCATTTGTAGAATCTCCTTTCTCTTGTGTTTCATCGTTAACGCCACAGCCAAACACAAAACTCGACAGGGAATGGAAATGCGTTAATAAAACTATTGCATGCACTACTTCAGCTAACGACCAACTATCTGAGCCTTTCGTTAAATTCTGGAAAAAAAAAAAAAAATACATAAAATACAATAGAGCATCAAAAATAAATATGATGTAAATGAATAGATGTAATATACACACAAAATTTGAATAACTAATTTTTTACTTTTCAGAAGAGAACTGAATCTAGAATCGGAGCTGAGAATAAGTCCATAAGATAAGCCGCTAAATAGGAGGGAAATAATAATAAAAAAAAAAAAAAACATTTTTGGAAGATGAATAAAGAAGATAAATAGGTTTTTTTTTTTCTGTTCACACTCAACCGTCTACAAACAAAAGTGGTCCAAATTTGATGAACTTCTGTAAATTTTGTCTAAAACGGAATGTAAAGTTGATTAGTTAGCTGAATCTGCTCATCAGAACACTGTTTCTTGCGGCTCAGTAAAATAGCAATACGTATGCAAAATAGGGAAAAAATGTCTTATATGAGTTAATTATATTATAAAACAATTCACTAAATTTCATTTTAATCGGATAGTTTTTGCATCATTTTGCAATTGAGGAATAAGCGAAAAAATTAACATTTTTCAAATTGTTGAAAAATCCAAACAACATGGCTTACATATTTAAAATATTTAAAAAAAATAAGACACACAAGCTTTCAAAAAAACTTTACAGATTAAAAATCGGTCAATTTGGACAGTCTCAGATTTATATAAGATTTATTAACAATTTTTTTGCATATAAATAAATTAAATATCTCTAGAAATTGAAATCGGGGCAAGTCATTGGAGAGTGCTTAAAAATACGCTTAATACGACCCTTTAGGTATTCAATTCTGTTAAGTAGATACTGAGATACTCAATGTCAAAAGGTCTTTTTGTGCACATTCCAACGCCGCCATTCATGGAGACATTCAATTTGGTAATAACTTTAAAAAAATTCTGAAGATGTCTTAATTGACCAATTTTAGATCTGTAAAATGTTTTTGAAAGCTTGAATGCCTTAGTTTATTTTTAAAAAAATACTTTAAATATGTAAACCATGTCGTTTGGATTTTATAACAATTTGGATTTCGCTAATACCTCAATTACAAAATTATTATGCAAAAAGTATCAAACTGATTAAACTGAAATGTTGTGTCTTTTTTATTATTATATAATCACATTTTTCCCCAAGAATATGAAGGACTAAAATGCATTTTAAGTCACCCAAAAAAAAATTGATAGTTTTTATGTCCATTTTATTATACGTATTGCTATTTTCTTCAGTAGGGAATCAATTTTAACATTTCTGAGTAATGTAATATTATAGAAAATTTTATTACGAAGCTTTGGACGCCTTGGGAATGTCTCTGATATAAATACTTTTTGAGTTATGACCAAAAGTACAAAAAAGGTGATTTTTTTTAGATTTTTTATTTCGATTACCTCAATTATTGTAATACAAGGTATTCCAAGAGATACTTGCATTATTAGCTTGCCTGCTCTCAGCATCCAACTATAGCTACTTTTTTACAGGTGCCCCCCCCCCCCCCCCCCCCCCCCCCGGGGTAGAGCCCCACCCTGGTCTATCGTCCGTTTACTCATAGGTGAGCTTAGTTTTAATAGAGGTGACAGGGGCGAGTAATACATCACTTACTATCTAGTGATGAACTAGGGGGGAGTTATACATCACTTACTATCTAGTGATGAACTAGGGGGGAGTTATACATCACTTACTATCTAGTGATGAACTAGGGGGGAGTTATACATCACTTAGTATCTAGTGATGAACTAGGGGGGAGTTATACATCACTTACTATCTAGTGATGAACTAGGGGGAGTTATACATCACTTACTATCTAGTGATGAACTAGGGGGGAGTTATACATCACTTACTATCTAGTGATGAACTAGGGGGGAGTTATACATCACTTACTATATAGTGATGAACTAGGGGGAGTTATACATCACCTACTATCTAGTGATGAACAATGGGAACTGATAGAATAACAAGCAAAAGTCTCTAGGTAGCGCAAAAATTCAGTCTTATGGGAAAACATAGTACCAGTAAAGATCTGCGGTAAATGTGTTACACATGGTATAACATTATACGGAAAAATACTACAATTATGTAGTTCTTGGGAGTAGGGTGTTTTCACATCCATAGCACAAATTTTGTACAAAAAAAAAACTCCTGAAACCATTATACCCAAATATTACAAAAAATAATTATTGAAAGGCTTACCTGTATATGAGTTTTATTGAGGAGCCAAGGCCTGTGTGCTAGAATTTTATTAATTTCATAGAGATCCCTAAGTTTCTGCGGTATGTGCGGTAGGCCACGGAGCCAGTTCTGGTCCCCACCTTGGAGGATGAACTCCTGTTTCTGTTGGTTTATTAGGTAACTACATTGGTGACGACCAGCCGCCTGAAAATAAAACACAATTATTTACAAATGTTCAAGATAAAAAGCTTATATTATATTATTACATTCTCAAGAGATTTTTGTATTTTAGTCTCCTCATGCTTCAAATTATGTATTTAAATTTTAATGTCTACCCGGTGGACGTGAGTGTTAAGGCGTGAGCACTTAACACTCCTTGCCAAAGGTTGTGGGTTCGATTCACACTATGGGGTGGTGGGTTTTCTTTAGAAAAAAGGAAAGGCATAAGCCCTATCCTGGCTAGAAAAGGGTAGTAACCTATAGAGAACCTGTCCCGAAATTCTCAGTTAATAGGTAATAATGGACGTTAAAATATAAATAAATAAATAAAATCTATTTATAATTCACTCAGAACTTTAGGATGGGTTATCTATAGGTTACCACCATTTTTTCAGAGGATAGGGCTGATGCCTTTTCTTTCTTCTTTTGAAGAAAGAAGAGGCATAAAAGTAAACCTATATAACTTAATCTAAACCCTATTTATATAATTTTTCTATATATATAAAAGATATAAATACAATTGTGTCAGAAATTAAAGTCAACATCAACACAAGGCAAAAAACATGACCATCTTTTTTAGATATTGTATTTATTCTGGGCTTGTTTACAACTGCACACTCACATTTTATGGACGACTGGCAACAGACATGGACAAGGACCGAAAACAAACTGCGTGAAGTACAACTCTCAGTAAAAGCCTTGCCTCTTAAGAATAATAACCTTTCAAGAAGAGAACAAGTTGTACTGACACGTCTCAGAATTGGGACATTCCCTTCTTACGCACTCCTACTTAATGGAGAGGAAAGAAAGGCCAATATGTCCAGAGTGTAATGAACAGTTGACTATAAAACACATACTGACAGACTCCAGGAAACTAGAGAACTTACTCATCCCACATCACTTACACCACTTACTAACTCAAGGTAGTCCGTATATTAACACAATACTCCAACATCTGAAACGAATTAAAATAATTTCCAGAATATAACCACACAGTGAAATAAAAGTATTTTTTCTGTTCAAGCAGTTGATTTGCCATAGCTGCAAGCAACTTCATTAAAAAAAAAAATAAATAAAAAATAAAAAATAAGCAATAACTGTTTATAAAGATAATTTGAATAGAAGCTACTAAAAATCTTACCATAATTGCAATAAAGTGCCTATAGTCATAAGGAAGGGGTCCGTCTCCCCTCAATATGAAGTGCTGAGTCCTCAGGAAGATATCCAGGTAGGTGGGATGGTATCCCATTTCCTGTGTTATGTGGTCAAGGCGATTGTTCTGCAGGAACGCATCGATGAAGAACATGTGTGTCTGAAAAGAAGAGAGAAAATGTTATCAAATATCGAATTTCATTGGAGCTGGAACACTTTTCTGAAGGATTGTTTTGGGCTTTGCCGTTGGTCAATAATGGAGCGTTTAGAAGAACTGAAAGAAGCTGATGCGTGATCCTTATAAGGAATATTTACAGTGCTCGCCAACAAGTAATCAGACATATCTTATTAATATATGACAATGAAGTTAAATTGAGTAGGTTTAGATGATCGGGGTTCAGTCATTTGTTAAATAAAACTAAATTTTATAACTAAAATGAGCCATAGCTTTTTGATCTTTTAGAATATTTTTTTTAAATATTTCGAAAAACGTTGGGCAATCGTAAGAGAAAGATAAACAATCGTAAGCATAATACATTTCCTACTATAAGGGTTCTCTAGCACTTTTCGATAGGACCATCTCAGCCAGAGAAAACAGTGCTTACAAGTTCGAAAGTGTTGACTTCGTTCGTTTGGTTGTGTTTATCTCTGTTGACTAGTTTTATTTTATTTAAATAAATCTAAATCAAGCTTTCAGATAAATAGCCACTTTCATTGATTCGACTTAGCAGGTTTTTCTGAAAAGATGATTTTCCCTATCTTCAAACTTAATAAAGCAAGTTTTGAGATGCAGGCAGTTAGCCGTTGAGGTGTTAAGAAGTCAAGGATTAGATTTTTGTAGAAAAATCCAAATTTCGAACGTTTTGGTATGTTGTTTAGCAGCCTTCTTGAGCAATAAATGCCTAGGTGATGGATGATGACCAGGATAACTTTATGGTGACCATGAATGAGTGCTTCTTATAGCCAGTTTTGTTACAAAAACATATCAGGGAGACACAAATCTCCATAAGATGGCCCTGATCCTTTTAAGAAGTCTGACCAAACTTCAACAATAAAACGGATCGTAAACAACGTCCCTAAACAGGTTTCCTGTTTGGTCCACCCCCTCCCCCTCCAGCTCTAACCTCCAGCGCTATCTGTGTCGTGTATTTTTCGGGCGAGTTTTACGGCTTCCCTAACTCACGGAAATGGCATTTCAAGGGGAAGGCTTTCAAAGCCACCCACGCCTTTTATTTTCTTATTCTTGATGAGAAATAGAAAACTTGACCCCAATCCGCCACATTTCATAAGCCGCAAGATAATTGCAACAACGGAGGACTTTTGAGTGTAAACGTAGTGTAATTGAAAGAATTCAAGTCCGTCCCAAAAGACCTGCGTAACCTGAACACATTTTCCAGGAAGACAAGGATTAAAATAAACATAACGAGGATTTAAAATAAAATAATTTTGAAATATTAAAGTCCAAGACAATAATACTGGGTGTTTCAAAATGAATATTGGGGCTTTGACACCTTATAAAATTTCATCAAGAAACTATTCATAGCCTGTAGTATTCTTGGCCAACTTCTTCAGGTCATTGATTTTCTTTGCGTTGATCTCTATCTTTCCAGATGGACATGCGATCACTGTTGGCAGTTCCGGAGCGTCGGACTATTTTTTGAGTGTGAACGATGAGGAGGGGAAGCCATCAATAAAGTGCTTAGTAACCACTTTTCCTCGGTAATTTTTATTGTAGTAAAACTCTTTGTAGGTGGATATTTTAAAAGGAATCCTGTCTTCCTTCCTGCCACAAGTTTCATCTGAGTTGGCTCGAGAGAAGATGAATACAAAATGTACTGCAGAAACCCGTCATGTGATTCCACTTGATGGGTTTCTGCAATAAACGGAAATTTCAAAACAAAATAAAACCTATTTAGAGGATGGATATTTCACATATTTCTGCAAAAGACGGTGTGTCTAAAGTGGGTCATTCATAATCTATAATTAATATCATTTTTGAAAAAAATGTCACATGACGGGTTTCTGCAATAAACGATTCAATTATGGATCGAATAAATTTTAGTTGTTTATTTCTTCCATTTTGTTTTAGTTGCCAACCTACTAAAACAAAATCTGTGAATAGTTCTATATAGGACATTGTTCTTAAGATCGACAGAAAAAGCACTCGCGATAGAACTTTTGAGCATCCTTGTTGTAAGCGATCGTTATAATATAACATATTACATACATATTACGTACAAATTATGTACAAATTGAGTATTTAAGTTGTTAGCGTTGTATGTACAAATTGTGAATTATGGACGAGAGTTGTATTTAAGTTGTTAGCGTTGTATGTACAAATTGTGTATTATGGACGAGAGTTGTATTTAAGTTGTTAGTAGAAGGTAGAAAAATAATGTCTCTCCACTGTTTTTCAAAGTATTTATTAGCAAAAGCTTTTCGAGAACATGGTTCTCATCGTCAGTGCATCTACAATTTTCACAAAAACACGCATATATTAATTACAGAAATATTTATAAGTATTCTTATTACTAAAGCTATGACAAATAATGTTACCTATTACTCCACCGGTATTCTACGAAATCGAGAACTCCACAAATAACGCTGCATACATCACAGATAAGTTGTTAGCGTTGAATGTACAAATTGTGTATTATGGACGAGAGTTGTATTTAAGTTGTTAGCGTTGTATGCGAGCGTTGTTTGTTATGCAGGTGAAGTGTCAGCCTTCATCCTTCTATTTTTATACGCCACCTCGGCAGGACCGAGTCTTGTTTATACGCATACAAATGAGGCAAGCCGAGCTATGGGTCCCTTTCTTCACGTTTTATAATATACGACTCTTCGAATGGTTTCTCGTTTTTTTTATTTTTATTTTGTTGTCGTTTTCTTTTTGAGCCAAGTTCCAGACCACTCCAGCCAAAGGCGCCTACATTAGGGATATTTGCATAAGATCATCGACTGACGAATAGACTGCAATAAAACAAGAACAGCTATGCAACCATGAAACCGAAACTACACTACAAGGTGTAAGCAACTTGTCTTCCGCATACTAACGGACCTTATTACGATTAAAACGTAGTAACATCCAGTTCTCATTGTAATACAAGATATGAGGAATGCTTAATGCCCGTCACGCAGGAGCTGTGTAACTAAGCATTTTTCTTAGTATTTGGGTAGTGTAGACTATATTCCTGAATAATTTGCTTTAAATAACCTAGATAAATAAAATAAAAACATGAATAGTTCTCTTTTAATTTTGTAATGAGTAACTGTTCAATTATTAATTTTGTAATTAATTTGCTTCCAGAGTTATGTTTACACATGGTACCTACTACACTACTTAATAAATACAAAAAACTTCATGTTTTCGCCTTTTGTTCTGAGGCAGGAACGGGATACAGTCCCTCTAGTGGTAGAAAGCGCTCCTTGTGGCGGCCTGGCGAACCTACGTCTGGCAAGCTAATTCTATTGGAATATATTACAAAGTAAACCCCCCTTTCCGATTGACCGATTTAGCTCATTTTTACAACACTTCTTTCGCATGAGTTACCCACGACGTATACCGCGTTTCGTTACAGTACAGCATAAATTACGACCGGTATGAGTATATTAGAAATTTGGGTCCGGAGTAAACCCCCCTCCTAATGAACCGATTTAGTTTATTTTTACAACACATTTTTACCTGTAGATTACCACTACGAATACCGAGTTTCGTCGAAATATAACAGAAATCACAGCTGGTAGTGGCGAATTGGTATTGTGGGTCCGAAGTAACCCCCCCCCCTTCCAATGAACCGATTTAGTTTATTTTTACATCTCACTTTTCTCTCTAGATTACCACAACGAATACCAAGTTTCGTTGAAATATAACAAATATTACGGCTGACATGGTCAAATTAGTGTTTTGGGTTCGGGGTAAACCCCCCTTCCGGTGGACCGATTTTGGTGGTTAACGAACTCGTTCAATCGTTTGCTAATTGAATGCTATATACCAAGTTTCGTGACGAGGAAAGAAAAACTCTGGCCGCTATCGTGTTAACAGACACACACATATATATATATATATAGATAGATAGATAGATAGATAGATAGATAGATAGATAGATAGATAGATATATATACATTTTAACGGGGGTCATTTTCGGTGTCTACTAGGTAGGATCGATAAAGATTTGAAGACATTTTTCAAAAATTCCGTCATGAGTGCAACCTCAATAGCTACTTTCCTTCGGAGGAAAGTGCTAAAAAGTATAGCAGGTATGGGTAAATAACTACTTTGGGTCTGGAGTAAACCCCCCCCCCCCTCCAGATTGACCGATTTTGCTGGTTAACGAACTCGTTCAATCGTTTGCTAGGGGAATACTATATTCGAAGTTTCATGGCAAAAAATAAATAAAACGTTTTCGTTTATTTTTACAAAAGGCCTTTGTCATGAATGCTATACTATTTGTATACCAAGTTTCGTTGTAAAAAAAAAAAAAAAAAAAAGTTATATTAAAAAAAATAATAAACACAAAAAATAGCGGACTCCATTTAGCAGTAAACTCTCCTTGTGCCGAACTTCGATAAATCGAATTCTTAAATAAGGCGATTTCAGGCCAAAATCGTAGAAAATGATAATAAGGCGATTTCAGGCCAAAATCGTAGAAAATGATAATAAGGCGATTTCAGGCCAAAATCGTAGAAAATGATAATAAGGCGATTTCAGGCCAAAATCGTAGAAAATGATAATAAGGCGATTTCAGGCCAAAATCGTAGAAAATGATAATAAGGCGATTTCAGGCCAAAATCGTAGAAAATGATAATAAGGCGATTTCAGGCCAAAATCGTAGAAAATGATAATAAGGCGATTTCAGGCCAAAATCGTAGAAAATGATAATAAGGCGATTTCAGGCCAAAATCGTAGAAAATGATAATAAGGCGATTTCAGGCCAAAATCGTAGAAAATGATAATAAGGCGATTTCAGGCCAAAATCGTAGAAAATGATAATAAGGCGATTTCAGGCCAAAATCGTAGAAAATGATAATAAGGCGATTTCAGGCCAAAATCGTAGAAAATTATAATAAGGCGATTTCAGGCCAAAATCGTAGAAAATGATAATAAGGCGATTTCAGGCCAAAATCGTAGAAAATGATAATAAGGCGATTTCAGGCCAAAATCGTAGAAAATGATAATAAGGCGATTTCAGGCCAAAATCGTAGAAAATGATAATAAGGCGATTTCAGGCCAAAATCGTAGAAAATGATAATAAGGCGATTTCAGGCCAAAATCGTAGAAAATGATAATAAGGCGATTTCAGGCCAAAATCGTAGAAAATGATAATAAGGCGATTTCAGGCCAAAATCGTAGAAAATGATAATAAGGCGATTTCAGGCCAAAATCGTAGAAAATGATAATAAGGCGATTTCAGGCCAAAATCGTAGAAAATGATAATAAGGCGATTTCAGGCCAAAATCGTAGAAAATGATAATAAGGCGATTTCAGGCCAAAATCGTAGAAAATGATAATAAGGCGATTTCAGGCCAAAATCGTAGAAAATGATAATAAGGCGATTTCAGGCCAAAATCGTAGAAAATTATAATAAGGCGATTTCAGGCCAAAATCGTAGAAAATGATAATAAGGCGATTTCAGGCCAAAATCGTAGAAAATGATAATAAGGCGATTTCAGGCCAAAATCGTAGAAAATGATAATAAGGCGATTTCAGGCCAAAATCGTAGAAAATGATAATAAGGCGATTTCAGGCCAAAATCGTAGAAAATGATAATAAGGCGATTTCAGGCCAAAATCGTAGAAAATGATAATAAGGCGATTTCAGGCCAAAATCGTAGAAAATGATAATAAGTCCAACTAAGAAAAGGGCCTAGAAGGAGACTTTTATGTCCAAGAGTCGGTATCTTAATGGGCCCTCACACAGGCAGAAATGTTGCTGAAAATTTTGAGAACAAATATTGAGCTTCTTTTTGCACAAAAGATTGAATGGTCGTGGACCCCTCACACTGCACAAAACTGTATAATGGCCCCGTTAATTTTTTTTTTTTAGGGCAGTCCAACCTCTTGAGACATTGTTGTCTAAGTATAAATGTGTAATGGAAAATGCATTGATGTAAAAATGGAGAAGAATGAATTATTTGAAACAAAATATTTAATCAAATCAATATATTTTAATAGATAGAATAAAATAAAGATGAAAAAAGGATATAAAATACTTAAAAATGTTTCGTAACCGCATACAAGCTGAATGACACACAAGCACGAGCACACACACAAATACGTAATATTTTGTAAGCCCCTTCATTCGGCACTCTGTCATGCTAAAAAATATTGACAGGTCCGAAAAAATTGTCTAAACTTTTGAACGCCCCACAACATATTGAATACCCCTTTTTTGCACAAAACATGTTCAAAATTTTGAGTAAAAGTTTTCCCAGCGCGAGGGCCTCTTTAGAAGACATCTCTTCTATTACTCCAAGTCCAATAGCCACCTCTAAAGCTCCAATTTTGATTAACAGAATTTATAGCATCCTTCTGTCTCTTTGATTGTTAGATTTCATAGGATGCTTCTGAAGTTGCTAGATTTTAGACGAAAAAAAAGTAAGATAACTCTCGCTTTTTGAAGACTTTAATTTGAAAACACTTAATGATTGGGTACTTACGTATTAGCGTCAAAGCAGGTTAAAGAGGCGGGTCTCGTTCAGAGATCTGGATCATGAATAACGCATTTCTATTGGTCAATCACTATCAGAGATATCATCTATTGTGTTTATAGTAGCCATCTTGTTCCCTTTGTCTTTTCAACGCAATTCATTTGTGCTTTATTTACCAACGCAATTTTTGTTGTTTTTTTCTTACGCGATTTCAGTTTCTGTGTGAGATAGCGACATCTGAATAGCTAGGATGATAGCTACTTTTTCGAAGTGATGCCAAATTGTTTATCAGTCCATTTTCCAGCGAAATCCCATCCTTGATCTATATTATCAACGAGTTGGATTGATTAGAGTTTAGATATAATCTTGAGCGAGCGTAGCGAGCGGAAACGCATAGCAATTATGCTATTAATATAAGTGCTACGCGTTTTCGCTAGCTAAAGGTTATATCAAAACTCTAGTTAACCTAAATCGTTGATAATCCCGTCGCCATATTGGCGAAATCTGATTTGACTCCTTGATCCAGATCTGACACTGTGTAGATCCAGCTCTCAGAGACACGGCTCTTTAACCTGCTTTGACGCTAATACGTAAGTACCAATGATTGCTACTTGGCATTCTTCTGTACCGTTCAATATTTAAGTTCCACCAGAAAAAGAATATAAAAATGTTGTTTTGTTCCCTATGTATTTGCCTCCCGAACCTCACGATAAAGCAGGTTATAGAGCTGTTGACCTTGGCTTGACCTTGCTTCTCGATTTAGGCTTCCAGCCAGTCACTCTTCAGAATATTATTCGGCCCCAGTGTCTGCTTCTCCTTATCACATAATATCACAAATTAACAGGCAACATGATCCACAATAACAGAACTTCACACTGTTTGTTGGAACAATCGTTTTTTTTCTTCATTCATGGGTTATGAGGAGGAAGTTCAAGGAAGGAAAAATGTTAATGTTTCTAGACAACAAGCATTCTTAAGCCTTTGGAAGAACAAAAGGCCATTAATATAAGCGCGTTTTTCTGTCCCTTGTAGAAAGGAATCCCGCTTGTTAGGTTGACCCGAAAACGAAATCTAGAAGTTCAGTAATCTGAACTTTCGCGATGGGTTATTCAAACCCGATTATCTAAGAAAATATTCAAGCTAAGACGCTAAACTTGGTCTCATCAGTTCTTAATTATTCAGTTTTTTCATACAACGCTTGGTTTAAGCGATAATTCGGGATTTGTCTAATTTTTTTTTTACTATTTGACTTAGTTTTTCGATTCCCCATCGATATACGACTGGCATCGGTTTAAGACTGGCACACCCTATATATATATACTAGTGTTATTATTTTATCAGATGACCTGCCTAAAAAAAAGTAACTTTATTGGGTTGCTCACTACATACTGATCAGTCAAAAAATTAATTTAGAGATTACAAAAGAGAATATTCATTAATAGACGTTATGTAAAATTTTTAATAATTAAAATATGGTATAAACCATTTTTGTGTGTGCACATTAGTAAACAAAGTTTTTTTATTTATATTTTTTTTTCTTTAAATGAAATAATAGTTTTATACAGAGTTTAGTTAAAATCAAGTAAAACAGTTAACAGATGTCGCAAGTAAATATTTATATTTTACCTGAAGATGGCTGCTTTTGAAAATCTGACGCGTTATTTAGCCGAATTCCAACCATAAGCCCGATTGCTTAAGTTTTAGAGTTGTGTAGATTTTTCTTTTCCTCTAAGAAGACATGAAAGCTTAAAGCTTACTCTTTTAAAGCCACTTACCAATACCTGAACTCAGAAAGAGGCCACCGAAACCTTTGATATGCTTCTAAAACCTGCCAAACCACCAACCCCTTCTCACCCGATTATCGTCTCCAGCATTTCCAGGGGTGCTCTTACAGGCTCTGAAACTCTATACTCCTTCAAGAAAGCACTTATGTTTCCTATTGAGCATCAATATAATCTGGGGGATCGGATTATAAATTTTAAGTATATTGAAGTGAATTTACTAAATCTTGACATCATTGTAGACGTGCATATATATATATATATATATATATATATATATATATATATGTCGCAAGGGCAACCCGAGCTCATTCTGTAAGTATATGTACATCAATACGTGCCCAGTAGGGTGGTCCAAAAAACTGAATATTCTATGCAAAATCTTAGCACCCTAGAACATATGGAAGGCAGTGCTCAACAACGTTTAGTTTTCATACATTTCTGAACAACACTTAAGTTTAGAAAATTTTTGTTTGTTTTTCAAGATTCAGAAGTTAAAAAAGCTGTCGATCTCTTTATTACAGATGATATTAAACATTTTCAGCATTTTAGACATCAGGGCACTGGAATTTTTTTTTTATTTATTTTTTTATTTATTTTATTTTAAGAGCTGCACAGCAATGGTGATCTGCCCTAAAAGAATTTATATAAAATATAATAAATAAAATAATAAATTATAAGCTAAGGATCAGTAACAAAATTAAAGGGTACGGAAAATGAAATGAAGAAAAGAATAATAATAAAAAATAAAAAAGAAATATGTAAGGAATTAATAAAATAAAAAAATACAGAATTAAACTTATAATTTTAACGGTAATAATAAATAGTAGTAATATATTTGCGGAGTTGATAGCTGAGGAATATTATCCTGAAATAAGAAACTTTGACTTGGGGGTTATGTTTGGTATAATTATATTTTATTATATGTCTTTGTAGTCTTTAAGTATGTCAGTATGGTATCAATGTGGGGGCTCCTATCAGATAACAGTTCACTGAGGCTTCGAGGAATCTGTAAGTTGTCTCTTTTAAGGCAGTCTGTTAGTAAGTGTTTTACAGTTAAAGGTACGTTGCATGCCTCACATAGTGGTTTGTCTTGTCTTGTGAAGAGGTACGAATGGGTGAGTCGTGTATGTCCGATTCTAAGTCGTGTTAGTATTACTTCGTCGCGTCTTGTCCTTAGTTCACCTGACGAATATGGTTTTATACTGCACTTTACTTCCCTGAGGTTGTTATCTTGTGTGCAGTACCACGTTGCTTGCCATCTATTCAGTATAGTATGTGTTATTTTTGTTTGTAAGTCTTGTGATGTAAGTAAGTACTGGTCATGTGGGCGGCTAGTTGTAGCAAGTTTTGCCTGTTCGTCTGCTTTTGAAGTCTCTCCAAGGTTCTCATGACCAGGAACCCACACCATTGTTACCATTGTGTGTAAGTCTTTTAGTCTCGATAGTTCTTGTAAAATTTGAACGAGGATCGGGTTGGTGGTGTAGATGTTCTTTAAAGGAGAGTAAACAACTTAAGGAGTCTGTACACAGTATTATGTGCGGTATTGTAGTCTGTACGTTGGATAGGCCCAAAAGTATGCCATGCAGCTCTGCTGTATATATGCTTGCATCTACTGGGAGGCTGATGTTGTATATACTTTCTCCTAAAACAGCAGCTGCACCCACGCCACTTGCTGTTTTGGACCCATCCGTGTATATTATTGGAGTATTTCCATTAGTCCTTGTCAACTTGTTAAATGAAGCCCTGTAGTAGTTCTGAGATGATGTGTCGGCTTTTTTAAATTTTGTCATAGTCAAGTCGATTCTTAGGTTGTTTACTCTCCAAGGTGGGATTGAGAGGTTTCTGTAAGGATGTGTAGGTGTATTGATCAATGTAGCATTTTCTGTGTTTTCATGGGATCGGATTAGGAGTGGTTTTTGCCTTGGTTGTTCCTGTATATATTTGTTCATGTAAGGTTTGTTTAAAAACATGTTTACGCATGGGGTGTTCAAAGTTTTTGATCTCACGATAAATTTAAGACAGATCATCTGACGTCGATAATCCAACGAAGGTTCTGCAGATTCTGAATAAAGGCTAGTTATTGGACTCGACCTGAAAGCTCCTGTTGCAAGTCTTATACCTGTGTATTGAGTCTAATGCTTTTAGTGTTGTCGAACTGGCAGATGAATATGCTATGCAGCCGTAATCCAGCAGAGGCCTGGTGAAGGCTCTGTAACACTTTAGCATGGTACATTTGTCAGCTCCCCATTTAGTATTGCAAAGAATTCTTAAGAAATTCAGCGATTTGTAACATTTGTTAAGAATACTTTTGATATGGGGTCCCCATGTTAGTCTCTTGTCTAATGTCATGCCAAGGAATTTTAATGTTTCGCTGTGTTTAATGTTCGTGTTATTAAGCTTTAAATTATCACTGGAATTTAAAAGAGTGATAAAACTTCAAATATTTGTTACTTTCGGGTATTTAACGCCTTTTTTGTTTCAAGTTTTTTAAACTGCAAAATTTCACTTAGGCAGATCATTATGGTTTATTCATTAATAGAAACTGAAATAAAGAACTGAGCCAGTGAAAGTATCTAGTTTATTTTTGAAAGTGTGATTTTTAGTGTCAACAATATTTTAATCAAAAGTCCGTCACGCAGGAGCTGCATAACTAAGCACTTTCCCCAGAATTTGGGTAGTATTATGCTTTCCAGAATAATTTCTCTCTCTCTTCAGTGGTAGAAAGCGCTCCTTGCGGCGGCCTTGCGATCCAACGCCTGGCGGGCTATTCTATTGAAATATATTACAAAGTAAACCCCCCTTTCCGATAGACCGATTTAGATCATTTTTACAAAACGTCTTTCTCATGAGTTACCTACGGTTGTATACCGCGTTTCGTTACAATACAGCAGAAATTACGACCAGTATGAGAATATTTGTAATTTGGGTCCGGTGTAAACCCCCCCCCCTCCTAATAAACCGATTTTGTTTATTTTTACAACACATATTTACCTGTAGATTACCACTACGAATACCGAGTTTCGGAGAATTATAACAAAAATCACGGCTGGTAGTGGCGAATTGGTATTGTGGGTCCGGAGTAAACCCCCCCCCCCCTCCTAATGAACCGATTTACTTTATTTTTACATCTCACTTTTCTCTTTATATTACCATTACGAAAACCAAGTTTCGTTGAAATATAACAAATATAACGGCTGGCATGGTCAAATTAGTGTTTTGGGTTCGGGCTAAACCCCCCCCCCCCTTCCGGTGCGGTGGACCGATTTTGGTGGTTAACGAACTCGTTCAATCGTTTGCTAATTGAATGCTATATACCAAATTTCATGAATAAAAAATAAAACCTCTGGCCACTATTGTGATAACAGACACACACACACACACACATATATATATATATATATATATATATATATATATATATATATATATATAGATATATATAAATTTTAACGGGGGTCATTTTCGGTGTCTACTAGGTAGGATCGATAAAGATTTGAAGAAATTTTTCAAAAATTCCGTCATGAGTGCAACCTCAATAGCTACTTTCCTTCGGAGGAAAGTGCTAAAATGGCTGTGCTTAAGAAGCATCTTGCAGGCAGTGTTTACTTAATCGGTGTTAAGGAATTAGGATATTTCCCAGCTTCCTACAAAAAAAGAAGTTTTGTTAAGATTTCACTTTGTTTTAAGTGAAAAAAAAAAATCCGCCAGGAAAGCTAGTCGTGGAACAATTGAAGAATTGACTGAACTTTGGAGCAAAGCCCTAATCCCGACTAAATATAGCGAGGATTCGATTGAAAATATGCATTTACAATGGCTACTTTTAAAGAAAATAAAGGCAGAAAAACAGAAAAACGAAGAACAAACGAGCAATCAGTTTAGGCAAAAGGATGCAGATGCTCTAATTCTCAGGAAAATATGACAAGACAAAGATTTTTTAATTGGCCAAATAACTAAGAGCAAAATGATCATTTCATCTCCAGACAAAGAGTGTATTAAAATACAAGAAAGATTTGAAAAAGAAGAGGAGAAAAGTGTGTTTCTGCTGCAAAATCCACGTCCTCTTCTATTAATCCACCCGATGATGACTTAAATGATAGTTCAAGTGCTAAAATCAGTTCTGAAAATGGTTCTGACGATGAATTAAATCAACCTTCGTCCAAAAAAGAGTTAGTAAAAGTTTTAGGTGGGAAGAGCGGAGATGTTTCTGAACCAAACGCTGACAAGAGCCTTTTGAAACTTGGAGCCACTTCCAAAGAAAAAATTTAAAGACTTCATTTTTATTATGGTCTTCATTATAAAATATACTCATTTTTAACATGGTTTCTTAAGTAAAATAACCAAATAAATTTAAGTTTTTGTATGCTAACATGTTTTGTCATTTTTTCAAAAATTTAAAAAAAAAATCCCATTTTCATTTTTTAAAACAGCGTTGAGCACTGCCTTCTAATAAGTCATTTGACTTATAACCTTGAAATTTTGGCTCCTTGCTTCCTTTATCAAACAGAAAAGAGAATTGGAGGGTCCCTTGGCTTTTACATTGAACTTGAGATTTTACCATTAGATCTTGGACCATCCTAGTGTCCAGTTAATTATTGTGTTGTGTGGAAGTCCCCATTTATTAAGTGCAAATGTATGCTAGGTTTTAATGTAAAAGAGCTAATGTCTTTTTGTTGAGTGTTCCTATTGCGTTTGCCAGCGCTCTGTCGCTTCCTGTAACAGTATGCGTTTTCTTATGTTAGTAATAGATATTCTGTTGGATGTTACTGATATATTATTGTCTTTGGAAGCTGATTCAGCGAGTCTGTTGACTATCTCGTTTCCTTCAACTCCGTCGGGTGCTTTCACCCAATACATTTATACAAACACACACACATATATTTATATATATATTTATATATATATATATATATATATATATATATATATATATATATATATATTTGATAATCGGGCTAAAAAAAAGAAAAGGATCGTCAATACATCCTATTTGGTCCCAGATCGGCAACCCCAAAAAACTTGTTTTGTCAAACAGAGATAAGACGCGATAAGACAATAAAGGGCAATGTATTGCCGATAAGGAGTGATTTGGTACAGTAGCGGAAGGACAGTATCAGTTCCTCGCCAGTGATGAGGGTTGGCGAAGGGCCAGTGAGTGTGGGGCACTGGACCAACGCACTGCAGTGGTAGGATATAGTGGGGTCGACAAGGGGCACTGTCATTTCCTATATCTCGTTATCATTTAAATCACAGTGTGTTAGGGCTTTAATACTCACTGCTCGGAGTTCGATTCCCACGAGGGGTTGGTAGTTGTTATTTCGAAAAAGCAAAAAAAAAAATAAAGGCATCCCCTCTCCTAGAAGAGGATTTGTAGTTTTTAAAATTTTTGTAAATCCAAACGAAATTTAAATAATAAAATAAATAAATAAAAATTGATTTTAGCTTGATGCTGTAAACAGAACCAGTTTCGGAAGTGCCAGCTTCTATATCCTTCCTAATGCCAACTTCTATATCCTTCCTAATACCGACTTATATATACTTCATAATACCATTTTCTATATCCTTCATAATACAAACTTCTATATCCTTCCTAATACCGGCTTATATATACTTCATTATACCATTTTCTATATCCTTCATAATACAAACTTCTATATCCTTCCTAATACCGGCTTATATATACTTCATAATACCATTTTCTATATCCTTCATAATACAAACTTCTATATCCTTCCTAATACCGACTTATATATACTTCATTATACCATTTTCTATATCCTTCATAATACCAACTTATATATCCTGCCTAATACCACCTTCTATATCCTTCCTAATGCCACCGTCGTATATCCTTCCCAAAACCACATTCCATATCCCTCCTAATGCCACCTTCTATACCCTTCCTAACTAAAACCTACTTCCACTTTCTAGATCATTCCTAATACCAACTTCTATATGCTTTGGAATACCTCCTTCAATATCCTTCCTATACGTTCTATACCCTTCCTAATCCCACATTCTATATCCTTCCTAATACCACGTGTATCATCAATGTTGTTTGTGCAGAAGAAAACATCAGTGAATATACAGTGCAGCGATCGTTCCAAATATTTCGCCTTAGAGATTTTGATCTCCAAGACAAGGAAGGTCTCCGATAGGCCTTTCGTTCTTGTCATTGCTTTTCCAGAATAAAAAACCCTCGCAAACTCGGGGCATTCCAAGAAAAGTTAAAGTTAAACATTTAACAGTTGTGTGCCCTCTGTAACTAACTGGTCATATACCAATTATTATTTTTTCACCCACCGTATAATGTCTGAATGAAATTCTTGAATAATAGTGGTCTCCTCAAATGCCACGATATCCCTTCCATATGTTCTCTGTAAATTACAAGAATCCCTAACAAGCAATAAGGGGAAATAACATAATTATTGCCTCATATATAACAAATATCTAAAAGAATAACGAAAAATCAGGAACACTGATAATGATTCAGGGAAAGTAAGTTCTTATCAAAAATGACGGATCAGTTTTTTAATGAGATAATCTTTATCGGTTGTTCCTGAGATTGGCCTCATACTGAATTTGTCTGAGTTTTTATGTAATACCTCAAAGGTTCAACTTCACGTGCTCAATCCAGACGTTTTTGACATATCTCTCCAATTATTATAAGTCAAACTGCTGTGGTTACTGTATAGAAGCTTTTTTTTTTTTTTTTTTTTTTTTTTTTTGTAATTTTTACAGTAGACACATTCCTCTAAAGCGTTTGAGATATCACTAGAATGATACAAATTTTTCCTCCGATAAGTCTGCAAATAACAAGAAATAACACCTAGCCTATGAAAGTCTGGATCAAGACCTACCTGTGTCCCAAGTTTGGTTTAAATATATATATATATATATATATATATATATATATATATATATAATCATTCGTATTTACTAAATGAGCTTTACCGCCCCCCCCCCCAGAAGTTCTCAATGCTTCAATGCTCCCTCACCGTTTATTTATGGAAAGAGAAGAAGATGGTGGATGCTACAAGGAAATTTATCGGAATTATCGAGAAAAAAAATTCAAGCCAATTACAGAATAATGTGAATTTTTTCAAAAAGGTTAATTTAAAAAATAAATAAATAATTTGTATATTAAATTAATAGATGTAGTTTTAGATAGAGCTTCGCAGAAAAATTAGAACTTATTCCATACTAACACTTGACTAACACAAGCTATGAGGGTTATTGGTGTTAAGTATTTAATAGATGTAAAATATTAAAGGATGGGCGAATGACAAGAAGTTCAAAAAAAAATTTTAATAATCAGATAGCGACAAATAAACACGATAACGAGCAACAACATCCCAGCTTATGAAAAAGTCCGACTCGCAGGAACTGCGTCATCTTAGCGCGGTTCCATTCATATCTACGTTCACTCTTGGAAAAACTATAACAATGTTTCACATTTTCTTACTCTGTTTTAGTAAAATCGTCGTTTTACTGTTCAATGCAATTAAAATAAGCAACAACCAGTTAAAACGTTAGTTAAACAGATACAAAAACCCTTTCAAAAGACAAAACTAACAATTCGGATTTACTTTGCCCCATCAAAAATTAAATCGGAACCTTCTTTGTAGAGAATTTAGTTTGCTTTCGAATGCTTACATTCCACTTACCACAATTCCAACGGTTTTTGAGATATTTTAGAAAATATACGAAAATCCCAAAACTTTTCATGCCTGCAAATGAAATATTTTATTTCTTGTACTTCCTTAAATCCAAACGGAACCAAAATTTACATATTGCGGATTAGATGAATATTAAACGTCTGGAACAAGTTTCAACTGAATAAATTGTTTCTGAATACCCAAACTGAAAATTATTTTGGAAAAGTTGGTGTTTCAATGTTTCTCGAAAACGGTTACAGATATCGCTTTAAAATGGTTTCATTCGTTTTTCTACGTTATGAAACCTATAAAACGAGTACATGCAAGCATATGAACTCGAAAACGTAAGCGTTACGATTTTTTTCGCACGAATTTCGCTACAAAAAGCATCTTCCGGTGGAAGGATTCTGCTGGTTAACGATCTTGACCTTTCAAATTATAAGAAAGATATTTGTACCAAATTTCATCAAAATCAGACCATTTTTGAGCCAGCTAGAGAGCGAACAGACAAATACAAATTTGAACCACCGTTATATTATTGATCTATGGGATCTGGAACATGAAATTTTCGTGTCGGCACTTCCGGATTGCGTCATAAGGTCAACCTCATAAGCGGGAGGGAAGGAGGAACCGCGCTAAAACAATATTAAAAGGGTTATAATTTTTCAAATATAAAAATAATACTATCTCATGAAATAAGACTAATGCATAACTTTATTCTGTGATTGTAACCATGAGACATTATGTAATTAATTGACATTTTGAAGATGGAACGTTTAATTAAGGCTTCTTATCTCTCTTATCAGTAATTAGATTCATCATAACTTTTGAGCACCGACAGATTTATCTATTTTTAATTTAGAATACTTAACAGGAACTATTATGGAATTAGAAAATACCAATATCTTGGGAAAGCGATTTCGCATAGTCAACGAAAACTTATATATTTAACCAATTTTTGGGACGCTCCGTCTATATTAACATTCTATAATTTTCTAGAGTTTCAGCTCAAGTCATATTTAAAGATATTAATCAGTGTGTAATTTTAAGCTGCACCAACGATGAGATAAACTTACACAAAGAAAACTAACCATTGAGATCAATAAATCGTAAGCGCGATTCACAAGGAAACTACCAGAACGATTTGTTTAATATATCGATAAGTTGTAGTACTTTAAAAAAAAGTCCGAATCGCAGGAACTGCGTCATCTTAGCGCGGTTCCGTATATCTTGAAGAAGTGGAGTAGATTTTAATAATTTAAATGGACTTTTTAAGTTTTAAGCGCTTATATCTCTGATTGACGTTGCCCAATCGAATAATGCTTCAGAACCTTTTTTGTAGAGAACTTAGTAAGCATTCGAAAGGTTGCCTTCCACTTACCACGATTTCCCAACCATTATCGAGATATTTACAAAAAATGTATGAAGATCCGAAAACTTTTCATGTCTATTAATAAAATATTTTTTTTCGCATACTTCCTTAACTCCAAATATAGCCAAAAATTAAACATCTCAGTTGGAATTAATTTTCAATATGTAGAAAAAATTTCAATTGAATCCCGCGATTTTAAGTACCCACAATAAAATAATGACATGCGAAAATATTGAATCCACTTTTCACAAAAACGGTTACAGATATCGCCTTAAAAATGGTTTCATTCGTTTTCCTATGATAAGAAACCTATAAAAGAAGTACCTGGAAGCATATGAACTCAAAAACGTAAGCGTTACGATTTTTTTTGCGCGAATTTCACCCGAAACGCCATCTTCCTTTGGGCGGATTCTGCTGGCTAACGAACTTGACCTTTCAAATTGGAAGACACATTTTTGTACCAAATTTCATCAAAATCGGACCATTTTTGAGCCGCCAGGAGCGCGAACAGACAAGCATATATATATATACAAATTTGAACCACCTCTATTTTCGTGATCTACGGGGTCTGAAACGAGAAAGTTTCTGGTCGGCACGTCCGGATCGCGCCGTGAGGTCAACCTCATAAGCGGGTTCTCCCTATGGAGATAGGGAGGAACCGCGCTAACATGTTGGACGCGTATATTGTCTAAGTTCTGATTCGCCGATTTAAGGGGAGAAAATCACTCTTAAACTTCGCCATCAAAACATTTTTTCTTTTCATCTCCAAAGGTTTTAGGATTTAAGCAGTTATTGTTAAGTTTTGATTTTTCACGAAACATATAAAATTAATTTAGTCTCCACATAAATTACTACATTCACATTCTCAAAGTTCGCTCTCGGAAAACACTATTACCAATATGTTTCTACGTTTCTTTTCTATACTAAAATACGCATTTTGCTGTTAAAAGAACTTAAACAAAGACAAAAACCTGTTTAAAAGGACCACATTAATACTTTCGAGGTTTTAGGCACTTTTTTATCCGACTGATATCACCCAGGAAATTGCTTTAGAATGTGTTTTGTAGAGAATTATAGTAAGCTTTCGAATGGTCACCTTCCACGTACCACGATTTTCCAACCGTTTCCGAGATATTAAAGAAATACGAAGATTCAAAAACGTTTCATGTCTTTTGATCAATATTTTTCCCTATTACTTCCTTAACTCCAAACGTAACCAAAATTTAAACATCTTAGTATGGAAGATGTAGATGTGCCGTAAAAAAAAAAAAAAAAAAAAAAAAAAAAAAAAAAAAAAAAAAAAAAAAAAAAAAAAAAAAAAAAATCTTAGTATGGACGAATTTTAAACATGTACAAAATATACCCAAACCAAAAATTAGCTACAGAACCTAATTTTTTTCACTTTTCTCGAAAACGGTAACTGATATCGCTTTAAAAATTGTTTCATTCGTTTTCTTGCGTTAGAGAACCTACAAAAAGTGTACCCGGAAGCCTACTAACAAAAAACTGTAAGCAAAATGATTTTTGTCACGCGAAATAGTGTGTAAATTGTTGTGCGCTTATGTAAATGTTAAGATGAGTTAAGCGATTAGTATTTTTTGGAACCTAAAGTGTATATGTCGTTCACGGGCATTATGGGGTAAATACTACCTTGTAAGATCAAAATTAATGTAATTTTCTTCTACTTTGACCAACGGCCATAGCCACGTTGAATACACCGGTTCCCGTAGATCACCGAAGTTAAGCAACGTCGGGCGTGTTCAGAACCTGAATGGGTGACCGACCACGTGCTGTTGGCATTATAAAAGGGTGGCAACCTGTAGATAGCCCGGCGCTAATAGCCAAACAGCTGATGCGTCGTTAAAAAAAAAAAAAAAAAAAAAAAAAAAAAATTCTTGAATTTATAAATAACAAATAAATCAATATTATTCAATTCTTTATAATCTAGAACAAAAAACTCAAATTATTTCGAAAGAAGAAGGTTAAATCTAATAATGTAACTAGGATTTTTAAGCAATATTAATTTTTTGGAAAATGGTGAACAATTATTCATTTTCTATTAAAAAATCGGTCATAAAATCGTTATATTTTATTTAATGAATCGAAAAAATCCTACGTTCTTTACTAGCAGATATCATAAGGAAACTGCAGTTAAAATTCGATCGGGCAAAAATTGAAGACGCCGGAGTTTCGCACGAATTAAAAAAAATTTGAGTTTTGAGAAAACGACTTAAGTTTAATGTTCTGAAATGTTCAATGTTTTTCCTATTTATTTTTTCTTAGTTTCTTGTAATACAATTTTTTTTTTAAATGGTTTTAATTTAGAAATGTATTGAAGCAGGACAAAAAAAAAGTTAACAATTATTTTATTTTATTTTAATTTTAACGACCATTATTATTAACTACGAATTTTTGGACGGGTTATCCTATAGGTGGCCACCCTTTTCTAGGGCCAGGATAGGGCTGATGCCTTTTCTTTTTTCTCAAGAAGAGCCACCACCCCATAGTGGGAATCGAACCCGCGACCTTTGGCACGGAATGTTAAGTGCTAACGCCTTAACACTCACGGCCACCGGGCCTCCAAATTTTTGCCTAATTACAAATTTTTTCTTCACATAAACACTCTTGGATATCATTTTTGATTAGTTAAGGAAGACTTTTAGCCCATAAAAAAAATGTAAAAAAAAACAAGTTACAAGGTAGTATTGCCCCATAAGGGGCCAACAGAATTGGGAGGTAATGAATGTCAGACATATTTTGGATTATAACAAATAAATAATAGAGGGACAATATAAGATATGAACAAAACAAAAAAAAAAATCAAATGTAAGAGGCAGGCGTTTAGTATTGTTCCTCAGATGGAAGGCCCCGAAGGTCATAGGGAACAATGTAGACCACGAAACTAATTGGTCTGAGTATCGGGAACTGCAGATGAAGGCTGAGGAACAGCTGGCGAGGAAACAGCTGATCGTCAGCTGATAGGGCTGCAGACATAATGACAACATGCCTTCTGGATCTCCCTACTTCCTAGCCTGGAGGGCTCACTTCCTAACGGCTATTCCTTACTTCCTTCTGAGGGGGAGGCTGCCATGGGGACATTTAACCCTCTGGAACCCGCGTAAATTGCAGATGCAGTAGAACACGCGTGGGGGCTATGGAAAGTTTTTCTTTCTTTGTGCCCTTAAGGGGTAATACATCCTTGTATCTTTTAAAAAAAAAAAAAAAAATTATGGGCTAAAATTCTTCCTTAACTAATCAAAAATAATATCCAATAGTGTTTTTGTGAAGAAAAAAATGTTAAAGGGACAAAAAATACCATTTTCCCAGTGAAGTAACGATGCCGAGTGAACGTGGTGCTGATTTGAAGATAATTATTTGAGCGAGCTTCGATCGGCCCTTTTTTAATTGTTAAATTTCTTTTTGGTCCTCCTTTAATACATTTCAACATTCAAACCCATTGTTTTATCTTTATTACAAGAAAGTATGAACAAAAATTAAATAGGAAAGACATGAACATTGCAGAACATTAAACCTCAAAGTCATTTTCTGAAAACTATGTTTTTCAAATTGGGCGATACTCTGGCGTCTTCAATATTTGCCCGATAAACTTCAAATTTTAACTGCAGCTTCCTCATGATATTTGCTAGAAAATTACGTTTTCGATTCAGTGAATTATAAAGATATAATGACCGACTTTCGACGGATTTTTTAATAGAAATTTAATAATTGTTCACCATTTTTGAAAAACTTAATATTTCTTAAAAATCCTACTTATTTTACAAGATTTAACTTTCTTTATCTATTCCTTCTTTACATGTTAGGTAAGGTTAGAAACCATATTATATAAATGTATTAATCAAAAGTTAATATAGTAATGAAAAGTATTTAAAATCACTGCAATCACTACTAAAAGTAACGTTTTTTGAGTACAATATTTATAAAATATGGTTTCTAACTAACCGTAAGATAACTTGTATTTGTATGTAATACTTTTAGGCTTTTAAAGCATAAATGAAAATAAGCAGAATATATTTCAGCAAGCAATATGTATTAATAAAAAGGTCAATATTATAAAAATCAGTGGTAGTTGTGAAGTTTCGGGCCCTCCTTACCGATTTTTTTGTCTGGTGGTTCTATTACATTATTATATTTATTTCGCATTATGGGCATACGTGCTATGAGTTCCCGCTCACTTCGCTCGCTCTAGAAGATATCAAACCTTTAGTCAATCCAACTCGCTAAAATTAGTAGAATTCTATTAATTTTAGCGAGTTGGATTGACTTGATTGTTAAATGTTACTTTACTACCAGCAACAACCAATAGAATTGCCTATAGGAATAGCCAATTGAAATGCTAATGAGTTATGCGCGTGCGCTGAATCACTGTTATAATCACTACAGATACTTCACAAGTAACTGGATGCTATATGTTATATGTTGTTTTTCTTCGAGTGTGAAAATAGATAAATTATCGATCCGCCATATAAAAGAGGAATGAATAAAGTTTTTCTTTTGAGGTGAAGTTCAAAATGAAATGTTGTTTTTAATAAGTTTGGCCTCGGAATTTTCTTTGTGAAAATATATCATAACACAAATAAATAAATTATTACAATGACAAGGAATACAAAGTTTAATGCATAGTTTAGACAAAAGGTAGCTTCATTTCTTCCGAACTGTTATCTATTTTTCTACTTGATAAAGGGGTTAGTCAGAAGCGATAAGATGTTTTAGCGGGAAACAATGAATCTTACACCATTGGTGAATATGATCCTTATGGAAAATATCATTCCTATCAAAGGACAGATAATTACAAAAGAAAGTCAAAGGAAACTCCTTTGTGTGATAATAGGAATTGTGGGGGTCTCCCGTAGTCTAGTGGCTAGCGCGCTGGATTCATAAGGGAGATGGTGGGTTCGATTCCCACCTCCGGCAGGAATTTTCTCATCTCAAGGCTCGCTGGGAAAATTCCTCGCTGCACCTTGGATGTCGGCGCTAATGACCTAGAAGTAGATGCGCCGTAAAAAAAAAAAAAAAAAAAAAAAAAAAAAATAGGAATTGTGAAATATAGTCTAATTTCTAATGTAAAATTGTCTCCATTTATTTGTTATAATTGCTTATTATTATCTACGATTTTTTGTCTTTTGTTTCTGCTTTAAAAAATTACAAGTTTTATAGCAAGGAGTCCACCATATTAAAATTCTGAGTTAATTATAATGTACGTTAAAATTTAAATAAATTAACATTGATTACAAGAAGGAATAAATGATGCCATTGGCCATAGCAGTCGACGCACTATAATAAAAAAGAAAAACAAAAAAGAAGAAGGAATACATTTAAAAGTATCACAAATTAAATAAAAACAAAATAGAAATAACTAGTACAAATGCTTATTTTTATACACAATCTTTACAGTAATTACAATACATTTATTTACAAGCTGGGCCGCCACATGGGGGGGGGGGGGACTGCCGGGTACAGTTGTCCCGGACGCCGAGGTGGCCCGGGCCGGGCCTCGCTAATTGGAAAAAAATGTATAGGGTATGATCTTGTAAAAAGAATCTATATATCTTGTAATAAGGATCTATATTTTTTTTTTAATGTACATAAACGAGAAAACAAGTACAGTCCCAGAATAGTATATTTCATTAGGAGTCGTAATAAAACTACAAGTACCGAAAGTGACCTTTGCTGCACCGATTGTCGGCTTTTATTCTCATTTCGCTCAAAACTCAAGATGAAAATAATCTTAAAATGCCCAAAGTCCTATATCAAAGTACTAGAATTTTCAGTCTGGCTCTGAGAAATGGGGCCCCGGCTTAGAGAAGGGGGGCCCGGCTTAGAGAAGTGGGGGCCCGGCTTAGAGAAGGGGGGCCAGTGATCTGGTCCTGGGCCCGGCTCTGAGATGTGGCGGCCCTGATTACAAGAAAAAGGAAAGAGATAATAATAATAACATTACATGTTAAATTCTGATCGCTTCCTCACCAGCTCAAAAAAGGACTGATTTTAATGAAATTTGTTACAATAATACTTTGTTTAATTACGAAGGTAAGGTTCGTTAACCAACAGCATGTGCCGTTAAAGGCGAAATTCGTTTACGAGCGAAATTCGAGAGAAAAAAATCTTTGCCCCTAGGGCTTTTTTCACTTGTAGGATTACAGGTAAATTTTTTTACCTCTTTAACGTAGGAAAAACTACTTTTTGTATCGAAATTTTGGTTTGCGTACTTAGAATCATGGGCTTCAGTTGAAATAAATTCTGCATGTTTGAAATTCATCCTAACTAAGATGTTTAAATTTTGGTTACGTTTGGAGTTAGACAGAGGCGAGGTTAGCTCAGTGGTAGAGCACTGGACTCATATGCTGGAGGACCTGAGTTCAAATCCCGAGCATAGTACTAAAGATTTCTATTTTCTAGTGTCTTCGTTCATGGGTTGGATTCGGCCTCAAAATTGAAATTTATTTGTCAATAAAACAGCATAAGTAAAAGTGGAAACAATTTTTCGTTTATAGAAATAGAGCTTTCCGCGCGAATTTCGAACGCGCCGTGTGAACATTTTCTCCGGCTCCAAATCCGGCTTATAAATACATTAGCTATAAAACTAGCCTATTTTACCAAGATGTTTAGAAAGGGTGGATATCCATACATAGCCCGTTATTATTGACCGGGGATGTTATTGCATCGTAAAGTTTGATTGACATTAATAAAAATAAACAACATTTCCTGCTGTTCATAAATTCATTAAAAAAATTAGAAAAATAATTTAATGTGCTTAAGAATAGTAAATGTAAATTCTTGGCTGTAAAAAGATCATTAATTTACGATTTATTACATTTTAATGTTTAACTCTGTCATATTATTTATTGCTTTAGTGATTTTAATGTTTAACTCTGTCATATTATTTATTGCTTTAGTGATTTTATTCATTTATTACAGTCTCGAATTTCAGTTATTCAAGACATAATTTTAATTAAAACAAAATAAAAATTAAAAAAAAAAACGTTAACGATGGTTTACTTCCTTAATCAGAAACTGTCCTTAGGATTAGGATGAAGTAAAACATAATTATGTTATTTTCAGAGTTGTACCTCGTTATTATGTTATGCCTAGTACCATTAGTAAAGGAATATATAATAAGGGACTAGAAGTAAGATTTTAGGCGCCTTAACAGGAAACTGACAGTATCGTAAACGGAAGTTAATCCATCCCGTTTCTGAACGTTTGCTCTTGAAAACACCATAACCAATACGTTTCTCATTTTCATACCTTGTTTTACTAAAATGCCCATTTTACTGTTAGATGCAGTTTAAACACAAACCAATTAAAAACTGACGTATAAAGTAAATAAAACCCATTCAAGAAAACAAAACTAACAATTTTAAAGTTTTAACCACTTATTTCTCCGATTGACATCGAAAATTGCTTCAGAACCCTTTGAATTTGTTAAACTTGGAATGGTCACTTTCCACCTACCACGATTTCACAACTGATTTCAAGGTATTTTAGAAAATATAAGAACATCCGAAAACATTTCATAATTATTTTTTTTCAAATATGTACTTACTTTAATCTAAATATAACCAAAATTTTAAATCTTAGCTTTGATAAATTTCGAATATATAGAAAGTTAGTTTGAAAAACTATTTTAATCAACTCGAACTATTTTTATCAGCTCGAAAACGGTTACAGATATCACCTTAAAAATGGTTTCATTCGTTTTCCTACGTTAGACAACCTATTAAACGAGTACCTACAATGGAATGGAATGAATTAAAGGACGAACAACTTACTGTTTTAATCGTCCTATGAACCTTTTGTTTTTTGTTTTTTTGATTAAACCTAGTTTTTAACTAATTAATCTCATGAAATATGTAAGCACATTCTGTTCCTTTTTGATTAAACCTAGTTTTTAACTAATAAATCTCATGAAATATGTAAGCACATTCTGTTCCTTTTTGATTAAACCTAGTTTTTAACTAATTAATCTCATGAAATATGTAAGCACATTCTGTTCCTTTTTGATTAAACCTAGTTTTTAACTAATAAATCTCATGAAATATGTAAGCACATTCTGTTCCTTTTTGATTAAACCTAGTTTTTAACTAATTAATCTCATGAAATATGTAAGCACATTCTGTTCCTTTTTTTATTTTTATTAGAATAACATATAACTGTACATAACTTATTTATTTTTTCTCATTAATTTAAAGCTAACAATAGATGGTATATTCCTTTCTGTTTCACTTATAGCTACTTCTATGTATATATATATATATATATATATATATATATATATACAAACACATACACATCCATACATACATACATACATATTTATAAACACGCACACTCATACACATATACACACACACACACACACATAAATGCATATATATACTTATACTCTTACACCTAAATATATTTATTTACAAGTATTCCTTACCTTAAATCTAACCGTACAAAATATATCTAACTTTTATTATTTTTATTTATTTATTTTTTTATTTTTTTTTATTATTTTATATATTTATTTATTTTTTATACATATTTTTTTAATTTATATTTTTTTATTATTATTTTTTTTTCTTTCATTTTTTTATTTTTTTTATTTTTTTTCAATAGAATTACATATAAATGTACACAACTTATTTATTTTTTTCTCATTAAATTAAAGCACTTAAACACTAGATGCTATATTCCTTTCTTTTTTCACTTATAGCTACTTCTACATATACATATACACATACATACACACACATACGCATCCACATGTATATACATACATACATACATACACACACACACACACACACACATATATGTATATATGCACATATACACATTTATAAACACGCACAATCATACACACACATACATATGTATATATACACCCATACACATACATACATTCTTACACTTACACCTAAATATATTTATTTACAAGTATTCCTTACATTAAATCTAACCGTTCAAAATACCACTAATTTTTTATATATATATATATATATATATATATATATATATATATATATATATTAACTTATACGTACATGAACATAAACTTATCTTATATTTCTGCAAACAAGTTAGCATCTTTAATGAACTTGATGTCGTTTTTTATTATTTTTGTGTCTTGAGTACCTACAAGCATATTAACGCAAAAACCTAGACCCCCATGTCCCGGTGGACGGATTCTTCTGGTAAACGTAATACTGCCTTAATCAGAAAATTGCAGGCCCTGTTCAACCTTACATTATACTACATACGATTTCTAAAATTTCACTATACTCTTAGGGCGGTAATAACCGAGAGGTTTTCTACCCTTAAACTCCAAACCCTTCTGTGGTAAAAGCTGGGTAATTTTATTGTGTTTCTTTGACGACTGGTGTTTATGAAACACAATCTATGCATACTTAGATTTGACATTTAATTCGCCAAGTATTCTGTAATAGTTTTGAAAATAATATAATTTTATTGGTGCTAATGACCTTCGCAGTCGGAGCGCATATAATATATAAATACATACCATAAAAGTGGGTTACTTTGGCCCTATGGTGTAACTTTGTCCCAAAACAAAAAAGTGTTTGGATCATGTGTACCAGCAGCTGATATTGTCAGATTCACGTACTAACTCAGGAATCTGCTAGGCCTGAGTACCTGCTAGAAGGCACCGACTATTTAATAGTTCTAGTGATTTCCGCTAGGTCGTAGTAGACGTTGTTCACAGCCTATTGTAAAAGACCTGTTTCTGTTCTCCTCAAACTTCCGTCTGCACAAGAACAATACATGTTTTAGCTGAAGTAAGAAATGAATATTGTAGCTAATATCATCCCGTACCAGGATATCTACTGGAATTTTCCTTAATTGTATTTCCAGTTTGAATATAGATCTATTTTAAATATGATACTGGGAACTGTTAAATATCGGGTTACTTTGTCCCAAGAAAAAAGTGGCCCAAAGTAGCCCCTGGTACTAAAATTATGTTTGAATATTATAAAAAACGAAATTAAATATTTTTATATAATATTTACTTTTTTTCTCCGAAACATATAAGGTACCAGCACTATTATTTTCATTCTAAATTTTAAAAAATGCTGTAAAATTACAAACGAAAACCAGAAAATACAAAATATCATGAGTATTATCGGAGGCTAAACTTAAACGACTGTTTGGAAGCCATTAGGTCAGAAGAAACGACTTAAAAAAAAATAATAAAAAATTGTTAATTATGTTTTTACCTTTTTTAAAAAAATAAAGTGCGTATGTATATATGTCTGTGAGATGTTTCCCTTCAAAACAAGCGGGTTAATTGAACCCAAGAGTGAAATACAGTGATTTTTTATAGGAATATTTGGTTTGGGACAAAGTTACCCAAGCTTAAGGGCTACTTTAGCCCAAATTTAAAAATAATAAAAAAAAATCAAAAAAAGTGTAAAGAATATAATTTTAAAAATATAGTCTTATAAAGAAAGATTACAACTACCTAAGAATGCCCTTTTAATGTTTATTTGATAATATTAAATATTCGTACCGAAATATGAAACAAAAAATGTTATAAAACTGGGACAAAGTAACCCAGTTTTACGGTAAATAAATAAAGGTTTGTACCTCAAACAATAAAGGTGCATTGAGCCAGGTTGTACAAAACAAAACCTTGTATCATCATAAAGCCGATGTACACCCTTGGAGACAATACACTGAACTATGATACCTTGTCCTGCGGTGTTCGAGTATCGTCTTATCGCCCCTCCTCTTCTCCGATATAATAGACGTAAGACGAGAACAATAATTAAATAAAGGTTTGTACCTCAAACAATAAAGGTGCATTGAGCCAGGTTGTACAACACACAACCTTGTATCATCATAAAGCCGATGTACACCCTTGGAGACAATACACTGAACTATGATACCTTGTCCTGCGGTGTTCGAGTACCGTCTTATCACCCCTCCTCTTCTCCGATATAATAGACGTAAGACGAGAACAATAATTAAATAAAGGTTTGTACCTCAAACAATAAAGGTGCATTGAGCCAGGTTGTACAACACACAACCTTGTATCATCATAAAGCCGATGTACACCCTTGGAGACAATAAACTGAACTATGATACCTTGTCCTGCGGTGTTCGAGTACCGTCTTATCACCCCTCCTCTTCTCCGATATAATGGACGTAAGACGAGAACAATAATTAAATAAAGGTTTGTACCTCAAACAATAAAGGTGCATTGAGCCAGGTTGTACAACACACAACCTTGTATCATCATAAAGCCGATGTACACCCTTGGAGACAATACACTGAACTATGATACCTTGTCCTGCGGTGTTCGAGTACCGTCTTATCACCCCTCCTCTTCTCCGATATAATGGACGTAAGACGAGAACAATAATTAAATAAGTTTTATATTAATCGTGCAAGAATCCACTTGAGAGGCAATCAACCCGTCCTCCTTGATTTGGAGCGATCCGCTCTCAGGTCAACAAGGACGTTCTTAGGACCATCATACGGGGGAGGGGGGATGTGGAAGATCTAGGGAGAGAAGGGAGCGGAAGTCGGTGTGTAACGTTTTATGGTGAGTTTTAGGGGATTTCCTCCCTCCCAACAAAGAGAGGAAACCCGCTTATAAGGTTGACCTCTTGCGCAATCCGCAAGAGCCGACTAGAAAATTTTACGTTTCAGAACCCATTTTTTTTTTTTTTTTTTTTTTTTTATTTACTTATGTATTTATTCTTAATTTTTTTAATTTGATTTATATATATATATATATATATATATATATATATATATATATATATATATATATATATATATGATTTATTTTAGTTTTTATCCCTTCAATATTATTTTAAGTTATTTGTTTTTAATTAACTTGCTTATAGTATATAATATTTTGGATAATGGGACAACAGAATTGTAACCTGTCTATATTGTATAGTTGGACTTCTGGAGGGGTTATTAGTAATAACCCTTAACTCCTGAATTATGTACGGCAGATAGCCCATGATTGAGGTGTATTGGGTAGTAAAATTATTTGATTACTATATTGGACTATATCCTCGGTGGTTAATCCCACCAATTCATTATGGTCAGGAGAGCCATTGTTGTTTTTAATTATATTATTGTTGTACATAATGTTTTTTGTGACATGCCATTGTGAAACACAATATTATTGTAAAAGGATGTTATCTAGCATGTCTCCCAATAAATTAAAAAAAAAAAATTACGTTTCAGAACCGGTGGTTTGTACTAGTGTGTGTGTGTGTGTGTATATATATATATATATATATATATATATATATATATATATATATCACTTTTTATTCCTTTCTATAGCACGGGCGCTCCATTTTAGAATTCGACGAGAAAATATTTTACTTGATATGGCTAATATACTTCTTATTGACATAAATTTTAAATTGTGGATTCATCGTCGATCTCGTGATGTTAGTTTTGACGTAGCCCTTGTAGAAGAAAATATGCCTTCCTACGGTTACGTTGTAGAATAAGATTTAATTAGTCTTACTTAGCTCCTGAATTGAAACTAGGCGAGCTGTTTTTTTTTAATATATCACTACGTAGTGAACGAATTTTTAATGAAAAAAAAAAATATTTTGGGTTCACATTTAAAAATCAATATCAGAAATGTACTGTCAAATTTTCATAAGAGTAAAGTACGTTTCACATTTTCAAGTCATTAAAGTAGAATTTTCAAATCAGTAAAATACTCGTGGGTTCTTTATATCAAGAAAGATTCTGTCAGATTTTTATATTATTAAAAAAGACATTGCACCTTTGTATCAGTGTAGTTTCAGTAGATCGGGGGTGTGGTTGACACAAGTGTATAACTGGGAAGTCTTTTTCTAAGTCTTACTCTGATTATTTAAAATGTGAATACCCACAATTCCGACAAAATATTGATTTTCTTAGAGTGAAAATATATTGTAAACATGTACAAATTACGCTAGAAGTATATGAAAGTAAATACGGATGCCTATTTTGAGAAAATTAATATAGAAGGTATTTGATGTAACGAAAATTGAAACAACAATGTACTCACGCAGCTCCTTGCAGAACGCCTCATTTCTCCGAGTAAAATCCCTGGCGATGTAATTAAAATCCCATTATTCGTGGAAGAGAAGAAGGAAGAGAGTGCATGGAGTGGTGTTTATCAGCTGGCTCACCGATAAGGAATGACCTCCTGACAAGGGGTAGCACCCACGGAGCATATCATAGCACGATAGGGCATTCTCTTGGCGTTTAGGGGGGTTGTTAGTGGTGATGACGGGGTGCGACGGATACAAATAGTGGCAGGACCAGAGAAAAATAACAGTGATTGCGTAACAAATGTGATCTTTAAAGAGATTTTGGTCCCTCTCGAAGTAACGGCAGCATAGCTCCTAGATAGAGATTTCAAGGCGATTAGCAGAAAGGCATTCTCTCAGAAACTGTGTTATCTTGGCGTGATTCCTAAAAATGCTTATATCTTATGTGATTAGATACTACCATATATATATATATATATATATATATATATATATATATATATATATATATATATATATGATCTCCAATAGCAAGAAATCACTACTTCCAAAAATGCAAGCACAATTTTCTCGGGCTGAGATCGTCCTCTAAAATTACAGTTATATATATTTTTTAAAGAAATTCATTAAGCTTTCGAAGAATCTCTTTGCACTTAATACGCTTCTTAACTACTTCAGAGATAATTCTTGTTTTTGTAATGCTTCGTCTACTTCAAATTTATATATCTTAGTTTAGATAGATGACATGAACTTGTGAAGGAGAATTAAAATTGTAGTTCTTATCAAAATTGAATTAAGTTGTCGACATATCTAAAACCGCGTACAACGATCTCTTAAGGATTGCACAGTCAATATAGCTCTTGTTAATAAGACTAACAAGGGCCCTTCCCCCTTAGACCAAAATTGCTAAACCAAAAAAGGTCTACAGAGCTGACGCAGTCCATAGATCACACATGAGGTCCAGGCTCCTTAGAGCAGAAATTGGAACCATATACCACATAGCAGGCAACGCGAACCCCAGCCAAATGACTAGGATTAACGCACTTCATAGAGCAGACATGAGGACCAGACTCCATGGAGCAGGCAAGGCAAACTGCACTCCATAGAAAATACTGAACAGAGTCCATGGAGCAGACATGCTAACCAGGCTCCATAGAGCAGGCGACACGATCCACAGCCAATAGAGAAGGCTAAACGCAGTCCGTAGGGCAGTCATGGTAATGGGTCATAGAGCAGACTCCTTAGAATAGGGAAAGGTAACCGCAGCCAATAGACAAAGCTAAACACATTCTATGGAACAAACAACCAAAGGATAAACCACAGACTAAGCAGCGTGAACCACAGCCAATAGACAAGACAGTCTGCAGAGAATCCCCCACCCTCGAAACCAAACAAGAAGAACCACATCCAATAAAGCAGACAAGTCGAGCCAGCGGCCACAAATCCCCCATGGAGCAACACGTGGGCAGGTTTATTTATTTGTTTTGATGGTTCGATTATGAACTCGCGAGGAACCAGAACCAGATGTCCTTCGACAGATGTACTTAATACCACTTCATACGAGTCTCGTACAACCAGTCACATTAACAACAAGATTAACTTATATATTAAAGGTAACTTAAATTACCTAAGAAAAGTCAAGGAAAAATAAACGGAGTTGTTTTTAAAATGATACCCTAATTACAGCTACCAAGGTTGGAAGCGCATGCGTCCTTCGCGGAAGTAGTCTGCACTAGGGGAAAAGTGGGTCATTTCAAGTGTTTATTTCTTTCTATCTTTTATTATTAGCTTAGAAAAAAAAGGCTGATGAAAAACACTTGTTTCGAAAAACAACAATCTTTAAAAATACCATAATTTCCTCTCTTAAAATTGGCTTGAGTAAATTAAAAGTCCGTCACGCAGGAACTGTATAACTAAGCACTTTCCTCAGGATTGGGTAGTGTCGAGTGCATTCCTGAATAATTTGCTTAAAATAACCTATATAGATAACGTAAATAAATTAAAAACATAAATAGTTCTGCTCTTTTGAATTTATTATGAGCACCTGTTTCAATTATTACTTTTATAATTAATTTCCTTCCAGAGTTTTGTGTATGCGTGGTACTACACTATGTAATAAATACACAAAGCTTCAAATTTTCGTCTACTGATCTTGATGAATAAAATCAAATACAAATTACGACTGGTATTGGCAAATAACTACTTTGGCTCCGGAGTAAACCCCCCCCCCTCCTGATGAACCAATTTATTTTATTTTTACAACACATTTTTCTCTTCTGTTGGCCATAACTAATACCGATTTTCGTTGAAATATAACAAAAATTACGACTGGTATTGGCAAATAACTACTTTGGCTCCGGAGTAAACCCCCCCTCCCTCCTGATGAACCAATTTAGTTTATTTTTACAACACATTTTTCTCTTCAGTTGGCCATAACGAATACCGATTTTCGTTGAAATATAACAAAAATTACGACTGGTATTGGCAAATAACTACTTTGGCTCCGGAGTAAACCCCCCCTCCGGTGGACCAATTTTGTTGGTTTACGAACTCGTTCAATCGTCTGATAAGGGAGTACTATATACCACGTTTCGTGGAGAAAAAACAAAAACTCTGGCCTGTATCGTGTTAACGGGCACATATATAACTCTCTCTCTCTCTCTCTCTCTCTCTCTCTCTCTCTCTCTATATATATATATATATATATATATATATATATATATATATATATATATATAAATTTTAACTGGGCTCATTTTCGGTGTCTACTAGGTGGAATCGATAAAGATTCGAAGAAATTTTTCAAAATTTCCGTCATGAGTGCAACCTCAATAGCTACTTTCCTTCGGAGGAATGTGCTAAAACATGAGACTGGCTTACGTCAAGAACGACATGGATCCACGTAATTATTAATACACCGAATCCTGTCGAACACAACTCCACTTCACTACATACTACCTTACCGTTTTACTATTTAACTATAGCCTGTCCAAATAGATGTTGACTAGTAGGAAAGGACAGAGTGTGACCTATTTTCGCGGGGAAAATTCCCTCTGTTTAACTCTAACCTTATCGCTGGGAGCAGATATGGGCAATTTCCATTCGTTTGTTTACTAGATTATAAACTCATTATTCATAATCTTTTAATATGAACTGTCATTTATAATTAAGTTTCTGAATAAATGGTTTTTATATTCGCCAAAATATGAAGTAAAATGTAAATATTTCAGATTGACTAAGATACTTTTGGAGTATTGTTTACAGTTGATTTAACTTGACAAACGGCAAAACAAAGGTAAATTTCTCTTTTAGAATATGCAACATTTTATGAAAAAAAAAAAAAAAAAACATCGTACAACTGAGGCCTTTGCGTTTTTAGGCGTCTAGGTACACTTTATAGGTTATAGGTTAATGTAGGGAAACGATATAGTTTTCTAGAAAAGTGAATAAAACTACATTTCCTAACTGATTTTAAAAGTTGTCTAGATGTTTGATATTCATACAGAATATTAATTTAAGTTTTGGTTACGTTTCGAGTTAAAGAAGTTTTAGAGAAAAAAAAAAACTAAAACATTTTACTAACAAACATGAGAATTTTTTGGGGATTTTCGTATATTTTCTCAAATATCTAATAACGGTTGTTTAATCGAAGTAAGTGGACAGTAACCATTCGAAAGCTTAATAAATTACCTACAAAACCTGTTCTGAAGACATTTTTGCTAGGACAATCTCAGGAGGAGAAATAAAACCTAGCAATCTCAGAAGTGTTTTTTTCTTTGAACGGCGTCTTGACTCCATTTACCTCAGTTTTTAACTGTTTTTTTTTTTAATTACATTTGACACAAAAATGTGTGATTTAGTAAATGAAGGCCAGAAAAGACGAAACATATTAGTCATATTGTTTCCCTAGAGCGAACGTTGAGAAGGAGGAATCGCTTAGGATACTGTCAGTAGTACCCTGTTGTGGCACCTAAAAACTGCTTCTCTTTGAGATTTCATTTTAAATTTTTATTCGTGTTTACATTTTTTACGAAAAATCAAAACAAACTAAAAACAATTTCTATTCTTTGTTTGTTGGAGTTGCTGGATGGTGGAAATTGATGTTCAGAAGGACGTGAAAAGGCCGAAATTTGCACAGATGTTGGAGTTGCTGGATGGTGGAAATTGATGTTCAGAAGGATGTGAAAAGGCCGAAATTTGCACAGATGTTGGAGTTGCTGGATGGTGGAAATTGATGTTCAGAAGGACGTGAAAAGGCCGAAATTTGCTTAGATGTTGGAGTTGCTGGATGGTGGAAATTGATGTTCAGAAGGATGTGAAAAGGCCGAAATTTGCACAGATGTTGGAGTTACTGGATGGTGGAAATTGATGTTCAGAAGGATGTGAAAAGGCCGAAATTTGCACAGATGTTGGAGTTGCTGGATGGTGGAAATTGATGTTCAGAAGGATGTGAAAAGGCCGAACTTTGCACAGATGTTGGAGTTGCTGGATGGTGGAAATTGATGTTCAGAAGGATGTGAAAAGGCCGAAATTTGCATAGATGTTGGAGTTGCTGGATGGTGGAAATTGATGTTCAGAAGGATGTGAAAATGCCGAAATTTGCATAGATGTTGGAGTTACTGGATGGTGGAAATTGATGTTCAGAAGGATCTGAAAAGGCCGAAATTTGCATAGATGTTGGAGTTGCTGGATGGTGTAAATTGATGTTCAGAAGGATGTAAAAAGGCCGAAATTTGCACAGATGTTGGAGTTGCTGGATGGTGGAAATTGATGTTCAGAAGGATGTGAAAAGGCCGAAATTTGCACAGATGTTGGAGTTACTGGATGGTGGAAATTGATGTTCAGAAGGATGTGAAAAGGCCGAAATTTGCACAGATGTTGGAGTTGCTGGATGGTGGAAATTGATGTTCAGAAGGATGTGAAAAGGCCGAACTTTGCACAGATGTTGGAGTTGCTGGATGGTGGAAATTGATGTTCAGAAGGATGTGAAAAGGCCGAAATTTGCACAGATGTTGGAGTTGCTGGATGGTGGAAATTGATGTTCAGAAGGATGTGAAAAGGCCGAAATTTGCATAGATGTTGGAGTTACTGGATGGTGGAAATTGATGTTCAGAAGGATCTGAAAAGGCCGAAATTTGCATAGATGTTGGAGTTGCTGGATGGTGTAAATTGATGTTCAGAAGGATGTAAAAAGGCCGAAATTTGCACAGATGTTGGAGTTGCTGGATGGTGGAAATTGATGTTCAGAAGGATGTGAAAAGGCCGAAATTTACACAGATGTTGGAGTTGCTGGATGGTGGAAATTGATGTTCAGAAGGACGTGAAAAGGCCGAAATTTGCTTAGATGTTGGAGTTGCTGGATGGTGGAAATTGATGTTCAGAAGGACGTGAAAAGGCCGAAATTTGCATAGATGTTGGAGTTACTGGATGGTGGAAATTGATGTTCAGAAGGATGTGAAAAGGCCGAAATTTGCACAGATGTTGGAGTTGCTGGATGGTGGAAATTGATGTTCAGAAGGATGTGAAAAGGCCGAACTTTGCACAGATGTTGGAGTTGCTGGATGGTGGAAATTGATGTTCAGAAGGATGTGAAAAGGCCGAACTTTGCACAGATGTTGGAGTTGCTGGATGGTGGAAATTGATGTTCAGAAGGATGTGAAAAGGCCGAAATTTGCATAGATGTTGGAGTTACTGGATGGTGGAAATTGATGTTCAGAAGGATGTGAAAAGGCCGAAATTTGCACAGATGTTGGAGTTGCTGGATGGTGGAAATTGATGTTCAGAAGGATGTGAAAAGGCCGAACTTTGCACAGATGTTGGAGTTGCTGGATGGTGGAAATTGATGTTCAGAAGGATGTGAAAAGGCCGAAATTTGCATAGATGTTGGAGTTGCTGGATGGTGGAAATTGATGTTCAGAAGGATGTGAAAAGGCCGAAATTTGCATAGATGTTGGAGTTACTGGATGGTGGAAATTGATGTTCAGAAGGATCTGAAAAGGCCGAAATTTGCATAGATGTTGGAGTTGCTGGATGGTGTAAATTGATGTTCAGAAGGATGTAAAAAGGCCGAAATTTGCACAGATGTTGGAGTTGCTGGATGGTGGAAATTGATGTTCAGAAGGATGTGAAAAGGCCGAAATTTACACAGATGTTGGAGTTGCTGGATGGTGGAAATTGATGTTCAGAAGGATGTGAAAAGGCCGAAATTTGCATAGATGTTGGAGTTGCTGGATGGTGGAAATTGATGTTCAGAAGGATCTGAAAAGGCCGAAATTTGCACAGATGTTGGAGTTGCTGGATGGTGGAAATTGATGTTCAGAAGGATGTGAAAAGGCCGAAATTTGCATAGATGTTGGAGTTGCTGGATGGTGGAAATTGATGTTCAGAAGGATGTGAAAAGGCCGAAATTTGCATAGATGTTGGAGTTGCTGGATGGTGGAAATTGATGTTCAGAAGGATGTGAAAAGGCCGAAATTTGCACAGATGTTGGAGTTGCTGGATGGTGGAAATTGATGTTCAGAAGGATGTGAAAAGGCCGAACTTTGCACAGATGTTGGAGTTGCTGGATGGTGGAAATTGATGTTCAGAAGGATGTGAAAAGGCCGAACTTTGCACAGATGTTGGAGTTGCTGGATGGTGGAAATTGATGTTCAGAAGGATGTGAAAAGGCCGAACTTTGCACAGATGTTGGAGTTGCTGGATGGTGGAAATTGATGTTCAGAAGGATGTGAAAAGGCCGAACTTTGCACAGATGTTGGAGTTGCTGGATGGTGGAAATTGATGTTCAGAAGGATGTGAAAAGGCCGAACTTTGCACAGATGTTGGAGTTGCTGGATGGTGGAAATTGATGTTCAGAAGGATGTGAAAAGGCCGAACTTTGCACAGATGTTGGAGTTGCTGGATGGTGGAAATTGATGTTCAGAAGGATGTGAAAAGGCCGAACTTTGCACAGATGTTGGAGTTGCTGGATGGTGGAAATTGATGTTCAGAAGGATGTGAAAAGGCCGAACTTTGCACAGATGTTGGAGTTGCTGGATGGTGGAAATTGATGTTCAGAAGGATGTGAAAAGGCCGAACTTTGCACAGATGTTGGAGTTGCTGGATGGTGGAAATTGATGTTCAGAAGGATGTGAAAAGGCCGAAATTTGCACAGATGTTGGAGTTGCTGGATGGTGGAAATTGATGTTCAGAAGGATGTGAAAAGGCCGAAATTTGCACAGATGTTTTATTTGGCAAAATGTGTTCGGGGACTAAGCCCCTTTTTCAATGCCCAGTGACACAATATCATAATTAAAACAAGTTCAGGTACTTACGTATTAGCGTCAAAGCAGGTTAAAGAGGCGGGTCTCGTTCAGAGATCTGGATCATGGATAACGCATTTCTATTGGTCAATCACTAGCTGAGATATCATCTATTGTGTTTATAGTTGCCATCTTGTGCCCTTTGTCTTTTTAAAGCAATTCATTTGTGCTTTATTTACCCACGCAATTGTTGTTGTTTTTTTTAGTTACGCGATTTCAGTTTTTGTGCGAGTTAGCGACAACAGAATAGCTAGGATGAAAGCTACTGTTTCGAAGCGATGCGAAATCGTTTATCAGTCCATTATCCAGCGAAAAACCATCCTTGATCTATATTATCAACGAGTTGGATTGACTAGAGTTTTGATATAACCTTGAGCGAGCGTAGCGAGCGGAAACGCATAGCAATTATGCTATTAAAATAAGTGCTACGCGTTTTCGCTAGCTAAAGGTTATATCACAACTCTAGTTAACCAAAATCGTTGATAATCCCGTCGCCATATTGGCAAAAACTGATTTGACTCCTTGATCCAGCTCTCTGAGACCCGACTCTTTAACCTGCTTTGACGCTAATACTTAAGTACCCAAGTTCAATTTAAACAAACTAAATTAACAGTATTTTCTTTTTTTAATTTCGGCCTTTTTTCCATTCTTCTATTTATATTCCTTTTCATATGTCACTAGGGATAAGAATGGAAACGCGCTAAGATGACGAAGTTCCTGTGTGTCGGACTATATCTGTCATTAGAACAAGCTGCTCTACGCCTTTTTTTAATCTCCCTTTATCCGACTTTTTAAATCAAATATTCTTGTTGTCTGAATGTCTCTGTATCTGAAGAAAGTTTTTATTTTCATGTGTGTGTTTATATGTCAGAGTATTACTCTATTCTCTTATTACTTTGAATTATCTAGGTTTGTTGTATTATTTGGTCGTAATATTTTTTTAACAATTTATCTATTTAATTTCAATATTTTTTTTATTTATTTTTTTTTTTTTTTTTTAACGGTGCATCTACTGCTATGGTCATTAGCACCGATTTATTTTTATTATTATTATTTTTTTATTTATTCATTTTTTATATATATATATAAATTCTCTCAGATGTTAGGGGGCTTGGGGTCTTAAAAGCAGTAATCTTTCCTTCACACTACTGGAGTTTTATGCCAGACTCCAGAGCGAGTACATAGTAACGAGAGGACTTCCTAGCAAGAAGTGCCCCTGAAGAGGTGCGATAATATGCACGAAACATGTCGGGCCTATTAAATAAAGTAGTGTGATTACTGCTTTTAAGACCCCAAGCCTCCTAAAATCTGAGAGAATTTATATATATATTATGGGTCATTTGCAAGAACAAAAAAAAAAAAAAAATCAGTCCCGTAACAGGCCACGAGGGCCCTGAGAGGCAGATACTATAGAGGTATCTGATTCATGACCATACGGCACACTAGAGAGATAGCGTGGTCAGTACTATGCTCCGGCGGCCTGATTGTCCCCTTGGCTGCTTCGACTGCTAGAGTCATTAGCACGCAACCCCCCATTATTAAATGATTTAAAATCTGGGTTGGCCTATGGACGGTCAGGGAGGCAGAATTCATCCCATGAACGAAGACAAGAATAGAAGAAAAAATCTTTAGTGCTTGCTCGGGATTTGAACTCAGGTCCTCCAGCTTTTATTTATATATATATATATATAAAAAAAAATCAGTCCCGTAACAGGCCACGAGGGCCCTGAGGGGCAGATACTATAGAGGTATCTGTTTCATGACCATACGGCACACTAGGGAGATAGTGTGGTCAGTACTATGCTCCGGCCGCCTGATTTTCCCCTTGGCTGCTTTGACTGCTAGAGTCATTAGCATCAACCAAGGTACCCATTATTAAATTAATTAAAGGCTGGGTTAGCCTAGGGACGGTCAGGGAGGCCGAATTCAACCCATGAACGAAGACACTAGAAGAAAAAATCTTTAGTGCTTGCTCGGGATTTGAACTCAGGCCTCCAGCTTATTAGTCCAGTGCTCTACCACTGAGCTAACCTCGCCCCCTATATATATATATATATTTATGTATATAATTTGTTGGTGTATGAAGTGGGGAGCGAGGTTAGTGACCCATTATCTGTTATAAAGCCAAGAGAATATCAGGTTACTGTTGGATCTTGTCAAGCTGGGCTTATCCTCTCCTCCATCAGTATTAAATTTCCTAATTCCACTAGAACAAAATAATATATTAAAACTCTACGAACTAAACTTCTTGAAGAAAATCATAAAATCAGACTCGTGTCACCATAGGTCATTATCCAGAACAATTGAAAACGTCTATAATACCATGCTATAGCAATTAAATGGAGGTTTAACGAGAAAAAAAATGTTTAATTTTAATTGATAAATTTCTTCATACCTACATAAAACACAAAACAAACGTTTTAACATATAATTCTCCAAACTAAGTGTTTTCAAATACTTTTGTGAAAGCCAATTTCATGACTTGAAATACACATTAATAAGAAAATAACTTAGATTAAAAAGAAAAACCCTTATCTTTTAGCCTAAAAATATTTGTAACCTTACATGGATAACTGTGATATCTATAAACATACAATTTTACATAGATTTAAAACAATTGGGGTCTCCCGTAGTCTAGTGGCTAGCGCGCTGGATTTATAAGCGGGAGATGGTGGGTTGGATGTCGGCGCTAATGACCTAGAAGTAGATGCGCCGTAAAAAAAAAAAAAGAAAAAAAAAAAGAAAAAAAAAAAAAAAAAAAAAAAAAAGAAATTTATAAACAATTAATACAACTGTAAAATATGCGGTTAAAATATTCTTAAACGGATAAACAATTCCACCTTAATCTACATTTTTCTTAATTTGAAAAAAAAAAAAGAACTTAAATGATAGAAGAAAATTAAATTCATTTTTAGTATCAGCGCCTTTAATAACATGGAGCCAAAATATATCATGAAGTTAAAAAAAAAAAAAAAAAAAAAATACAGTGTAAGTAATTACAGAGAATAGAAGAAATATAAGAAGGAATTTCTTGATGAAGTTTCACGACACCTTTCCAATTAAATCCTTGAAAATGCTAAGTCACGTGTTGATAATTAAAACTTATAATCAATTCAATCTTCCTGTTTTCTTTAGTTTTGTAATCGAACTTTGCCTTTTTTTTAGCGTGTTTTCTTCATTCTTGGTTCGCTTATTATTAAATCTCGATAAAGTAATTCGGATTTCCTGGCAAGAAATTCCGACGATTCGTAACCCAAAAATCGCAATAAAAATGGCTGTATTTGTCTATAAGTATATATATATATATATATATATATATATATATATATATATATATATATATATATATATATATATTTATATAAATATACAATATAATACATCAAAATATTTAACCTAAAATAAAGTAAAAATTGCATAACCTAGGCAAAACCTCTCATACTTTTTCTATTTTTTTCTGTTGCTTTTATTTTCTTAATTCTTCATTTATTGTTTTACTTATATATTTTTTTATATAAAATTTATCTAATTTTTAGGTATATATTGAATACATACATGTGTGCATATATATATATATATATATATATATATATATATATATATATATATATTTGTGTAAAACTCATTCCCTAAGACGAGAGGTCGAGCTTCTTTAATAGCACGGCGTTTCTTGAACTGGGGCCCGTTTCGCTATTACCGGGGCCCCCCCAGCAAAACAATAATGATTTTTATGTTTTGTATTCCTTCAATAAAAATGATCCCTATACATGTATGAGACTATTTATTAAAATATCCAGCCATACATTTATTACAGAAATATTTATTATATCGTAAATGTTACGTTATAGTGAACCAGAAATTAATTCTGGTAATGACTGGGATTGAGATGGGGTCCCAAAAAAGAATTTTGTTTAGGAGGGGGTCCCCGGACTACAGAAGTATGAAAATCTCTCAATCAGCAGAATCCCCGCAGCATAGTTTTTTTTAAAGCAAATGTCGCTTGATTTTGGTAATGGGTCATTAAAATGTTATTTGTTCTTAAGAAGAATACAAAAATGCAAGAAAATGTACTAAAGTATATAAAAAGCCTAAAAATTATTATTACATCCTTATATTTCGGTATTACTGTTAAATGTAACAATGTTGTATGGCCAAAGAGGTTTTACGATGCATTTGACCGTGAGGGTTTTTTTCCACTCAGTAGACAAATTGCATTCGCTCTCTATTGCTGGTTGGACATTAAGAGAGTTAAGAATTCCTAGGGGAACTGACCGCTACAATTCAAGCTACAATTGTTCTGGTCTATTCGTATAGCTACAATAAGAAAATGGAAGGATATTCCAACTATTATAGGCCAATAAACTTTCCCGTTTGGAACATAATAGTATTTTATTCAAACGAAATTAAATAAATAATAATTAATAATTACAAAGTATTGTAATAATCATATGGAAACATAATTAGAAAATAGAACACAAAAACTTTTTTTGACCTTGTAACTTTTCTTTACAATTTTCTTTCTTATGTGCCTCATCAATGCTTCTTTAGTGTTTATGTGGCGGAACAGTTTTTAAATGCGCCAAAAATGTTTTAACTAAAGCCCCGATACATTTCAAACATACATCTTTATTACAAGAAATTATGTAAAAAGAAATATTTCATTGCAACAAAGTTTAAAATCGATTTTCTCAAAACTATGTTTTTCAAATCGTGCCTTTAATTTTCATCCTATGAGCTTCAAATGTTAACTGCAGCTACCTAATGATGTTTGCTAGCAAAGTACGACTTTTTCTATTCCTTGAATTATAACGATTATACGACAGATATTCGACGGATTTTATAATAGAAAATGAAGAATTGTTCACCATTTTCGAAAAAAAATTAATATTTCTTGAGAATCGTACATACTTTCCTAGATTTTACCTGTTTACAATAACTTCCTGGTTTCTTAGAAGACTTCCTTCGGTGTGCTTATCGTCCAAAATACGAAGCACTTAAAATAAATAAATAAACAGATTTTACCTTTTTCTTTCAAAATGATTTTAGTTTTTTTCTTTTCGATTAAAAATTACCGCTTGCAGACTATCGCCCGTGAAAAAGACGGTTTCCGTTCGTCAGACAGCGCCGCCATTTTGTTTTCGACGAATATAAACTTTCTTTTCTTGGATAATTTAAAATCCCATGTAAAATTTATGAAATAAATAATTGAAAAATATTGATATATTCGTTATTCATAAATTGGAGAACATTACTTTGACCAACGCCCATAGCCATGACTATGGCCAACGGCCATAGCCACGTTACATACACCGGTTCTCGTAGATCACCGAAGTTAAGCAACGTAAAAATCATGGTTGGTAGTGGCGAATTGGTATTGTGTGTCTGGAGTAAACCCCCCCCCTCCTAATGAACCGATTTAGTTTATTTTTACAACACATATTTACCTGTAGATTACCACTATGAATACCGAGTTTCGTCGAAATATACCTAAAATCACGGCTGGTAGTGGCGAATTGGTATTGTTGGTCCGGAGTAAACCCCCCCTCCTTAAGAACCGATTTAGTTCATTTTTATATCTCACTTTTCTCTCTATATTACCACTACGAATACGAAGTTTCGTTGAAATATAACAAATATTACGGCTGAAATGGTCAAATTAGTGTTTTGGGTTCGGGGTAAACCCCCCCTTCCGGTGGACCGATTTCGGTGGTTAACGAACTCGTTCAATCGTTTGCTAATTGAATGCTATATACCAAGTTTCGTGACGAAAAAACAAAAACTCTGGCCGCTATCGTGTTAACAGACACACATATATATATATATATATATATATATATATATATATATATATATATATATATAGATATATATAAATTTTAACGGGGGTCATTTTCGGTGTCTACTAGGTAGGATCGATAAAGATTTGAAGAAATTTTTCAAAAATTCCGTCATGAGTCCAACCTCAATAGCTACTTTCCTTCGGAGGAAAGTGCTAAAATTACTTTGACGTAGATCGCACAAGATAGTATTACCCCTTAAGGCGTGAATCCCACAACGGGCGGTACTTTTTTCCAAAAAAATAAAAATAGATAAATAAAAGGCTTTAGCCCTATCCAGGCTACTAAACCCGTCCAGCAAACAAGTATAATTGGAAGTTAAAATTTAAATAAATAAATTATTGAAAAAGTAAATATAGAAAATTTTTTATATGATTTTAGTAAAACGTCAAGTCTATTTTGCTACCTATATTTTATGTTTTAAATCTGTATTAAACTATCTTTAATATTAAGATCTAGCTATAACAAACATTTACTATGTATCATTCATCCTCGTCTATTATAATGTTTTTCCTTTCATTTCATCTGTATATAAATTTTTATTAACTCTGTCCTTGGTTTTGCCCACTGTGTATCGGCAAAAATTAAACGCATTTTTTTAAAATGTTGTTTTACTAAGATATCGCATTACCGAACACTGAATATATCTAACTTATAATAATATAACTTCGTATGATAGACGGTCGACGATCTCGTCTAGATATTAAAAACATACGTTTGCAGGTCTAATATTTCAAGTTTCATGAATATATACAAAAAAATGCCTCGAAGGCTCAGATGGGAAGGAGTACTGTCGAGGTACCTGCTTCTTGACCTGACGACATTCTAGAAAGATAGTGTGGTCAATTCTATGGTAGAGCCGCCAGTTTTCATTTTGCAGATACTCATCGAAGGATCAATCACGTTTGGAATTCAGGACCTCTTGAACAAGAATGATTCGACTGCTTCCTTACTAACCCGAACTCCTCCTTCATAAGAATATAATAAACTTGATTTTATGTCTTTTGGAGCCACATTGAATCCTGATATTCAGTATCTTGACCCAGAGGCAATAAAAGCAATGTCTATTGGCGAGACATCAATCTGTTATAACCCGGTAGGTTTAGCTATTAGTGATGAAAAAATAAGAAAATCTGAGTGAATTGACCGTTGAGCATCTGGGTGTGGCCTAGATCCACTAGTGGCCTTGGAGACGAAGGATCTCCTTCTACGCATGCTATTCAGAAGGCCAAGCAAACAACAATGAGGTGCGGAAGCTGGATAATCCGGTTTATTATGGAGGTTTCAGAGAGAAAAACATTTTGTGTGTATGTGTTGGGGGGGGGGGGAATTAGTTAGTTGTCGACGCAGCAGAACGAATAACCTTTTAATGTTAGGCATTTTTTAGCAGCCACTAATCAGATTTATTCAGAAGCTTTGAATGACCAAATCCGATGAAAATAGATCCGCAAGTTGACCAGTAAAAAGCTATAACTGACTAAAACCAAGTATATACGACTTGTATCCCATTTGAGAGTAAGTAAACTGATCACTAAAAAAAAAAATAAACCCACAATGAATGAAATTTAACATAACCACGGAGTATTTAAAACGTTTTTAATCATTTCTCCAACGTTGTTTTATCGACAATTGAAGAAAAAGTCCGTCACGCAGAAGCTGCATAACTAAGCACTTTCCTCAGAATTTGGGTAGTGTAGACTGCTTTCCAGAACAATTTGCTTAAAATATCCAACATAAATAAAATAAAAACATGAATAGTTCTCTTTTAATTTTGTAATGAGTAACTGTTCAATTATTAATTTTGTAATTAATTTGCTTCCAGAGTTGTGTTTACACATGGTACCTACTACACTACTTAATAAATACAAAAAACATCATATTTTCGTCTTTTGATCTGACGCAGGAACAGGATACAGTCTCTCTAGTTGTAGAGAGCGCTCCTTGCGGCGGCCTTACGAACCTAATTCTATTGAAATATATTACAAAGTAAACCCCTCTTTCCGATTGACCGATTTAGCTCATTTTTACAACACTTCTTTCCCATGAGTTACCCACGACGTTTACCGCGTTTCGTTACAAAACAGCAGAAATTACGACCGGTTTGAGTATATCAGTAATTTGGGTCCGGAGTAACCCCCCCCCCCCCCCAATGAACCGATTTAGTTTATTTTTACAACACATTTTTACCTGTAGATTGCCACTACGAATACCGAGTTTCGTTGAAATATAACAAAAATCACGGCTGGTAGTGGCGAATTGCTATTGTGGGTCCGAAATAAACTCCCCCTCCTAAAAAACCGATTTAGTTTATTTTTACGTCCCACTTTTCTCTCTAGATTACCACTACGAATACCGAGTTTCGTCGAAATATAACAAATATTACGGCTGGTAGTGGCGAATTAGTAATGTGGGTCCGGAGTAAACCCCCCCTTCTAATAAACCGATTTAGTTCATTTTTATATCTCACTTTTCTCTCTAGATTACCACAACGTATTCCTAGTTTCGTTGAAATATTAAGGCTGGTATGGTCAAATTAGTGTTTTGGGTTCGGGGTAACCCCCTTCCGGTGGACCGATTTTGGTGGTTAACGAACTCGTTCAATCGTTTGCTAATTGAACGCTATATACCAAGTTTCGTGACGAAATAACAAAAACTCTGGCCGCTATCGTGTTAACAGACATATATATATATATATATATATATATATATATATATATATATATATATATAAATTTTAACGGGAGTCATTTTTGGTGTCTACTAGGTAGGATCGATAAAGATTTGAAGAAATTTTTCAAACATTCCGTCATGAGTGCAACCTCAATGGCTACTTTCCTTCGAAGGAAAGTGCTACAAAGGAAAGCAGTTGTGGCCCAGGCAGTGGTTGTTACGAAGAGATAATTCAGTTGTTAATATAGTTGGCAACGGAAGATCAAAAGAAGTAAAAGGTTTTTAAGATTGAAAGCTGACCCGTTTAATATTATATTACAGAATAATAGCGCTAAGCTACGACGAACAGACACATTCAGTTGGCACTAATCACTTGTCAGGCTGTTTATAACTGCGTAGTAGAATCTTGGGGGCCTAACTAGTCGCTAAGTAAGTAGAAGTGCTTTCTATTCACTTGCTGCACTTACTAATACTTGTCACTAAGCACAGTATTTACTCTCATGTAAAATAGAACTTAGTTATGGAAGAGGCCACAGAGATACACGGATCTTCTTGGAAAGCACACAATCCACAATGCTATGCAAAGCGTGTCTTTCGAATCTACTTAGAAGGGCTTATATTTTAGTTTTAACAGGAAAAATGATTGAATTGACTGACCATGTATGATTGGCCTAGATAAGGGTACCTTGGAAATACAAAAGTGCGAAAGGAAAACTACCTAATATCTTTGATTGGCCAAATAAACTAATAAAATAAGATAAAAGGCTGGGATAGGAGACAGCGCAAACGCTTTAAAGATACAGGGCTCACCTTGAACGCCACTTCATCTACTTAGCGACGATATTGCGGGATTGAACAAAATAAAAAGTTGGAAGGCCGAGCGAGTTGTCTGACGGGACATCAGGAGTGACCTAGTTATTGGAGGGGGGGGGGGGGGGAAACGAAGCGATCTCCTTGGACAGCAATTCAAACAAAAGCCCAAACATTAATTGGGTTAAACTGGGAGTTTTCAAAGGACAAAGAGACTGATAAAAAACTTTGGAAGGATGATGAAATATTTAACTCCAAATACGTACCAATACTTGGTAAGGTACGACGGGAGCTACGAACGATTCTTGATCGGGTTCACCGAAGTAGTTTAGAGGGACGAAAGAAAGTAATAAAAAGATAAAGGTTGGAAGTCTAATTGAAGCGACTCATGAGGCATTCGCAGTGGCCTAGATACCGGAGGGCCTTGAAGAGCCAATCCGAACACAAGGCCACTCAACAACAACGGGAACTAGTTAGTAAAGCGTATCCAGCAGCTTGGAACAAATTAAGATGACAATGTCAGGGTGCGAACAGAGAGCTTAAAGAGAGCGAAGAGAAAGAGCAAAGACCTTAGGAAAGATATAAAAAACGTGAGATTAAAGTGAAGTGTACACAGTGTGGACCAGCGGACAATGATAGAAGACAGCGTCAAGGAGAGGAAAGCAAAGATTTCAAGTCAGTTCGATTCCGCAACTCTCATCTTACTGGCCCTCCCTGATTTTACCTGTAGTGCTTTTAGTTATAAACCGAATTTGGATAACATAATTAGTTCAGTGTTCAACAAAACCTTCGGATCAAAAATAGTAGATGGAGAACATTAGATGTGTTGGTCAAAAAGTGGTAGGAAATAAATGATTGAGCTCGTCCCGGAAATCAAGTAATTAATATCGTGCATAACTTTACTTCTTGTTCCATGGGACAAGAAATACCAAATTTTCTAACCCAGGGTTTTAGCAAAATGAAAATAACTTGATTCCATTTTCACAAGAACACTTCCTCCGTTGAAAGATGGAAAGGTTCTGAGCTCTCGCATGTTGTCTTGCTCCTCATTCTGGTTAGGCTAAACCATTGTTCTGTTGTCGTGCTCTTTGCTTTGACGATATTCGCCGCGCTGTTGTGCACTCTGGTTGATGGCCGAGAGAGTTTGTTAGATGAAAAGTTAGGAGTGTCTTAGGCTAGAGGTTTAGAAAACGATAATGCATGATTAATAAATTGTATATTATACCAAAACATATAAAAACATTTAAAGGCAATGAATAGCGAAAGGGCATATACGATGGTGATAATAGTTAAACTTAAAACTGGCCATTTAGATCGGCGGCGATGACTTTCGGCTGAAAGGTTGGGTTACTAGCCCAAACAAATTGTTGATATTTTTGCATATCTCAATAGCTCCTCAATTTACCTTCCTCTTGAGTGACAGAATAGCATCAGCTGTTGGCGTTCCATCCCGCGTCTCAAACCTTCCGTGCCCCCTCCACTTTGTACCTCATGCAATACCCAGCTAACCATAAAACATATCATAACAGCATGCCAAATGTACGAAAATCAAAGAAATAATTTCAATATCTCCTTATCCATTAATGAAATATTAGGAAATAATGAAACCCAAGTAAATAAAGTTTTAGACTTCCTAGAAGCAACCAAGTTAATAAACAAAATATAACAGTGAAAATAACTTGATTTAACTCCCCACTTAATGTATTCCCTCTTCTGATTGGCTGGAGCGGGCGGTGGTTGGAGGGGCCTGGGTCTCTGGTGGCTGGGTTGGGCCCCCTACTATAGGTTCGAGAGGATCTGGACGGCCTGGGCCACCATGCAGATCCTCCGCTCCGAGCCTAATGCCACAGGGATCATGCCCGCTCATTAGAAACGTAAGGTCTTGCTGAGCCATCGGTGGTCCGGCGCCCTCTCTCTCCCTCTCGCTCTTGCCAATCAGATCTCACTGTAATATTTATATCACTTACCCCATTAATTTATAAATTTATATTGTCATTTCATCTTTCAAATATTTCCATCGCAGTGTCTCAGTAAATTTTTTAGAGTGACCCACATTTCTCACGCTGGCTGTCATGACCCTAGTGGTTGAAAGCCAGGAAAAAAAAACCCTTCCGTGCATTCTGTACTTAGGCGCGGTCCACACCGATACGATAAGCAATCCGATCCTGTATCGACACCGAACACTTTAAATAGTGCAAACTCTATGAAAGCAACAAATCTAGTATACACTGGCGCGATAGCGATACTACGCCGATAAATTTCGGAGTCGCGTCGCTAGGGAAGACAAAGCTGCCGGGTCGCAGTATAGTGCGACACGTCGTATATTGATGGTGAAAGTTCAGCTAGAGGACACAGCATACAATATTTATTTGGTAAAATTGGTAGAGCAGAACTAGTGCTTATGGAATTATACATTGAAGAGTTATTCCAGGACAGATTTGACAGGTGTTGCGTTGAAAAAACGTATTCTCCTTCTCGAGTTTCCTTGACACCAGTCTCAATAAAACATAGAATCTGAGCTCATTCTATAGAACTCTGCAAATGTCTGTTCATGTTGCTAGAGTTGACGGGAAACCATTGCCAAACTGTGTTGAATGTTGTCAACACTATATTGGTTAACCAGTATTTTCTAGAAATCCGTATACTCTGTTGTAAGTAACGGTAAGCAACAATAACATCTTCCTATGATGAGCTTATGATGACGAATGATGTAAAACCTGTTCGGTTACTTATCGTATGGCTCAGGTGTGGACTGGAGTGTTGCAACGGTAGAAGGCGTATCGTGTCGTGAAAGCACATCAACGCGTATGGCTCAGGTGTGGACTGGAGTGTTGCAACGGTAGAAGTCGTATCGTGTCGTGAAAGCACATCAACGCGTATGGCTCAGGTGTGGACTGGAGTGTTGCAACGGTAGAAGGCGTATCGTGTCGTGAAAGCACATCAACGCGTATGGCTCAGGTGAGGACTGGAGTGTTGCAACGGTAGAAGGCGTATCGTGTCGTGAAAGCACATCAACGCATATGGCTCAGGTGTGGACTGGAGTGTTGCAACGGTAGAAGTCGTATCGTGTCGTGAAAGCACATCAACGCGTATGGCTCAGGTGTGGACTGGAGTGTTGCAACGGTAGAAGGCGTATCGTGTCGTGAAAGCACATCAACGCGTATGGCTCAGGTGTGGACTGGAGTGTTGCAACGGTAGAAGGCGTATCATGTCGTGAAAGCACATCAACGCGTATGGCTCAGGTGTGGACTGGAGTGTTGCAACGGTAGAAGGCGTATCGTGTCGTGAAAGCACATCAACGCGTATGGCTCAGGTGTGGACTGGAGTGTTACAACAGTAGAAGGCGTATCGTGTCGTGAAAGCACATCAACGCGTATGGCTCAGGTGTGGACTGGAGTGTTGCAACAGTAGAAGGCGTATCGTGTCGTGAAAGCACATCAACGCGTATGGCTCAGGTGTGGACTGGAGTGTTGCAACGGTAGAAGGCGTATCGTGTCGTGAAAGCACATCAACGCGTATGGCTCAGGTGTGGACTGGAGTGTTGCAACGGTAGAAGTCGTATCGTGTCGTGAAAGCACATCAACGCGTATGGCTCAGGTGTGGACTGGAGTGTTGCAACGGTAGAAGGCGTATCGTGTCGTGAAAGCACATCAACGCGTATGGCTCAGGTGTGGACTGCAGTGTTGCAACGGTAGAAGTCGTATCGTGTCGTGAAAGCACATCAACGCGTATGGCTCAGGTGTGGACTGGAGTGTTGCAACGGTAGAAGTCGTATCGTGTCGTGAAAGACACATCAGCGTCGATGTAAAAGCTTTGAGTTTGAGGAGCAAAAACTGCGACCCTGCAAAATACCACAGCTCTATATTGTAAAGTATTTTTTTATATTCCACGATTTTCGTTAACATATTTTGTTTGTATTGTGTTCATTATACAAATACAATGTTTTATTTTTAGCACTTTATTGGTGATGAGTCTTCATTTTGTTTACGATTGAAGAGCGGACCTTGAAAGAGGGACGAATTAAATAAAGGTGACAACTGGGCTTTGTCTTCAAACTGTCCTTGAATTGTAATGAGAATAAATTACACCCAGCTGATCAGCGGAATATGGCACCCAGTTATAGATCATACACGAACGCACATACACACTCATTATGGGCATATATGGAACATAATTTCGGAGGAGGCTGGGAACTTTTAGGGGTATGGAATACTAGAAATCTAGAACTTTTTCAACCAACTAAAACGCTATTACGCCCAAAAAAACAATTTTTCTGAACTTTCTGGTTTTTATGACACAGATTTACAAATGAATTCAAAATTTGGGGGGGGGGGGCTGCAGCCCCTTCCTTATATACGCCCATGGCTCACGCATCAGCAGAATATCAAGGCATAGCAATAGAAAATTCAAAATTACATTCACAACATACATCAATACCCAGTTATCGATTTTGATTTTTTCATTTTATGGTGCACCGACTGCTGAGGTCGGTTATATATATATATAATGAATACTTCTTACTCCCTCGTCCTTCGAGGAAGATTGTGGTTAAAGTGCTCACAATTTCTATGACGTTCTCGCCAGTTTACTAAATTTGTCCGATTTCCATGGAGGAGAAATTGTATATATCTATTTCTAAATCAGCATTTCGAACCTTTGTTGAAGTATGAAAAACGTTTTCGCTCAAAAAGTAAATACAATGGAATATTATATACAATTTCTTGAGTGCGGAAGAATAAAATATGTAAACTTGAGAAAACTAAGTATTGTCTTCTCCTGAAATATTTATAATAACAATATGAAATTCTTTCTTTTTTTCATTTTTCATTTATGGGTGAGTTTGGTATGTCTTTTTCAGAAACTTAAGCAAAAAGAAAATACAACCTTTTTTTATTATGTGAAAGTGTCCTTAGATTATCACCAAGCTTCCACTTACCTGCAAAAGAAGAAAAACAGTAATTAGTTATTGATGGATGGTTATGAAGAAATATATTCAAATATCAATGTCAAATACAAAATACATAAAATTCCGTCACGCAGGATTGGCATAACTAAGCACAGTCCTTACAAGATGGGAAGGGTACGCTCCATTCCTGAATAAATTGTTTAAAATTAACTATCCATAAGTGATTTTGGTTATTAATATTCTGTCTGTTTATGTTCCCTTCTTTTTTAAATTATTTTTGTTCACATATTTGTTTATTATAGCAATAAATAGAGTTCTATTTACGATGTTTTGGTTGGTGAAACTTATTTATTCTGTGCTGAAATTCCATTTGAAATGGATCTTCCAAGACAACACTAACGCCATGTTTTGCTTTGGGGATCCGATAAAGGCGAAAATGCTGCTACAGCTTATCAAAAACTTGTAGATATATATGGCGAAAATGTCATTAGTGAACGACAAGTGCAGCGGTGGTTCGAACGATTTCGAGCGGGAAACCGCAAGCTTGAAGACTAGCCTCGTACAGGTAGACCAACAGAGCTTGACGACCAACTCCTCCAGGCTACTGTAGAAGAAAATCCTGTTGTAACAGCTAAAGATCTAGCAGATAAACTTGGATCGACACATTCTACAGTCCACCGACATAAACCTACATTACTTATGGGATGACCTGATACATTCATACAAAACTAAAAGTATGAATAGTTTTGACCATTTTTATTTGTATGAATGACTTTTTATTTTTTTGGAGGTCTAGTTGAATGTGAATTCGATTATAATTCATGTTCAACGAATAATAATATTACTCTTTCAATAACAATAAAAAAATGCCTGACTGCACCTACTGATGCCCTTACCTTTTTCTAAAGAAAAGCCATCACCCCTCAATGGGAATCGAACCCACGATCCTTGGCACGAAGTGTTAAGTGCTCAAGCCTTAACACTAACGGCCTCCTGGCTTCCTCGTAAGAACAAATATCACAGAATATGATCAGGAAGGTTATTGTTTAGCTGGATTATGGTTTTGGACCACTATACGGCGTCTATTTCCGAAATAACTGGGGCGCCTAAATAATTAATTCGTGCAATACAGACTGTTATAATTACTTGAAAGGTAAACCTATTCCACAAGAAAAATATTATCAAAGAACGATTAAAGTAAATGTCATTATTATCTGTATACATTCTTTTCCAGCTGATATAAATGAGGCCGCACCTGCAGCCAGCTGATCAAATAAAGGCAGGATTTCTTTAGAGATTGCCTAATGATGGGTGATTCATCACAAAGGCTGCTAGGATGATTCATTTATAGTATTGTTCATACTATTCTACAGATTTCTGTTATCTAATCGGTCAACATCATGATTATGATGAAGTTCATAAGTGAGAGAATCACGATGGAATTGAGCGGCATCAAAGATTCTAAAAATGAAGTACGACTTGGAGAAACTTTGTCATCTAAGCGCGTTTGAATCTAATCTTATCTATTGTTTAACACGGAAAATTTTCAATAGCAAATATGTTTAAGCTATTTTTGGCGTTAGTTTGTTATTGTGTGTTAAAGTGAATAGCTCCACCTCAACTACCGTGATGATGCTTCATTTTCCAAAACGTAAGGCCATCAAGATAAGAATTACTTACTTGGAAAAAAAAATAAAGATACAGCTTTTTTCCCCCGTGAAGATCCCAAAACGGTCGCAGATAACTTAAACAAAAACAATATAAACTACAAAACTGACCAACAAGGCATTTCTCCTATGTACGCTAATATTTTCCAAATACTCTCCCGACCTCCCACCTAGATCTTTACCATGCCCCTTGGGTATCCTTCCATTAACACCTTTTTCTCCTTTCCTGTCATAAAATGTCATAAACATGCCGTTTGATCCTTACCGACCTTTCTCCCACCACCTGCTGTTTTCAGTTACATATACCCCAGTAGATTCCTTTTTCCTTAGACACTTTCACAATGGTTACTTAATTGCCAACGTTGGTCTTCCTCTGCCGCTCGGCATTTCCATTGGTATGTAGTATCTTATTTCTTTGTAAAATTAATTAATGTTACTATTAGCTACTATATTTGTCATTGGTATGTAGTTTCTTATTTCTTTGTAAAATCAATTAATGTTACTAATTACTATTAAAATCAATTATTGTACCTATTTACTTTTTCATTCTACTCATTCTAAGAATTTAAGACGATATGTTCTTTTATAAGTTAATTGTATCTATAGTTCTGTTACCTATCACAATTATAAATTGTTTTTGTTTCTGTATGTTTCTTTTTTTTTGTCATTTTAGCTGACGAAGGCTACCAATGAGTAGCCGAAACGTCCGAAATATAGATTTTTTAAAACAAAATCACATTGAGGTTTATTTAGCCGAATCCCAACCATTCCATCTTTACTTATCACCTCGACGGCTAACTATCTAATCATCATGATATGTAAATACGTTTGTTTGTTTTGTTGAATTTTCTTTTATTTATTTATATTAAATTTGTTCCCCCGCGGTTCCCATCCCTCTTATACAGGGTGATTCAGGTCTAAGTAGCCAAACTCTAGGAGGTGATTGTAGACATAATTTCCAACAAAAAAGGTCATTTGAAGTAGGGCCCGATTCCGAAAAAAAAGAGCTATGTGTCTAGTTGTTTTAACGTAGTGATGTTTTTTAATGAATAAGAAAGTATTGCTCAAAAACTATTCAAGATAATTAAATTCTAATCATGCCATCATATAATAGATAAAATTAACTTAAAAAAAAATGATTTAATTTATTAAACCTATTGATAGAAGATACTTTCTGGACGTCCAAAAGCACACTTCTGTCAATGAATCGGAGGTTACTTGCGAATTTTTTCCTCAGCCCCCTAACGGATTACAGATTCAATACTTACTAGAAAACGTCTACATTTGGTAAGCATTAAATTTATGCAAATGAAGTGGAAATTTATCGAAGGATAGCTTGAACGATTGGCTCCCGTGTGTCAAAAGTTATAAAATAGAGTTTTTTTACTTTCCATCGTCAAAAAACGTAGATTCGGGTTTTGTTACTTTCAAATACCTCATGTATTGACTAGACATTTTGAGGGACTATCAAAAACCAAAAAATTGGACATAAATCATTTTCCCTTGGGAATAGGACAATACTTCAAATGATTTGTTTTTTTGGTAGTTGTGTCTAGAATTACCTCTTAGATTAGGTACTTGAATCGTCCTGCATATAAATAAAGTGTTAAGGGGATCATTTTCGGTTTCTAGTAGATAGGATGGATAAAGATATGAAGAAATGTTTGAAATCATGAGTGCAACCTCAATTGCTACAATATTCGTAAAATGGTAAAAGGCATCCTGTTATCATTTTTTATAGCTAGCTATTGATAGTAAGATTGATATGAAGGGAGAGGAATGACGCTAAGAAAAGCAGGTAGAACTTTTATGCTCACCTTCCCAAAATACTGAAGCAAACACCGTCGTCAGAGGACTGCAATCAACCCAGGATGTACTCAAGAATAGGGCATGGTTACTGTTCTGATGGAACTGGCTGGAAATAGCCTGCTTCCAGGACAGCCATTGTCCCGCAAAGATCGTAAAACCATCTCCAGGTTTGGGGACTGGAGAAAAAAAATCCCGTTTTATTGCTGGTGATTAGGGTAGCGTCCGTATGGCTGTCAGGTTTACGACTGAGGTTCGGCTAAGCACCCCTCTCCCGAGGAATTTCGGGGACGGATGGTAGGTAACCCAGAGCAGGACAAAACATCCAGGAATATCATACAAAAGTGTAGAAGAAACGTTTTCTTGGGGCAGGTAATAATTCCTCTTTACAAGTCCCCGTTGATTCCGTCTTATCCCTAGGGACGGTCTACGACTCCGGTGACACTAAAAGATAAAATGTTTTAGTGCACATCCGTGGTTCGAACTCGGGTTATCATATTACCATGTTCTATTTCTTGTATCCCTAGAGAAATTAGCAAACGATTTTTGCGCCTTGATCACATAGCTCTAAGTCATTATAGTAATATGTTCGTACAGATATAGTGTAAAGGCACAAAAAGTGTAACACATATTGTAAAGTACCTGTAAAAGAATCTATACAACCGGTGTAAATGCGCATATGTCAGTGATGTATAAGAACCTACACAACTACAGTAAATGCGCCTATATCACAGAATGTATAAGTACCTATACAAGTGGTGTAAATGCGCCTATATCACATATGCATATGCACCTATACAATAGGTGTAAATTCGCCTCTATCACAGATGTACACGTACATATAGAACTGCTGTAAAAGCGCCTATATCACAGATGTATATGTATCTACAGAACCTGTGTAAATGTGACTATATTTTTAATAAGAATGCATATTCCATTGTTTTGATATTTCAATATGTAATTAGTGCAATTTTGGTTATATCAAAACAGTATGTACATGCATGCATATCATAAGAGTTTATGTGCCTACATTATATGAACTAAATGCAAATTTAAGCACCTAAAAAATATATTAGATTATATATTGTAGCTTTATCTTCCCATCTGCCAGAGATTACATAATTGATAATGATTATAAGACCTACCGATAAGATCTTGCCTGCGCTAAAGCTGAGCCGAGAAGATGGCCTTCCTAGTGGACCCAGTGACCTTGTTCTGATTCAGGGACACGCACGGCCTATCCAGCCCAACACACTATAGTCTAGAGCTCTCAAAATTAATTTCCGTAGGTCTCATTCAAAGATTTGGGTCTGTTTTCGACGACCAGATCCAGATACTTTGAAGCATCTGTCGTGATGTTAAACAATGATTTCGGTACATACGGATTAGCTAACAGGTTCTTTACAGGTCATCTATGGTTGAAACCATATTATATAAATATAGTGATGAGAAATTAATATAGTAATGACATGTATTTAAAATCACTCCTAAAAGTAACTTTTTTTTACGACTATATTTATATAATATGGTTTCTAGCTAACCCTTAGATAACTTTTATTTGTAAGTAATACTTTTAGGCTTGTAAAGAATAAATTAAAATAAGCAGAATATATTTCAGCAAGCAATATTTATTAATAACAAAGTTAATATTATGAAAAACAATGGTAATTATGAAGTTTAGGGGCCTCCTAACCGATTATTTTTGTCCTGTGGTTCTATAACATATTTAGATTTTAGATTTTCTTCGCATTACGGGCGTACGTCCTATGCGTTTCCGCTCGCTCAAGAAGACATCAAAACTCTAGTCAATCCAACTCGATAAAATTAGTAGAATTCTATTAATTTTTGCGAGTTGGATTGACTTCAGTGTTAAAGATAACTATCAGCAACAACCAATAGAATTGCCCATAGGACTAGGCCAATAGAAAACCTAATGAGATATGCGCGTGCGCTGAATCACTGTTATAATCACTTCAGATACCTCACAAGTAACTGGATTTGGTCTTCGCAAACAGACCCAAAGATTTTTATAATTACCAATCTTATTCGAACTATAACCCGTTCACTTAGATAAAAAAAAGTTGAATTCCGCATGCGTGAAATTCTAAGGGAAATATTCCCAAAGGTTCCGCCGCTTCCAAATTACAATGAACAACACTTTCCGTAAAACTCGACAAAACCGATTATGTCCCTGATTGGACCAGAGAAGCATTCAGAGGTCAGAAAAGGGAGACAGCGTTTAATGTTTATGAATTTTTTTGCCAAAGCTAAGGCTGAAAACAATTTAATCCATTCGAGACCGATTGTACCCCGTGTGCGCGATTGACTTCCGAGGCTGTAAGATGCCCTGTACGCTGTGTGTGCAATAACAGTAATGTGCAATTATCAGTTATTCTGAGTAAACTAGTCGTCGAAATGTGATTTTTCTTGAACAAATAATATAACGTACAGGAAAGCATAATTTAGAATTGGTTTTACAGTGTACCAAAAAATCTGAACATTATATGTAACAAGCAAGTGTTTAAAAAAGTTTATTTATAGAAGATGGAACAAACGAAGTCAAGTGTTCATGTTAAATGTAACTAAAATATAAGATTAGCAGTGCCAGGATTTAAAGTGATGACAAGCCCTTGTTGAAATAGGGTGAATATATGTGGGCATATGAAGGAAGTTTAATGAGGATGGCCCTGAGGCCGAAACGTCAATGGAGGAAATGTAATTAGCTCATTAATAAAATTGGCTGAGGTGAAGATCAAAAATAAAGTATAGTGGATATTATGATTTGTTTGTGAGACGGCTTCTCTCTCCAGCGGTGTTCTTCCTCTCCTTTGCGCAATATTTCGTCGGGTTCATCTCCGACTTCTTCAGGCTGCTATGTGTCGTCCTCGGTGGTTGTCAAGGGAGTTTATACATATACAACCATTCCCTTGACAACCACCGAGGACGACACATAGCAGCCTGAAGAAGTCGGAGATGAACCCGACGAAATATTGCGCAAAGGAGAGGAAGAACACCGCTGGAGAGAGAAGCCGTCTCACAAACAAATCATATCAACCCCAGCGAAGAAACTTAAAACAAAACAGTGGAAATTATGTGTAACTTCATTTTATCTTACATTTCACACATGGTGCTCAATCCGCTGCACGCAATAAAATGAGCGAGCTTCACACCTATTGGTGTCACACCTATATTACTGGGGGGGGGGGGGTAATTTAGCATGGGCTTACCGCCGTGCCTGGGGGTGTAGAATCAAATTTTTATAGCCAGGCACCTGGAAATCATTAACTAAGTTTTTTTTTTTTTTTTTTTTTTTTTTTTTTTTTTTTTTTTTTTTTTTTTTTTTTACGGCGCATCAACAAATCGTGGCTATTAGCGCCGGACATCCAGAGTGCAGCCAGCAATTTTCTCAGCGAGCCCTGAGATGAGAAAATTTCTGGCGCCGGTGTGGATCGAACCCACCATCTCCCGCTTATGAATCTAGCGCGCTAGCCACTAGACCACGGGAGACCCCTAATTAACTAAGTATTTGATAAACTAACAACATACATTAATTAGAACTATTAATTTGCCTAAACAATTTATTTTTCTAACTCAATCGAAAAAGATTGTGAATTTTCATTCTGGGGGGGCTAAGCCCACCCCTTTAGCCGCCGCTGTTCACACCCGGTGTGCAATGAACTTATTTATGTGAATTCACATACGAATACGATGATTTCTATAGTAAACATGTTTTTTTATCGTCGCCTCGAATGGGTTAAGGTATAACGATGCCTGTTCAAATATAAGGTATTGTTGGATAGAAAAGGGCGTGGCCTATATTACCGGTGCAAGAAATCGGCAGTAAAACTTCTATCTGTTATAACCTTATCACTAGGAGGTTTAAAACGTTTTTAGCCTTAGATTTGGTTATATATCTCCCTTGGGAGTCCTTCCCTAGCCTTATACGAGACATCAGTTTTTACAAGGATTTACGTATCGTGTTGTTCCTTGAAATTTGCAAATGGCAAATGGAATTGAACTTTTCCGTTTGTCAGAACAGGCTATAGTGTAACAAAACTTATGAACCTTGAAGCAGTGGGTTTGTGATGTGATGTAATGTCAAAAATAAGAACTCTAATTTGTCTCAAACGTTAATTTTTTTAGTTGATTTAGGCTGTACCTGCATTGGGACCGTATTTCTCCCGATCCACCGACATCGGCCGACGTGACTCCAACATTCAACCTAATCGAAGGTTTCTATGCTTATTAGGTGGTATTTCTTAAATTAATTACTCATTTTCACTTCACTACGAGTTCATCACTGACAAGCTGTGACTAGATCGAATTGGGTCGGGACCAATATAGGCACCTCCATTGAGATGCATGTCTTTGTCTTTCTTCCGACAGTCGGTGGCTATCTGATCGGATCGGATCGGGTCCAAGGCGGCCCCTTAGGCGGATTTCCTCCCAATGAACATCTAATGTCGTTTTTAAAAGATGTTTTAATGACATTTCTCCTATAAATACATTTTATTTAAAATGTCGAAATAAAGCAATTACTTCTTATATAATATTTATAATAGCAGCTTAGAAGGATCAGCTATTTACAGCTGGTAATCTTCATAAAATTATTTTATCAAATGATAGCAGTCTGTATAATATATCAATATTGAAGCAAAAGTAGCACAAGATTACAAAGCCATAAATCTGTCATTTTCCCTTTATAAAAATAGGTTTCAGATAAAAATGTAATTAATTATAAACGTTAAATTATATTTATATATATATATATATATATATATATATATATATATATATATATATATATATACTCCACTTTTTCTTGTTTCTTTTTCTGGCAGGGGGTCGATTCGCCAGAAAAAGAAACAAGAAAAAGTGGAATATACATATCGGGTCATCTTTCACATGAATTAATATATATATATATATATATATATATATATATATATATATATATATATATATACATATATATATATATATATATATATATATATACATATAATTAAATTGTAAAACTTGTACATTACTTGCATTACAGTTTTTCTTTAGTATATAGTACAATAAATTCCTTTTTTTGGAAAAATTAATATTTTAAATTTAGAGATATTTAGAGGACTACATACTTTCTTAAGGAAAGGCTCTTGGAGCCCGCGAACAAAAAAAAAATTTTTTTTTGCAGGTAAAAAAAATTGTAAAAAACGTTTATCGCCATATTATTATGCATTTCTGAAAAATATATTTCTTCCATAAGATTTCTAAATTTTATGGACACAGATATACCTAGGGTTAATCCAAAAAAGTCTGATAACAGTATCCTAAGCGGAAATTACTCCATCCTCTTTCTCGACGTTCGCTTTTGCAAACACTCTAGCCAATACGTTTCTCATTTTCTTACCTTGTTTTAGTAAAATACTCATTTTACTGTTAAACGCAATTTAAACAAAAATAAAATAATTAAAAAGTGAAGTAAACAGGGAAAAAACTATCAAAAGAAAAAAAACTAACTATTTCGAAGTTTTAAGTACTTACCATATTTCTGTAGAATTTTGAGATATTTACCGAGACCCGAAAACTTTTAGTCTCTAATTTTTTTCCAAATACTTCCTTACCCCAAAAGCAACAAAAATTAAATATCTTATATTCGGTGATTGTCTTACTCTGGAACGAGTTTCAACTCAAACAATCCTTTCTGAATACCCAAACTGAAAATCAGTTCGGAAAAATTGGCGTATCCATTTTTCTTATATATCATTGCAGAGATCACTTTAAAAAAGTCCGTCACGCAGGAGCTGCATAACTAAGCACTTTCCTCAGAATTTGGGTAGCGTAGACTGCTTTCCAGAACAATTTGCTTAAAATATCCTACATAAATAAAATAAAAACATGAATAGTTCTCTTTTAATTTTGTAATGAGTAACTGATAAATTATTAATTTGCTTCCAGAGTTATGTTTACACATGGTACCTATTACACTACGTAATAAATACAAAAAACCTCATATTATCGTATTTTGATCTAACGCAGGAACCGGATACAGTCCCTCTAGCGCTCCTTGCGGCGCCTTTGTGAACCTATGTCTGGCTGGCTTTTCTATTGAAGTATATTACAAAGTAAACCCCCCTTTCCGATTGACCGATTCAGCTCATTTTTACAACAATTCTTTCTCATGAGTTACCCACGACGTATACCGCGTTTCGTTACAATACAGCAGAAATTACGACCGGTATGAGTATATTAGTAATTTGGGTCCGGAGTAAACCCCCCCTCCTAATGCACCGATTTAGTTTATTATTACAACACATATTTACCTGTAGATTACCACTATGAATACCGAGTTTCGTCGAAATACACCTAAAATCACGGCTGGTAGTGGCGAATTGGTATTGTGGGTCCGGAGTAAACCCCCCCCCCCTCCGTATGAACCGATTTAGTTTATTTTTATATCTCACTTTTCTCTCTATATTACCAGTACGAATACCAAGTTTCGTTGAAATATAACAAATGTTACGGCTGAAATGGTCAAATTAGTGTTTTGGGTTCGGGGTAAACCCCCCCTTCCGGTGGACCGATTTTGGTGGTTAACGAACTCGTTCAATCGTTTGCTAATTGAATGCTATATACCAAGTTTCGTAACGAAAAAACCAAAACTCTGGCCGCTATCGTGTTAACAGACACATATATATATATATATATGCATATATATATATATATATATATATATATATATATATATATATATATATAAATTTTAACGGGGGTCATTTTCGGTGTCTACTAGGTAGGATCGATAAAGATTTGAAGAAATTTTTCAAAAATTCCGTCATGAGTCCAACCTCAATAGCTACTTTCCTTCGGAGGAAAGTGCTAAAAGGGTCCCTTCCTGCGTTAGGGAACCTATAAAACGATTAACTCGAAAACGTAAGAGTTGCGCCTTTTTTTGCGCGAATTTCGCTCCAAAAACCATATTCCATTCCGGCAGACGGATTATGTTGGTTAACGAACTGGACCTTTAAATTAGACGAAAGATTTTTTTCGTGATCTCTTAGTTCTGACTCGTGAAATTTTCTAGTCGGCACTTCCGGATTGCGACATGACGTCAACCTCATAAGCGGATTTCCACCCTATAGAAAGAGGAACCGCGCTCATTGACTCACTGCTAGATAATCTGCTTTCTCTAAGAATAACAAAAATATATCAAAACAATAACCATAATTGTATTCTTGTTATCAGTGCGAACTTTAGTATGAAAACATATTTCATTACCCAATACTCAGCTTTATCTATTGCGAAAATATTTCTATAGACTGCTCCATATTAGATAGGAGCGGAAAGGAGTCCCGGGGTCACTCTAGTAGATATTTACACACCACAAGGAAGTGATTTAATAGAACATTTAGGGCGAAAATAGTGCCAAGGATGTGTTATGTTGTTTTTCTTTAGGGTTGGCGCGTTTTCTCATTTCGTACGTACACTTTATACATTTTTTTGTCAAAGGGGAATCAAATTAAACCACTTCCCTAGGAATATCATTAATCCTCGTATTATGTAATATTTTAGGACGATCTCTCCTACCCTCAATGGGGGGGGGGGGTTCTGTCTGTCCGCTTATGACATAGACCTTAAGGGGCCCTCACTCTGGCAAAAATATTGCTCAAGATTTTGACGAAGTCGGTTTTGTGCAAAAGTATTGCGAGTGTGAGGAGTGCCGACTAAAAAATTGAAGTTTCAGAACCCATTGATAACAAAAAAATACCCATCGATAACAAAAATACCGTTTAATACTGTTTAAGTTGGTTACTTTCAGTTTCCTGTGCCTTGTCACACCTAAAGACCTTTCTTTTATTCAAGATGTTTTCATTTCAGATCGAAACAACAAATAACAGTTCTTTTTCCTTTACGTATATCTTCAGGGATAAGGTCGGAAAGGCGCTAAAATTACGCAGCTCCTGCGAGTAGGGCTTTTTCTTAAACAGCTTTCCCTGAACCGCCTGCCAAAATCCATACATCCTGAACCCTATTGTCATCACCGCCGTATTCCCTGAATTCTCTCCTTACTTCCCAAAACAACTCCTACAATGCCCCCTAATCCCTCCAAAACAGGAACAACCCATCCGTAGAAGAACATTCCCTCCCTGTTATATAATTACTCTGTGTCTCCAGGGAGACAGGAGAGGTCGTGTTATCAGCCTTTATCGCACCAGCGCTGACAAACAACCACAAGGTCGTCTAATCTACGAAGCTATCCGTCAACACTCCAGCAGGTGCCCTCTCCCTCGAGGAAATACACATACAAATACATTTGAAGAGATAAATTCTAAATTATTTCATCACAGATTCTTTACATGTTGGCGTGTTTTCTTCCTTCTATAAAGAGGATGACGAAATCCGGTGCTGACAAGAAATGAAGACGTTTCGTAACCCAAAAAAATCAGTCCCGTAACAGGCCACGAGGGCCCTGAGGGGTAGATACTATAGAGGTATCTAATTCATGACCATACGGCATACTAGGGAGATAGTGTGGTCAGTACTATGCTCTGGCCGCCTGATTTTCCCCTCGGCTGCTTCGACTGCTGGAGTCATTAGCACCCAAGGTACCCATTATTAAATTAATTAAAGGCTGGGTCGGCCTTGGGACGGTCAGGGAGGCCGAATTCAACCCATGAACGAAGACACTAGAAGAAAAAATCTTTAGTGCTTGCTCGGGAGTTGAACTCATGCCTCCTTATTAGTCCAGTGCTCTACCACTGAACTAACCTCGCCCCGTACCCCAAAGGTCACGAAAAAACTGTTTAGTTATATATATATATATATATATATATATATATATATATATATACAGGGTGTCCCAGTATATGTGTCCACCCCCTTTTCCTCCTAGAGTTGTTGGAATTTCGAAATGAAACTTGGTAGGTCCTAGTTATGTTGCATGAGGTTTCTTTTAAAGGTTTAGTTGACTTTGTAACATTCTCCAGTTTTTCTCCAGCACATCTAACTCTTGATTTTCTAAAGGCAGCAGGTATTTTTTATGACGAATTCTGATAGAACATTTAATTTTAAGACTAATTTATTCCGAGACATCTTTTGATCCGACGCACCATTTGCGCGTAAAACGCAAAAAACTGAAAAATATCGCCCTTTTGTAGACAAATTCCTATTTATCACAGAAACCAAGCCTTTTACGAAAAACACCTCTATACAAACGTTGTAGCCTATTAATTTTCGTTTCAGGTGATACCAAGATCAAAGTTGTAGGTTTAATATTTAACGGGATATTATGAATGAAAAATATGCCTTAAAAATTTTAAAAAGTAACAATTCAGAAAATCGATATGAATAGAAAAAAAAGTAGCTGACATATACAATAAAAAAAAAGTAATTATTTACTTTATGAAAAAAAGTATATAAAAATTATTATAAAACAGAACAGAATAAATTTATTTTTCCATATGAAATTATTATATCATAAAACTAAAAAAAAAATTTGCCTTTGTTTTCATTCATAATACCCCGTTAAATATTTAATCTAAAACTTTGATCTTGGTATCATCTGAAAGGAAAATTAATAGGCTACAACGTTTACATTGAGGTGTTTTTACGTACAAGGCTTGGTTTCAGTGATAAATAGGAATTTGTCTACAAAAGGACGATATTTTTGCGTTTTACGCGCAAACGGTGAGTCGGATCAAAAGATGTCTCGGAATAAATTAGTCTTAAAATTAAATTTTCTATCAGAATTCGTCATAAAAAATACCTGCCGCCATTGGAAAATCAAGAGTTAGATGCGCTGGAGAAAAACTGGAGAATGTTACAAAGTCAACTAAACCTTCAAAAGTAACCTCATGCAACATAACTAAGACCTACCAAGTTTCATTTCGAAATTCCAACAACTCTAGGAGGAAAAGGGGGTGGACACATATACTGGGACACCCTGTATATATATAATAAATGTTATGGTCTTTAGACATGACGTGGACCTTGTAACGGGAAGTTTAGCGTACGTTCCATTAGCCTGTACTGAGTTTTAGACTCCTTAAAAAACATCTAAGGATGCGAAACATTTAGAACCATTGTAATAAATTCGAGAATGTGTAAATTTTGAGTTATATTTATTTACTTTCTGCCTACACACGAGGATTAATCTTTGAGATTCTTGGTCACTGGTTACAGTCAAATTTTATACGGTTATTTAGATTTTTGTAATCAAATGAATCCTTTTGAAGGTGATATATTTAACAGTTTCAAGAAAATGTCTAACAAATCTTTACATTTACAGCATTAAGCAAACTTTGATGAAAACTCGGCGAAAGTTATCAGACAGATTAAGTAAGTGGATCGTTGATTCTGTAATCAGGAAGGGATTATCAGCAGAGATTATAGTATGAGATCAAATCATAAATAAAACTGATAACATACTTTCTGCTAGTTTTTGAAGGAGTGGAAAATTACTAAGTGTCTGAAACTACAATGTTTTTTGCTCAGGATGAAATTATTTCGACTATTAAATTCGAATTAAGATAAAACAGGGAATTTCCTGTTCCAAATAGAAATCAAGGGCCCGATTAAATACTATGAGATCATGATGATTTTATGGAGCGGTGTTTCTTGCAGCGGTATAATAGAATTTTAATGCACTTATATAAGTGCGGAAGAACAATAACACTGGTGGACAAGGTTTTCTTCTCAAGAAATCGGATTAGTGAACCTATAGTCCGCCCGCAAACAAAAGAAACAGGTAGTGCGCATGCGCTGCACCCAGACCATGTGTGGGAAGGCCTAGCTTTCCTCCAGCCACGCCCCTTCTGGTTCTTTTGTTTGCGGGCGGACTACAGTGAAGTTTTTAATACTGAATTCAGATATTTAGTCAGACTTTTTCCATCAGGTAAAGTTTTTTTGTGACAGCTACTTTTTAAAATCTGATTGTAGTGTTTTATTGTTTTTGTTTTTTTTTTTCATATCATAGGAACCTTTACCTCATATGTAACGATTTTCTTTGTAATATTATGCTGAAGCACCATAAAAGAAGGATGCGTAAGTTCATTCATGTTTGGACATTCTCTGACTTATTCATCTGGCACTGTGATGTGTAGGGACCGGATTTTTAGGATAAAATAAGTGTCAAATTAGGTTTTTGCAACAGGCATAATAGGTATTTTTTAGGTTTTGATTCAAAAAACCATTTTAGGTTTTTTTAGGTGATAAAAATCGCTTAATAGGTTCAAAAAAAAGTTCAACCCATTATAATTTACCATTAATAATTTTGATTAATTTATCAGTGATAAATTAATATGTATATATAGTGACTTAAAAATAAACATCAAATAACATTATTTTATAGAATAGTATATTGAGAAGGGGGAAAAAAGATGTAAACATAAAAATAAAACGGAAATTCTAGTATTTATTAGTTAGTTATTCTTAAAAAAAAATAATAAGAGGTCCAAATAATCAACAAAATATTTATTTAAAAAACAAAGTGAATAAAATTTATATAAATAAAATACAGTTTAGAACTAAAGCAATGTTTAAAAAAAATAAAAAAAATGAAAATAGAGTAAATTGTTTTATAAAATATACATTAATAAAAAAAATAAGAACATAAAAAAAAAATATATATATGTAAAGGTCAAGTTTCTCTACTAAAGAGTTCCAACTTCTAAGGAACATCATGAAGAATTTCACTGCCTATAGAAAGGTACTTAACTATGTTAAAAACCAAATAAGTAAATTTTGGAAAAATTTAAAAGAAAAAAAAGGTTTTCGATGGTGAAATTCTTCGTGTTGTCTTAGAGAACTGTCTTAAAAGCCGAGGAAGATAAATATGCGCCCTTTTACGTCACAAGCCGTCATAGACGAGTATTTCATCGGATCTTTTAGCTCCAGTGTTGAAGTTTCCAATTTTCCAATGAGATTTGTAAGATCTGAGAAATGTGCTCTTAGGAATGCGAGTGAACCACAAATCTCGTTGCTCTGGAGACCATCGAAGCCTTAGAAATGGCATCTGCTTCATTCATATCCAAAGCGTCAACAACTGTTTTAATTTTTCCCAAGCGAGTTAAAATGGGTTCTGGTGGAAGCAATACTTCCAGTAAACTTTCCCTGAACGTCTGGACCCGGGAAGATGCTTTTAAGTAAATTTGTTTGATCGAGGAAATGTGTTCATTGAATTGTATTTTCTATTTTAAAGATTAGGTCTTTCTAGGTCATTCCATCGTTATTTAGGTGATTTTAGGTGATATCATCCAGAATAGGTTTTTTTAGGTTCTTCCAAATTTGCATGAATGATACTACAATACGCGAATCATATAAAAAACCGATCAATATCATGATCAGCAGAAAGGAAAAAAATAGGTGAAAACCTAAGAATCCGGTCCCTAGTGATGTGTCAGTATTGAGCTGACTGTGATGTGTCAGTATTGAGCTGACTGTGATGTGTCAGTATTGAGCTGACTGTGATGTGTCAGTATTGAGCTGACTGTGATGTGTCAGTATTGAGCTGACTGTGATGTGTCAGTATTGAGCTGACTGTGATTTCGTTCAGTATTGAGCTGACTGTGATTTTGTTCAGTAGTGAAATATTCCTGTTCCATTCTTTTCGGAAGTTGTGTATGTAGTGTTTTAGTGCTTTGTTTTTTCATCATTCAAAGAAAGTGAAGCCCCACGAAATTTTCAATTGATCGGTAAAAATATGTCATAAACCCCTTAAAAATAAATTAAATAAGATATCTTAGTTCATAAAAATATTTGGTACTTACGTTTTAGCTTCATTAGGTAGAAAAGTGGGTCTCGTTCATTGATCCGGATCACGAAATGAGAACTCAATTGAAGTTGTGGCAATATGGCGACGGAAAGACCATTTATTAATATTATCAACGAGTTGGATCGACTAGAGTTTCGATATGACCTTGAGCGAGCGGAAACGCATAGCAATTACGCCATTAACATAAGAGGTACTGGTTTTCTAAGTTTTATAACATTAGCACTTGCATAATTGTTATGCGTTTCCGCTCGCTACTCACGCTCAAGATTATATCAAAACTCTAGTCAATCCAACTCGTTAATAATATAGATCACCGGTTTTTCGGTAGAAAATGCGCTGATATGCTACTTAAGAAAAGTTAGGGAAGGTTAGTTTGCTAACCTTTCCAACTGTCTGAATGGCATCTTTTTCAGTCGAAAGGTAAATCCCAAAGACTCATTTTCCTAGCCGAAAAAAAGAACAGCACAAAGGACACAAACAAAAACAACACTAAGAACTCAAACAAGACAAAAAACACAAGTCTAAAAGTGAATCGCGTTGTAAACAGTAAGTGAACAAAACGGTGACTAGAAAGAACAGCCAATCGAATTGCCCATAGGAATAAGCCAATAGAAATGCCTCTGATGATCCAGATCACTGAACGAGACCGAACTTCTCTAACCTGATGAAGCTAATACGTTAGTACCAAATATTTTATTTTGGGTACAATAGCATTTTAGTTGGCTAAAACTATTCCAAGTTCTAGATTGTTAGTATTCCATACTCCGGAAATGGTACCAAAATTCGCCCCTCCCCCCCGAAATTATTTCCTAGATACGCCCATGCCTTAGCTCGCAATGCACTTCAATAAAATAGAAATACCTCAAGGTCTACCTGAAGGTTCCTATTCGATGACTATTTGCTACCTATTATTTCCTAATGTTTACCAAGACTAACCCCAAGGTTTGTAGACACGAGCAGGTGTCAAAGAAGGTTGAGGATCATCGAACTATTTTGACAGCTCGTAACCTTCGTCGTTATAAATAGCTCCACGTGCCGCCGCGATTTTTTTTGTTGATATCTTTATCTACACAAACATTTTTACAATACCTTATGGATAATAGGATCAAAAAATTTGAGACACTTTCTGTACGTTTGGATTTTCTGCGCAAACTCATTCCCATACTCCCGGGCATCAGCGTCATTCTACATATTTCATTGTTCCCCATTCATGAAAAATAACAGTTATTTTTCAAATCACGATCAGCATACTTTTGCACCGCACGCAGCAACATACTAGAGCCGCTGCAGATGGAGAATCGGACTTCGAAATCGTCTCGATTTGATCGGCAAATCAAAGTCAACTATTGTTTGGTCAATGCCAACATCTCTAGCAATTTCCCGAGCAGTTTTGCGAGGGCTTTCTTCTACCAATGCTCTCGGTAGGTCGTGAGGCTATCAACAGAACGCCTACAGCGACCATCCTTGTCTTTTAAGTCCCTCGATGCACAGAGAATTCGCTGATGATTCCTTCGCCACAAACAACATTGATGTTAGGCGCGGTTTGAGCTGTACTTCGTCCATGAGGAAAATCATGGGTACTTACGTATTAGCGTCAAAGCAGGTTAAAGAGGCGGGTCTCGTTCAGAGTTCTGGATCATGAATAACGCATTTCTATTGGTCAATCAGAGATATCATCATCTATTGTGTTTATAGTAACCATCTTATTTGTCTTTTTAACGCAATTCATTTGTGCTTTATTTACCCACGCAATTGTTGTTGTTTTTTTGTTATGCGATTTCAGTTTCTGTGCGAGTTAGCGACATCAGAATAGCTAGGATGAAAGCTACTGTTCCGAAGCGATGCTAAATTGTTTATCAGTCCATTATTCAGCAAAAAACCATCCTTGATCTATATTATCAACGAGTTGGATTGACTAGAGTTTTGATACAACCTTGAGCGAGCGTAGCGAGCGGAAACGCATAGCAATTGTGCTATTAATATAAGTGCTACGCTTTTCGCTACCTAAAGGTTATTTCATAACTCTAGTTAACCCAGATCGTTGATAATCCCGTCGCCATATTGGCATAAACTGATTTGCCTCCTTGATCCAGCTCTCTGACCCGGTGTAGATCCAGTTCTCTGAGACCCGACTCTTTAACCTGCTTTGACGCTAATTCGTTAAGTACCAAATCATGTTTTGACAGTTAATTGCCACGAGATCCTTATTCATATAGAATTTAACAACAAACTGGAGTAAATAATACTAAAATTTGATTAAATAACATTAATAACCATTGTTTATAATCCATTAACAAGACTTCAGGTTATCTCTGTTTACTTGGCAAGCATTAAACAAAATGAAACCTGTACTTTTTTTTGCACCAACGAGAGCTATTTAGAACGATTGGTACTTTTGTTAGGCTGGGTCATTTTATAAAAACCTTTAGTAGCTAAAGGTTTAGGACCTGAGTTCAAATCCCGAGCAAGCATTAAAGATTTTTTCTTCTAGTGTCTTGTTACATGGGTTGAATTCGGCCGCCCTGACCGTCCCTAGGCCAACCCAGCCTTCAATTAATTTAATAATGGGTACCTTGGTGCTAATGACTTGATCAGTCGAAACAGCAAGGGGAAAATCAGGCGGCCGAAGCATAGTACTGACATCTCCCTAGTGTGCCGTATGGTCAGGAATTAGATACCTCTACAGTATCTGCACTTCAGGGCCCTCGTGGCCTGTTATGGCACAGACTTTTTTTTTCTTTTTTTTTTTTTTTTTTTAGCTAAAGGTTAGCTAAAGGTAGGCTAAAAACTGTTTCCTTATATTAAATATTTAATTTTCTGAAAGTCTGTTTGTGATGGAAAAATGTCTATATTCCTTATACTATGTGATGTGTAGCATCAGTTCTGCAAGTCACACTTGTGTGTCTTTAGTGTCATAAAAGTTGTAACTTTCATGACACTAAAGACCACTGATAAGACAACAGACAGAAGACCTGAAGGTTAGGAAACGTAATAGCTGTGGAGTCCTTGTCAAGGCCATGCTTTCAGCCTTATCATTTTGTATTATAGTAAACAAACTTTTAAGGACACGTTGTGCAAAGTATGGCTAGCGAAACACAAAACGAGTCGCCCGCGAGGTGTTTATGCTGTTCGAGGGCAATGGCACCATATCCTTAGGGCGCGTTTACATCCGATAGTTATTGCAGATATTTATGTCAAACAGAAATTCTGAATAATGTAAATTGCAAACAATTTATGTCTGATATATATATTTCTATAACGAGCAATAGGAGTGCGTTTACATCTGACACTTCTCGCGGGAAATATATCTCAGGTATCGGATATAATAATTATGTTAATTATCTACCCGACACCTGAGATATATTTCGTGCGAGAAGTGTCAGATGTAAAAAAGGTCAAAATAGCATATGGTAGAACTCGTGACATCTATAACAAGAAATGTGTGTCCATGGTATGGACATAAAAACATTTATTTTATATACATATAAAGAGCACACGCTATAGTACGGCGATTAAACCTGAAGTGATGTACGCGAAAAAAGGAGACCTGGAGAAAACGTTGAAGGAAGAAAGGATGATCATGTGGATGACCCTGGGTCCAGATTACAAAGTAGAAGGGTATCGACTCAATTCGCGCGAAAAAACGAAAAAACTGTACAACCATTCCGCAGACACCAGAAAACTCAGGCTGAAATTCTTTGGACACATTCATAGACTCCCATCTTCAAGCCTAACGCTCAAGATTTTGATATACACTGCGAAATTCAACAAAAAAATCCCATGGATAGAAGAAGTAAAGAATTACCTGGAAAAGGAACTTTATGACCAGAAGATAAGTAGACGGGTAGTAAAGCCAGAGAATGAAGTTCCAAAAAGATCAGAGACCAAGTGGTCAGAGGAAAGAAGGAAAACCCATAGTGAATGAATGAAAGCTATATGGGCAATTAAAAAGGCGAAACATAAATGTAATGCATAATATGACAGGGCCCATACGCACATATTCGAATATATATATATATATATATATATATATATATATATATATATATATATATATATACAGGGTGGCCCAGATAAGCGGGCCACAAGAGAAATAACTACTAAACGGTTGGCGATATCAAAATTTTTCAAAGGAGCAAAGTTGTAGTTCTTGCCGTGACGTATAAAATAGTGATAGACCACACAAGATGTTGATTTTCCACCGGTACTGCTTATCGACACTCCGGGTCCATTTGGGGTTTTCAACCGCTTAATGATGTGCATTTTGACGAGCTGAGATCTGATTTAGTCATTATCTCGTAATCCTTAAACTTATCAACAACCTCTTATTAATTATATTCTTCCCCCGCAGGACAAATGATACGAACAGACTATAAGAATCACCAACTCCTCCATTATCTTTGATCTGAAATTTTGGAAACTCTTCTGCCTAATGTCCCTATTTTTATTTATTCTCTTTTTTACGAGTATTTTACACTAAAAGGAATAGTTCCTTTGAACGCTGAATACATTCTACTTGTCATATCGAGACCCCGTTTGCACGTTTCTTCCTTCTTCCTTTAGTACTTTTAAAAAATGTAATGCAACACGTGGGAAAAGAGGGAACCCACCCCTTCAAAGGTCTATATGTGCCCTTAGAAGGCAGATTTCATAGGTCTCGGCGTCAACATATCAACATATGGACAAGGGTGGTAACCTATAGATAACCCGTCCTAAAATTCGTAGTTAATAATAAATGGACGTTAAAATTTAAATAAATCTCCTGTCTATCGTTTAGTAGTTATTTCTCTATTTCTCTTGTGGCCAGCTTATCTGGGCCACTCTATATATATATATATATATATATATATATATATATATATATATATATATATATGTATAAATACTAATATCCCATTTTTTCAAATACTTTTGAATAGATTGTGTAATACATGTATATATTTTTTTTTTTTTTTTTTTTTTTACGGTGCTTCAACATCTAGGGGGCAGCAAGGAATTTTCCCAACGAGCCGTGAGATGAGAAAATTCCTTTCGCCGATGGAAATCGAACCCATCATCTCCCGCTTATAAATCTAAGGACTATCTTCTGTAAGTTCTTGTAGGTCGTGTGGAATGTTCAGTTTGTCACGTCTTTTACATTCAGTAAGTATATGTTTAATTGGCAAAGTTAAGTTACAAAGTCTGCGTATCGGCGTGTCTTTTGAATGCGAATTCTGGTTAGTACAACTTGGTCTCTTCTTGTCAATTTGTATTTTTTGTTACTCCAAGCTTTTACTGTGTTCTTAATTTCTAATAAAATATTGTCTGTTTGTAGCCAGTAATGTGTGAGTGATTAATGTATGAACCAAGTCCTGTACAAGTGTCTACGATCTGTTTATTAGTTGCCTCTTTTGCATGTTTGTCTACTGATGTGCTTCGTCCGATATCCTCGTGTCCGGGTAGCCATAATAGTGTAAGTGTGTGATTGCTGAATGTAAGTATGAACCTGTACAGGTGTCTACGATCTGTTTATTAGTTGCCTCTTTTGCATGTTTGTCTACTGATGTACTTCGTCCGATATCCTCGTGTCCGGGTAGGCATAATAGTGTAAGTGTGTGATTGCTGAATGTAAGTATGAACCTGTACAGGTGTCTACGATCTGTTTATTAGTTGCCTCTTTTGCATGTTTGTCTACTGCTGTACTTCGTCCGATATCCTCGTGTCCGGGTAGGCATAATAGTGTAAGTGTGTGATTGCTGAATGTAAGTATGAACCTGTACAGGTCTCTACGATCTGTTTATTAGTTGCCTCTTTTGCATGTTTGTCTACTGATGTACTTCGTCCGATATCCTCGTGCCCGGGTAGCCATAATAGTGTAAGTGTGTGATTGCTGAATGTAAGTATGAACCTGTACAGGTGTCTACGATCTGTTTATTAGTTGCGTCTTTTGCATGTTTGTCTACTGATGTACTTCGTCCGATATCCTCGTGCCCGGGTAGCCATAATAGTGTAAGTGTGTGATTGCTGAATGTAAGAATGAACCTGTACAGGTGTCTACGATCTGTTTATTAGTTGCCTCTTTTGCATGTTTGTCTACTGATGTACTTCGTCCGATATCCTCGTGCCCGGGTAGCCATAATAGTGTAAGTGTGTGATTGCTGAATGTAAGTATGAACCTGTACAGGTGTCTACGATCTGTTTATTAGTTGCCTCTTTTGCATGTTTGTCGACTGATGTACTTCGTCCGATATCCTCGTGTCCGGGTAGGCATAATAGTGTAAGTGTGTGATTGCTGAATGTAAGTATGAACCTGTACAGGTGTCTACGATCTGTTTATTAGTTGCGTCTTTTGCATGTTTGTCTACTGATGTACTTAGTCCGATATCCTCGTGTCCGGGTAGCCATAACAGTGTAAGTGTGTGATTGCTGAATGTAAGTATGAACCTGTTCAGGTGTCTACGATCTGTTTATTAGTTGCGTCTTTTGCATGTTTGTCTACTGATGTACTTAGTCCGATATCCTCGTGTCCGGGTAGCCATAATAGTGTAAGTGTGTGATTGCTGAATGTAAGTATGAACCTGTACAGGTGTCTACGATCTGTTTATTAGTTGCGTCTTTTGCATGTTTGTCTACTGATGTACTTCGTCCGATATCCTCGTGCCCGGGTAGGCATAATAGTGTAAGTGTGTGATTGCTGAATGTAAGTATGAACCTGTACAGGTGTCTACGATCTGTTTATTAGTTGCCTCTTTTGCATGTTTGTCTACTGATGTACTTCGTCCGATATCCTCGTGTCCGGGTAGGCATAATAGTGTAAGTGTGTGATTGCTGAATGTAAGTATGAACCTGTACAGGTGTCTACGATCTGTTTATTAGTTGCGTCTTTTGCATGTTTGTCTACTGATGTACTTAGTCCGATATCCTCGTGTCCGGGTAGCCATAATAGTGTAAGTGTGTGATTGCTGAATGTAAGTATGAACCTGTACAGGTGTCTACGATCTGTTTATTAGTTGCCTCTTTTGCATGTTTGTCTACTGATGTACTTAGTCCGATATCCTCGTGTCCGGGTAGGCATAATAGTGTAAGTGTGTGATTGCTGAATGTAAGTATGAACCTGTACAGGTGTCTACGATCTGTTTATTAGTTGCCTCTTTTGCATGTTTGTCTACTGATGTACTTCGTCCGATATCCTCGTGTCCGGGTAGGCATAATAGTGTAAGTGTGAGATTGCTGAATGTAAGTATGAACCTGTACAGGTGTCTACGATCTGTTTATTAGTTGCCTCTTTTGCATGTTTGTCTACTGATGTACTTAGTCCGATATCCTCGTGTCCGGGTAGCCATAATAGTGTAAGTGTGTGATTGCTGAATGTAAGTATGAACCTGTACAGGTGTCTACGATCTGTTTATTAGTTGCCTCTTTTGCATGTTTGTCTACTGATGTACTTAGTCCGATATCCTCGTGTCCGGGTAGGCATAATAGTGTAAGTGTTTGATTGCTGAATGTAAGTATGAACCTGTACAGGTGTCTACGATCTGTTTATTAGTTGCCTCTTTTGCATGTTTGTCTACTGATGTACTTCGTCCGATATCCTCGTGTCCGGGTAGCCATAATAGTGTAAGTGTGTGATTGCTGAATGTAAGTATGAACCTGTACAGGTGTCTACGATCTGTTTATTAGTTGCCTCTTTTGCATGTTTGTCTACTGATGTACTTAGTCCGATATCCTCGTGCCCGGGTAGGCATAATAGTGTAAGTGTGTGATTGCTGAATGTAAGTATGAACCTGTACAGGTGTCTACGATCTGTTTATTAGTTGCCTCTTTTGCATGTTTGTCTACTGATGTACTTCGTCCGATATCCTCGTGCCCGGGTAGGCATAATAGTGTAAGTGTGTGATTGCTGAATGTAAGTATGAACCTGTACAAGTGTCTACGATCTGTTTATTACTTGCGTCTTTTGCATGTTTGTCTACTGATGTACTTAGTCCGATATCCTCGTGCCCGGGTAGGCATAATAGTGTAAGTGTGTGATTGCTGAATGTAAGTATGAACCTGTACAGGTGTCTACGATCTGTTTATTAGTTGCCTCTTTTGCATGTTTGTCTACTGATGTACTTCGTCCGATATCCTCGTGCCCGGGTAGCCATAATAGTGTAAGTGTGTGATTGCTGAATGTAAGTATGAACCTGTACAGGTGTCTACGATCTGTTTATTAGTTGCCTCTTTTGCATGTTTGTCTACTGATGTACTTAGTCCGATATCCTCGTGCCCGGGTAGCCATAATAGTGTAAGTGTGTGATTGCTGAATGTAAGTATGAACCTGTACAGGTGTCTACGATCTGTTTATTAGTTGCCTCTTTTGCATGTTTGTCTACTGATGTACTTCGTCCGATATCCTCGTGTCCGGGTAGCCATAATAGTGTAAGTGTGTGATTGCTGAATGTAAGTATGAACCTGTACAGGTGTCTACGATCTGTTTATTAGTTGCCTCTTTTGCATGTTTGTCTACTGATGTACTTCGTCCGATATCCTCGTGCCCGGGTAGGCATAATAGTGTAAGTGTGTGATTGCTGAATGTAAGTATGAACCTGTACAAGTGTCTACGATCTGTTTATTAGTTGCGTCTTTTGCATGTTTGTCTACTGATGTACTTAGTCCGATATCCTCGTGCCCGGGTAGGCATAATAGTGTAAGTGTGTGATTGCTGAATGTAAGTATGAACCTGTACAGGTGTCTACGATCTGTTTATTAGTTGCCTCTTTTGCATGTTTGTCTACTGATGTACTTCGTCCGATATCCTCGTGTCCGGGTAGCCATAATAGTGTAAGTGTGTGATTGCTGAATGTAAGTATGAACCTGTACAGGTGTCTACGATCTGTTTATTAGTTGCCTCTTTTGCATGTTTGTCTACTGATGTACTTCGTCCGATATCCTCGTGCCCGGGTAGGCATAATAGTGTAAGTGTGTGATTGCTGAATGTAAGAATGAACCTGTACAGGTGTCTACGATCTGTTTATTAGTTGCCTCTTTTGCATGTTTGTCTACTGATGTACTTCGTCCGATATCCTCGTGTCCGGGTAGGCATAATAGTGTAAGTGTGTGATTGCTGAATGTAAGTATGAACCTGTACAGGTGTCTACGATCTGTTTATTAGTTGCCTCTTTTGCATGTTTGTCTACTGATGTACTTCGTCCGATATCCTCGTGTCCGGGTAGGCATAATAGTGTAAGTGTGTGATTGCTGAATGTAAGTATGAACCTGTACAGGTGTCTACGATCTGTTTATTAGTTGCCTCTTTTGCATGTTTGTCTACTGATGTACTTCGTCCGATATCCTCGTGTCCGGGTAGGCATAATAGTGTAAGTGTGTGATTGCTGAATGTAAGAATGAACCTGTACAGGTGTCTACGATCTGTTTATTAGTTGCCTCTTTTGCATGTTTGTCTACTGATGTACTTCGTCCGATATCCTCGTGCCCGGGTAGGCATAATAGTGTAAGTGTGTGATTGCTGAATGTAAGAATGAACCTGTACAGGTGTCTACGATCTGTTTATTAGTTGCCTCTTTTGCATGTTTGTCTACTGATGTACTTCGTCCGATATCCTCGTGCCCGGGTAGGCATAATAGTGTACGTGTGTGATTGCTGAATGTAAGTATGAACCTGTACAGGTGTCTACGATCTGTTTATTAGTTGCCTCTTTTGCATGTTTGTCTACTGATGTACTTCGTCCGATATCCTCGTGTCCGGGTAGGCATAATAGTGTAAGTGTGTGATTGCTGAATGTAAGTATGAACCTGTACAGGTGTCTACGATCTGTTTATTAGTTGCCTCTTTTGCATGTTTGTCTACTGATGTACTTCGTCCGATATCCTCGTGTCCAGGTAGCCATAATAGTGTAAGTGTGAGATTGCTGAATGTAAGTATGAACCTGTACAGGTGTCTACGATCTGTTTATTAGTTGCCTCTTTTGCATGTTTGTCTACTGATGTACTTCGTCCGATATCCTCGTGTCCGGGTAGCCATAATAGTGTAAGTGTGTGATTGCTGAATGTAAGTATGAACCTGTACAGGTGTCTACGATCTGTTTATTAGTTGCCTCTTTTGCATGTTTGTCTACTGATGTACTTCGTCCGATATCCTCGTGTCCGGGTAGCCATAATAGTGTAAGTGTGTGATTGCTGAATGTAAGTATGAACCTGTACAGGTGTCTACGATCTGTATATTAGTTGCCTCTTTTGCATGTTTGTCTACTGATGTACTTCGTCCGATATCCTCGTGCCCGGGTAGGCATAATAGTGTAAGTGTGTGATTGCTGAATGTAAGTATGAACCTGTACAGGTGTCTACGATCTGTTTATTAGTTGCCTCTTTTGCATGTTTGTCTACTGATGTACTTAGTCCGATATCCTCGTGTCCGGGTAGGCATAATAGTGTAAGTGTGTGATTGCTGAATGTAAGTATGAACCTGTACAGGTGTCTACGATCTGTTTATTAGTTGCCTCTTTTGCATGTTTGTCTACTGATGTACTTCGTCCGATATCCTCGTGTCCGGGTAGCCATAATAGTGTAAGTGTGAGATTGCTGAATGTAAGTATGAACCTGTACAGGTCTCTACGATCTGTTTATTAGTTGCCTCTTTTGCATGTTTGTCTACTGATGTACTTCGTCCGATATCCTCGTGTCCGGGTAGGCATAATAGTGTAAGTGTGTGATTGCTGAATGTAAGTATGAACCTGTTCAGGTGTCTACGATCTGTTTATTAGTTGCCTCTTTTGCATGTTTGTCTACTGATGTACTTCGTCCGATATCCTCGTGTCCGGGTAGCCATAATAGTGTAAGTGTGTGATTGCTGAATGTAAGTATGAACCTGCACAGGTGTCAACGATCTGGTTATTAGTTGCCTCTTTTGCATGTTTGTCTACTGATGTACTTCGTCCGATATCCTCGTGCCCGGGTAGCCATAATAGTGTAAGTGTGTGATTGCTGAATGTAAGTATGAACCTGTACAGGTGTCTACGATCTGTTTATTAGTTGCCTCTTTTGCATGTTTGTCTACTGATGTACTTCGTCCGATATCCTCGTGTCCGGGTAGGCATAATAGTGTAAGTGTGTGATTGCTGAATGTAAGTATGAACCTGTACAGGTGTCTAAGATCTGTTTATTAGTTGCCTCTTTTGCATGTTTGTCTACTGATGTACTTAGTCCGATATCCTCGTGTCCGGGTAGCCATAATAGTGTAAGTGTGTGATTGCTGAATGTAAGTATGAACCTGTACAGGTGTCTACGATCTGTTTATTAGTTGCGTCTTTTGCATGTTTGTCTACTGATGTACTTAGTCCGATATCCTCGTGCCCGGGTAGCCATAATAGTGTAAGTGTGTGATTGCTGAATGTAAGTATGAACCTGCACAGGTGTCAACGATCTGGTTATTAGTTGCCTCTTTTGCATGTTTGTCTACTGATGTACTTCGTCCGATATCCTCGTGCCCGGGTAGCCATAATAGTGTAAGTGTGTGATTGCTGAATGTAAGTATGAACCTGTACAGGTGTCTACGATCTGTTTATTAGTTGCCTCTTTTGCATGTTTGTCTACTGATGTACTTAGTCCGATATCCTCGTGTCCGGGTAGCCATAATAGTGTAAGTGTGTGATTGCTGAATGTAAGTATGAACCTGTACAGGTGTCTACGATCTGTTTATTAGTTGCGTCTTTTGCATGTTTGTCTACTGATGTACTTAGTCCGATATCCTCGTGCCCGGGTAGCCATAATAGTGTAAGTGTGTGATTGCTGAATGTAAGTATGAACCTGCACAGGTGTCAACGATCTGGTTATTAGTTGCCTCTTTTGCATGTTTGTCTACTGATGTACTTCGTCCGATATCCTCGTGCCCGGGTAGCCATAATAGTGTAAGTGTGTGATTGCTGAATGTAAGTATGAACCTGTACAGGTGTCTACGATCTGTTTATTAGTTGCCTCTTTTGCATGTTTGTCTACTGATGTACTTAGTCCGATATCCTCGTGTCCGGGTAGCCATAATAGTGTAAGTGTGTGATTGCTGAATGTAAGTAATTGTTTGGATTAAAACATTATTAAAATGCGCCAAGGTCACGCATTTCCTGAGAGTCTGACTTTTTTTTTTTATATGCCTTAGGAAGATAAACCTCTGATCGATCGTCAAGTGGAATTGCCAAAATGTATGCCCAATCCGTAAACAAGGTCGAGTATCGTCTGATCCGATTGAAGATCGTCTTCAAAGACAGTTTTCATGGCCGGCCGATAACACATACTATATCTGACGTCTGAAGGACGCGAGTTCCGGGACAAATTTATCGCTCCGTAAAAAATTATTAAGTAGTATTAATAAATACCCTTCTTCACCTTTAGTACTAATCGCGAAGGGATATTGTATAATTCTTCGACAAGGTGAAGTATTGCCGAAACTGCAATCCATGGCACCTGATAACGGGCGCTGAAGGACGCGGCAGCGAGGCCATGAAGTAAACTTATCGCGAACAGCTGGACCCTCTCAATCGAAAACATGTTTTCTTCTTTGTCAGCAATCCTATCCTTCTATTTTATTTCCATGGCGAGCAGCCAGTAATTGGGAATTAATGTAAACAAAGAAGGCCAACATTAATTAAAATTACTAGCTAAATTAGAGTCAACAAACACTCACAAAAATAAACGCACGACGTATAAAAACAGTCTTATATTGTTAGATCTTAAGGTTTCAGCAGAAAACACCTGGTAGAAATGTGATATGCAGGAGTCTCTGGGGATCCCGAGCATAAAACGCATGGAGCAGTTCATGAGTCGTTTGCGTTTTTGGCCAAGATCGCCAGAAAGTCACCCGTATACCAAAACACCAGAGTCAAACTGGGGGAATAAGAGTGAGGTTACAAGGACTTGATGGGTCTTTGTTGGTAGGAGATGGCGGGAGAGGTTGAGCTGTCTGAGCATAAATTCCGGGGGCATTTTGGAAATATGATTTTTCCAGGAGAGGTTTGGTAACTTGGGTCCGGAGTAAATCCCCCATCCTAATGAACCGACTCAGCTTATTTTTTACACATTTTACTTTTGAGATACCACAACGAATACCGAGTTTCGTTCCAATAAAACAAAAATTACCGCCAGTATGGGCAAATACCTTCTCAGGGCGTGGAGAGAGCCCCTTTGCAGATGGACCGATTTTGCTGGTTGGCGAACTCGTTCTATTGTTTGCTAGTGTAAACAGAGTTTCGACTTTTTAGCGCGTTTCCTGTCTCCCTCTGTTGGAGGGGAACCTGCTTATGACGTCAACCACATTATGAAATCTAGAGGTTCCTATGAGAAATCTACACGTTTCATTCCCTACGGAGTGGTTCAAATTTGTGCGCGTGTCTGTATATATATATATATATATATATATATATATATATATACATATACATTAAGCAGGCTTAAAGAAGATTTGAACACATTTTTCAATAATTCTGTCATTGAGTGCACCCTCAAAAGCTACATTTCTCTGGTTTTTTTAATGCAATCATAAAAAATAAAGGAACTCAATTCTACAATGATTGTGAGCCAAGATTAATGCTGGAGGGAGGAATAAGATACAGAAGCAAGAAAGGTTGCTTTCTCCTCGAGCAGTAAATTAAATGGTTTTCAAAGAGAAAGTGTGTCGGCCCAACTAAATCTCTACACGTGGTTGTAGGGGAAAATACCCACAGCTCTAGTAGATGGTGGATGGAAGATCTAGGAACTAGGAAGTTTTATCGGATGGATTGTACAGTTCAATGGCGCATGCGCGAAACTGTGGGAGGGAACGGTTCCACCATTTGAAAAAAATTCTAATAGAAGTAAATTTAAGGCGCCAAAAAAGGAAACAGACAGTATCCTAAGCTGAATTGACTCCACCGCCTTCTCAACGTTCGCTTGAGGAAACACTATTACCAATAAGTTTCTCATTTTCTAGCCTTCTTTCATAATAATACTAATTTTACTGATAAATGCAATTTAAAACACGAAACAATCAATTAAAAAGTGAGTTAAAGAAAGACAAAACCCCGTTTAAAAGAACTAAAATAACACATTCGAGGTTTTAAGCACTTATTTCTCCAACTGACATCGCCCCGTCTAAATATGCTTCAGAATCTTTTTTGTAGAAAATTCAGTAAGAATGGTCACTATCCACTTATCACGAGTTCCTAACCGTTTGCGACATATTTACGAAAATATACGAAGATCCCAAAACTTTTCATATCTATTAATCATTTTTTATTCCCGAATACTTCCTTAAATCCAAATGTAACTTACATAAGTAAATTGCATTTATCAGTAAAATTATTATTTTAACAGAAGAAGGGTAGAACATGAGAAACGTATTGGAGTAATGTTTTCCTAGAGCAACCGATGAGAATGCGGGGGTCACTGTCAGTTTCCTGTTGTGGCGCCTTAAAATTCCTTTTATTTGAGATTTTATTTTATACTAGCTGTTACCCAGTGTGCCTAGTTGTCTATACCCAGATACGAAAATCGGTCAAACGATCTGAATTTGTTTTAGTTCATAATGATACCGGCAGAGGCCAGCACAACAGCACTTCATCTAACAGCCGACAGAGGCCAGTAGTAGTCGATTCAAAATGGCCGTCACAATCTGAATGATTCAGTGTAGCCAATTTTTCTTGAACAAAACTTTTGACCTTTTGACCAAATTTTGAAATTTGACTATTTTGACCTAGACTAGGAGATTTCTCGTATCAAGACCTACCTGTTTGGTCAATATCGGTCAAACGGCGTAGATTTGTATAAGGAACAAACAAAGAAATAAATAAACAGACAGACACATGATTTTTATATATATAGATTTTTCACGAAATATCAAGTGACAATAGGGAAATGAGCGGAACCGCGCTATGATGACGCAATTTTTGCGAGTCGGACTTTTTTTTACAACTCTACTGCACTGTTAAGACAGACGGTAAATTTTAATTCCGCATGACATATGCAAAAATAAGTATCTAAAGCTCCATTATATGAGTTAACTTACCGGTCGTAAACCGGGAATATCTGGGTTCGAAACCCAGTTTGGCATGTTGCCTTTTATACAAAATAAATATAGATGAAAAATATTCCAACATACCAAAGCGCAGCCATTATTTTTCGCTCCTAAAAAAAACGAGAGCAATAAACAACATGTTTTTTTCTTGTAATTGTTTATTTTAAGTTTAAGAGATCAACAAGCAGAGGCAAGATGTGTTTATTTTAATCCTAGTCGTCCTATTTAGAACGCAAGAAATTCACAAAAATAAAGCACAAAGAGCAGAAACTGCGTCATAGTAGCGTGTTTCCGCATAATATTTCTATCTGGTCTAATTTGAAAAAAAAATACAATAAAAATTGTAAATAAGTTCAGTCTTCTGTATGCAGGAAGGCAATATCGTCGATACAAATGCAAAGTATCGAATGTGAAAAAAAGGCATTTTTCATTTCCAATTTTTCTGGTTGCTTTAGGACTGGTGTACGTTGTAGAAAACTCTCGGAAATTAAAGAAAAATAATTATCAATTACAAATAATCAAACTTACGAATGTGCATAAAGTCTAATTAAAATATATCATAGGATAAAGTATATATAAAGTCATCTATAAGGTACCAACAACTTTTCACATTCGACATTTTGCATTTGTATCGACGATACATATAAGTCTAAACCAACATAGTATTCGGGCGTCTTTTTATTACCCTAAAAAATGTGATGATCTTGAGTTATGACGTGGCCCTTTTAGGAGCGTTTGCCAACGTTCCTTTAGGCACTTTGTAGTTTTTAGACTACAGCAGAGGATTCCGAGGATATGAAACATGTAGGGCCTTTTTAACCGCTTGACCCTTTCTCTACTGTTGACTGCTCCAGCAGTCGAGAGCGGTTTGGACCTCTATACCGTTGACTTGTGTAGAAGTCGGAAGCAAGACTGGACCCCCCGTAGCGTTGACTTCTCCAGCAGTCAAAGCGTCCGCATATTTCTCGCAGTCTTCCTCTTCTTATTTCTCGACTTCAGAGCTATCTAGCGTTACTGTAGCATACTTCTAGTATCACTTCCTGTCACTAGAGGGTATATAAATCATGTTTTTGCCCGTGCAAGCTGTTCAGGCGAATTACAACTCGTTACTCTCTCAGCCGTTTGATCGATTTTGACCAAACTTGGCACTGAAGTAAGTATTTTTTCCTGGGAGTGTCATAGGCTAGGTCAAAATCGTCTAGGACTCGTAGTTCGGAGGTCACGGTTTCGAAACTGTGAACCCGAACAGTTACAGATTTGCGTTATTAGATTTTTGTACATATTACTTATTTGGTTTTAGCTTTTCTAGATGCAGAAAGTAGGTGTAGCATAGCAAGCCGGGTAACAGCTAGTTACTAATAAAACGCGTACTTGGAAAGCAAAAAACATAAGCGTTACGTTTTTATGCGCGCGAACGTCGCAGGTAAAATCTTGTTCCTAGGTACAGATTCTGCTAGTTAAGATAAGAATCATGACCTTTTAAATGACACACAGTATTTTTGTACCATATTTCACTAAAATCGTTTTAGCCAGCGAGAGAGCGAACATATATATCTGTGGCTTGGTTCTAAAAGGGCCAATGTCAATTTTTCCATATTTTGTGTTTTTTATCTACTTCCCTTACAACACTTGCATAAAACCATATATATATATATATATATATATATATATATATATATATATATATTATATTTATTTGTATAATATACATTTAGATGTATAAAGATATATACCTATATATTTGGTTTTATGCAAGTATTTTAAGGGAAGTAGATAAAAAACACAAAATATGAAAAAATTGACATTGGCCCTTTTAGAACCAAGCCACAGATACATGCTGACAAGTCATATAAGCAAAAACTCGTAAGAGAGCAACTCATAGGTTTAGTAGATTTAGAATATTGATATTGCACAACTGGAAAGACCTCGCAGAAAACTAAAAGTCAAATTTGCAGAGAAATGGTTTGACATTTAATATAGAACCTCTTTTTTATTCTGCATGAAGCAGAAAAATGATTCCGTTGATAACCTTGATCTAAATAAGCGAGAAAAACATGTTCCCAGGAGAAGTAAACAGGAAAACTGAATCATATTTTCTAATTAGCAATTTTAGTAAAGGCATAAAGCTTGGTCTTCCACAGGAGGAGAGGTAGACATCGTAATGTTAAATCAACTATATGTTTTAAAAATAACGGCTTCTCAAATATGTATATATAAATAACATGTATACGTTTTTGTAATCATACATAAATGGGGAGGAGTCTGGAAAAACAGAGATTAAAAGGGGCGTCTATCTCAAAGATTAAAAGAAGACAAGGAGTGGTGTTAGCCCGACTAAGAATAGGACATTAAAACCTCATATATTACTTTCTTTTTTTATCGTTCTGAAGGGTGTATTCAACCGCGGGAGGTCATGGGCACCCAACGAAAGGAAGGAACCTTTTAAATAAATCTTAAATACATTTTTTAATTTTATTATATAGAAAATGAATAATGGAATTCAAGAAGAAAGGAAAAAAAAAATCTTTAAGCCTCCAACCCATACCGTGGAAAGGGCACCGTCCGAGCCCAGAACCACCGCAACACCGCTGCACTGCTCTCCTTGTAAAAATGCTTTAGCAGGGGAAACTTAATCATGCAAGGCTCTATTGGGAGTTGTGCTCCCCCCCCCCCACCCCCGGGAGGGCGTCCACAATCTCCAGAGGCCGGGACTGTGACAGTCCAGAGAGTACAGCGATGTCACGGCAGGACCGAACCCGGCGGAACCCAGGCCAAGAATAGGGAGAGAAGCTACACCTCACCATTGCAAATAATACTGTTTTGCATCTACAAAACTAAATTATTAAAAAACTTGTGCATTTTAAAGGGTATTCATTGAGGATTGAATATACTATTTTTTTAGTTGTTGTTTAGGGAGAAACAAAAATTATAAAGGTGAGGTGAGAAGAACGATCCGAAGTAGAGGAGCAGAGGACAGCCCGAGGACCCAGCACTAGCTCTCTCTTGGAGTCTATGATGAGAATCTTACAGGCATGAGTCGTGGGATGTGCTGGGTTTACATAGCATGTCATACAGTACTTGCTTATATCATTGAATCCATCTCCAATATGCAGCTCATGCAATGTGTAATTCACTGTAAAACATATATTGGCGGATTGCAGGAATTATGAATGATGAAAAGAGAAGCATCAACTTGCAGAAACTATTGATGGAAGTTTTAGGCGGCGAAACTAAGCAAACAGCACGACTTTTTGGGGGCCACCAAACAAAATTATATACATTTCTTACATTTATTTTTGCTTTTCTAGATGCAGAAAGTAGTTGTTGCATGGCACTCCGGTAACAGCTAGTATATCATAAGGAATTTTTTTTTTCGGTTCTGTGCAAAGTTAAAATTCTGATATGAAATACCAAATTTCATGAAAATCGGGCCATTTTTGTGCTACCTAGAGAGCGAACAGACAAATATATACATATATATATATATATATATATATATATTTGTCTGTTCGCTGTTTTGTGTATATATATATATATTTATATATATATATATACACACACACATATATATACAAACTTGAACCACCGTTCTATTATTCATCTATGGGATCTGAAATATGAAATTTTTGTTTCGGCACTTCCCCCTATGGAGGGAGGGAGGAACCGCGCTAATACGGTTTACATTTGATGTGTCGAATGAATTTAAGTCTCATCACTAAATTACCTCCAATAAATCCTCTGTCAATAGCTATAATTCTAATAAAATTCAAAGATTTGAGTTATTTTTTCGGTTCTGCACATGATGGAATTACGGTCTGTTTTGAATAATTCTGTTTTAAATTTGATTTGTCAAACAATTTTAAGTAATGTCACTAAATTTTCTCCAATAAAACTTGTTTAAGAAGCTGTAATTTTGTTAAAGTTCAGTGATTTTAAATAGTTTCTTGTTCCGTTTCGTGTATGATGACATTACGCCATGGTGTGAGTTCACCAATATTAATTAGTGATACCACTTGATCTGCCGAATGGAATTAAGTCTTGTCACTAAATATTATTAAATATTTCCTGAGTAATAAGTCCTGGTCTAATTGAATTAAAATTAAAAAAATAGAGTAACTTCATTCTAATTTTTTTTTCGTTTGAGGTATTAATAACCTCGAACTAAATCCTGATTCAGGTGGATTAAATTAACTCTCCTTCTCAATCATATTGTCGAACAAAATTGGTTTTGTTCACTAAATTAGTTCAAAAAAAAAAAAATAAATAAACGTCTTGGTAAGGTAGGTGTGGTTATTTTATGCTCAACATTTCTGTGTGGATCTTATTTGGCTTTTGTACCTAATTAGATTATGTCCTGATTTTTTTTTTTTTTTTTTTTTTTTTTAAACTTTATTGATAATTACAACAATATGCTATACATATTTCCAGTAATTTTGCTGGTTAAGGAACAATAGCTTTGTGAGACATGATGTGGGAATATGTACAATTACACACCCCACTAGAATAATAAATTTTGAGCATTGTAGATGGCATGTTATAACAAGTTGTCTCTAGGCCACCGCCGCTTCAATCTTCTATGAGGATTTTGTGGATTATGGAAGGAGGATAGGGAGTTTATCAAAGGATTTGGATGGCCAGGGAGATTGGAATGAAACTTCTGATAGACTGATTTGGCCAGGGTTTGGATAAAGGGGATATTGAAATCATTATGCAGGGTTAGGTGTCCTGATTTTAACTATGATGATTTTGAAATCATTATGCAGGGTTAGGTGTCCTGATTTTAACTATGATGATTATGAAATCATTATGCAGGGTTAGGTGTCCTGATTTTAACTGTGATGATTATAAAATCATTATGCACGGTTAGGAGTCCTGATTTTAACTATGATGATTATGAAATCATTATGCAGGGTTAGGTGTCCTGATTTTAACTATGATGATTATGAAATCATTACGCAGGGTTAGGTGTCCTGATTTTAACTATGATGATTATGAAATCATTATGCAGGGTTAGGTGTCCTGATTTTAACTATGATGATTATGAAATCATTATGCACGGTTAGGAGTCCTGATTTTAACTATGATGATTATGAAATCATTATGCAGGGTTAGGTGTCCTGATTTTAACTATGATGATTATGAAATCATTATGCAGGGTTTGGTGTCCTGATTTTAACTATGATGATTATGAAATCATTACGCACGGTTAGGAGTCCTGATTTTAACTATGATGATTATGAAATCATTATGCAGGGTTAGGTGTCCTGATTTTAACTATGATGATTATGAAATCATTATGCAGGGTTAGGTGTCCTGATTTTAACTATGATGATTATGAAATCATTATGCACGGTTAGGAGTCCTGATTTTAACTATGATGATTATGAAATCATTATGCAGGGTTAGGTGTCCTGATTTTAACTATGATGATTCAAGTCTACATTTGATATGTCAAATAAATGTATAAATAATAATAATAATAATACCTCGTTTTGTGAGGTAAGTATATGTTTTCCGAGAAAACACAAACGTGAGTGTAACATAAGTGAGATCGGGGAATGATGCTCTGGAAGCTGTTTGCCCTAAAGCCCAATCCATCCATTTTGCGAATCATTACATTACTTCCTTAATTAATTGAATTAAGATAACTCCAATTTTCATATTATTTTTTGACTAAATATTTCTCGTCAATTAAATTATGTTGTCACTAAAACTTCACAAATAACTCCTCAGTAAATATGTGATTATTTGTAACTCTAAAGAGCTGAATAACTTTATTTTTCCATATTGTGCTCAAATACATTACCCCTGAATTGATTAAACTGAAATAACTTTACTTTATATGTGATTTTTCGAATAAATATTTCTCGTCAATTAAATTATGTTGTCACTAAAACTTCACAAATAACTCCTCAGTAAATATGTGATTATTTGTAACTCTAAAGAGCTGAATAACTTTATTTTTCCATATTGTGCTCAAATACATTACCCCTGAATTGATTAAACTGAAATAACTCTACTTTATATGTGATTTTTCGAATAAATATTTCTCGTTAATTAAATTATGTTGTCACTAAAACTTCACAAATAACTCCTCAGTAAATATGTGATTATTTGTAACTCTAAAGAGCTGAATAACTTTATTTTTCCATATTGTGCTCAAATACATTACCCCTGAATTGATTAAACTGAAATAACTCTACTTTATATGTGATTTTTCGAATAAATATTTCTCGTCAATTAAATTATGTTGTCACTAAAACTTCACAAATAACTCCTCAGTAAATATGTGATTATTTGTAACTCTAAAGAGCTGAATAACTTTATTTTTCCATATTGTGCTCAAATACATTACCCCTGAATTGATTAAACTGAAATAACTCTACTTTATGTGTGATTTTTCGGATAAATATTTCTCATCACTTAAATTATGTTGTCACTAAAACTTCACAAATAACTCCTCAGTTAATATATGATTATTTTGAACTCCAAAGAGCTAAATCACTTTCTTTTTTCATTTGTTGCCCAATAAAATTACAACTGATTTGATTGAATTAAGATAATTAATTATTAACTCCAGTTAACATTTCATTAGTCTTGTCGATTAAATTATGTTGTGACTAAATTCTCTAATTAAATTATTATTTCGAACTCCGAAGAGTTGAATCACTTATTTTTTCCATTTCGTGCTTAATTACATTACTCCTGATTTGAATTAACTCGTTTACATTCCAGAAAATAATTAATTAGGTAATTTTCTCCTATAAATTCTCCCAAATAACTTCTGAGTAAGTAGGTGATTTTTTTTAAAAATTCCAATGGTTGAATTACATTCTCTTTCCATTTTTTGGTCAAGTTCTTCTTTAATTGAACTCCAGTTGACGAGTTTTGATCTATCGAATGGGATGGATTATTTCCGCTAGATTCTCTTGATTAAATTCTTGTCAAGAAAGGCAAAAAATTAAATATCTCCAAAGATGTTGACCAGTTAATTCTTCTGCTTTAGACCCAATGTACATTCAGTCATAATTTCATTTAACTTAATTAACTCCCGAGTTTAATTTCCGAACAAAATTTAATCTTGTCACTAAATTCTGTTAAGTAAATCCTGGGGAACGTAAGGCAAATGTTTTTTCGTGGTTCTTTCTTTTTCGGTTTAGAATTTAATAACAATGGAACTTTTTATTGATTCAATAATAATAGTATGAATAAATTCGTTGCTGTGAATTATTATTCGTGATTAAGGTGTACTATGTGGTATTGGTTATTAAATTAAACAGAAATAAAATTATAAATAGTGATGTAGATGAGATTAAATGGTTTTATGTATGTCAATTGACGGAAAGCAGTGATTCCGGTAACTTTCGACACATTTATTTGATGTCAATGACCTGTTAGGTTATCTCATTGACCTGTCAATGTGTACTACAGGTGGAGTTTTGATTGAAAATCATTTAATGCATGCATATTTATGTTTCTGAAAAGAATTTATAATTTTGAGTGGGAAAGAGGGTTTTTAAGTTCATGTTATTGTTTTATATTAGTGTTTGAGTTTTTTGAGGTTATTTGTTAATTAAAATGTTATGTGTACTCACATCGTTGTTTATATTGTGTCCCATTTCCTCAGGGACGACAGCCTCCTTGCTTCCCTCCTCCGATCTGCTGGCGATGGGAATTTTGAAGCCGTTCAGAGACACCTTTGAAGAAGAAATAACACCACTCGCGACTAGAAATTGATTCTCCAATTCAAAAAATAGTTCTATCTTCCTATAATTGACATAACTCGATGTGCAGGCAATTTCAATGGAAAAATACTTATCGGCTAACGATTCCTTATGGGGAGAGTATAAAAACTATTTGATTATATGAAAGGTTATTCTGTTTTGTGTGAGAAATGAGAGACAGAGCTCCCTTAGTGCGGACTATCACTGAACTGGCTGGATACCGGCTTTCATCTGTCTGCGGGTCGATGGGACCAGTGGTGGGGGGGCCGTTCTCAAATCCCATTGGTTCTACAAAGCTCAGAGCTTGTTGCATCAGCTGATCTCGGCTGGCCCTTAGCAACACACTCTACACTCTTTACAGCATTTCTTTTTTATACTCCTTTAGAATATTTTTGGTTTGTCGCTAACCTCCATCGAAATGTAGTCTCGTCGTACGAGTGAAAGGTAATGGAGATAAACTGGAGAAACTACCAAATCCGAAGATAATTAATCGTTAGACAGCTGTGAATCAGCTGGATATATTTTTATCAATACTTTTGGATTTTTTGGCGCGTTTCCTGCATTCTCAGCTGTTTCGATGCCGATTTAATAACATTACTTCTTGATTTCATTTAATACAACTCGAGAATACATTTAATTTGACTAAGAAAACACCCTGTTTGCTAAATATTCTTAAATAATTCCTGGATGTAAGTGTAAATTAATTAAACATCAAATGCATGAATACAGAAACTGAGGATATAAGCTAACCGTTAATCAGCTGGTGAGATTATTATCAATACTGTTGGATTTTTTGGCGCGTTTCCTCCATTCTCAGCTGTTTCGATGCCGATTTAATAATGTTAATTCTTGATTTAATTTAATATAACTCCAGTTTACATTTGATTTGTCAAATACATTTGAGTCTTGTTACTATATTCTGTGTAATAAACGCACATAACTAAAGTATATACTTTATTTATCGAAGAAAACTCAGTCTTATCGCCAACTATCCTTGAATAATTTCAGGATAATAAACTATAATTGAATTAAACTCTAAATACTTGAGAAAGATTTTGTGACTGAACTGGAGGAATATAGAAACTGAGCATAGTTCCAACCGTAAGTCAGCTGTTAATCAGCTGGTGATATTTTTATCAATACTAGTGGACTTATTGGCGCATTTCCTGCATTCTCAGCTGTTTCGATGCCGATTTAATAACATTACTTCTTGATTTCATTTAATACAACTCGAGAATACATTTAATTTGACTAAGAAAACACCCTGTTTGCTAAATATTCTTAAATAATTCCTGGATGTAAGTGTAAATTAATTAAACATCAAATGCATGAATACAGAAACTGAGGATATAAGCTAACCGTTAATCAGCTGGTGAGATTATTATCAATACTGTTGGATTTTTTGGCGCGTTTCCTCCATTCTCAGCTGTTTCGATGCCGATTTAATAATGTTAATTCTTGATTTAATTTAATATAACTCCAGTTTACATTTGATTTGTCAAATACATTTGAGTCTTGTTACTATATTCTGTGTAATAAACGCACATAACTAAAGTATATACTTTATTTATCGAAGAAAACTCAGTCTTATCGCCAACTATCCTTGAATAATTTCAGGATAATAAACTATAATTGAATTAAACTCTAAATACTTGAGAAAGATTTTGTGACTGAACTGGAGGAATATAGAAACTGAGCATAGTTCCAACCGTAAGTCAGCTGTTAATCAGCTGGTGATATTTTTATCAATACTAGTGGACTTATTGGCGCATTTCCTGCATTCTCAGCTGTTTCGATGCCGATTTAATAACATTACTTCTTGATTTCATTTAATACAACTCGAGAATACATTTAATTTGACTAAGAAAACACCCTGTTTGCTAAATATTCTTAAATAATTCCTGGATGTAAGTGTAAATTAATTAAACATCAAATGCATGAATACAGAAACTGAGGATATAAGCTAACCGTTAATCAGCTGGTGAGATTATTATCAATACTGTTGGATTTTTTGGCGCGTTTCCTCCATTCTCAGCTGTTTCGATGCCGATTTAATAACATTACTTCTTGATTTCATTTAATAAAACTCGAGAATACATTTAATTTGACTAAGAAAACACCCTGTTTGCTAAATATTCTTAAATAATTCCTGGATGTATGTGTAAATTAATTAAACATCAAATGCATGAATACAGAAACTGAGGATATAAGCTAACCGTTAATCAGCTGGTGAGATTATTATCAATACTGTTGGATTTTTTGGCGCGTTTCCTCCATTCTCAGCTGTTTCGATGCCGATTTAATAATGTTAATTCTTGATTTCATTTAATACAACTCGAGAATACATTTAATTTGACTAAGAAAACACCCTGTTTGCTAAATATTCTTAAATAATTCCTGGATGTAAGTGTAAATTAATTAAACATCAAATGCATGAATACAGAAACTGAGGATATAAGCTAACCGTTAATCAGCTGGTGAGATTATTATCAATACTGTTGGATTTTTTGGCACGTTTCCTCCATTCTCAGCTGTTTCGATGCCGATTTAATAACATTACTTCTTGATTTCATTTAATATAACTCGAGAATACATTTAATTTGTCTAAGAAAACACCCTGTTTGCTAAATATTCTTAAATAATTCCTGGATGTAAGTGTAAATTAATTAAACATCAAATGCATGAATTCAGAAACTGAGGATGTAAGCTAACCGTTAATCAGCTGGTGAGATTATTATCAATACTGTTGGATTTTTTGGCGCGTTTCCTCCATTCTCAGCTGTTTCGATGCCGATTTAATAATTTTAATTCTAGATTTCATTTAATATAACTCCAGTTAACATTTGATTTGTCAAATACATTTGAGTCTTGTTACTATATTCTGTGTAATAAACGCACATAACTAAAGTATATACTTTATTTATCGAAGAAAACTCAGTCTTATCGCCAACTATCCTTGAATAATTTCAGGATAATAAACTATAATTGAATTAAACTCTAAATACTTGAGAAAGATTTTGTGACTGAACTGGAGGAATATAGAAACTGAGCATAGTTCCAACCGTAAGTCAGCTGTTAATCAGCTGGTGATTTTTTTATCAATACTATTGGATTTATTGGCGCGTTTCCTCCATTCTCAGCTGTTTCGATGCCGATTTAATAACATTACTTCTTGATTTCATTTAATACAACTCGAGAATACATTTAATTTGACTAAGAAAACACCCTGTTTCCTAAATATTCTTAAATAATTCCAGGATGTAAGTGTAAATTAATTAAACATCAAATGCATGAATACAGAACCTAAGGATATAAGCTAACTGTTAATCAGCTGGTGAGATTTTTATCAATACTATTGGATTCTTGGCGCGTTTCCTGCATTCTCAGCTGTTTCGATGCCGATTCAATAATGTTACTTCTTGATTTCATTCAATATAACTCGATTATTCATTTAATTTGTCTAAGAAAACAGCCTGTTTCCTAAATATTCTTAAATAACTCCTGGATGTAGGTTTAAAACATTTTTTTTTTTTTTTTTTTTTTTTTTTAAACAATTGAACTTCAAATGCTTGACAACAGAACCTAAGGATATAAGCTAACTGTTAATCAGCTGGTGAGATTTTTATCAATACTATTGGATTCTTGGCGCGTTTCCTGCATTCTCAGCTGTTTCGATGCCGATTCAATAATGTTACTTCTTGATTTCATTCAATATAACTCGATTATTCATTTAATTTGTCTAAGAAAACAGCCTGTTTCCTAAATATTCTTAAATGACTCCTGGATGTAGGTTTAAAACATTTTTTTTTTTTTTTTTTTTTTTTTTTTAAACAATTGAACTTCAAATGCTCGACAACAGAACCTAAGGATATAAGCTAACTGTTAATCAGCTGGTGAGATTTTTATCAATACTATTGGATTCTTGGCGCGTTTCCTGCATTCTCAGATGTTTCGATGCCGATTCAATAATGTTACTTCTTGATTTCATTCAATATAACTCGATTATTCATTTAATTTGTCTAAGAAAACAGCCTGTTTCCTAAATATTCTTAAATAACTCCTGGATGTAGGTTTAAAACATTTTTTTTTTTTTTTTTTTTTTTTTAACAATTGAACTTCAAATGCTTGACAACAGAACCTAAGGATATAAGCTAACTGTTAATCAGCTGGTGAGATTTTTATCAATACTATTGGATTCTTGGCGCGTTTCCTGCATTCTCAGATGTTTCGATGCCGATTTAATAATGTTACTTCTTGTTTTTATTGAACTTAGACAATTCCAGTTCACACTTGATTTGTCAAATACATTTGAGTCTTGGCACTATATTCTGTTAAATAACCCCACATAACTCGAGTATGTATTTTATTTATCGAAGAAAACATCAGTCTCATCGCCAAATATCCTTAAAAAATTCCTCGGTAAGTGGTATAATTCAATTTAACTCCAAATACTAGAGAATGATTTTCTAAATGAACCGGGGAAACTGAAGATAGAATCAGCAGAAACTGAGCATGGAGCTGTGAATGATATGTAGTTATTAGCGCGGTTCCTCCCTCCCCCATAGGGAGGAACCGCGCTTATAAGGTTGATCTCATGACGCAATCCAGAAGTGCCGACTAGAAAATTTTGCGTTTCAGAACCCCTAGAAACCTAAAATGATGGTGGTTCAAATTTGTATATATATATATATATATATATATATATATATATATATATATATATATATATATTTCACTTTTTCTTGTTTCTTTTTCTGGCAGGGGGTCAATAAAGTAGTACACACTTTTTTCACTTTAACTACTTTATTTTGTATGTTTCGCCCGACATGTTTCGTGCCTTTTCGCACCTCTTCAGGGGCTTTCCTATTCAACAATAATTTTTGTAAATCTCAAACTTATAATTTTTGTATACCAATAGTATATCTATCCTTTCCTTAAATAAATTTACATATGAACATATAATATTTTATCTTAATCTTAATCCTACCTTATCAGAAAGTCCTCTCGTCGTGTTGTCTATCTTGAGTCAGGCGTAATACTGAAAAATCATCTGTGGTAATGAATATGGCTGGTTTGTATCGATTTTTTAGCTATTTCAAAGGTATCGATTATTGGTAAAAAGGTTTTCGTGAGATTTAATTTATAATGCTATGAAAAATTTGGTGCACATTCTTTAAATCTGTTTTTTTTATTTATGGCGGTGTTTGAATTTTTAATTATATAGATATTTTCTTTGATTTTTCTTTTTAGTGTGTTCCTTTCTTTATTTAAAATGTGAACGTCCCTAAAATTAAAGTTATGTTTTAAAGTTAGTGCGTGTTCTGTCAATGTTGTCCTGTTTTCGTTTGTGTCTATGCTTTTTGCGTGTTGCACGATTCTCTTTTGCAAAAGCTGTGCCGATTCCCCAATGTAGCATGCATTGCAATCGTTACATCGAATTTTGTATATATTGTTCTTTGTACTAGTTGGTTTAATTTTGTCCTTAATATTGCTAAAACTATTTTCAATTTTGTTACCATATTTCCAACTTATTTTACCTACGTCTTTACATATTTGTTTAAGTCTATTGGCTATTGAAGGATGGTAATGAAAAGTAAAATATCGATTTATTTCATTCAAATCTTTGTCATTTGCTTTTATTATAACCTGTTTTCTCTTTTGTAGAAATACATGCTCATTCAAAGCTATTTGCTTATTTAAATTCGTATTTTTCATAAAGAATTTTTGAATACTTGTCTGTAATAACTTTTGCTTTTTCTGTGATTCAGGAGGATTATTATAAGTTATAAGTTTGAGATTTACAAAAATTATTGTTGAATAGGAAAGCCCCTGAAGAGGTGCGAAAAGGCACGAAACATGTCGGGCGAAACATACAAAATAAAGTAGTTAAAGTGAAAAAAGTGTGTACTACTTTATTGACCCCCTGCCAGAAAAAGAAACAAGAAAAAGTGAAAAAAATATATATCGGGTCATCATTCACCAGAATTAATATATATATATATATATATATATATATATATATATATATATATATATATACATATATATATATGTTTGTCTGTTCGCTCATTTCTGGCTTCCCTAATGGTCCGATTTTGATGAAATTTGGTACAAAAATCCGTCGTCCAATTTGAAAGGTCAAGTTCGTTAACCAGCAAAATCCGCCTACTGGAAGATGGCGTTTGGGGCGAAATTCGCGCAAAAAAAATCGTAACGCTTACGTTTTTGAGTTCATATGCTTGTAAGTACTCGTTTTATAGGCTTCTTGGGCTAGGAAAACGAACGAAAACATTTTCAAGACAATAGCTTTAACCGTTTTCGAGAAAATTGGAAAAATAGTTTTTGAATACCGTTTTTGGTTTGGGTACTTAGAATCATGGGATTCAGTTGAAACATTTTCTGTATTTTTTACTTTCATTAAAACTAATATGTTGAAATTTTTGTTACGTTTGGAGTAAAGGAAGGGTTAGAATAAAATATTTTATTAACAGACAAGAAAAGTTTTGGTAACTTTGTATACTTTCGTTAGTATCTCGAAAACTGTTGACAATCTTGGGAAGCGGAAGGTTACCATTCGAAAGCAAAATTAATAGAATTCTATTAATTCTAGCAAGTTGGATTGACTAGAGTTTTGATATCTTCTTGAGCGAGCGTAGCGAGCGGAAACGCATAGCACGTATGCCCTTAATGCGAAATAAATATAAAATATAAATATGTTATAGAACCACCCGACAGCAAAAATCGGTGAGGAGGCCCCTAAAATTCCCAATTGCCGTTGATTTTTATAACATTAACCTTTTTATTAATACATTTTGCTTGCTGAAATATATTCTGCTTATTTTCATTCGTGCTTTACAAGCCTAAAAGTAATACTTACAAATAAAAGTCATCTAACGGTTAGTTAGAAACCATATTATATAAATATAGTAGTCAAAAAAAAGTTACTTTTAGTTGTGATTGCAATGATTTTAAATACTTTTCATTACTATATTTATATAATATGGTTTCTAACCTTAGATAACCTGTACAGAAGTAATAGATAACCTGCAAAGAAGCTGTAAGCTAATCCTTAAGTAGCAAAATCACTGTTTAAAATCACCACATATACTGGAGCATAATACCATAAGTAACTGGACGTGGTCTTCGCAAAAAGACCCCATTACTCTTTATTTACTATATATGTATACATATGCCAGATCGGAAACCTCATTCAGAATTTAGTCATAGAAGTTTCGCTGAGCCTCGCAAAGAGTAGTGGCAGAACTCGCTACTTTTAGTTATTTTCGCTGTTTTCGACCTTGAAAATAAAACATTAACCAACTGTGGAAAAGCAAGTACGCTACTGTCTTCAGTTCTAGGTTATTGGACATGGGCGTATATAGGTAATAATTTCGGGAGGGGCTGGGAAAATTTCGGGGGGGGGGGAGGGCTGAGACTATTTCCGGGGTATGGAATATGAAAAATTTAGAACTTGGAATAGTTTTAGGCAACTAAAACGCTATTAAGTCTAAAATAAACTATTTTTTATTAACTAATTGATATTATTTAAATTATTTTTAAGGTTTTTATGAAACATTTTTAGCGTCAAATGAAAATTTCGGGGAGGGGGCTGCAGCCCCCTCAGCCCCCCCCCCTTATATACGCCCATGTAGCTGGAGGAAAAGGGTAGAAAGCAACCTGTTACTGTAGGCCTAATGAGTCAGATGGCATTGATCTTGGAGTGAGTAAGGGAAGAACTGCTGAGGCAGTCGAGAGTATCTGCTGAGTCGTTCACGGTTCTGACTCATAAAGGAGATTCGTAAACACTCTTATTTATCACATTGAGCAGTAATAAACCTTCTATCAAAATAAACTGATTCTCGCTGATCTCTTTTGTATGGGAAAAACATATTTTTGAAATTTTCACGTCCATTTTTTTAAATCAAGTAATGGCTCAACCACATAAAGTTTATAAACAGTCCCGTAACAGACCACGAGGGCCCTGAGGGGCAGATACTGTAGAGGTATCTGATTCATGACCATACAGCACACTTGGGGGATAGTATGAGCATAGTAGATACTATGCTCCGGCCGCTTGATTTTCCCCTTGGCTGCTTCGATTGCTAGGATCATTAGCACCCAAGGTACCCATTAATAAATTAGTTAAAGGCTGGGTTGGCCTAGGGACGGTCAGGGAGGTCGAGTCCCCATGAACGAAGACACTAGAAGTTAAAAATATTTTAGCTTCCTCTGGATTTAAACACAGGTTCTCCAGCATATTACTCCAATGCTCTACCACTGAGCTAACCTCGCCCTTCTACTATATTCACTATACATAAAGTGTATAGTGAATATAAAAAAAAAATCCGTCCAGACAAAGTTACAAACTATAAATGAGTTCCTCAAGGAATCCTCCCAGAAAGAAAGCAGTAATTACAGATTTTGGGTCTAATTCGGAAAAGGGGTGCCAGGGATTTTGTTTTATAACTGTTAGATATATTAAAGGAAATACATTTTAGAAAGTAAATTAGTTTTTGTTATTATTATACGATGGTAACCCTATCTTTCAATATATTTATATGTAGCAGAAAGTCAAATTAAAAAAAAAAAACAACGCTCGCTGGCTCCGCTACTTCTTTATTGCGCTCTACACGTTTCACGTCTCTATGACGCCTCTTCACGAGCACATAAACTAATATAAAATAAAATAACATTACAGCCTATACCTCCTAGAATCTTCCGCAGGTAGGGTCACGTCTAGGAGTAGCGAACAAAGTGAGCGTGTTTTTTTTTTTTAAATTTGACCTTCTGCCACATATAAATATATTTATTTTTATAAATTATCTAAAACATGAAAATACTAATGAATACGTATACAAGGACAAAAATGGGAAGGAGAGAGAGAAAGAGGGAAGGGGGGGGGGGGGGAGAGAGAGAGAGAGAGAGAGAGAGAGAGAGAGAGAGAGAGAGAGAGAGAGAGAGAGAGAGAGAGAGAGAGAGAGAGAGAGAGAGAGAGAGAGAGAGAACATAGGATAGGTAGAAGAAGCAGGAGAGACGTCCATCGAAATATCACTCAACAAACAGCATCGCTGGAATAAAAAAAAACGAATAAAAGAAAAGCATTTGCTTAAAACAAACACATTAATATCTAACCGTTGCGTAACCGAGGAATTTAGACCGCGCTTTTTAATGAGAACTCATAAATTAAATTGAATGTGTTATAAAATGCTATTGAATCATCAGAAATCGAATAGCATTCTGCCTTAGAATAGTGCACATTGTATGCAAATTTTTGGGTAGTTTTCCTCCTTTGCACCTCGAAATAAACAATCCTAATCAAAAAAACATTTATGGGAGAATTTCCCAGAGGCCGCTGACATAATTTTAATAAGTAACCGTTTGATTTTCAAATTACATAAGGGAAAGAGGGGTGAAGAACCTTCTGATTTTCTTTCCCACATCAAACCCCGTAACCATCTTGCACACGAGCTGTAATTCAAGACCCTCAACCTCTCATTTTCTAGTCGTTGCTCTGGGAGTTTTTCTTGGTGGTTAACAATTATGCAGTTATTCCTTTGCCAAGAATATAATGGAGTGCATTATTTATAATTGTGCTGCAATATTGCATTCAAACAATATCATAAGAGTAATGGATAAAATGTAGGAATGTTGTTAGAATGAAAATTACGGTTCTTCTTGTATTATTATAAGTTTTTGTTCATTAGCATAAGAATAGTTTGAAGTAAACAAAGATTACCAGAAGAAGTAAATAGTGATATTTGTAATCACTCACTTATCAAAAAAAAAACATCCCAACGTTTGCTTTAGGGAAACAAAATTAGAAATATATTTCTCACATTCTTACATTTTTTAAAGATAATCCTCATTTTACTATTAAATTCAAATTTATATTTTATAGTGACCCAATCTTCTTCAATCCAATATTTTTCAGGCGAAAAGTCAATAAAAGAGAATTAACAAAGTAAATTCATTTTATTTGTACTAGCGCTACATGTTTCACACCTCAGGTGCCATATATTGGACGTGGTCATTGTACGGGAAGGTTCGCCGTAATACAATTAGGCTGTAAGTTTTAGTTTATCGAGTTTATTGGCTCCTAAAGAGGCACCTGAGGTGTGAAACGTGTAGAGCACCAACCCAGTCCAATATTGGACTTGGTCATTGTACGGGAAGGTTCGCCGTAATACAATTAGGCTGTAAGTTTTAGTTTATCGAGTTTATTGGCTCCTAAAGAGGCACCTGAGGTGTGAAACATGTAGAGCACCAACCCAGTCCAATATTGGACTTGGTCATTGTACGGGAAGGTTCGCCGTAATACAATTAGGCTGTAAGTTTTAGTTTATCGAGTTTATAGGCTCCTAAAGAGGCACCTGAGGTGTGAAACATGTAGAGCACCAACCCAGTCCAATATTGGACGTAGTCATTGTACGGGAAGGTTCGCCGTAATACAATTAGGCTGTAAGTTTTAGTTTATCGAGTTTATTGGCTCCTAAAGAGGCACCTGAGGTGTGAAACATGTTGAGCAAGTACAAATAAAATGAATTGACTTTGTTAATTAGCTTTTATTGACCTTCCGCCTGAAAAATATTGTATTCAATTAACAAAAATAACCAATTATGAAGTGAGGTAAACAGGGACAAAAAAAAAAAAAACTTTTACAAGAGTGAAACGGACAGTAGTAGAAAATACTCACACGGTAGCATCGAATTATTCTAACCTTATCGAATATTTTCTAACCTTGTTATACGAAAATACGAATTTTACTGATAAATACAATTAAACAAAAACAAAACTCTTAAACATTGGCATTAAAAGAAGAAAAAAACTAATAAGGAAAACTGAAAAACAATTTAAAACAAAAAACAACCAATAAAAAGTGAGTTAAACCGAGACAAAACCCGACCAAAAGAACAGAACTAACACTTTGGAAGTTATAAGTATTTATAACTTCGAAAGTGTTAGTTCGGATATGTCAATCGGAGGAATAAGTATTTATTCCTCCGATTGACATATCCCCATCGGAAAAAGGGCAAAAACCCTTTTTATAGATTATTTAGTAAGTTATCGAATGGTTACAATTAAAACGCTATTACACCCAAAAAAAATATTTTTTCCGAACTAATAAGTGATCATATTTAATTTATTTTTAAGGTTTTTATGGCACATTTTTGCCAATTGCGGGGGGGGGGGCTGCAACCCCCCCCCCCCCTTATATACGCCCAAGCTTGAAGAATCTTTAAAAAAAGTACCTGCTCGTATATTAACTAGAATACAGAAGCATTACGATTTTTGTCGCGCAAATGTTGGTCCAAAAATCATGTTCCGGTGGACAGATTCTGCTGGTTAACAAACTCGACTTTCTAAATTGGGCGAAAGATTACTGTACCAACGTTCATACAAATCGGACCATTTTTCAGCCAGTGAGAGAGCTCACAGACATTTTCGATGGGCCGATCAGAGAAATATGTAAGTGCTTAAAACTTCTTGGGCTCTTGTATCTATTTGCCTCGCTTTTAATTGTTTGTTGTGGCATCTGAAATCTTCCTTCTTTCTGAGATTTTAATTTATATTTTTCACGAAAGCTCAAACCCCACCAATAACTGCATCTATTCGTTTACTATTTGCAGTAGAATTTTCTACGAGTCAGAGTTTTTGATATCATTCTACAATTCAACGTCAAATATAAACCTTTTCCAAACAATTTGAATTGCCATCTTAGCCGATTCACAAGATAATGAATCATGGTTTCGAGATATAAAACATTTCTCATGATTCGTAACTACCTGTGTATAAACTAAGGAATGAGTGTATTTAGCTGAGAACCTTTCAGAAGGATTCAGAACAAAGAGAACTGTTTTGAACCTTCTCAGAGTTTAAAGATATCTCAAAGAAAACTAGCTGTTATTTATGCTTCTTTATATAGCCCAATTCCCCTCCCGGCTCCTATCTCTCGGCTGTTTACATATTCAGCAAAGCAGAGTATATCTTTAAGGCATCAACCTAGAAGAATGTTATTTATTCTAGCGCACATAAGCTTGGTAGGCACCCAACAATATTTTATTTTAATATTGTTTTATTTTTGACCTTCGCAACTATAGAAATAAAACCGCCCTGTTGTTGCTTTTGTGCAGATGTTACAGACTATACAAATTGTTGCATCTAAAAGTAAAATATATGTAAAAAGTGACATATAGTAAAAAAACCTCTCATGAACACAAAGGCCGCGAGGGCCCAGAGGAGAAGATACAGTAGAGGTATCTCACCATTAAAAAAAAATCAGTCCCGTAACAGGCCACAAGGGCCCAGAGGGGCAGATACTGTAGAGGTATCTGATTCTTGACCATACGGCACACTACGGAGATAGTGTGGTCAATACTATGCTCCGGCCGCCTGATTTTCCCCTTGCCGCTTCGACTAGCTAGAGTCATTAGCACCCAAGGTACCCATTATTAATTAAATTAATTAAAGGCTGGGTGAGCCTAGGGCCGATCTGGGACCCCAAATCCAACCCTCGAACGGCAGCACTAGAAGAAAAAATCTTTAGTGCGCGCTCGGGTTTTGAACCTGGTCCTCCAGTTCATGAGTCGAGTGCTCTACCACTGAGCTAACCTCGCCCCCATCTCACCATTATTAAGTATAATATTAGGTTAAATATAGAAGAAGAAAAGAGGCTGTTAACCTTTCCTACAAAGTTCTAATTTAAAGACCCCCATACAAACACATAGTACAATAAATTAGAATAAAAATATCTTCAATTATATTTCTTTCAAACAGACGATTCAATTAAATGGAAAAAAAAAGTTTCATATAATCATCTCCTTTCACTAGTACAATTTCAGTAGTTTAGGATAAATATTTTCTCTTAGTTTCGGATATTATGTAGCTCAGTTTTCCATATTATATTTTTGAGAAGATATGGTCGACCGTTCAGAAGTAGGAAGCGTTGATCGTCGGGGTTTCGGTCAATGTTCTTATTTAATAAAACACATTTTATGGTTAAAATGTATATTTATTACTGCCAACGTTTCGGCTTGCTATACAAGCCATCTTCGGGGCTGTAAAAACATATATGGTATAGATGTAAAAACATATATGGTATATTATACCATATATGTTTTTACAACCCTGAAGATGGCTTGTATAGCAAGCCGAAACGTTGGCAGTAATAAATATACATTTTAACCATAAAATGTGTTTTATTAAATAAGAACATTGACCGAAACCCCGACGATCAACGCTTCATATTATATTTTTAATCACTTTTGACCAGTTAAGCACTAGTAATGGAAAGTTAATTAGTCGTTTTAGCGCGGTTCCTCCCTCCCCCATAGGGAGGAACCCGACCCCGCTTATAGGGTTGATACAATGAAACAATCCGGAAGTGCCGACTAAAAAATTTCGCGTTTCAGAACCCCTAGAGACCGAAAATAACGGTGGTTCAAATTTGCATATATATATATATATATTTTATTTGTTTCCTCCTTACAGTAACCCTGCAAGAAGGGAGTTTATTTTTGTCTGCAAGTCTCATGCAACAATCAGCATATCACTTGCATTTGTATGTTAACATATTTTGTTTTTTTTAAAACATATTATTAGTTTTAGTTAAAATTTAAAAGTTTACAAATTATAACTATACAAAATACTACAAATGGAGAAAATTAACAAAAGAACAGAATATAAAAATGAAGTAAAACAAAAACATGAATAATATAGAAGATATAAAATTAGAAAAAAATAAATTTTAGTACTACCACAAAAAATGTTTAATATCATTTTATTTGTAATAGGGATTCAATCTTCCCATTGCCATGTAAAGCTGCTCAGTAAATTCTCTTAATGCCTTATTATGGCACATAAACAGAGTTTGTTCTGGTGATGGCCAGACTCCGTTTTGTTTCATAATTGTCGTTTGTAATTTTGTCCGTTCCTGTATTAGTAGTCGGCAGTCGTATATTAAGTGTTGGTAAGTTTGTTCCGTAAGAAAGTCGCATGGACAAGTGTTGCTGTTTGTGATTTTGAAATGGTATAAGTACGAGTTTATTGAGCCATGTCCTGTGACAAGTTGTGTTGTGTAAAAATCTGCCATAGTTTGTTTTTTTGATAAATATGTTTGAATTTGTGGTATGAATAGTTTTAAGTGTTTCCCTTTGTTAGTATTTGTCCAGCGGTTTTCCCAAGTTTGTATAGTCTTAGTTTGTAACATATATTTTAAGTGATTTTTCGATATCTTATCATAACAAACTGGTAACTGGGGACTTTTCGCGGCAGCTTTAGCTGCTTTATCAGCTAATTCGTTCCCCATATTTCCAGAATGTCCTCTTATCCACTTAAAATATATGTTTATGTTAATGTTTTGTATTTCTGTCACATGTTTCCTTATTTCTTCTGTTAGTGAGTCATGTACCGAACGATTAGTCAATTTTTGTAAGGTCGTCTTGCTGTCTGTGTATAAAATTGCATTATTATATTGTCTGTATTTGGGGTTTATTAGTCGCAAACTTTCAAGTATGGCGTATTGTTCTGCTTGTATGTTTGTACAGTTTTGTCCCAGTCTGTATTTATGTACGTTCGTGGGTTCGTCGTTAATAAATACCATTGATGCACAGCCTACGTTTTTGCCTTCCTTACTTCCATCAGTGTAAATTTGTTAATTCTATGACGTTATTTTTGCAAGGATTTTTAAAAATTGGAAAATCGGATGGGTGAGGCCACATTGTACATTGCAATTCTTTTTCAATTTGAGTATTTCTAAAATTGTTTATGTTTTCTGAGGTTTTGAGAAGATTAAATTGTGCTGTATATTGTTTTGCAATTAATTCGATGGGAACTATTTTTGCTAGGACGCCGGCTGCTTCATACGACACTGTTTTAAAACCCTTTATCATTTTAATGGCCATCAATCTTTGTACTCGTTGTAATTTCATTAAATTGTGTTTTTTAGCAAGTCCAGATTCCCAGATATTAATAGCATAGGTTAATGATGGGAGTACGGCTCCTTTATACAATATATGTAATGCTTCTGTGTTTAGTCCCCATGTATTCTTTGCAGCGATTGTCAGATTATTTACTAGTTTTAATAATTTTGTCTGTAGTCTGTCAATGTGTGCATTCCAGTTTAGTTTTCTGTCTAGAGTTATTCCTAAATATTTCAATGTTTCAACCTGTTGAATGTTTTGTCCTTGTGATTTTACATGTATTTGTGGGTGGATTCTTTTATGTGTAAATATAATGAAAGATGACTTTTGAATATTAAATTTTAACTTATGCTGGTTCGCCCAGTTATCAATAATATTTGTAATTGCATTAATATTGACTTGTAGTTTTTCGAATATTTTAGATTTAATTAGCACTAATATGTCATCAGCATATGCTAAAATAGTTGTGTCTGGAGGTAACTTTATCTTTAACAAATTATTTACAATTAGATTCCATAATAATGGTGAAAGGCTAGACCCCTGAGGCGTTCCTAGTGTTTGAAATTTGTGAAATTTCATATTTGGTGTTATAATAAAGGATTGTCTGCCTTGTAAGTAATTTTTCACAGATCTATATTTATTGTTAGGGCAATTTGAATTTGCTAAAGAATTTAAAATTGATGGCCACCATGCATTATCAAATGCTCCTTTAATATCTAATGATATGAGAACTGTATGTGATTTAGTGTTTTTGGCTTCAGATATGAATTGTAGTGTACTGTGTAATGCATCTATTGTTGATTTTTGAGAGGTAAATCCAAATTGATTGCTATGTAAGAGCGAGTTTGAGTACAAATAATGAGATAATCTTGAATGAATTATTTTTTCCAAGACTTTACCAGCTGTAGGAATTAAAGAAATGGGACGAATCGATGAAATATCATTTTTGCATTTCCCGGGTTTATTTAGAAGAATTACTTTAGACTTTTTCCATATTTCGGGGAAAATACCAAATTTGAAAGAGTTTTTGTATAATTCATTGATGAAAACTGGAAAACAACTATATATATTTTTGAATATTTCTCCTGTAATTCCATCTATACCTGGGGATTTATTTCTTTTTAAATTTTGAATAATATAACTAATTTCTGAATCGGTTAATTGTAGGTCGTCATGTGTCTGTAGGTCTGTTGGTAGATTATTGCGAATTGTTTTGTGTATTTCATTATCATTTTGTATGTTGTCTGTTTTAATGAGTGAGTCGAGTATAAATTGGTATGTTTCTGTTGTATTATTTGTGTATGAATCGTCATGTTTCTTTATGGTATTAAGTGTAAATTGTTCATGTAATTTTCCATTAGCATATTTGTAAGGCCAAGTCCATGGATTACAAGGACTTATATTATTGCAAAATTCTTTTCATGATTTTATTTTATTAGCTCTTATGTTTTTTTCATAGATGTGTTTTGTTTCTAAATAGACTTGTTTTCTTTCCTGTCTCAAAGATTCATTACATGTTGTTTTCTGATATATTTTCCTTAATTTCTTTGTCTCTTTTCGAAGAGTAGTCAAATTTTCATCCCACCAAGGTTTCGGATTAAAGCGAGTTTTAGTATTATTTTTTTGGTAATTTCTAATTTTAAAAGTCTTATTACAGGCTTTTGAAATGACTTTGGAAAATTTATTCAATGTCATATTTAAGTTATTACTTAATAAAAATTGAATCATATTAGTTTCTATATTTTCAGTAATTTTAAATTCCTTACAGATTTCTGCAAATAAATTATTTTGAAATAAATCCCAATTTGCATTTCTAGTATTATATACTAATCCTATACCTTTTATTTTGTTTTTTATTTGTTTTAAAGCAAAGTTATATTTAATTGATAAATGATCTGAAAAGTTTTCTGAAGTTGAAATTCTCCAATTATTTATTTTATTTATGAGGTTTGGTGTTATTAAAGTTAAATCTATATTACTTTGCCCACGTGGGCCATCAAAAGTTGGCAAATTTTGATTTTCATTTAATATTGTTAAGTTTTTTAAAACAATGAAATTTTCCAGTCGTCTTCCTCTTTTATTAGTAATACTGTCATGCCAAATTTTCGATCTAGCATTACTATCAACTGCTATAATTATATCTTTAGTTTTTAATTCATTTAGAATTTTATTTAATTTCGATAAATCTTCATCAATATCATGCGTTATATCAAAATAAGCACTAATTAGAATTAATTGTTTCTCTTTATATATGACTTCAACAACGGTTGTATCTGGATCACTGTATTTTGAAAGGAGGGATGCATCAATTTGTTTATTATTAATAATTATTTGTGAACGAGATTTATGACTAACGCTTGAATAAATCTTAAATCTTTTAGGTTTAATTTTATTACCAATGTAAGGTTCCTGTAAAAGAGCAATATCTATTTTTTTATTATTTAAGTATTCATATAAAAATACAGTAGAATTAATTTTATGTTTCATATTAATCTGAATAAATTTAATTTCATAATTTTGATCATATGTTTTAATTACTTCAACAGCCATTGGAATCATAAACAAAAGAAACTAGTAAACAAGATACATTAATTAGATTAGACTTGGAAAGAAACATATGTTTTCTACCAAACAAAAACAATCGCACATCAATCAACATTAGATTTAGTATATGAATGAATATTTCGTTTTTCAGAAAATACATAATAAAGCTCGAATGTGTTTTGTTTATCAGCTGGAGTTTATGTTTTGTTTGTGTGTTTATTAAAGAAGGATTTGATAAATGCTCTATTATAATAATAAAGATATTATAAATCAGTGTTGTATTATTCATTGATAATCAGTGTTATTTATTAATCTATTATAGGCATTAAGATAAGATGGGCAACCTTTACTAAGAGCTGAATGGGAGATAGATACCTTTTGGTGTGGTTTGCAATAGTTATTAAAACTAATACAATTTATACACTTGTGTTCTTCTATCTTCTCTCTTCGTGGACAGTCCTTGGCTTCATGTTCCTCTGTGCAGTGAGGGCAGGTGAGGGTTCCTCTGCAAAGTCCTGAATGGTTGAGCCGTTGGCAGTTCCTGCAGCGCCGGACAGAAAGGAAGTCATCGGTCTTACTAATCGTGTAGAATAACTTGAGCTTCTCTGCACGTTTCACGATGATATTCCTAGCTTGTGGTGATGTTTGCAGTACTGCGTGTCTTTGATTTTCATTATATCTAGATTTTATTATGAAATAGTGACCTAAATCTTCGTTAGTTAATCCTAATTCCTCATTTTGTGATAGAATAGTCTCTGATAGGTTATGTTCATCAATTTCCGAAGGAATATTTTTTATTATAATTCTTGGTCTCAATTTTTTAATAAAATCTGATTTTAAATTTGTATTGGAATTTATCAATGCTTGGTGAATTTTTTCTATATCGTTATTAGTTTGAGTTTCTACAATTAAATGTCCTCTATATGTCATTTTTAAATTTTTAATTCCAATCTTTAATTCTTGTGGTTTTATTATTGATTTGAATTGATTTTTTTTATCTTCAATGCTATCCTTTTCATTATTATTTTTAACAATAAGCTTAAAAGAATTATTTGTAGGTTTAATTTTAGTTTTTAATGTACTTGCATAGGATTTCTTACTGCTAACCTCACTTCTAGTCATTATGTGTGTAGATACTCCAGGATCTTCACGTTTTTCTTGAATAGTCTTTTGTAAATCTTGAAGGAGTCCTATGGCTTTGTATACATCACTTTTTAAGTTTTTTTTGAGCACTGAAAATTCCCCTACTGGTACCAAAAGGCGGAGCACTGTTTCTATGACCTCTACACTGTCCTCCATCTTGGACAACTGATATATATATATATATATATATATATATATATATATATATATAAATCAGTCCCGTAACAGGCCACAAGGGCCCAGAGGGGCAGATACTGTAGAGGTATCTGATTCTTGACCATACGGCACACTAGGGAGATAGTGTGGTCAACACTATGCTCCTGCCGCCTGATTTTCCCCTTGGCTGTTTCGACTGCTAGAGTCATTAGCACCCAAGGTACCCATTATTAATTAAATTAATTAAAGGCTGGGTGAGCCTAGGGACGATCTGGGACCCCAAATCCAACCCTCGAACGGCAGCACTAGAAGAAAAAATCTTTAGTGCTTGCTCGGGTTTTGAACCTGGTCCTCCAGTTCATTAGTCGAGTGCTCTACCACTGAGCTAACCTCGTCCCCATATATATATATATATATATATATATATATATATATATATATATATATATATATATATATATGTATGTATATATTTATATATATATATATGTATATATTTATATATATATATATATATATATATATATAAATATATATATATATATATATATATATATATATATATATATATATATATATATATATTTGTCTTTTCGCTCATTTCTGGTTCCCCTAATGGTCCGATTGTGATGAAATTTGGTACAAAAATCCGTCGTCCAATATGAAAGGTCAAGTTCGTTAACCAGCAGAATCCGCCCACTGGAAGATGGCGTTTGGGGCGAAATTCGCGCAAAAAAAATCGTAACGCTTACGTTTTTGAGTTCATAAGCTTGTAAGTACTCGTTTTATAGGCTTCTTGGGCTAGGAAAACGAATGAACCCATTTTCAAGGCGATAGCTTTAACCGTTTTTGAGAAAATTGGAAAAATAGTTTTTGAATACCGTTTCTGGTTTGGGTACTTAGAATCATGGGATTCTGTTGAAACATTTTCTGCATGTTCTACTTTCATTAAAACTAATATGTTGAAATTTTTTTTACGTTTGGAGTTAAGGAAGGGTTAGAATAAAATATTTTATTCACAGACATAAAAAATATTGGTAACTTTGTATACTTTCCTTAATATTTCGAAAAAGGTTGAGAATCTTGCGAAACGTAAGATTACCATTAGAAAGCTTACTAAATGCTCTACAAAAATGTCTCTAATGAAAGATTTGATTAGGCGATGTCAATCTGAGAAAAAAGTGCTTAAACCTTTAAAGTAATTGATTTCGCTTATTCGAACTGTTCTTTTTGTCTTTGATTTTGGTACTTAGAATTATGGGATTCAGTTGAAACATTTTATGCAAGTTTGAATTTCAGGAACACTAATATGTTGAAATTTTGGTTATGTTTGGAGTAAAGAAAGGCTTAGAATAAAATATTTTATTAACAGACAAGAAAAGTTTCGGTAACTTTGTATACTTTCGTTAGTATCTCGAAAACCGTTGACAATCTTGTGAAGCAGAAGGTTACCATTCGAAAGCTTACTAAATGCTCTACAAAAAAGGTTCTAAAGAAAGTTTTAATTAGGCGATGTCAATCGGAGAAATAAGTGCTTAAAACTTTAAAGTAATTGATTTCGTTTATTCCAGCGGTTCTTTTTGACTGTTTTATTCCTTTTTATTTTTAAATTGCTTATAGTCGGATAATGTATTTGACAATAAAACAGATTAAGTAAAATAAGAAGATCAATTTATTGTTAAAAATGTAGCGTTCAAAGAGAGAGATCCCAAGGCTTTCCAAATGCGTCAGAGCGGAGGCCTTTCTGCCCGACTTATGGGATAGCTGACCCATACAGGTAAGATTGTAAATCAAGACCTTTCAAGACTGGTTTGTTTGAGATTTCATTTGGATAGGTGTTTCGCTATTGATCTAAACAAAGTAATAACTGTTTCTATTCTATGCCTTCATAAACACTAGAGATAAGAACGAAACCGCGCTAAGATGACGCAGTTCCTGCGAATCGGACTTTTTTTGTTAATGTTGGATAAGAAGATAAACAATCAAACTGTTCCTGCTTCCTGAAAACGCACTCGTTTGTACGGGAAGAAAGGAGTATCGTTTCGTGTACCAGGAGCTGTATGTCATGCTAGGTGGATGGCAAAGGCGATTTATGCATTCAAAATGTACCTGTTTTAAAGTCAATATCAGTTATCTCTTAACGAGAAAAATTCCTTAAGAAGAACATGTATTCTTTTTTTTGCGCGAGTGTACGCTCGAGTCTGGTTTCTATCATCACACCCAATAATAATAATTCAATTGTACTGTTCTTATTCAATTGTAAAAAAAAAAAAAATAAGACATCAAGGCTAAGAATAGGCCACAACCAAGAAAGCAGGTTGCGAAATATAACTTAGCACATGAGATTCAATAGCTGCTTATGATATAGTCTCCTAACGACGTTGCAGCAGCAAAGCAAGGCAACATTGTTAACACGTGTCGACTAATCTTCGACCTCGCCAAGTGTTTTTGTATTATTTTTTAAATGGTTGGCAGGAGTGGGTTTTCCTCGATGCTCCACGTGTAACCTCATCCGACAACGGACGGAAACTCTGTCGGACATAATTGCTATTTATTTCTCGTTTCTAATTACTTCTAATTACTCTTACAGCTGCTCATTATTCAACAAATACACAACTTGTGAAGAAATCTCTTGCAAATCTCTGCCTGTAGAATAGAATTATTTTTTTTAGGTAGATTAAAATGCAATAAATTTGATAATAAGCATCACATCATCACCACGACTAACTATCGAATATGAAAATCGGCACAAACTAGAGAACGAACATATTCTATCCATTGAGGAAGTAATATATTGAAAAATGGTCTTATTGGATACTTTATTTAAGGCATTAAAGGCTATTCTAAAGGGGTTAGAGTTGCGACAATTTGCGACAAGCCTTATCGTCCACAATCCAAGAGCAAAGTCTCGAACTAGAAATAGGAGATTTTTCATATTTGACCTGGTAGGGACGACATATTGAATGAGTGTATTATTATTATATTATTAGTATTGCTGCTTTTCTCTGTGTGTGTATTATTTCTAGTGTGAATGAGCCTGTTATAAATATGTATCTGTAAATACTATTGGGTGTATGTGTATAAATATTATTGGGTGTACAGTTACACCCAATGATAACCCACCCCAAGCAAAAATAATGATCAGTTGATCATGACTTTCTGTTCATGCATCAACTGATAGATTCCAGAAACTAGTAACTGGAGACATCCAGAAATTAGTAAGGCTGCTGCAAAAAAGTTTTTTACAATCATCTCTGGTGCTTAGTTCCCGAAACCGTGGCTTTATCCTTATTTGATGACAATGTTCTAACAGCGGTATAGGCACATATAGCTCAAGTTATGCAGAAAGCGGACAATGCTGAAGAAGAGGAAGAAGAAGAAAATCAACTGTACAAGTACCTTCTCCACCAAAATGATTTTTCTTCCTTCAGAAAAATCTATTTCTTCATATTGTTTTGCAGATCGATGCCGGGGACCGGGAAAAATACCCGACTGCTACTAAATCATCCCTTAGAAAAACATAATATTCAATATTTGTATTTTTTTCTTGTTCACATTATGCCTTTTTCTATAGAAATTTATGTTTTAAATAAAAATGTTGTTATCTTATATAAGTTGTGGGAATTATTAAAAACCTAATATTTAAAAAAAAATTTTATGTTCCCTCTGCAATTTTTAGATTTAAATTATGAGATATATGATTCAGAATGATTTTAACAATTTCTTGTGTAGCCTGGATGTATCTACATAAATTGCAATAAGAAAGGGATTAAGATAGAGAATAGTATAACCCATGGGCGTATATAGAAAATAATTTCGGAGGGGGCCGGGAAAATTTCAGGGGGGGGGGGCTGAAACCATTTCCGGTGTATGGAATTCTAACAATTTAGACCTTGGAAGAGTTTTAGCCAACTTAAACGGTATTACATCCAAAATAGAATATGTTTTATGAACTAAATGATCTTATTTAATTTATTTTTAAGGGTTTTATGAAATTTTTACCGATCAAATCAATATTTCAGGGGGGGGGGGAGGGCTGCAGCCCCCTCAGCCCCCCCACCTTATGTACGCCCATGATATAACCCTTTTTTAACGAAATTAATCGTTGTGTATACTATGTTTCAATTTCAAAGTGTTTGAGGGTCGCCTAGTAGTTGTCTTATTGCGCTAAAACTTTACATAGCTAGTTTTTTTGATAATTGGAACAGAATTGGGGGGTGGGAACAGCAAAATTTTGACTTTCAAAAAAATTCTCTATAGCTAAGGGCCACCCCACTGTGTATTAGTAAAATGTTTCATATTTTTTAATGTTTTTCATGTTATTCCAAACATTTTTAGAATCGACTTCTGAGATATTTGATTCATAATGATTTTAAACAATTTCTGGTGTCGCCTTGATGTAACTACGTAATATTTTTTGAGAAAATGATCGAGATAGAATAGTATATCCCTTTTTAACGGAATTAATCGTTGCGTATGCTATGTTTCAATTTCAAACCGTTTGCGGGTCGCCTAGCAGTTGTCCGATTGCCCTGAAATTTTGCACAGCCAGTTTTTTTAGCACTTTCCTCCGAAGGAAAGTAGCTATTGAGGTTGGACTCATGACGGAATTTTTGAAAAATTTCTTCAAATCTTTATCGATCCTACCTAGTAGACACCGAAAATGACCCCCGTTAAAATTTATATATATCTATATATATATATATATATATATATATATATATGCATATATATATATATATATATATATATATATATATATATATATATATGTCTGTTAACACGATAGCGGCCAGAGTTTTTGTTTTTTCGTCACGAAACTTGGTATATAGCATTCAATTAGCAAACGATTGAACGAGTTCGTTAACCAACAAAATCGGTCCCCCGGTAGGGGGGGTTTACCCCGAACCCAAAACACTAATTTGACCATTTCAGCCGTAATATTTGTTATCCCAAAAAAAACATAAATGTGAAATAGAGGCCAAGTTCCTGCCCCACAAAGAAACACTCCCTTCCTCAAAAATATCCCCTCCTAAAACCCCCCCAAAACGCCTTACCATTCTACACTCCGAAAAAGTAGTATGAGTTGGTGTATTAATTCAACCAAAAATATTTGCCAATACAAGAGATGATACAAGAAAGAAATGTCCAAGTTCATTACTTGGAAGACCTCATAGTTACTTACTAAGAACAGTAAAGACACTTCAACTGACCTTTAAAAACAACAATAAAAATACTTATATCCAGTTACTAAAATATCACTTTCCTCAACCAGGTATAATCTTAAACTTGGCAATGTTTAGTTTTTCTCTAAAGATAATTTCGGCACAAAAAAAACATTGCCAAGTTTAAGAATATACCTGGTTGAGGAAAGTGATATTTTAGTAACTGGATATAAGTATTTTTATTGTTGTTTTTAAAGGTCAGTTGAAGTGTCTTTACTGTTCTTAGTAAGTAACAATGAGGTCTTCCAAGTAATGAACTTGGACATTTCTTTCTTGTATCATCTCTTGTATTGGCAAATATTTTTGGTTGAATTAATACACCAACTCATACTACTTTTTCGGAGTGTAGAATGGTAAGGCGTTTTTGGGGGGTTTTAGGAGGGGATATTTTTGAGGAAGGGAGTGTTTCTTTGTGGGGCAGGAACTTGGCCTCTATTTCACATTTATGTTTTTTTTGGGATCTCATTACTTTTTTCTAAGTATTAAATAGAATTTAGTTGCCGCATACCTACTGGCTCTTGTACTTCATATAAAACCAGGGTCTTTGGATTCTGCATAAAGTTCTCCTTACTGCTTGATATTTGATACCAATAAGTAGCATACCTATCTACATCTAATCACTAGACTAGAAAAGTTAGAATCTCTTCCTGATGACAGTACTCTAGAGGACAAATTGATTGCTCTCTTAACTAAACTATTACGCTGTAAAATACAGGAACCTTATCCCGAGGATAAAGATCACAATAGGGAAAGTGTAGAAAGCCTTCAAGAAAAAGATAAGAACAAAGACGATACATTTTGGGTTTATGATCCTAAACTTTGTAATTTAGATGGCTCGACTATGAAAAACTTAGTATCTGCTTTCAAGTATATTATGCAGTTAACCCCTACGACTTTATTTACAACATTTAAGAAAGAAGTCACAACTGTTGTTGTTAAGATGCGTCGAAATGTTTCTTAAAACATCAAATATAGGTTCTCCTTGCCAGGACGATTCATTTGATACCCCACATGATGGGTTTCAGAAGGAATGATGGCCTTCCGATGGAACAAAAAGTACAAAACGTCATAGGTAATATGACACTCCCGTATCAAGACCTACCTGCGTGCCAAGTTTGGTGAAAATAGGCCAAACGGTGTGAATTTGTATAAGGAACAAGCATACAGACAGACAGCTGAAAGACCTTTTTTACCTAGCCTAGTGCATTCCCCGGACCAAGGCCTACCTGAGTGCCAAGTTTGGTAAAAATCGGTCAAATGGAGTGAATTTGTGTAAGGAACAAACATGCAGACAGACAGCTGATAGACGATTTTGACTGGCCTATGAAACTACCCGGAGAAAGACCGACATGTGTGTCAAATTTTGTCAAAATCGGTCAAACGGTGTGTATTTGTATAAGGAACAAACAGACAGACAGACAGACAGCTGATAGACAATTTAACCTAGCTTATTATTCTCCCCGTATCAAGACCCATTTGTGTCCCAAGTTTAGTCAAAATCGGTCAAACGGTACGGATTTGTAAGAGGAACAAACATACAGACAGACAGCTGGTATAAGATTTTTACCGAGCCTATATGCGTCTAATTGTTTCTTAAAACATCAAATATAGGTTCCTCATACCGAGACAATTCATTTGATACCCCACATCATGGGTTTCGGACGGAATGATGGGTTTCCGAAGGAAGTACAAAACTGGAACGCCCCCGCCCCGGAAGCGGAGTCAAACACAACTTTTCGCGATTTTTCGATTTTTTCCTCTAATAACGTCTTCATATCTATCTTCATGCAAAATTTCAAGTCTCTAGCATCATGGGAAGTACCCAATAATTTTGATGAGTCAGTGAGTGAGTGAGTCCTATAAATCCCGATTTTCGATCGCTTATATCTCAGAAACTATTCGATGTAGAATTATGAAATTTTCCAGTTTTACTCACATCTACTACTATAATACCTGTGTAAAATTTTATAACTTTACCTTTACCTGGTTGAAAGTTATGAGAGAGTAAAAATCGGCTCTAAGACCGCCTGTAATATACACACAGTATGCTTAGGCCGGAACTTGGCCTGGCGCACTACCGTGCGCCTAGATATTTCAACGAAACTTGGTATTCGTAGTGTTAATATAGAGAGAAAAGTGAAATATAAAAATGAACTAAATCGGTTCATAAGGAGGGGGGGGGGGTTTACTCCGGACCGACAATACCAATTCGCCACTACCAGCCGTGATTTTTGGTATATTTCGGCGAAACTCGGTATTCGTAGTGGTAATCTACAGGTAAATATGTTTTGTAAAAATAAACTAAATCGGTTCATTAGGAGGGGGGGGGGGTTTACTCCGGACCCAAATTACTAATATACTCATACCGGTCGTAATTTCTGCTGTATTGTAACGAAACGCGGTATACGTCGTGGGTAACTCATTAGAAAGAAGTGTTGTAAAAATGAGCTGAATCGGTCAATCGGAAAGGGGGGTTTACTTTCTAATATATTTCAATAGATAAGCCAGCCAGACATAGGTTCACAAAGGCGCCGCAAGGAGCGCTAGAGGGACTGTATCCGGTTCCTGCGTTAGATCAAAATACGATAATATGAGGGTTTTTGTATTTATTACGTAGTGTAGTAGGTACCATGTGTAAACATAACTCTGGAAGGAAATTAATAATTTATCAGTTACTCATTACAAAATTAAAAGAGAACTATTCATGTTTTTATTTTATTTATGTAGGATATTTTAAGCAAATTGTTCTGGAAAGTAGTCTACGCTACCCAAATTCTGAGGAAAGTGCTTAGTTATGCAGCTCCTGCGTGACGGACTTTTGTTGATTGGAACAGAATTGGGGGGTGGGAGCAGCAACATTTTGACTTGAATTTCCTATAGCTAAGGGCCACACTAATGTATATGTATTAAGTGTTCTCAACATGGTGATTTGATCTTTAAATCTATATACGATTTTGTTAACAAAGCTAACAATTTTATAGCGTTTCATGTCTGACATAAAAATTTAAATCAAGTTATGAGAACAGCAAATGTCCCGAGTAGACCAAATTTTTGGAATCTGGTCGCTGCACAGTGGATCCACTGATGTCCACCGCAAACCAATCCAGGTCTGGATTAGGTATGAGCAGCACTTCGAACATAACGAAAATCTTGATTTGTCATGATGAATTTCAGAGGCCCTTACTCATAGAGAACGTAACACAAAATATACTAAATTTTAGGAAAAACAATATTGATAACTATTGTTTATAATCCATTAAATAGATTTATGATTGTCCTGGCAAAAACTTGGCGTGTCGATTGCTGCGATCATTTCCACCATTCTTTGGTTTATTTTTAGCGCGGTTCCTCCCTCCCCCATAGGGAGGAACCCCGCTTATAAGGTTGATACAACGAAACAATCCGAAAGTGCCGACTAGAAAATTTCGCGTTTCAGAACCCCTAGAAACCGAAAATAACGGTGGTTCAAATTTGTATATATATATATATATATATATATATATATATGTATATATTTATTTTTATATATATATATATATATATATATATATATATATATTTGTCTGTTCGCACATTTCTGGCTTCCCTAATGGTCCGATTGTGATGAAATTTGGTACAAAAATCCGTCGTCCAATTTAAAAGGTCAAGTTCGTTAACCAGCAGAATCCGCCCACTGGAAGATGGCGTTTGGGGCGAAATTCGACCAAAAAAAATCGTAACGCTTACGTTTTTGAGTTCATAAGCTTGTAAGTACTCGTTTTATAGGCTTCTTGGGCTAGGAAAACGAATGAAATCATTTTCAAGGCGATAGCTTTAACCGTTTTCGATAAAATTGGAAAGATAGTTTTTGAATACCGTTTTTGGTTTGGGTATTTAGAATCATGGGATTCAGTTGAAACATTTTCTGCATGTTCTACTTTCATTAAAACTAATATATTGAAATTTTTGTTACGTTTGGAGTTTAGGAAGGGTTAGAATAAAATATTTTATTAACAGACATGGTTTTGGTAACTTTGTATACTTTCCTTAATATCTCGAAAAAGATTGAGAATCTTGGTAAACGAAAGAATACCATTAGAAAGCTTATTAAATGCTCTAAAAAAAAAGGTTCTAATGAAAGTTTTGATTAGGTGATGTCAATCGGAGAAATAAGAGCTTAAAACTTTAAAGTAATTGATTTCGCTTATTCGAAATGTTCTTTTTGTCTGTTTTTTATTCCTTGTTATTTTTTAATTGCTTATTGTTGGATAATGTATTTGAAAATAAAACAAGTTAAGAAAAATAGGATAAACAATTTAATGTTAGAGATATGGATTTCCAAGATTCCAAGACCTTGTCACTAGCGGGTCCGTTTGTACTGTAGCAGACCCTTCCAGGTAAGATTGTAAATCATGACCTTTCAAGACTTTACTACTCACAGGAATGGCGTTAGTGACCTTAAGGGTTGACACCCCATTATAATAATTAATTAAAAAAAAAAGACTGGTGGAACCAAAATAATAACTGATTCTATTTTAATCTGTCCAAATTAGACTAGGGATATGAACGGAACCGCGATAAGATAATGCAGTCCTGCGAGACGGACTTTTTGTATTAATCTCTTCTTTTCTACAATATAGTATTAGACGATAGATTGGCGAAAGTCTCTTAAATATTAACTTTAACTTAAAAGAAACTTTTTAGCGCGGTTACTCCCTACCTCCATAGGGAGAACCCGCTTATGAGGTTGACCTCACGACGAAGTGCCGACTAGAAACTTTCACGCCCAAATTTGTATATATATATATATATATATATATATATATATATATATATATATATATATATATATATATGCTTGTCTGTTCGCGCTCTAGCAAGCTCAAAAATGGTCCGATTTTAACAAAATTTGCTACAAAAATCTGTCGTCTAATTTGAAAGGTCAAGTTCGTTAACCAGCAGAATCCGCCCACTAGAAGATAGTGTTTGGGGCGAAATTCGCGCAAAAAAAAATCGTAACGCTTACGTTTTTGAGTTCATATGCTTGCAGGTAATTTTTTTTTTCTTAACATAAGTAAACGAATGAACCCATTTATAAGGCGATATCTGTAACTGTTCCTGAGAAAAGTGGAATCAGTGTTTTTGTAAGTCATTATATTTTTATGAGTACTTGAAATATTTTCTAAAACTTGGAAATTAATCCCAACTAAGATGTTTAAATTTTGGTTATATTTGGAGTTAAGGAAGTATGCGAAAAAAAATATTTTATTAATAGACATGAAAAGTTTTCGGATCTTCATACATTTTTCGTAAATATCTCGATAACGGTTGGGAAATCGTGCTAAGTGTAAGGTGACCATTCGAATGCTTACTAAATTCTCTACAAAAAAGGTTCTGAAGCAATATTCGATGGGGCAACGTCAATCAGAGATATAAGCGCTTAAAACTTAAAAAGTGTTCGTTTTGTTGTTTCGAAAGGGTTTTTCTCTTTGTTTATCTCACTTTTTAATTGGTTGTTTCTTATTTTAAGTTGCATTTATCAGTAAAATTAGTATAGTAGTAAAATAAGCTAAGAAACGGTGAAAGGTATTGGTAATAATAAGTTTGGAGTGGCTGTGGTAATCAAGATGGCTGTGGCTAATCATGATGACGTAGTTTGTTTTGAATTCTCCTGTCTATATAACCTTCCTCATAGCCTCTAACTGAAGTTATCGTTATTTCATATTTTATAGAAAGATTTAACCCACGACAGAATGGAATTTTATTCGTCATGAAGCACATATTTACAGTTGATTATAACAGTAAAAGGAATTTTCTAGTAAAACAAGATACTTAAAATGACATCGAATTTTTGGTTGTTTAGAATAGAGCCTTCTCAGCAGTAGTCGAAGAGTAAGTACGTTTTCAGTACATAATTGTATTGATTTATACAGATTAATAATTATCCGTTTCTGTGTAAGTTGGCTACTGTCAGTTTCCTGTGATTTGTAATGCTAATCTATTCCATTTCTTCGAGATGTACGTAACCGCGCTAAGATTACGCACTTCCTGTGAATCGGACTTTTTATATACTTATTTAAATATATACCCTTAAAAAAAAAAGAACTACATCCTTTTTAAATTATAACGGATCAACCATTTAAAATCAGTCTAAGCCTAAACACAATATATTTACTTATTTACAGATACATATTTATAACAGGCTCATTCACACTAGAAATAATACACACACAGAGAAAAGCAGCAATACTAACAATATAATAATAATACACTCATTCAATATGTCGTCCCTACCAGGTCAAATATGAAAAATGTCGTTTTTCAAATTCGAGACTTTGCTCTTGGATTGTGGACGATAAGGCTTGTCGCAAATTGTCGCAACTCTAACCCCTTTAGAATAGCCTTTAATGCCTTAAATAAAGTATCCAATAAGACCATTTTTCAATATATTACTTCCTCAATGGATAGAATATGTTCGTTCTCTAGTTTGTGCCGATTTTCATATTCGATAGTTAGTCGTGGTGATGATGTGATGCTTATTATCAAATTTATTGCATTTTAATCTACCTAAAAAAAATAATTCTATTCTACAGGCAGAGATTTGCAAGAGATTTCTTCACAAGTTGTGTATTTGTTGAATAATGAGCAGCTGTAAGAGTAATTAGAAGTAATTAGAAACGAGAAATAAATAGCAATTATGTCCGACAGAGTTTCCGTCCGTTGTCGGATGAGGTTACACGTGGAGCATCGAGGAAAACCCACTCCTGCCAACAATTTAAAAAATAATACAAAAACACTTGGCGAGGTCGAAGATTAGTCGACACGTGTTAACAATGTTGCCTTGCTTTGCTGCTGCAACATCGTCAGGAGACTATATCATAAGCAGCTATTGAATCTCATGTGCTAAGTTATATTTCGCAACCTGCTTTCTTGGTCGTGGCCTATTCTTAGCCTTGATGTCTTAATTTTTTTTTTTTTTTACAATTGAATAAGAACAGTACAATTGAATTATTATTATTGGGTGTGATGATAGAAACCAGACTCGAGCGTACACTCGCGCAAAAAAAAAAAAAGAATTTTTCTCGTTAAGAGATAACTGATATTGACTTTAAAACAGGTACATTTTGAATGCATAAATCGCCTTTGCCATCCACCTAGCATGACCTACAGCTCCTGGTACACGAAACGATACTCCTTTCTTCCCGTGCCTTTGGCATCCATCTAGCATGACTTACAGCTCCTGGTACTCGAAACGATACTCCTTTCTTCCCGTGCCTTTGCCATCCACCTAGCATGACTTACAGCTCCTGGTACTCGAAACGATACTCCTTTCTTCCCGTGCCTTTGCCATCCACCTAGCATGACTTACAGCTCCTGGTACACGAAACGATACTCCTTTCTTCCCGTGCCTTTGCCATCCACCTAGCATGACTTACAGCTCCTGGTACTCGAAACGATACTCCTTTCTTCCCGTGCCTTTGCCATCCACCTAGCATGACCTACAGCTCCTGGTACTCGAAACGATACTCCTTTCTTCCCGTGCCTTTGCCATCCACCTAGCATGACTTACAGCTCCTGGTACTCGAAACGATACTCCTTTCTTCCCGTGCCTTTGCCATCCACCTAGCATGACTTACAGCTCCTGGTACTCGAAACGATACTCCTTTCTTCCCGTGCCTTTGCCATCCACCTAGCATGACTTACAGCTCCTGGTACACGAAACGATACTCCTTTCTTCCCGTACAAACGAGTGCGTTTTCAGGAAGCAGGAACAGTTTGATTGTTTATCTTTTTATCCAACATTAACAAAACAACGACTAATTTACTTGATGTCTTAATTTTTTTTTTTACAATTGAATAAGAACAGGGATTGAAACAGTTATTTTGATATCTAAAAATGTCTAATGATATACATATCGTTAGAGAATTTCCTTGTTATCAATAGCTCCGATCAATTAAATTCTATTTTCTTCTTTGTATGAAAATTTTGTGTAATTTAAGATATATTCGAATTAAGATCCAAAATAGAATTTAGGATATTTATTTTTATTATATTTCTAGTTAGGGGAGTATTAATATTATGTATGATAGGTCGGTATAAGTAAACAATGTTTATATTGTTACTTCTTTATTATTTTTATTCAAAAAGGGAATTCATTTTTAACATTATAATAATTACTTAGTCGGCGCTAATAGTCAAATAGTTGATGCGCCGTTAAAAAAAAAAAAAAAAAAAAAAAAAAAAAAAAAAAAAAAAAAAAAAAAAAAAAAATTGTAATAATTCACTATTAGAAGAGATAAGTGTATTGTTATTGTTCTGCTATATGTAGAATCATGATTTTTTATATGTATAAGTTGTATATATTCATATTTTAATATTGTGTATTTTTAAGTATATATATATATATATATATATATATATATATATATATATATATATATATATCTTATGTAGCGTATAATTATTAGTCATCTATGTCACGTCCACTAATACCAAATGAGCCGGACTCAATTTTTAAAAATTTTAAATTTACCTGTCAAAAAACTTTTATTTTATAAGTTATAAAATAACTGTTAAAAAAACTTAAAAAAAATTAAGAGCATGGAAATAAAACTTAATGTAATCATTTTACTTTTTTCAATGAAAAATAAAAGGTTTCAGCATGTTAAACAAGAATTTGAGAGTTTCGTTGGTTTACAATACCTGGAATATTGGGAAGAAAGAAAATACACACTTCCATATCTATATAAACTATCACTTATCCTACACCCCCAGCCCAGCCACTCAAGTAAGTGTTGAAAGAGCCTTTTCAACCATACCTATATTAACTATCACTTATCCTACACCCCCAGCCCAGCCACTCAAGTAAGTGTTGAAACAGCCTTTTCAACCATACCTATATTAACTATCACTTATCCTACACCCCCAGCCCAGCCACTCAGGTAAGTGTTGAAAGAGCCTTTTCAACCATACCTATATTAACTATCACTTATCCTACACCCCCAGCCCAGCCACTCAAGTAAGTGTTGAAAGAGCCTTTTCAACCATATCTATATAAACTATCACTTATCCTACACCCCCAGCCCAGCCACTCAAGTAAGTGTTGAAAGAGCCTTTTCAACCATAAAGTATACATTAAATGGTCATAGATATAATCTAAATTCCACAAACTTACAGGATATATTATTATTAAAATTCAATTAATTCTTCAAAATAAGTGAAAGGTTCATTGTTTTTGTTTATTTACTGAAATGTATTTGCTGATACAAAACCACAAATAAACATTAGTAGCTGTAATTTATTCCTTTAAACTTTTTCCTATTAACTATTATAATAACTATTACTTCAAAACTTTTATTTTTTTAAGTTGAAAAATAACAGTAAAAAAAAAAACTTTTATAAAAAAAACGTTTCAATCCAAAAAGTTATTTTCGAACTTTTACTTTTTCAAAATGAAAATAAACGTAAAAGTCTAAACAATACAGATCCACTAAAATTTTATGTTATTTTAATTTTTTCTATAGGTTACCACCCTTTTCTAGCCAGGATAGGGCTGATGCCTTTCCTTTTTCTAAAGAAAAGCTACCACCCCTAGTGGGAATCGAACCCACGACCCTTTGGCACGGAGTGTTAAGTCCTCATGCCTTAACACTCACGGCCACCAGGCCTAATTTTTTACTTAAAAGACATAAATTAAACATAATGAAAAAATATACAAATTATAAGTACAAGTACAAACTAATGTAATAATATACACATAACGCAAATAATACACACTTAATGTAAGCTGTACATCCCCATGAACATGAACACCAACAAATAAATAAATTTAAAAAAGAGAATAATTGGAAAAATAAAAGAATTTGGATGATGAGCTAATGAAAGTCAAGGGCGTTTTTGACAGTGAAATTTCACTCTAGAAAAAAAATCATATGCAATATATATATATATATATATATATATATATATATATATATATATATATATATTGTAAATTTGTGTGTGCGTATTTTGAAGTAATATTTCGTAATTTGTTCACAAAAATGGTAAAAATGTTTTCCTGTAAATTTTAGTGCCTCGAAATTTCTATATAGAGTGCTAGTCTTAAAAGAAAATTATAAATCTTTTCAAACCTTAGTAACTCAAATCGAAAAAAAACACGAAAAAATCATTAGTTTCGGCTTAATTTATTAAATATGATTAATCATTTTTTAACAATTAAGAACTTTCCAATATTTCACATTTATTTTTATTAATTTCATTTCTATGTCTTCGTTATTTTCTTAAATGTTCAACTAATTATTTGATAACTTTGTTATTAAAAATTACTTACTATCCTTAATTCCTTTATATATATAATAATAAAGTCAAAATATTTTGTCTAATTTTTTAATAATCATTTATACCTTGTAGTTCTGTGAGCGGAGCAAGGTTGTTGTTAAAATGTACATAAATAAATAAATAATAAAATGGTAATTATTTTAGAATTGAGTGCTAATAAAAACATAATGATAACAATAAATTTATAAGTTGATCGATTGATTGGAATAAATATTTGTTATATTGTTATGTAGAGTGCAAAGTATTATTGATCTCTGTAATGGAATATGAGAAAGCGAGCTAACCTACCATAAGGTAGAAGAGCCATGATGATTTACCAGTTCCAGAAATGGTAAAACCCGTTGAAATACTGCAGAGTAAATAGGAGAGAGGACAACTGAGGGGAGAGCTGGTCTGACTGAGAGGACAACTAGCTGTCAAGGCCTCGTCCACCTTAGCTAGAATTGGAGCCAATTGCTTCTGTCACGTGACCTATAGTTACTAATGTTTGTCTAGGGGTGGATTTCAAAAACCCCGGCCTAGGGGTAGTCAGGGCGTAAGGTAGGCCGTTGGTGTGGTTCGATAGGTAGTGTTTGGTGCTAAAGCAAAGGCACTGGTTGGGAGGTGTGATGGTGGTAAGGTTGGCCGTTGGTGTGGTTCTATAGGTAGTGTTTGGTGCTAAAGCAAAGGCACTGGTTGGGAGGTGTGATGGTGGTAAGGTTGGCCGTTGGTGTGGTTCTATAGGTAGTGTTTGGTGCTAAAGCAAAGGCACTGGTTGGGAGGTGTGATGGTGGTAAGGTAGGCCGTTGGTGTGGTTCTATAGGTAGTGTTTGGTGGTACAGCAAAGGCACTGGTTGGGAGGTTTGATGGTGGTAAGGTAGGCCGTTGGTGTGGTTCTATAGGTAGTGTTTGGTGCTAAAGCAAAGGCACTGGTTGGGAGGTGTGATGGTGGTAAGGTAGGCCGTTGGTGTGGTTCTATAGGTAGTGTTTGGTGGTACAGCAAAGGCACTGGTTGGGAGGTGTGATGGTGGTAAGGTAGGCCGTTGGAGTGGTCTTATAGGTAGTGTTTGGTGGTACAGCAAAGGCACTGGTTGGGAGGTGTGATGGTGGTAAGGTAGGCCGTTGGAGTGGTCTTATAGGTAGTGTTTGGTGGTACAGCAAAGGCACTCGTTGGAAGGTTTTGATGGTGGTAAGGTATTTCGTAGTTTAGCATTTTAAGTGAATCTGAGTCGGTTGGTCCTTAAGTGTTTCGGTTTATATATAATAATTGCGTATATAAGGGGGGCTGAAGCCCCCCCCCCCTCTCGAAAGTTTTATTTCATCGGCAAAAATTTGTCATAAGAACCTTAAAAATAAATTAAATAATATCCCTTACAAGGAAAAATCCCCCGAGGCCGATTGAAACTTTGTGTAGTTATTTGACAAGTGAAAATAATCGATACGTATTTTTTTTATATCGGCCCAATCGCACGTTTAAGGGATGAAAGCACACTTCCAAAGTACAATCGAAATATTCTAACAAGGGGAGTATACAGTGGTGAGGTCACCGATTTGGTCCATTTTTATCTGGTGATTCTACATCGAAAAATAGTCTACACGTGTCCGAGTGTTCCGTCCAATACACCTTAGGAGCTGAGAAATAAAATAAAATAGGATGAAAATGCTTTATTTTAAATATCTATTTTAGAAAATGATATCAACATGATTCTTTCAACAATTCATTTGTTTTAGAGAGTACATTAAAGAACCAATACAATCGTTGAAGAATCATTTATATTTTCTCAAATAAATTCAAAAATATGCTTACGCTTGAAGCAAACTAGCATTATACATTTTTCTACATAAAAAATAATAGCAAATTAAAAATCAGCGCGCCGAAAAACCCTAAGAAGGTAAATGTCATCAAAAACAAAAAATAATGCTTTTTGCCTCTCCGGAAGGATCTCTGGTATCTCTCGGTATTGGAGTAAAAAAGTATAATTTTTTGTTTTCGATGATATTTAGCACAATAGGGTTCCTTTGGGTTTTATTGGGTGTATTAGCGTTTTCGTTGTCTACTATTCCAACTTCTAGATTGTTAGTGCATATTCCATTCCTTCTAAAGCTCCCAGCCTCCCCGAAATGCTTTCAGCTCCCCCCTACCCAAAATTATTTCCTATATACGCCCGTGACTTCTAATGATTAACTTTTTGGAAGACCGCAGAATACTGTAGTGAGTAATGATGATTTGAGCAGATGGGTATTTTATGTATTTCGAAATATAGACGACAAAACATATAGAGATCAATGAAAAATATGTATCTTTTTGGTAATACGTCCAGTAGAGATATTATACTAGCTGTTACCCAGTGTGCCACGCTACACCTACTTTCTGCCTATGATTCTCCCCGTATCAAGATCTACCTGTATACTAGCTGTTACCCAGTGTGCCACGCTACACCTACTTTCTGCCTATGACTCTCCCCGTATCAAGATCTACCTGTATACTAGCTGTTACCCAGTGTGCCACGCTACACCTACTTTCTGCCTATGACTCTCCCCGTATCAAGATCTACCTGTATACTAGCTGTTACCCAGTGTGCCACGCTACACCTACTTTCTGCCTATGACTCTCCCCGTATCAAGATCTACCTGTATACTAGCTGTTACCCAGTGTGCCACGCTACACCTACTTTCTGCCTATGATTCTCCCCGTATCAAGATCTACCTGTATACCTAGTTACGAAAATCGGTCAAACGATGTGAATTTGTTTTAGTTCATAATGATACCGGTAGAGGCCAGCCGAAACAGCACTTTATCTAACAGCCGACAGAGGCCAGTAGTAGTCGATTCAAAATGGCCGTCACAATCTGAATGATTCAGTGTAGCCAGTTTTTCTTGAACAAAACTTTTGACCTTTTGACCAAATTTTGAAATTTGACTATTTTGACCTAGCCTAGGTGATTTCTCGTACCAAGGCCTACCTGTGTGCCAAGTTTGGTCAATATCGGTTAAACGGTGTAGATTTGTAAAAGGAACATACAAACAAATAAATAAATAAACAGAAAAACAGACACGTAATTTATATATATATATATATATATATATATTATTTACAGTTAACGGATTCTTATGTCAAGCTGGTTTCATTGTTGTATGCCACAGTTCAAATAGTCAGATGTCAAGTAGAGATAACTCTTATTCATTTTGGTAGTCAGTTCATACAGTCGTTCGTACAGGAGTTATTTGGTCATTACGTTTTTGTGTCCTAGTATAAGCTACAAATATAAAGAAATTAAATTTAACGTTCACTTAATGGTATACATATCGGTTTTGTAAAGTCTTACTTAATTAAATTATGATTTTGGTTAATTTTAGGTTTAAATATGTATTTAAATGTTGTCATAGTTTTTAATTTGTTTTAAGTATTGGAGTGTTTCAGCACTTTCCTCCGAAGGAAAGTAGCTATTGAGGTTGGACTCATGACGGAATTTTTGAAAAATTTCTTCAAATCTTTATCGATCCTACCTAGTAGACACCGAAAATGACCCCCGTTAAAATTTATATATATATATATATATATATATATATATATATATATATATAGATATAGATATATATAGAGATATATATGTATATATATATATATATATATATATGTGTATATATATGTATATTTATTTATATATATATATATATATATATATATATATATATATATATATATATATATGTGTGTCTGTTAACACGATAGCGGCCAGAGTTTTTGTTTTTTCGTCACGAAACTTGGTATATAGCATTCAATTAGCAAACGATTGAACGAGTTCGTTAACCACCAAAATCGGTCCACCGGAAGGGGGGGTTTACCCCGAACCCAAAACACTAATTTGACCATTTCAGCCGTAATATTTGTTATATTTCAACGAAACTTGGTATTCGTAGTGGTAATATAGAGAGAAAAGTGAGATATAAAAATGAACTAAATCGGTTCATAAGGAGGAGGGTTTACTCCGGACCGACAATACCAATTCGCCACTACCAACCGTGATTTTTGGTATATTTCGTCGAAACTCGGTATTCATAGTGGTAATCTACAGGTAAATATGTGTTGTAAAAATAAACTAAATCGGTTCATTAGGAGGGGGGAGGAGTTTACTCCGGACCCAAATTACTAATATACTCATACTGGTCGTAATTTCTGCTGTATTGTAACGAAACGCGGTATACGTCGTGGGTAACTCATGAGAAAGATGTGTTGTAAAAATGAGCTGAATCGGTCAATCGGAAAGGGGGGTTTACTTTGTAATATATTTCAATAGAAAAGCCAGCCAGACATAGGTTCACAAAGGCGTCGCAAGGAGCGCTTTCTACCACCAGAGTGACTGTATCCGGTTCCTGCGTTAGATCAAAATACTGACGTAGTGTAGTAGGTACCATGTGTAAACATATGGTAACTCTGGAAGCAAATTAATAATTAATCAGTTACTCATTACAAAATTAAAAGAGAACTATTCATGTTTTTATTTTATTTATGTAGGATATTTTAAGCAAATTGTTCTGGAAAGCAGTCTACACTACCCAAATTCTGAGGAAAGTGCTTAGTTATGCAGCTCCTGCGTGACGGACTTTTTTTATATGGTATAATGGCTCCCGCCACAGAGTAAGGTAGTCTAGCTGTCCGGTAGGTCAAAGTTTTGACTAAGTCTGCATTCTGATGGGTATCTGGTTTTGTCGCGGGGTTGAGTGTTGGCGTACCCCTGATTGGTTAGGGCTACTCTGGTTGTACAAGTGGATAGGCCTGCTGTCAATCATCCAACATCTTCTTTAAATTCGTTTCCTTAAACGTATGAAGTCGTGTCTCATCTGCCTTTGTTTGAGCCCAGGCCAGAGAGCTGTAATTGTCGTACCAGAGTTTCGTAGAGCTTCAGTTTAAGTTTCATTCTGATTAATTTGCTCTTCAAGTGCTTCCCTAGAGTGGAGTAGCACCCGATGTTTGCATTAGTTGTGCTTGGGATGTGTGTTACAGATGGCGTGCGTGCTTTGGAGATCTTTACGGCAAGATAATACCGATTTGTGATATTTCGAAATTGGATGGAGCAATTTGTTGTGTTTATTGGTGTCACCTGCGTAGTCGACTTGTATGTGAACGTTGGAAGTTTTGAGGCGATTAGCTAAATAATCGAAGTTTTCAGCGGTCTATGATGCATCACTATAGTTGCTCGAATTTCTATTTGTGGGGGAAGGCTTCGCATCGAAGTAGAATACTTAAAATGCTTTTAGTAAACAGGATAATTTACAAATAAGTGGTGTCTTCGGAGGAGTATGGCGTAGAAGGAATACGACATCTCTAAAGCAGGCCTGTCAGTTTGGCCTGAAAGCCAGTCACCTGAACCTGTATATATTCCGGCCGGTCTGTCAGTTAAGACTGTCCAGGCGGCCGGAATATATACACGTTCAGGTAACCGGCATTTAGGCTGACTGTTCAGACCTAACTGACAGGCCTGCCAGAATCGTGTGCAGCCTACTTTAAGGCGGTGACTATGTCCGATTCATCAAACTGGGGGAAGGGGTGTGACTTTGTTGTGCTGGTCACGTCTGAGATCTCAGAAAAAGCATTGGCTCAGAATCTGTAGCTAATAAGAAGAGTGGAGAGGCCCAGCACAAAGTGGCAGGATAGAGTAGCAAAAGATGCCAGATCGATAGCTTTTTTACTTTTTTTTAGAATTGAAGTTCTCATCATCTGGAGGGCTTTGGTATTAAATACTGAAAAGGAAACGTCTGGTGTAAACAACCAAATACATAATGTAGCCAGGAAATACCTTTGTGTTCCAGGCTCGTCTGTAGCCTCAGAACGTGTATTTTCAGCCGCTGGAAAAATCATTTCTGAGCAGCGGAAAAGACTGAGCCAAAGAAAAGCGGAAAAGTTGTTTTTCCTTTCTAGTAATATGCGGCTCAAGGAGCACAACTAAAATAGTTTGAAATAATAGCACTTTTTTGTGCCACTTGATATTATATTCTTTGGAAATGCTTTTTAAAAATTTAAATAAATTCGTTTTTCGTTTTAAACCTTTGTGTAATCTTATAAATATACCTAATCCTGCAAGTAATAGATAATTCAATTCAATAACATTAAATTCTTCATTGGACAGGTATGTAAGGAATAGGGAAAGCCACTATCGAATAACTATCGATAGTATCGATATAGTTTAATCGATAGTATTGGCCTATCGATAGTGCTGGACTATCGACTATCGCCTATCCCTAACTGGACATGTGTACAAGGCACATAAAACCTGCGGAGGCGATCATACGAGGCCCAGACTCGCTAAGCGGGTTTATCGCTAGCCCCATTTATGTGTGTACAATTGAAACTGATGAGATGAAAGAAAGCAACAGGAAACAGGACGGGAAGAAATTGTGCAAGTTGATATCTGTCTGAAACAAAAATCACACTTAGTGCGGTTAAAAAGTGAGTTCACATTGTAAAGTAAATTAAAAATTTCTGTATTTATTTTGAGTATATTGATGGCAAATGGGTATAAATTCTGGGATAACAAAAGACAATTTTTAAAGATTTTGGAAACATATATATCATATCTCAAAATAACATCTCTTTAGTCTACACAACTATTTCCCAAAGGCGTACACTAGAGGATCTTAACTTAACCCCCAATGTGACCTTGAGCTATTTTCGTTGGCATACGACTGTCTTCAAATTAATATTTCCGAAGTTCTTCAACAGATTATGAAATTTTAAATATTCAGACTAACGCCTTAGCTGGGTCTCCCGTGGTCTAGTGGCTAGCGCCTTGGACTCATAAGTAGGATATGGTGGGTTCAATTCCCATCCGGTGGCAGGAATTTTCTCATCCTACGGCTCGTTGGGAAAATTCCCCGCTGCACCCTGGATGTCGGCGCTAATGGCCTAGATGTTGATGCGCCGTAAAAAAAAAAAAAAAAAAAAAAAAAAAAACTAACGCCTTAGTTTCTCGTACGGGAGATGGGGATTCAAATCCCGTCTACAGGAATGCAAAGGGGGCAAATACAGAGCTAACAGACAAATACATATATATATATATATATATATATATATATATACATATATATATACCGTTATTTTCGTGATCTAAGGGTTCCAAAACGTGAAATTGTCTAGTCGGCAATACTCGGGTCAACTTCATAAGAATTTCAGGACGGTTTATCTATAGGTTAACACCATTTTCTAACCAGGATAGGGTTGATGCCTTTTCTTTTTTCTAAAGAAAAGCCACCACCCCATAGTGAGAATTTAACCCAAGACCTCTGGCATGGAGTGTTCGCGGCAACCGGGCCTCCAACTGCCTCTGACGAAACGAAATTGGTCATATATGTATGTATATATCGAGAGCACTCGACCAATATGCTACCTGGACCTGAGTTCAGAACTCGAGCGTACTAAATATTTTATCTTCTAGTGTCTTCGTTCGTGGGTTGGATTCGGGTTCCCAGGCCGTCCTTAAGCCCACCCAGCCTTTAAGTTATTTATTAATGTATACCTGAAAAGGGAAAATCAGGCGGCCGGAAAATAGGTGTGACCACGTTATCAACCTAGTGTACAGTATGGTCAAGAATCAGACAACTCTACAGTATACTGACTACTACGGACTGATATACATATGCGTGAGCGTCCCTGGAAAATAAAAATATCCACTGTCCTTGAAGTTTATTAAGGTTGCCTTGACGTCAGCTAGATGCATATAGGAAAGAAAATGCAGTTCTTTAAAAAGGCAAAGCAGTATTGCTGAACTTGGTGCGACATTGCTCCTGGACATTTCGTCACTTGGAGGCTCCATGCGCGGTGAACGGGACAGTTCGTTCACCTCGGCGCAGTGAAAGCTAGATCTATAGGCCCCAGTGGCGGGGAGAGGTCATTGTGCGTTCGTGTCAGCGAGTAGGCCATGCCGGAGGGAGGGAGACAGTTAGTCGACACCTAGAGGGGGAGGGCGAGAGGAAGGTAAAGCCAGATTAAGAAAATGAAAGATAGTGGAGTGAGAATACGAAAAAGAGGAAAAGGAAGGGAGAGGGAGTGAGTTACAGTGAGAGAGAGAGAGTGTGAGAGAGAGTAGAGAGAGGGGGGAGAGAGAGATCTAATCTCATAGAGTAGAATTCTGAAGGGAGTGAGTGAGGAAAAGAAACAGTGAGAGGATGGATGAAATTTTGATTGGAAACAAGAGTGAAATGAATGGCTTTTAGAATCAGAAATGTAGTGAAAGGTATGCAAAAAGACGTATGCGGAGAGAGAGAGTTTGTATGTGTGTGTGTGTGAGAGAGAGAGAGAGAGAGAGAGAGAGAGAGAGAGAGAGAGAGAGAGAGAGAGAGAGAGAGAGAGAGAGAGGAGAGAGAGAGAGAGAGAGAGAGAGAGAGAGAGAGAGAGAGAGAGAGATAGATAGAGAGAGGGAGAGAGAGAGAGAGAGAGAGAGAGAGAGAGAGAGAGAATAAAAGATATCTTAACCTCAAAACACTGATCAAAAGCAAACATGAATGTATTTAAATTATAAACATTAAATAAATAAATAAAAAAGTAGAATATCGCTAAATTTTAATGTCTTATATTGGACAAATCTACGCTTTCTAAAATTGCTGTATACTTTATAAGCAGCCACGAAATAAATTAAGACATTGGTGTTCCTAAAGGTGTCATACTGGGCCCTTTACTATTTCCTACATTTTCCATATTGTTTAAAATAAATAACGAAAAAAAAATTAAATCAGCTATTTTACAACTAGTCATAACAAATTTGCATATTAGCATAACGTTCGTGCTCGAGATATTTATGGAATAAGGCCGTTTTTAACTCAGGCACTGAAAATTTGACGGATTGTCAGTCCCGATAGCGCGTGACCAACAGAAGTCGGCATTCATATTGAGACTATTCATACTAAGTTTTATTATAATTTTGGGTAATTTTCTTTTTTTTATTATTTTATTTATTTATTTTTTTTTTTTTTGCTGCTCTTCTAAAGCCTCAGTTAACTCCGGAAACGTTATAAACCATAATAAATATCTTGTTTTTATCTCGAAAAACACAATTTTCGTTTCTTGCAAAGCTAGATTTAATGAGGGATTTTCGGCAATTATACAAATCCACACTGTTTGACCGATTTTGACCAAAAGTGGCACACGGGTAGGACTTGATACGATAAGTGTCATGGGCTAGGTCAAAAACGTCTACCAGCTGGCTGTTTGTATGTTTGTTCTTTACACAAATCCACACAGTTCGACCGATTTTGATCAAACTTGGCACACATGTAGGTCTTGATTTGGCGAGAGTCATAGACTAGGTTAACATCGTCAAGGACTCACAGTTCGGAGGTCATGGGGTCGAATCTATGAACCCAAATAGTTACAGATTTGCGTCATTAGATTTTCATATTACTTATTTGGTTTCTAAGGGGGCGAGGTTAGCTCAGTGGTAGAGCACTGGACTAATAATCTGGAGGCCTGAGTTCAAATCCCGAGCAAGCACTAAAGATTTTTTCTTCTTGTGTCTTGGCTCATGGGTTAAATTCGGCCTCCCTGACGGTCCCTGGGCCGACCCAGCCTTTAATTAATTTAATAATGGGCACCTTGGGTGCTAATGACTCTAGCAGTCGAAGCAGCCAAGGGAAAAATCAGGCGGCCGGAGCATAGTACTGACCATACTATCTCCCTAGTGTGCCGTGTGGTCATGAATCAGATACCTCTATAGTATCTGCCCCTCAGGGCCCTCGTGGCCTGTTACGGGTCTGATTTTTTTTTATTTGCTTTGTAATTTATTTTTGCTTTTCTATATCCAGAAAGTAGGTGTAGCATGGCATGCCGGCTAGCAGCTAGTTTTTTTTTAATAGAAATTCATTAAGCGTTTAAACACAATGGTATGCAATAAGATAATTAACTATTATATTACGTAAACAATGGATGCAAGGTCATTGTGATGGATAATATATTTTTATAAAAGTACAATAATTTACTGTAAATAACGTCAACAGAGACTTACTTAATCTCCGAAGCAGGTCATCTTCAGGTTACAAGTGACTCAGGAATATCTGAAAGAACAAATTAAACTTTTCAAACCCCCTAATACATCATGACATCTTTCGAGACCCAGGAGTGATGACGGGTGAGTGATTTCTCTGTGGGCGGGGAGATCTCACTGGAAGAGCTGGTCGCCTTTATTGCCGTGTGCCATTATATATGGAAATAAAATAAAATAATAATAGATTTAATCCTTTTTAGGAGAGACTTTATAAGTTGTGAGAGTTGCGGTCATAAACAAACTTTCTTTAGAGGATATCGTTGACTGGTGTTATACGCTATATAATAAAAAGTCCGTCACGCAGGAGCTGCATAACTAAGCACTTTCCTCAGAATTTGGGTAGTGTAGACTGCTTTCCAGAACAATTTGCTTAAAATATCCTACATAAATAAAATAAAAACGTGAATAGTTCTCATTTTGTAATGAGTAACTGATCAATTATTAATTTGCATCCAGAGTTATGTTTACACATGGTACCTACTACACTACGTAATAAATACAAAAATCCTCATATTATCGTATTTTGATCTAACGCAGGAACAGGATACAGTCACTCTAGTGGTAGAAAGCGCTCCTTGCGGCGGCTTTGTGAACCTACGTCTGCCGGCTTTTCTATTCAAAAATATTACAAATTAAACCCCCGCTTTCCGATTGACCGATTCAGCTCATTTTTACAACACTTCTTTCTCATGAGTTACCCACGACGTATACAGCGTTTCGTTACAATACAGCAGAAATTACGATCGGTATGAGTATATTAGGAATTTGGGTCCGGAGTAAACCCCCCCTTCTAATGAACCGATTTAGTTTCTTTTTACAACACATATTTACCTGTAGATTACCACTACGAATACCGAGTTTCGTCGAAATATACCAAAAATCACGGCTGGTAGTGGCGAATTGGTATTGTGGGTCCGGAGTAAACCCCCCCTCCTAATGAACCGATTTCGTTTATTTTTACAACACATATTCACCTGTGGATTAGCACTACGAATACCGAGTTTCGTCGAAATATACCAAAAATCACGGCTGGTAGTGGCGAATTGGTATTGTGGGTCCGGAGTAAACCCCCCCTTCTAATGAACCGATTTAGTTCATTTTTATATCTCACTTTTCTCTATATATTAACACTACGAATACCAAGTTTCGTTGAAATATAACAAATATTACGGCTGACATAGTCAAATAAGTGTTTTGGGTTCGGGGTAAACCCCCCCTTCCGGTGGACCGACTTTGGTGGTTAACGAACTCGTTCAATCGTTTGCTAATTGAATGCTATATACCAAGTTTCGTGACGAAAAAACAAAAACTCTGGCCGCTATCGTGTTAACAGACACATATATATATATGCATATATATATATATATATATAGATATATATAAATTTTAACGGGGGTCATTTTCGGTGTCTACTAGGTAGGATCGATAAAGATTTGAAGAAATTTTTCAAAAATTCCGTCATGAGTCCAACCTCAATAGCTACTTTCCTTCGGAGGAAAGTGCTAAAACATAATCGGTTTTGGTCGAGCGGTTAATAAAACTACCCAAAAAAAAAGAAGAAAAAAAGTATTATATTTTTGCCGGAAAGCCCATTCATGTTTACATCCCGAAGGAAGGATAAAATCTCAAGTCAAAACGACGGCAAAAATATAACACATTTTTCGTCTAAAAAAATTAGCTTCAATAACCACAAGACCGGACTATTCACATAAACTGAAATATTTTCATATGGATAAGCCTGACTTAAGAGTTTGGAAGGAAATGTGACCCGATTTCTATGGGTTCGGTGTACTCTAAACTCGACGGTCAAGGGTTCTGGAGAAACCGGATTCGACGGTGAAGGGTTGTGGATGAACTAGGTTCCGAGCTCAGGGTTCGCTTCAAACTGCATTCGACGGTGAAGGGTTGTGGATAAACTAGGTTTCAAGCTCAGAGTTCGGTTCAAACTGCATTCGACGGTGAAGGGTTGTGGATGAACTAGGTTCCGAGCTCAGGGTTCGGTTCAAACTGCATTCGACGGTGAAGGGTCGTGGATAAACTAGGTTCCAAGCTCAGGGTTCGGTCCAAACTGCATTCGACGGTGAAGGGTTGTGGATGAACTGGGTTCCGAGCTCAGGGTTCGGTTCAAACTGCGTTCGGTGATGAAGGGTTCTGGAGAAACAAAGATCCAAGCTCGTTTGAGGCTTCGGTCCACACTGTATTTGGTGGTCCAGGGATCTGGGGAAACAAAGATCCAAGCTCAATTGAGGGTTCGGTTTAAACTGGGTTTGGTGGTCTAGGGATCCTGGGAAACCACGATCCAAGCTCAATTGAGGATTCGGTCTAACCTCGGCTCGGTGATAAAGGGTTCTGGAGAAACTAGGCTCCAAGCACGATTGAGGGGTCCGTTTAAACGGCGTTTGGTGGTCCAGGGATCTGGGGAAACAACGATCCAAGCTCAATTGAGGGTTCGGTTTAAACTGCGTTTGGTGATCCAGGGATCTGGAGAAACTAGGCTCCAAGCACGATTGAGGGGTCCGTTTAAACGGCGTTTGGTGGTCCAGGGATCTGGGGAAACAACGATCCAAGCTCAATTGAGGGTTCGGTTTAAACTGCGTTTGGTGATCAAGGGTTCTGGAGAAATAGGTTCCAAGCAAGATTGAGGGTTCCGTTTAAACTGCGTCTGGTGGTCCAGGGATCTGGGGAGACAACGATCCAAGCTCAATTGAGGATTCGGTTTAAACTGCGTTTGGTGGTCAAGGGTTCTGGAGAAACTAGGTTCCAGGATCGATTAAGGGTTTGGAACACACTGTATTTGGTGATCAATGGTTCTGGAGAAACTAGGTTCCAAGTTCGATTGAGGCTACGGTTCCAATGGGGTTCGGTGGACAATGGTTCTGGAAAAACTAGGTTCCAAGCTCGATTGAGCGTTCGGTTTAAACTGTATTCGACGGTGAAGGTTTGTGAATAAACTAGGTTCCGAGCTCAGGGTTCGGTTCAAAATGCATTCCACGGTGAAGGGTTGTGGATAAACTAGGTTCCGAGCTCAGGTTTCGGTTCAAACTGCATTCGACGGTAAGGGGTTGTGGATAAACTAGGTTCCAAGCTCAGAGTTCGGTTCAAACTGCATTCGACGGTGAAGGGTTGTGGATGAACTAGGTTCCGAGCTCAGGGTTCGGTTCAAACTGCATTCGACGGTGAAGGGTTGTGGATAAACTAGGTTCCGAGCTCAGGGTTCGGTTCAAACTGCATTCGACGGTGAAGGGTTGTGGATAAACTAGGTTCCGGCCTCAGAGTTCGGTTGAAACTGCATTCGACGGTAAAGGGTTGTGGATAAACTAGGTTTCAAGCTCAGAGTTCGGTTCAAACTGCATTCGACGGTGAAGGGTTGTGGATAAACTAGGTTCCGGCCTCAGAGTTCGGTTCAAACTGCATTCGACGGTGAAGGGTTGTGGATAAACTAGGTTCCGGCCACAGAGTTCGGTTCAAACTGCATTCGACGGTGAAGGGTTGTGGATAAACTAGGTTTCAAGCTCAGAGTTCCGTTCAAACTGCATTCGACGGTGAAGGGTTGTGTATGAACTAGGTTCCGAGCTCCGGGTTCGGTTCAAACTGCATTCGACGGTGAAGGGTTGTGGATAAACTAGGTTCCGAGCTCAGGGTTCGGTTCAAACTGCATTCGACGGTGAAGGGTTGTGGATAAACTAGGTTCCGAGCTCAGGGTTCGGTTCAAACTGCATTCGAGGGTGAAGGGTTGTGGATGAACTGGGTTCCGAGCTCAGGGTTCGGTTCAAACTACATTCGACGGTGAAGGGTTGTGGATGAACTAGGTTCCGAGCTCAGGGTTCGGTTCAAACTGCATTCGAGGGTGAAGGGTTGTGGATGAACTGGGTTCCGAGCTCAGGGTTCGGTTCAAACTGCATTCGACGGTGAAGGGTTGTGGATAAACTAGGTTCCGAGCTCAGGGTTCGGTTCAAACTGCATTCGACGGTGAAGGGTTGTGGATAAACTAGGTTCCGAGCTCAGGGTTCGGTTCAAACTGCATTCGACGGTGAAGGGTTGTGGATAAACTAGGTTCCGAGCTCAGGGTTCGGTTCAAACTGCATTCGACGGTGAAGGGTTGTGGATAAACTAGGTTCCGAGCTCAGGGTTCGGTTCAAACTGCATTCGACGGTGAAGGGTTGTGGATAAACTAGGTTCCGAGCTCAGGGTTCGGTTCAAACTGCATTCGACGGTGAAGGGTTGTGGATGAACTGGGTTCCGAGCTCAGGGTTCGGTTCAAACTGCATTCGACGGTGAAGGGTTGTGGATGAACTAGGTTCCGAGCTCAGGGTTCGGTTCAAACTGCATTCGACGGTGAAGGGTTGTGGATAAACTAGGTTCCGAGCTCAGGGTTCGGTTCAAACTGCATTCGACGGTGAAGGGTTGTGGATAAACTAGGTTCCGAGCTCAGGGTTCGGTTCAAAGTAGGTTCTAAGTTCAATCGAGGAATTAGATTCACTCTGAATTTGACGTTAGACTAGTAATATATATATTTTTTTTAATTGTAGAGATAAAAATACTACAGAAATTTGAAAAGTGTGACCTTCTTTGGAGGTCGATCCAATTCTAACTCTAATAGATGAAGAGAGGGGCATGCCAAAGGGAGGTACGGCCAGGAAATGTGGAAAACGATTTCACTGAGATATTTTAAGGAGATTGAGGGAGGGAAGGGGGAGAGAAAAAGAATTTCAGAGCGAGAGAGAGTAAGAGAGGGAAGATACGGCCGAGCCAGACCTCCTGGCGGTCCCCTAGGAATAGAACAGCTTCAAGGCTTCACACCACCTTCCTGTTGTAAAAATAATCTGTTTTCTATTATCTCGCCAAAAGTGTATTTATATTTGCGCTATCAATCGCAATCATTATGAGATTTATAATTACCGAGCCTTGATTCACCTACCAGATATGAGAAGTGAATTATAATTGTGCAATTAAGGATTAGTTTGGATTGACGTATAGAAACTTTTGTCTAATTGTGGTTTTACATTAGCTTTGCTTGTAAACCATTATTTATGCTGATGAATAGTTCTATAGTTATGAAAATATAGATGTATGAAAGTGATGGACTTGCGCTCCTGATAACAAGATTCGGGACGCAAGAATGGAAGCACCCTTTAGCTAAGAGACACCAGGAGGTTGAGAAAGAACAAGAAATATATATGGTGACCAAGATTGAATGAGGTGTGAAAATGAAAAGATTAAAGTATTATCAATGATCGTAAGAAAAGCTCCGACAGAAGAATGAGAATTCTGTCCATGACAAGACTAATGTCTTCACCTGCATTTTGCATTAAAAGCCATTAAACAAAGTCTTTCAGTACTTTTTCAAACGGCAACCAAGCCCTCAAATCACAATATGTAGAAAATATATTTTCAAAAAACACATATTTTCTTTGACGAGGACCTTCAAAATCAAATGAGCATTCACAGTCCCCTCTGTGATATACTTGGGTGCGACCATAGATTTCCTAGAGCTACTAATGTTAAGGGGGTGACATTAAAAGGTGGTGAGTCAGGATAGAAAATAAACAGGTATGTACGCATGTGTAAATGCGCTCGCGTGTATCCGTGTGTGTGTGTGCATGTGTTAGTACATGATTGTGAGTGTGTATACAGGGTGCCCACAAAATAAACGGCAAAACTTCGGGAATCGATGCAGGATGAAAAAGTCCGTCTCGCAGGACTGCATCATCTTAGCGCGGTTCCGTTCATATCCCTAGTCTAATTTGGAAAGATTAAAATAGAAGCAGTTATTATTTTGGTTCCACCAGTCTTTTTTTTTTAATTTATTATTATAATGGCGTGTCAACCCTTAAGGTCACTAACGCCATTCCTGTGAGTAGTAAAGTCTTGAAAGGTCATGATTTACAATCTTACCTGGAAGGGTCGGCTACACTAGTGACAAGGTGGAAGGGTCGGAAACAGACCCGCTAGTGACAAGGTCTTGGAATCTTGGAAATCTATATTTCTAACAATAAATTGTTTTTCTTATTTTTCTTAACCTGTTTTATTTTCAAATACACTATAGAACAATAAGCAATTAAAAAATAACAAGGAATAAAAAACAGACAAAAAGAACAGTTCGAATAAGCGAAATCAATTACTTTAAAGTTTTAAGCTCTTATTTCTCCGATTGACATCGCCTAATCAAAACTTTCATTAGAACCTTTTTTTTAGAGCATTTAATAAGCTTTCTAATGGTATTCTTCCGTTTACCAAGATTCTCAACCTTTTTCGAGATATTAAGGAAAGTAAACAAAGTTACTAAAACTTTTTATGTCTGTTAATAAAATATTTTATTCTAACCCTTCCTTAACTCCAAACGTAACCAAAATTCCAACATATTAGTTTTAATGAAAGTAGAACATGCAAAAAATGTTTCAATTGAATCCCATGATTCTAAGTACCCAAACCAAAAACGGTATTCAAAAACTATTTTTCCAATTTTCTCGAAAACGGTTAAAGCTATCGCCTTGAAAATGGTTTCATTCGTTTTCCTAGCCCAGGAATCATATAAAACGAGTACTTAGAAGCTTATGAACTCAAAAACGTAAGCGTTACGATTTTTTTGCGCGAATTTCGCCCCAAACGCCATCTTCCAGTTGGCGGATTTTGCTGGTTAACGAACTTGACCTTTCAAATTGGACGACGGATTTTTGTACCAAATTTCATCACAATCGGACCATTAGGGAAGCCAGAAATGAGCGAACAGACAAATATATATATATATATATATATACACATATATATATATATATATATATATACACACATATATATATATATATATATATATATATATATATACAAATTTGAACCACCTTTATTTTCGGTCTCTAGGGGTTCTGAAACGCGAAATTTTCTAGTCGGCACTTCCGGATTGTTTCATTGTATCAACCTTATAAGCGGAGTTCCTCCCTATGGGGGAGGGAGGAACCGCGCTAAAAGGAAGACAAAAAGTCCTTTGGCATTTTTCTCGTTTTTGCTTCGTTTCCGAGAAAAACGCAAAAAACGACAACACAATTGAGAAAGTCCGACTCGCAGGAACTGCGTCAGCTTAGCGCGGTTCCAGTTCATTTTTTTTTTTCTTTTTTTTTTTACGGCGCATCTACATCTTGGTCATTAGCGCCGACATCCAGGGTGTAGCGAGGAATTTTACCAGCGAGCCGTGGGATGATAAAATTCCTGTTGGAGGTTGGGAATCGAACCCACCATCTCCCGTTTATGAATCCAAGGCGCTAGCCATTAGACCACGGGAGACCCCGGTTCCTGTTCATATCCCTATTCTCATTTGAAAACCATAGAATAGAAACAGATAATATTTTCCTCGGCCTTTGTTCAAAGGGTTTTATGGCTATACCTGGGGTCGGGTCCGCAAGACACTAGAAGCCTCTTCTACCGATACTTCATTTCATACGTTTCAATGAATTGGAAAATATCAAAAATTTTCACATATTCCTGTGTTCTTTTGCTATAGTAATAATTCTACAGGTAAAATCAATTAAAAAATAAAATAAAAAAACCACCAGCATAAAGGCAATTTAAAATATTCAAAAGACGTCATCGAATCTTTTTCTCTTGGCAAGCTATATTTCTAACAATGAATTGTTTTTCTTATTTTGCCTAATCTGTTTTATTGTAAAATACATTATCCAGCTATAAGCAATTAAAAAATAACAAGGAATAAAAACAGACAAAAAGAACAGTTCGAATAAGCCAAAATGGTATTCAAAAATTATTTTTCCAATTTTCTCAAAAACGGTTAAAGCTATCGCCTTGAAAATGGTTTCATTCGTTTTCCTAACCACAGAAGCCTATAAAACGAGTACTTACAAGCTTATGAACTCAAAAACGTAAGCGTTACGATTGTTTTTGCGCGAATTTCGCCCCAAACGCCATCTTCCAGTGGGCGGATTTTGCTGGTTAACGAACTTGACCAAGAAGATTTTTTGTTGTTTTTTTTTGTGGGGGGGAAGGTGGGAGGGTTGAGGGGGTGGAGGATAAAACATATACTTTTAAGGATTTTTCTATAGGCATTATGCAAGAATGCTTTTTAGCGCGGTTCCTCCCTCCCCCATAGGGAGGAACTCCGCTTATAAGGTTGATACAATGAAACAATCTGGAAGTGCCGACTAGAAAATTTCGCGTTTCAGAACCCCTAGAGACCGAAAATAACGGTGGTTAAAATTTGTATAAATATATATATATATATATATATATATATATATATATATATATATATATATATATATTATGTATATGTATATATATATATATATATATGTATATATATATATATACATTAAAGATTTGGTCTACAGGATGCCCATTGGCTCAAGGGAGACTATGGGTACGTTCATGGTGAGGATTGATTCTGCGATGCTACGATAGCTACTCCTATGAGCGCTGCCCCGATGTAAAACAAACACATGTATTAAGGTGGGAGTGTTCATAGTGAGGATCCTTACTTCCGATGCTATTCTCGCACCCGCGCAGTGACCGCGGGGAAGAACAAATATTTTGTTTTCTCCTCGCAGTGAGGAGGGAAGCCGCGATGTGGGCCTGACTGAGATTGGTTCCTTCAAAAGGACTCTAGTGCGCAGGTCACCTACCCTCTCTCATTACTTCATCTTGTGTGATTATTCTTTTTTGGTTATTTCGTTGTCGAGAAGAAAGAAAATTGGGTCTTTTTGCGAAGACCACATGCAGTTACTTTTGAAGTGATTTATAACAGTTACTCGTACTCGCTGATAAGCTTACTGATTAGCTTACAGGTTTTTTGGTGGTTATCTATTACTACTTGACTCGTTATCTACGTTTATAATTCATATTAGATAATGGCAAGTAATATTTATTAATAAAAAGGTTAATATGATCAAAATCAATTCTCTCAACTATGAAAAAAGTTATTAAGCATTAAAGTTGACTGTTTTGCAGGTTATGAAGGATAAGAAACAACGATATTTGTAAACAAACATATTTTATTCCTTTTCTCTCTCTCTTTTTTGGATCTTTTACATTTATTAAGCATTACATGATATGCGTTTCCGCTCGCTACGCTACGCTCCACTCGCTCAAGAAGATATAAGAAAACTCTAGCCAATCTAACTCGCAATTAATAGAATTATATTAATTTAAGCGACTCTAGCCTATCCAACTCGCTAAAATTAATAGGATTCCATTAATTTTTCCGAGTAAGAAACCAATCCCTTTTTCTTTGTCAGGAACATCGCGAACTAATTGTAAAGGCTCATTTTTTCTCACTAACATAAGCAGAGCTTTTTCATAAACAAAAGCTAATTCACTGTTGAAGGTTACTTTACTCCCAGCAAAAACCAATGCAAGGTTGAGCATGAACACCCTCCATCGATGTAGAATACATCGGAGCAGCGCTCATCGGAGTAGCTATCGTAGCATCGCAGAATCAATCCTCACCATGAACGTACCCTAAAAGTGAATATTTGCCTCAGACGTTCGCCCATGCGCATCTATTCGTCTATCCCGATGGCCATAATATAGAATTTATGAATTAAAAAAAGAATAAATTTTAATTTTTTCTTTTGTTTTTTTTATACTACAACAATGTATACACCAGGAACATCAAGAAATAAATTCAAACAGTAATAAAACTGTAACATATTTATTAAAATACCAAATAATTTTCCTAAAAGAAATAATACAAAATATTACTTGACTGATAATATTTTTTTTTAAAAACAATAAAATGGAATGTTAAAAAGCAATAAAAAATAGGAACAATAGAAAATGCAATGTTCTGTCCAACTGAGGCTCGTTAACAATCAACACATTTTAGTGATCGGTGATCGCGGCACATCGGCCTTCTACACACAGAACATAGTGTTTTCGTCTTCTTGTCATCCTTTCTGTCACAAAATGAACATCTCAGGGCTTTGTCCAAAGTAACGGAAGATGTTGAAGGTCCATCAGGAGTTGATTCATCTCCCAAAACAACAAGCATCAGTGTCTTCAGTGGTTTTGGTATGTTCTCCAATTGGGATATAATTTCCACATGAGATTTCACCAGTTGGTAGCCCAAATCGAAGAGAAAATCTTTTCTATGCACTCTTCTTTGCCAGTCCACCATGCCAAGGTACATTTTTCTTCCAAGTATGTCCGTTTTTACCAATATAAACGTCCATTTTTCGTACTTTTTGTGGAGGTTCTGTACGTTCCTCTCCATCTGAATCAAGGCTACATTTATTATGTGAAGCATTTGACGTACCTGGAAAGATATTGCTTAATACAGGAACTTCTTCTACAGAGAAATCTTTGGCGTCTTCTTCAGAAGCTGAATCCTCTCTTTCTTCTTCTTTATCTTCAGAACTGTTGAAGCTGTCGTCTTCAACAGGATTTTCTTGTTCTTCTTTCTCCAGTTCATCTAAAATACGCCTAATTTCTTCTGAATCACTGTACAGTTTGGTATACGCCATTTTGTTACTTTGAAAGCCGTAACATAAAAGTAATGATCGAAAAAGACATACGTTAACTACATTGTGGGGTAAAAAATACCCCATCCACAATTCGCGACCGTCTCATGCAGCGATTAGTAGACAACTGGCTTTGTTTTGTTGAGGATATACCAGGTAATACACTTCCGAGTATTTAGGAAGAAGAAGCGAGTCTCTGAGATTCATAGACATTGAGCAACTCGCCATAGAACAAAGTCTGGGGTATTTTTAACCCCAAGGTGTCTACCCAGGGTTAAAAATCAAATATCAGGATTTTCGTTTAGACGCAAAAATACACGACAAACAGCTCGACGAAATACCAAGCGTCATGTCCCCGCGTGATGACGGGTCATCCTCCTCGAGCCAAACGTGCCACCCAAAATTCACTTACAAAAAGCATGGATATCCCTCCATAAAAACTAACGTTGGAAAAAAAAGAGGCAAACTTCGAGGCCCCTCCCAAAAACAGTTTACCTATGAAAGATGATATCATTGTTTTGGGCCAAGTTTTAGGCCCTAAATACCTTGTAAAGAACCTAATAATACCCTCTCACTGATTTTTTGGTAATGTAAAACTTGGCCAATTCCCGTCAAATGATGACCGCTTTAACTTACATTGAGATCTTAGAACCCCGATAGTTTTAAATCATCAGATAGTTCATAATAAATAACCCTGAATAGTTACGCTAACGGCCTGAATCTTTAAATGCCAGAAATGTTATATAAATCTGGTCGTCATAGCGGCCAACATTTAACCAATACTTACCAAGTTGGAAATTTACAATTAAGTGAGAGGGTATTGTTAGGTTCTTGACAAGGTATTAAGGGCCCAAAACTATGATATAACTTTCATAGACAAACTGTTATTGGGAGGGGCCTGGAACTTTTTTCACCTTAGTTTTACTTGTGGGTATAAATATAATAAAGTGGTTATACTTGCGAATTAGAAAAGAACAAGCCTATTCGGGGTGTATTCGTAAATTTAGCATTCTAAATGAAAAGGAGGAGATGGTTTTGAAATTGCCTGAAAGAGAACAATTAAAAAGACCTTGCCATTATCTAGTTGATCCATATTAACGAGAAGAATAGAAGACAACTAGAGTCAAATTGCAGGTCATGTGTGAGACGAATATAGCAACAGTAAACACGTTCAAGTTATGGTTAGTTAGCATAAAGGTGCTGCAATCTGCCAGGAATGGTCGCTACCATGGGCGTATATAGAAAATAATTTCGGAGGGGGCTGGGAAAATTTCGGGGAGGGGGGGGCTGAGACCATTTCCGGTGTATGGAATACTAACAATTTAGATCTTGAAAGAGTTTTAGCCAACTTACGCTATTACACCCAAAATAGAATATGTTTTATTAACTAAATGATCTTATTTAATTTATTTTGAAGAAATTTATGGAATTTTTACCGATCAAATCAAAATTTTGGGGAGGGCTGCAGCCCCCTCAGCCCCCCCCCTTATATACGCCCATGGTCGCTACTGTATACAGTAATCGGTTTGCTCTAATAAATATAAAAAGTCCGTCACGCAGGAGCTGCATAACTAAGCACTTTCCTCAGAATTTGGGTAGTGTAGACTGCTTTCCAGAACAATTTGCTTAAAATATCCTACATAAATAAAATAAAAACATGAATAGTTCTCTTCTAAATTTGTAATGAGTAACTGATCAATTATTAATTTGCTTCCAGAGTTATGTTTACACATGGTACCTATTACACTACATAATAAATACAAAAAACCTCATATTATCGTATTTTGATCTAACGCAGCAGGAACAGGATACAGTCACTCTAGTGGTAGAAAGCGCTCCTTGCGGCGGCTTTGTGAACCAACGTCTGGCGGGCTTTTCTATTGAAATATATTACAAATTAAACCCCCGCTTTCCGATTGACCGATTCAGCTCATTTTTACAACACTTCTTTCTCATGAGTTACCCACGACGTATACCGCGTTTTGTTACAATACAGCAGAAATTACGACCGGTATGAGTATATTAGGAATTTGGTCCGGAGTAAACCCCCCCTTCTAATGAACCGATTTAGTTTATTTTTACAACACATATTTAACTGTAGATTACCACTACGAATACCGAGTTTCATCGAAATATACCAAAAATCACGGCTGGTAGTGGCGAATTGGTATTGTGGGTCCGGAGTAAACCCCCCCTCCTAATGAACCGATTTAGTTTATTTTTACAACACATATTTACCTGTGGATTACCACTACGAATACCGAGTTTGGTCGAAATATACCAAAAATCACGGCTGGTAGTGGCGAATTGGTATTGTGGGTCCAGAGTAAACCCCCCCCCCCCCTTCTAAGGAACCGATTTAGTTCATTTTTATATCTCACTTTTCTCTCTATATTACCACTACGAATACCAAGTTTCGTTGAAATATAACAAATATTACGGCTGACACAGTCAAATTAGTGTTTTGGGTTCGGGGTAAACCCCTCCCCCTTCCGGTGGACCGACTTTGGTGGTTAACGAACTCGTTCAATCGTTTGCTAATTGAATGCTATATACCAAGTTTCGTGACGAAAAAACAAAAACTCTGGCCGCTATCGTGTTAACAGACATATATATATATATATATATATATATATATATATATATATATATATATATATATATATATATATATATATATATATAAATATATATATATATATATATATATATTTCATATATATATATATATATATATATATATATATATATATATATATATATATATATAAATTTTAACGGGGGTCATTTTCGGTGTCTACTAGGTAGGATCGATAAAGATTTGAAGAAATTTTTCAAATATTCCGTCATGAGTCCAACCTCAATAGCTACTTTCCTTCGGAGGAAAGTGCTAAAAACAAGACTACTTATGTTTATTAGCGGGCTTCCTCCCTCCATAGGGACACTCCGTCCACTGGAACACGGTTTTTGAAGCGAACTTCGTAAAACCTGGGGAATGGCTTTGGACAATATGAAAGCTCACTAAATTTTCTACAAAAAAGGTTCTAAAGTAATTTTCGATGGGATGATGATAATCGGAGAAATTAGCAGTGTTTGATTCGGTGCTTTAAACTGTTTTTAGCACTTTCCTCCGAAGGAAAAAAGGAATTGAGCACTTTACTCAGAATTTGGGTAGTGTCGAGTGCATTCCTGAATAATAGTTCTGAGTAAAGTGCTTAGTTATGAAGCTCCTGTGTGACGGACTTTTGTCTTGGATTTCCTCAGTTTTTTATTGCTTCTCATTTTTAATTGATTTTAGTAGTCATAATAATTTGCCGGTAAAACATGGTAGTTAAAATGTGAAACAATTTTTGATTGTTTGTCATAGATCTTCCTGGGCGGAAGTCGAAAAGGCCGCGAAGGTAATCTCCGTTACTGTTCTAATTTGTAAAATCTAATTTTGTTTATTATAGCATTAAATAAACTTCTATTTATCATATTTTGGTTATTTAAAATTTTTTATTCTGTGCTGGAATTTCATTTGAAATTGATCTCCCAAGACACCACTTACGCCATGTTATGCTTTGGGAATTCGATAAAGGTGAAAATGCTGCTTGAATTTATTGAAAACTTGTCGAAATATATGGTGAAAATGTCATAAGTGAGCTACAAGTGCAGCGGTGGTTTGAATGATTTCGAGCGGGAAACCGCAAGCTTCAAGACGAGCCTCGTACAGGTCTAGCAACAGATCTTGACGACCAACTCCTGCAGGCTACTGTAGAAGAAAATCCTGTTGTAAGGCCGCTCGTCCACTGGAACCGAAAACCTGCGAAATGAATTCGTCCGAATTCGGACGAATACGCACGAACAATCCAAACACGAGGCTCCATCATGGACCGCGTCCATTGGGTCTGTATCGTTCGTCCGAACTGGTCCAAAGTGCGTACCGATACCATCCTGCTGGGATTTATAGTTGCGAAAAGGTGCGAATAGTCATGGACTGTGAGTACGAGCCATCAAGTCTACTGCGAATTAGGACGAACACGGAGGCAATGGACGAGAGGCATTCGCACGAATTCGTTGCTTCGCAGTTCACAGCTTTTCGGTTCAAGTGGACGACCGGCCTAACAGTCGAAGAGCAAGCAGAAAAACTTGGATCGACACATTCTGTAGTCCGCTGACATAAACCGACATTACTTATGGGATAATCTGATAGTAGGTACGATCGATGAATATATCTTCAAGAAATTCCTTTATGAATGCAACCTCAATAGCTACTTTCCTTCGAAAAGTCCTGAAAGTATATGTAAACTCTTTAAGATGATGCAGTTTCTCTGAGCTGGACTTATTTTATCACGTTTCTTCCCTCCTTCCAAAGCGAGGAAACCCGCCATGCATGATGGGCGTATATAGAAAATAATATATGATATGATATATATGATGGGGGTATATAGAAAATAATATATGATATGATATATATGATGGGGGTATATAGAAAATAATATATGATATGATATATATGATGGGCGTATATAGAAAATAATATATGATATGATATATATGATGGGGGTATATAGAAAACTAGCCGCTTCGTCACGGCAGATAAGTAGTTATTTAATTGCATTAAATAATGTATCAGCAAAATTAACGCTACTACGTAATTTTTTTGCAGTTTATTATAGCACGGTTCCGTCATACTATATTACCAGCATGGGCGTATTTAAGGAGGAGGGGGCTGAGGGGTCTGCAGCCCCCCCCCCCCCCGACATTTTGATTTGATGGTAAAAATATGTCTTAAAACCCTTAAAAATAAATAAGATTACTTAGTTCATAAAAAATATTTTATTTTACGTGTAATAGCGTTTTAGTTGGGGTCTCCCGTGGTCTAGTGGCTAGCGCGCTGGATTCATAAGAGGGAGATGGTGGGTTCGTTCCCCACCGGCGACAGGAATTTTCTCATCTCAGGGCTCGCTGAGAAAATTCCTGGCTGCACCCTGGAGGCCGGCGCTAATGGCCAAGATTTGTCGATGCGCCGTAAAAAAAAAAAAAAAAAAAAAAAAAAAAAAAAAAAAAAAAAAAAAAAAAAAAAAAAAAAGGCGTTTTAGTTGCCTAAAACTATTCGAAGTTCTAAACTGTTAGTATTCTATACCACAGAAATGGTACCAGCCCCCCCCCCGAAATTTTCCCAGCCCCCTCGAAATTATTTCCGATATACGCCCATGGTTACCAGTAACAGCAGTGTAATCAATACAGGCTAAATTTCGTTGTCAATAATAAATGTATGTTAAAATTTACGTTTCTCATGTGTCATTTGGAAACACCCATTATATTTGCGTGCATGACCAAGAGGTGTTCTGACTGGGGTGCTGATGGATGAGGAGGCTGTGCAAGGGTTCAGAATATTATTACCAAGTATAGCAAAAACTCTATGGGGGACAAATTGAAATGAACCGCAATTAAAATGGCGTTTTTGTCCCTCATAGCGTTAACTCTATAGCCATCATAGTTGAAATTAACCTCAATTAAAGATAATACTATGAAGTAGATACCGTACGGTAACAGCTGTTTTGTTATCGTCCTAGCAACGCATGCTGCCTAGGCTTGCCTGCTCTAACCAACTAAAACTTTAAACCCCTCTAAAAATACTTAAAAATTGGAATATCAAAAAATGCTTTCTTTGTGAGTGCCTACGTTATATAGGGAGTGTCCATGCAAAATTTCAAAATTTTCTGTCGAGTGGTTTGGGCTGGGCGATGATAGGTCAGTGAGTGAGTGAGTGGCATTTGACAAATATATAGTAGATAATATATGATATGATATATATCGTCGATACAAATGCAAAGTAACGAATGTGAAAAAATGCATCTTTCATTGTCAATCTTTACTAATTTCTACTGGACTTATGTACGGCAAATTCTTCAATCTTAGATCACTCTATTAAAGGGAAAGTATTCCACTATCAAAAGGTCAAATCTGCCGAATATTTGACTATCCAAAGAAAAGTTATGAATAAATCCTTATCCACTCTGAAAAGTGGTAATTTTCACATTCGATACTTTGCATTTGTAGCGACGATATGATGGGCGTATATAGAAAATAATTTTGGAGGGGGCTGGGAAAATTTCGGGGGGGGGGGGGGGGGGGGCTGAGACCATTTCCGGTGTATGGAATACTAACAATTTAAACGCTATTACACCCAAAATAGAATATGTTTTGTTAACTAAATGATCTTATTTAATTTATTTTGAAGAATTTTATGGAATTTTTACCGATCAAATCAAAATTTTGGGGAGGGCTGCAGCCCCCTCAGCCCCCCCTTATATACGCTCACGAAACCCGCTCATGCCGTCCACCATTTGCTTATCGCCTTTCTGAGGAAAGTGCTTAGTAATGCAGCCACTTTGTGGTGACCATTTTTTTTTTTTTTTTTTTTTTTAAAGAAATTCTTGGATGTTTTGAAAACAACACATGGCATATATTTAGCACAATTTAAAATTATACATTGTAGAAAAGAAGGTCCTTGGCCCTCTATTTGATATTCACTATGTGCCAATGTATTTGCACCTGCTGAGTCAGAGGTCTATTTAAAACACCTTCGACAATGGATGCCTTTCAAATCGGATATCCTTGACAAGGTCAGAATTTCATTAGGTAGGAATTCGCGGGTCAAACTATCAACACTTGTATAATTCATTTACACATTTTTCCCTCAAGCCTTATGTATCAGCAAATAAAAGGACGTCGTACCATTGTTGTTTACGCCCAACAAACAGGATCTAATCCACAAATAAAAGGACGTCGTACCATTGTTGTTTACGCCCAACAAACAGGATCTAATCCACAAATAAAAGGACGTCGTACCATTGTTGTTTACGCCCAACAAACTGGATCTAATCCACAAATAAAAGGACGTCGTACCATTGTTGTTTACGCCCAACAAACAGGATCTAATCCACAAATAAAAGGACGTCGTAACATTGTTGTTTACGCCCAACAAACAGGATCTAATCCACAAATAAAAGGACGTCGTACCATTGTTGTTTACGCCCAACAAACAGGATCTAATCCACAAATAAAAGGACGTCGTACCATTGTTGTTTACGCCCAACAAACAGGATCTAATCCACAAATAAAAGGACGTCGTACCATTGTTGTTTACGCCCAACAAACAGGATCTAATCCACAAATAAATGTCCTCTTCGGAAGTGATAACATTAATATATATATATATATATATATATATATATATATATATATATATATATATATATATATATATATAAATATATATATTCGTATTTTCGTGCTAGGCGGAAGATCAAATACCTAATAAAAACTTCACCATACAGTTTTACCAACTTTATTAAGTCCCTACATGTTTCACACCTTTATTGGTGCCTCCGCAGGGGAAAAAGTTACAAATGTAAAACTTAAAGCATCTTCGGCGACGGAATGGCTGAAGAGTGAATTCCCCTTTCATATAAACGTATTTTTTTTTCGTTTATTATTTGCAGGAGAGAGTTTTTTGTATACAATTTCAAATTATTTCAATGTATAACCCAGTTAACTTAAAAGCAGAAATTTTATTTAATAGAAAAGAATTAATATTACAAAATAAATAAAAGAAGACCCTCAAGGCATAACCATATAATACATGTATTCGTTGTATTTGCAATAATTGTAATTATTTCCAATATGTTCTTCGGAATTCTTTCACCCTTGATTCCTAAGTGTCCGCCTACCCTTATCAGAGCAAAAATTGAGTTTAGGTAGTGTGGGAACGGTTAGGGAACTCTTCAGCCATTCCGTCGTCACTCGTCCATTATCTACTGGGCAACCATCCATTTGAAACCAGTGTGAGTTAATATTTGGTAGATGGGCTTGTGTAAAAAACGTCATGTAGTTTGGGAAGGATGGGACATCGCCATCGTCCTGTGATATTAATGAATTTGTTCAGAATGGCTCCTTCACGCTAAAGCACATTTATAAGTTTTGACTTAAAAATCAGAAAAAAATAGATTGAAATTTTTTCTAAACCTATGGGATACCATTTTGAAGCTTATTAAATAATGCAACTTTTGAGGTAGAGGCAAACCTCTAAATTTAAAAATAGCTGATTCAGAAAATATTGAATCATTTAATAAAACACTAATATTAAACATTCTCATATATATGCCTTTGAATATAGCTCTTAATTTACATGGTAATATTTCAATAACGGGTGTTTCTTATTAGCACTTTCCTCCGAAGGAAAGTAGCTATTGAGGTTGGACTCATGACGGAATTTTTGAAAAATTTCTTCAAATCTTTATTGATCCTACCTAGTAGACACCGAAAATGACCCCCGTTAAAATTTATATATATATATATATATATATATATATATATATATATATATATATATATATATGTCTGTTAACACGATAGCGGCCAGAGTTTTTGTTTTTTCGTCACGAAACTTGGTATATAGCATTCAATTAGCAATCGATTAAACGAGTTCGTTAACCACCAAAGTCGGTCCACCGGAAGGGGGGGTTTACCCCGAACCCAAAACACTTATTTGACTATGTCAGCCGTAATATTTGTTATATTTCAACGAAACTTGGTATTCTTAGTGGTAATATAGAGAGAAAAGTGAGATAAAAAAATGAACTAAATCGGTTCATTAGAAGGGGGGGTTTCCGACCCACAATACCAATTCGCCACTACCAGCCGTGATTTTTGGTATATTTCGACGAAACTCGGTATTCGTAGTGGTAATCTACAGGTAAATATGTGTTGTAAAAATAAACTAAATCGGTTCATTAGAAGGGGGGGTTTACTCCGGACCCAAATTCCTAATATACTCATACCGGTCGTAATTTCTGCGGTATTGTAACGAAACGCGGAATACGTCGTAGGTAACTCATGAGAAAGAAGTGTTGCAAAAATGAGCTGAATCGGTCAATCGGAAAGCGGGGGTTTAATTTGTAATATATTTGAATAGAAAAGCCGGCAGACGTAGGTTCACAAAGCCGCCGCAAGGAGCGCTTTCTACCACTAGAGTGACTGTATCCTGTTCCTGCGTTAGATCAAAATACGATAATATGAGGATTTTTGTATTTATTACGTAGTGTAGTAGGTACCATGTGTAAACATAACTCTGGATGCAAATTAATAATTGATCAGTTACTCATTACAAAATGAGAGCTATTCACGTTTTTATTTTATTTATGTAGGATATTTTAAGCAAATTGTTCTGGAAAGCAGTCTACACTACCCAAATTCTCCAAAAGCTCCTGCGTGACAGACTTTTGTAAATGTAATAAAGATTCTAAAAATGTGGTCTTTATTTACGACACATTGATTACAAATCCCGAAAACAGCCAGTTTTTCTTTAAAAAAGCCTGTAGTTTTTAAAATAGACAAAAGTTTGAGTAGCTCCTCTACATTTTCAGATAGAACGCTCATTTTTGCACCACTGAACTACAAATGAGATGCAGAATAAACCCCCTAAAGTTATGACATTTCAATGCGGGACATCCTTTATATGTACAAAAGACTTTTACCCAGATATCCTTGGCTATCATTAACCCCTTAACTGATGTCCATTGGTATATCGTAGATACAAATGCAAACTAACGAATGTGCAAATAACCAATTTTCAGAGTGGAAAAGCATTTATTCATAACTTTTTTTTGGACAGTCAAATATTCGGCAGATTTGACCTCTTGATAGTGGAATACTTTCCCTTTAATAGAGTGAAGTCAGATTGAAGAATTTGCCGTAAATAAGTCCAGCAGAAATTAGTAAAGATTGACAATGAAAGATGCATTTTTTCACATTCGTTAGTTTGCTTTTGTATCGACGATATGTGCCCCACAAATCCTGCCCTTTTGGAGTGCAAGAAGCCAGGAAACGGCAGTGGAATCATTGAACCGTACCATGAGAAGCTAAGAAGAAGGGACCAGAGAAAGCTTGCACGTGTCTAGATTTGGGGCCAAGGATCTGGAGAATGCCTCGCTCCTAGTCCCGGTAATAATAGAACTCAACCGACAACTCCTTCTTATATTAGTTATCTAGCTACTTAACTCGAGATACGCCGCGGCCCAAGTCCAGAACGGATTAGAATCAAAATAATTCCTAGTTATTTATTGGATTTACAAGCCCAGAATGAAGTGATTAGATGCATGTCTTCAAATCATTATCGTTCCTACCTAGTAGACACCGAAAATGACGCCTGTTAAAATTTATATATATATATACATATATATATATATATATATATATATATATATATATATACCTGGCGAGGTTAGCTCAGTGGTAGAGCACTCGACTAATGAACTGGAGGACCAGGTTCAAAACCCGAGCGCGCACTAAAGATTTTTTCTTCTAGTGCTGCCGTTCGAGGGTTGGATTTGGGGTCCCAGATCGTCCCTAGGCTCACCCAGCCTTTAATTAATTTAATTAATAATGGGTACCTTGGGTGCTAATGACTCTAGCAGTCGAAGCAGCCAAGGGGAAAATCAGGCGGCCGGAGCATAGTGTTGACCACACAATCTCCCTAGTGTGCCGTACGGTCAATAATCAGATACCTCTACAGTATCTGCCCCTCTGGGCCCTTGTGGCCTGTTACGGGACTGATTTGTATATATATATATATATATATATATCTGTTAACGTGATAGCGGCCAGAGCTTTTTTTCGCAAAGAAATTGTATCTAATAGCATACAATTAGCAAACGGACCCAAAACACTAATTTGACCATGCCAGCCGTAGTTTTTGTTCTATTTTTGTTGGTATTCGTAGAGGTAATCTACAGAGAAAATGGTTTATAAAAATAAACTATATCAGTTCATTACCGGGGGGGGGGGGGTTTACTCCGGATCCAAATAACTAATATACTCATACCGGTCGTAATTTCTGCTGTATTGTAACGAAACGCGGTTTACGTCGATGATATCCAATGAGAAATACTTTTTACTGTGTTTCAATAGAATTAGCCCGCCAGACCTGGGTTCGCAAAGCTGCCGCTAGGAGCGCCTTCTACCACTGGAGGGACTCTAACCCATTCCATGTCATGTTTTTATTTTATTTACATAGCAAATTTTTATATTAAGCAAATTACTCAGGAATGGAGTCAAAATTACCCAAATTCTGAGGAAAGTGCTTAGTTATGCAACTCCTACCTGGCGGACTTTTATTTTTACAGATTAAAATAGGCACACTGGCCTAGAAAATTCTAACTTCTAATTCAAATTTTCTGAAGTATAATATACTATGACTGTGAAATATTTGTGTATAAACGTCAACACATCGTCCCTGCCATATCGAACTATTGAATATGAAAAAGTCCGACTCGCAGGAACAGCCTCATCTTAGCGCGGTTCCGTTCTTATCCCTAGTCTAATTTCGAAAGATTAAAATAGAAGCAGTTATTATTTTGTTGAGAGGAGATCGTTGACCGTTGATGATGCAAGGTAGGGATTGTCCGGGTTCGGTCACTGCTACTTAATAATACATTCCCCATATTTGTATGTATGTGGGCATATATATGTACATATGTGTGCGTGTATATGTGTATGTGTATATGCATATATATAAATATATATGTATATATATATATTATATATGTATATATATATATATATATTTTTAGATGGAACGGCATTTCTCTCCAGCGGTGGTCATGCTCCTCACTTCTTCCTGGAATATTTCGATGGATTCATCTCCATCTTCTTCAGCCAGGTACTTATTTCTTCCTCGGTTCTTCCGAGGAAGAAACAAGTACCTGGCTGAAGAAGATGGAGATGAATCCATCGAAATATTCCAGGAAGAAGTGAGGAGCATGACCACCGCTGGAGAGAAATCCGAGGAAGAAACAAGTACCTGGCTGAAGAAGATGGAGATGAATCCATCGAAATATTCCAGGAAGAAGTGAGGAGCATGACCACCGCTGGAGAGAAATGCCGTTCCATCTAAAAATACTATCCCAGCGACGAAAAATAACATCAAGCATATATATATATATATATATATATATATATATATATATATATATATGTTAGGTATATTTACATAGATAGGTGCATATATTAGTGTTAAATATGCCCTACTTGTATTTACAGCCCTGATGAAGGCTTGAAGTTCAAGCCGAAACGTCGGCACAATAAAACCATTTTTACGATAAAATGTAGTTTTATTGAGTAGCAGTGACCGAACCCCGACAGTTATTATTTTGGTTCCACCAGTCTTGAAAGGTAGGATTTACAATCTTACCTGGAAGGGTCGGCAACACTAGAAACGGTCCCGCTAGTTACAAGGTCTTGGAATCTTGGAACTCTATATTTCTAACAATAAATTGTTTTTGTTATTTTACTTAACCTGTTTTATTTTCGAATACATTATCCAACTATAAGCAATTAACAAATGTCCGTCACGCAGGAGCTGCATAACTAAGCACTTTCCTCAGAATTTGGCTAGTGTAGATTGCTTTCCAGAACAATTTGCTTAAAATATCCTACATAAATAAAATAAAAACATGAATAGTTCTCTTTTAAATTTGTAATGAGTAACTGATCAATTAATAATTTCCAGAGTTCCAATAGCTTCCAGAGTTATGTTTACACATGGTACCTATTACACTTCGTAATAAATACAAAAAACCTCATATTATCGTATTTTGATCAAACGCAGGAACAGGATACAGTCACTCTAGTGGTAGAAAGCGCTCCTTGCGGCGGCTTTGTGAACCTACGTCTGACGGGCTTTTCTATTGAAATATATTACAAATTAAACCCCCGCTTTCCGATTGACCGATTCAGCTCATTTCTACAACACTTCTTTCTCATGAGTTACCCACGACGTATACCGCGTTTCGTTACAATACAGCAGAAATTACGACCGGTATGAGTATATTAAGAATTTGGGTCAGGAGTAAACCCCCCCTTCTAATGAACCGATTTAGTTTATTTTTACAACACATATTTACCTGTAGATTACCACTACGAATGCCGAGTTTCGTCGAAATATACCAAAAATCACTGCTGGTAGTGGCGAATTGGTATTGTGGGTCCGGAGTAAACCCCCCCTCCTAATGAACCGATTTAGTTTATTTTTACAACAGTTATTTACCTGTGGATTACCACTACGAATACCGAGTTCCGTTGAAATATACCAAAAATCACGGCTGGTAGTGGCGAGTTGGTAATGTGGGTCCGGAGTAAACCCCCCCCCTTCTAATGAACCGATTTAGTTCATTTTTATATCTCACTTTTTTCTCTATATTACCACTACGAACACCAAGTTTCGTTGAAATATAACAAATATTACGGCTGACATAGTCAAATTAGTGTTTTGGGTTAGGGGTAAACCCCCCCTTCCGGTGCACCGACTTTGGTGGTTAACGAACTCGTTCAATCGTTTGCTAATTTAATGCTATATACCAAGTTTCGTGACGAAAAAACAAAAACTCTGGCCGCTATCGTGTTAACAGACACACACACATATATATATATATATATATATATATATATATATATATATATATATATATATATATATAAATTTTAACAGGGGTCATTTTCGGTGTCTACTAGGTAGGATCGATAAAGATTTGAAGAAATTTTTCAAAAATTCCGTCATGAGTCCAACCTCAATAGCTACTTTCCTTCGGAGGAAAGTGCTAAAAAATAACAAGGAATAAAAAACAGACAAAAAGAACAGTTCGAATAAGTGAAATCAATTACTTTAAAGCTTTAAGCTCTTATTTCTCCGATTGTCATCGCCTAATCAAAACTTTCATTAGAACCTTTTATGTAGAGCACTTAATAAGCTTTCTAATAGTATTCTTTCGTTTAACATGATCTTCAACCGTTTTCCAGATATTAATGAAAATTCCCAAAATTTACATTATTTCTAGCAACAGAAAATTGGTCTCATTTTTCATATCCTGTTTTACACACAAAATTTCCCAACATAAGAAATTACAAAAATAAAAATAAATAAAAAACGAAGGGAAAGAGACAAAAATTACAAAAAGAACGACAAAAACCCGTTCATAAGAACAAAACTGACGTATTTGAAGTATTAAGCACTTATTTCTCCGATTGACATAACCTAATCAAAAATAGTTTGAGAATCTTTCTTGTAGAGAATTTAGTAAGCTTTCAAATAGTTTCTATCCACTTACCACGATTTTCCAACCGTGTTCGAGATATTAACGATAGTATACGAAGTTCCCAAAACTTTTCATGTCTGTTCATAAAATATTTTATTCTAACCCTGCCTTAACTCCAAACGTAACAAAACTTTCAACGTATTAGTTTTAATGAAAGGAGAACATGCGGATAATGTTTCAACTGAATCCCGTAATTCTAAGTACCCAAACCAAAAACGGTATTCAAAAACTATTTTTCCAATTTTCTCGAAAACGGTTAATGCTATCGCCTTGAAAATGATTCCATTCGTTTTCCTAGCCCAAGAAACCTATAAAACGAGTACTTACAAGCTTATGAACTCAAAAACGTGGGCGGATTTTGCTGGTTAACGAACTTGACCTTTCAAATTGGACGACGGATTTTTGTACCAAATTTCATCAAAATCGGTCCATCAGGGAAGCCAGAAATGCGCGAACAGACAAATATATATATATATATATAAATATATACATATATATATATATATATATATATATATATATATATATATATATATACAAATTTGAACTACCATCATTTTCGGTTTCCAGGGGTTCTGAAACGCAAAATTTTCTAGTCGGCACTTCCGGATTGTTTCATTGTATCAACCCTATAAGTGGGGTTCCTCCCTATGAGGGAGGGAGGAACCGCGCTAAAAGCTCGTTTTTCAGATTCTATACTTTCCCTTTCATTGTAGACCATACGGCTTGTCGTAAATTGTCGCAACTCCCTTTAGAACAGCCGGAAATACCTTAAATAAAGTATCGAATAAGACCATTTTTAGCGCGGTTACTCCCTATCTCCATAGGGAGAACCCGCTTATGATGTTGACCTCACGACGCAATCCGGAAGTGCCGACTAGAAACTTTCACGTTTCAGACCCTATAGATCACGAAAATATAGGTGGCCCAAATTATATATATATATATATATATATATATATATATATATATATATATATATATATATATATATATATATATGTATGTATGTATATTTATTTATATGCTTGTCTGTTCGCGCTCTAGCAAGCTCAAAAATGGTCCGATTTTAACGACATTTGGTCCAAAAATCTGTCATCTAATTTGAAAGGTCAAGTTCGTTAGCCAGCAGAATCCGCCCACTAGAAGATAGTGTTTGGGGCGAAATTCGCGCAAAAAAAATCGTAACGCTTACGTTTTTGTGTTTATATGCCTGCAGGTACTTGTTTTATAGGTTCCTTAACATAAGTAAACGAATGTAACCATTTTTAAGGAGGTATCTGTAACCGTTCCTGAGAAAAGTGGAATCAATGTTTTTGTAAGTCATTATATTTTTTTGAGTACTTATAATCGCGGGATTCAATTGAAATATTTTCTAAATCTTGGAAATTAATCCCAACTAAGATGTTTAAATTTTGGTTATATTTGGAGTTAAGGAAGTATGCGAAAAAAATTATTTTATTAATAGGCATGAAAAGTGTTCTGATCTTCATACATTTTTCGTAAATATCTCGATAACGGTTGGAATATCGTTGTAAGTGGAAGGTAACGATTCGATTGCTTACTAAATTCTCTACAAAAAAGGTTCTGATGCAATATTCGATGGGGCAACGTCAATCAGAGATATAAGCGCTTAAAACTTAAAAAGTGTTCGTTTTGTTGTTTCGAAAGGGTTTTTCTCTTTGTTTATCTCACTTTTTAATTGGTTGTTTCTTATTTTAAGTTGCATTTATCAGTAAAATTAGCATAGTAGTAAAATAAGCTAAGAAACGGTGAAAGGTATTGGTAATAATAAGTTTGAAGTGGCTGTGGTAATCAAGATGGCTGTGGCTAATCATGATGACGTAGTTTGTTTTGAATTCTCCTGTCTATATAACCTTCCTCATAGCCACCAACTGAAGTTATCGTTATTTCTTATTTTAAAGAAAGATTTAACCCACGACAGAGTGGAATTTTATTCGCCATGAGGCACATATTTACAGTTAATTATAACAGTAAAACGAATTTGGTAGTAAAACAAGATACTTAAAATGACAACGAATTTTTGGTTGTTTAGAATAGAGCCTTCTCAGCAGTAGTCGAAGAGGAAGTACATAAATGTATTGACTTATACAGATTAAGAATTATCCGCTCCTGTGTAAGTTTGCTACTGTCAGTTTCCTGTGATTTGTGATGCTAATTCCATTTCTTCGAGGTGTACGTAACCGCGCTAAAATGGCGCAGTTCCTGCGAGTCGGACTTTTCAATTTATTAGGTCGTCAATGTATCAAATATGTTTGTTCACTAGTATGCTCATATTTTCATATACGATAGTTCGACATGGTAGGGAATATTTATACAACCGTGCAATTTATGATTGTATAATATATAGCCACAATCTATTCTATAACTAAAGTAAGATTAAACATTAAATTTTAAACAGAATTGTAGTTATGTGCACCATTCAGGAATAATAGTAATATTATTTTTTCATCCTGCATCGATTCCTTAAGTTTGTCGTTTATTTTGGTACACCCTGCATAAAGGCTACCTCATAAGCGGGGTTTCTCCGGAGGGAGGGACCAAAACCACAGAAGGAGGGTGAGAGGGTACATGACACAGAGAAATCATGTGACAAGTTCTACACTATATTAGCACAATCCGATGGAATAAAAGAAAGGTTGTACTTTTGAATGTTTTTTTTTCTTCAAATCTTCAAAAGCCCCAATATATACATGGCAGGGGAAGCATTTTCCTTTACAAGGCGTTGCTTAACACTTTGTTGCCGAGAGAGAGAGAGAGCGTGAGAGAGAGAGAGAGAGAGAGAGAGAGAGAGAGAGAGAGAGAGAGAGAGAGAGAGAGAGAGAGAGAATAATTTCTGTCTCGTTATGAAAAATAAGTTTAGAAAATAAATGACTGATTATTTTCGACAGCCTAATTACCGAAAACTCTGTGCAAACAATTTACATCCAAGCACAGCTGGCGAATGTTAATTATCCCACTTGTTAGTTGATTGACGATAACGAGACGGAACTCTAACGGGATATTGAGGAATTAACTTCAAATGAGGAAAAGACGGATCATAATAACCTTTCAAAACATTTGTTCAACCTTCGTTTTTGTTTGATCTTCTAATCCAATATTATTTATATCTTCAAGGTGTTTCATTGTATTTGTTTCTGTTTCCTACTTACTTTATGTTTGTGTTCAATTTTCATATTCCTTTTTCCTTCTCGCTTAGAGAATTAGCTCATTGTGTATAAGTGTTCGCATTTCCAAAAATTACAAGATTGCTTGTATTGTTTTTATATTTATTTCCAAAATCATTGCTTTTATTTATAACTCGCGAATAAGGCGGGAGGTCAATAAAATTACGCCACACACTTTTACACTTTTTATTTATCAGGCCTCTTCAGGGGAAGACACTTAAACATTAAATTCAGCCTCAACTTGAGGAATGGAACCTTCCACCAGCAGGGCCTCGTCTAAACTGGTCATTGACTGAACGAATCCAATATGGGGTGGTGTGATTAAAACGGAGTTGATGCTACCACTTCACTTTTTCGAAGTTGTAACTACCTTTGGTGTGATTAAACCGGTCCTACAACTACCCCCTGTAGATATATCTCGGTTTTCCCGGAGAGGTAGTTACAACCAGTGTTGGGCAAAACTAACGTTAGTAAACTAAACTAACGTTAGTTTTCCCTAACTAAAACTAAACTAATGTTATATTTTTAGTTTTAGTTTTAGTTTAGTTTTAGATTTGTAGTATTATTAATCATATGGACTCCGTTTTTAGTAATGCAATTAGTTTAGTTTAGTAAAAGAGACCTAAATTTGTGATTTTAGTTTAGTTTTAGTTTTTAGTTAACTAATTTAGTTTATCAAAGAACATATGTTTTCAAATTACGAGAAAAAGCCACAATTTCTTATTCTTAAGCAAGTTCTATTAGTTTTAATAATTTACTTAATTATCGAAATAACATATGATTTATATTAATTCATGTTATTTTAGTAAAACTAAACTAAACTAAACTAAACTAAATTTTTAGTTTAGTTTTTAGTCAATTCCCAAAGATTTAGTTTTAGTTTTAGTTTAGTTAAAATCCATTAATTAGTAAAATTTTAGTTTTAGTTTTTTTTTTAGGTTGCAATGTTTAGTTTAGTTTTAGTTTATTCCAAAAAGTGAATTTAGTTTTAATTTTAGTTTTAGTTTTTAGTTTTGCCCAACATTGGTTACAACTTCATTCTTGGTGTGATAAAAGAGAAGCTACAACTACCTAGGTGTAGTTATATCTTCATTTTCTTGAAGTCTCAGGAGGAGCAGACTTCACTTTTGTCAGATATTCTAGGCACGTATATAGGAAATAATTTTTGGCTAACGAGGAGTTTGGTGCTATTTTACACCCAAACAAATTTATTCTTTCTGGACTAAGTGATATTATTAAATTAATTTTTGACGCATTATTACCGATTAAATCAAATTAAATTTCGGGGGGGGGGCTGTGGATATAGAACGTGTTTTAGGCTACTGAAACAAAGGTTCTCAATTCTTTGGAATTGTGTAAATTTATCACTTGAAAGAATACGAAAACTAGTAATTAGCTTTGCTGTACTGCATATAATATAGCTAAAATCTTGAAGACCCTTTAAATTTTGAGGAACTTGACCTGTTGCAACAAAAGTTCGTGGAGAAGAAAAGCGAAATAAAATGTTAGCCTTTTTATCTTAAAATTATTTGAATGTCTAACGCCTAATTAATTAGTATCTTTGATTCAATATAATTTGTATAATAAATCAAGTTGTACATTACTCATTTTGTTTATTTAATCAATATAATTTTTTATACAACAAATCTTTATCTAGAGGTTTCTTATCAGTTAATTTTTCATCTTCAGATGAAGATTACATTTTGGACAACTTAACTACTGCTCAAGGACAAGAATGAATATATGCCTAGGAGAGACTGACAAGGAAGAGTACTAATGAAAACAGGAATTAAAACCTGTATGGATAGGAAAGGGTCGACCTGTTCCAGCATGGAAGGTACTACAGGGTAGTTGTACCTACCCCGTAGTTGTAGCTTCAGTTTCCCAGCTACCACTCCATCTAGGGTAGTTGTACCTACCCCGTAGTTGTAGCTTCAGTTTCCCAGCTACCACTCCATCTAGGGTAGTTGTATCTACCCCGTAGTTGTAGCTTCAGTTTCCCAGCTACCACTCCATCTAGGGTAGTTGTATCTACCCCGTAGTTGTAGCTTCAGTTTTTCCAGCTACCACTCCATCTAGGGTAGTTGTATCTACCCCGTAGTTGTAGCTTCAGTTTCCCAGCTACCACTCCATCTAGGGTAGTTGTATCAACCCCGTAGTTGTAGCTTCAGTTTTTCAGCTACCACTCCATCTAGGGTAGTTGTAACTACGGAGTGGTAGCCTTTCTTTAATCACATCAATCTGAATTGAAGCTAAAACTACACCGTAGTCTCTACTAGGTAGATACTTCGTTTTAATCACACCACCCATGGTGTCAAATAGTCAGCTGATCGATAATCGATCTGTCATAAATTTAAAATTGATTTTAATTTCCAGATGAAATATAGTCCTGTAATACTTTTTTTAAAAAATCCATACACAACCCACCCTTTTCCTATTTTTTATCAAATAAATTAATGAAAATATTATTAAGATGGTGTATTTACGTTTTTTTATCTATCGCTTTTTTCCTGTTTTTAATGATGTGTATGTTTTCTTTAATCTTTCTTTTCATTCTATTTCTTTCTTTCCCTAATATTCTGATGTTTTCAAAATCAAAATCATGACCATATTTTATAGCATGATAAGCCAACGCCGTTTTGTTTTCTCCATTGTCAGAATTTTGAGCATGTTGTTTAATACGTTTTCCAAGTAGCTGTTCCGATTCCCCTATGTATGTTTAATAGGTTTTCCAAGTAGCTGTTCCGATTCCCCTATGTATGTTTAATAGGTTTTCCAAGTAGCTGTTCCGATTCCCCTATGTATGTTTAATAGGTTTTCCAAGTAGCTGTTCCGATTCCCCTATGTATGCTTTACCGCAGCTATTATAGTCAATATTTTGAGCATGTTGTTTAATAGGTTTTCCAAGTAGCTGTTCCGATTCCCCTATGTATGTTTAATAGGTTTTCCAAGTAGCTGTTCCGATTCCCCTATGTATGTTTAATAGGTTTTCCAAGTAGCTGTTCCGATTCCCCTATGTATGTTTAATAGGTTTTCCAAGTAGCTGTTCCGATTCCCCTATGTATGCTTTACCGCAGCTATTATAGTCAATATTTTGAGCATGTTGTTTAATAGGTTTTCCAAGTAGCTGTTCCGATTCCCCTATGTATGCTTTACCGCAGCTATTATAGTCAATATTTTGAGCATGTTGTTTAATAGGTTTTCCAAGTAGCTGTTCCGATTCCCCTATGTATGCTTTACCGCAGCTATTATAGTCAATATTTTGAGCATGTTGTTTAATAGGTTTTCCAAGTAGCTGTTCCGATTCCCCTATGTATGTTTAATAGGTTTTCCAAGTAGCTGTTCCGATTCCCCTATGTATGTTTAATAGGTTTTCCAAGTAGCTGTTCCGATTCCCCTATGTATGTTTAATAGGTTTTCCAAGTAGCTGTTCCGATTCCCCTATGTATGTTTAATAGGTTTTCCAAGTAGCTGTTCCGATTCCCCTATATATGCTTTACCGCAGCTATTATAGTCAATATTTTGAGCATGTTGTTTAATAGGTTTTCCAAGTAGCTGTTCCGATTCCCCTATGTATGTTTAATAGGTTTTCCAAGTAGCTGTTCCGATTCCCCTATGTATGTTTAATAGGTTTTCCAAGTAGCTGTTCCGATTCCCCTATGTATGTTTAATAGGTTTTCCAAGTAGCTGTTCCGATTCCCCTATGTATGTTTAATAGGTTTTCCAAGTAGCTGTTCCGATTCCCCTATGTATGCTTTACCGCAGCTATTATAGTCAATATTTTGAGCATGTTGTTTAATAGGTTTTCCAAGTAGCTGTTCCGATTCCCCTATGTATGTTTAATAGGTTTTCCAAGTAGCTGTTCCGATTCCCCTATGTATGTTTAATAGGTTTTCCAAGTAGCTGTTCCGATTCCCCTATGTATGTTTAATAGGTTTTCCAAGTAGCTGTTCCGATTCCCCTATGTATGTTTAATAGGTTTTCCAAGTAGCTGTTCCGATTCCCCTATGTATGCTTTACCGCAGCTATTACAGTCAATATTTTGAGCATGTTGTTTAATAGGTTTTCCAAGTAGCTGTTCCGATTCCCCTATGTATGTTTAATAGGTTTTCCAAGTAGCTGTTCCGATTCCCCTATGTATGTTTAATAGGTTTTCCAAGTAGCTGTTCCGATTCCCCTATGTATGTTTAATAGGTTTTCCAAGTAGCTGTTCCGATTCCCCTATGTATGCTTTACCGCAGCTATTACAGTCAATATTTTGAGCATGTTGTTTAATAGGTTTTCCAAGTAGCTGTTCCGATTCCCCTATGTATGCTTTACCGCAGCTATTACAGTCAATATTTTGAGCATGTTGTATAATAGGTTTTCCAAGTAGCTGTTCCGATTCCCCTATGTATGCTTTACCGCAGCTATTACAGTCAATATTTTGAGCATGTTGTATAATAGGTTTTCCAAGTAGCTGTTCCGATTCCCCTATGTATGTTTAATAGGTTTTCCAAGTAGCTGTTCCGATTCCCCTATGTATGCTTTACCGCAGCTATTACAGTCAATATTTTGAGCATGTTGTATAATAGGTTTTCCAAGTAGCTGTTCCGATTCCCCTATGTATGTTTAATAGGTTTTCCAAGTAGCTGTTCCGATTCCCCTATGTATGTTTAATAGGTTTTCCAAGTAGCTGTTCCGATTCCCCTATGTATGCTTTACCGCAGCTATTACAGTCAATTTTTTATATATTGTACTTAGTTTCCTTTAATTTCACTCGGTCCTTAATGTAACTGAAACTATTTTTAATATTGTTATCATACTTCCAGGCGATCTTTCCGATCCCTTTACAAATACGTCTGATTTTGTTTGATATTACGGGATTAAAATTGAAGGACAAATAACGGGCTGGTTCTGAATTCTGGTCGTGTAAAAGTGTGTGGCGTAATTTTATTGACCTTCCGCCTTATTCGCGAGTTATACATATTTGAGCTAAGGGTCATTTAATAAATAATTGCTTTTATTGTTTTTGTTGGTATTTCGAAAAACTACAACAATTTTCGTCTTGTTTTTGTTGGTATTTACAAAAACTACAACATTGCTTGTGTTGTTTTTGTAGATTTTTTTTTTTTTTTTTTTTTTTTTTTTTTTTTTTTTTTTTTTTTTTTTTTTTTTTTTTTTTTAACGGCGCATCTACATCTTGGCCATTAGCGCCGGGCTATCTACAGGTTGCCACCCTTTCCTAATGCCAACAGCACGTGGTCGGTCACCCATTCAGGTACCGACCACGCCCGACTTTGCTTAACTTCGGTGATCTACGGGAACCGGTGTTTTTGTAGATAATTCCAAAAACAACAAGATTGCTTGTATTGTTTTTGTTGATATTTCCAAAAACAACAAGATTTTTTTTATTGTTTTTGTTGATATTTCCTAAAACTACAACATTGATTGTATTGTTTTTGTTGGTATTTCAGAGAACTACAACATTGTTTTTGTTGGTATTTCCAAAAACTACAACATTGCTTGTGTTGTTTTTGTAGATAATTCCAAAAACAACAAGATTGCTTGTATTGTTTTTGTTGATATTTCCTAAAACTACAACATTGATTGTATTGTTTTTGTTGGTATTTCAGAGAACTACAACATTGTTTGTATTGTTTTTGTTGGTATTTCCAAAAACTACAACATTGCTTGTGTTGTTTTTGTAGATAATTCCAAAAACAACAAGATTGCTTGTATGGTTTTTGTTGATATTTCCAAAAACAACAAGATTTTTTTTTATTGTTTTTGTTGATATTTCCTAAAACTACAACATTGTTTGTATTGTTTTTGTTGGCATTTCCAAAAACAACAAGATTTTTTTTATTGTTTTTGTTGATATTTCCTAAAACTACAACATTGATTGTATTGTTTTTGTTGGTATTTCAGAGAACTACAACATTGTTTGTATTGTTTTTGTTGGTATTTCCAAAAACTACAACATTGCTTGTGTTGTTTTTGTAGATAATTCCAAAAACAACAAGATTGCTTGTATGGTTTTTGTTGATATTTCCAAAAACAACAAGATTTTTTTTTATTGTTTTTGTTGATATTTCCTAAAACTACAACATTGTTTGTATTGTTTTTGTTGGCATTTCCAAAAACAACAAGATTTTTTTTATTGTTTTTGTTGATATTTCCTAAAACTACAACATTGATTGTATTGTTTTTGTTGGTATTTCAGAGAACTACAACATTGTTTGTATTGTTTTTGTTGGTATTTCCAAAAACTACAACATTGCTTGTGTTGTTTTTGTAGATAATTCCAAAAACCACAAGATTTTTTTTTTTTTTTTTTTTTTTTTTTTTTTTTTTTACGGCGCATCTACATCTAGGTCATTAGCGCCGACATCCAGGGTGCAGAGAGGAATTTTACCAGCGAGCCGTGGGATGATAAAATTCCTGCCGGAGGTTGGGAATCGAACCCACCATCTCCCGCTTATGAATCCAAGGCGCTAGCCATTAGACCACGGGAGACCCCGATTTTTTTTTTTTTTTTTTTTTTTTTTTTTTTTTTTTTTTTTTTTTTTTTTTTTTTTTTGATATTTCCTAAAACTACAACATTGATTGTATTGTTTTTGTTGGTATTTCAGAGAGCTACATTGTTTGTATTGTTTTTGTTGGAATTTCCAAAAACAACAAGATTTTTTTTATTGTTTTTGTTGATATTTCCTAAAACTACAACATTGATTGTATTGTTTTTGTTGGTATTTCCAAAAACAACAAGATTTCTTTTATTGTTTTGTTGGTATTTCCAAAATCTGCAACACTGATTGTATTGTTTTTGTTGATAATTCCAAAAGCAACAAGATTTTTTATTATTTTTTTTTTTTTTGTATTCCCAAAAAATTTTGTTTTGATGTTCTCTTTTGACGTGGGGACCTTTATATTATTCATCAAGATGAATAGACGAAAATATGAAGTTGTTGTGTATTTATTAAGTAGTGCACTACTGCTTATACCCAAAACTCTGGAAGGAAATTAATTAAAAAATATTATAATTGTAACAGTGGCTCATTAAAAGTTTAAAAAAGCAAAACTTTATGTTTTTATTTTATTAATATAGGTTATTTTAAGCAAATTATTCGGGAATACACTCGACACTAACCAAATTCTGAGGAAGGTGCTTAGTTATGCACCTCCTGCGTGACGGATTTTTTCCTTGTTATTTGACACTTTCTCAAGAGAACCCATTGAGCTTTCTAAACTTATACGCCATATAAATAAATTTCACTTTAATTGTCTATCCATATTAATAATTTTTCTAAATACATATTTATTCCTCATACTTCATGAATAATTATTAGTTACTTGATGCTTTCTATTCCCTCTTCATAGGGAGCATGTAATTGCAGGATGGGAGGAGGACAAAGAAATTCTTCTGTAACATTCACTGGGTATCGTCAATGTCGTGGAACCTTCTCCCGGAAGAAAGCTGTACAAAGTGCACCTGATGTGGAATATTAGCGGCGCGAAACATGACGAGAAGTATTTCCATTGCTATAGAAGGAAACATAGGAGGCGATCTTTAGAAAATTTGAAATTTCATTATAGTCTGCCAATATCTCCTTTTTAATGTGCTGTCAACCACTTTGAGGTCATTAAACACAGAGCTAAAGGAAGTGGATTTGATTACATGCAAGTATCGTTATTGTGTGAAATTAGCAAGAACGAGTAGGGGAAGAAACCCCAGACGAGTCACCCAGACGTCAACCACTTTGAGGTCATTAAACACAGAGCTAAGGGAAGTAGATTTGATTACATGCAAGTATCGTTATTGTGTGAAATTAGCAAGAACGAGTAGGGGAAGAAACCCCAGACGAGTCACCCAGACGTCAACCACTTTGAGGTCATTAAACACAGAGCTAAGGGAAGTAGATTTGATTACATGCAAGTATCGCTATTGTGTGAAATTAGCAAGAACGAGTAGGGGAAGAAACCCCAGACGAGTCACCCAGACGTCAACCACTTTGAGGTCATTAAACACAGAGCTAAGGGAAGTAGATTTGATTCCACATGCAAGTATCGCTATTGTGTGAAATTAGCAAGAACGAGTAGGGGAAGAAACCCCAGACGAGTCACCCAGACGTCAACCACATTGAGGTCATTAAACACAGAGCTAAGGGAAGTAGATTTGATTACATGCAAGTATCGTTATTGTGTGAAATTAGCAAGAACGAGTAGGGGAAGAAACCCCAGACGAGTCACCCAGACGTCAACCACTTTGAGGTCATTAAACACAGAGCTAAAGGAAGTAGATTTGATTACAAGCAAGTATCGCTATTGTGTGAAATTAGCAAGAACGAGTAGGGTAAGAAACCCCAGACGAGTCACCCAGACGTCAACCACGAGTCACCGACGATCCCGTCTGATTACAGGTAGGACGGCGGCCCCGAAGTGCCCCCAGAAATAAACTTTTAAATTTTCATTTGTGTTATTGGCTCACACAAAAAAAAGTATTGAAACTTGAGGTCACATCAATTAATCAGCGAACTAAAGATTTGATACTTGGAAAACATTTATTTGATAAGTTGAAAAGAGTTGAGTTTGAAATGGAACGACTCGCATCGCCCCAAGGCAGCCATATGCAAATGAGCCCGCCATTAAAATTCAACAAGTGCAACAAAACCGACCGATGACCTAATTTTGATATCATGCGCGAATGAACAACAGATCATTTCGCAATCGCGCAGGAAGTCAGATAATCGCGCAGAATACGGTAATATTGTTAATGAGTACATTCTCATTTTAAATAATTAATTGTGATTGTATCTGAGCTACTCATACATAGATATGTATCTCTATTCTAAACAATGAAATCAGAGTTTACTTTATGTATCTAGTAACATTCATATGGAATAAATCAGTCAATATTAAATAGATTTGTAATATCAAAATGCAAGCCAAATATTCAAAAGTCCGACTCACAGGAATTGCGTCATCTTAGCGCGGTTCTGTTCATATCTCTAGTGCCATTAGTAAAGGAATAGAAGCGTTCATTTTTAGGTTTTGATCTTTCGTGAAAAATATAAAATAAAATCTCAAAAGAAAAGGAAGATTTAAGGCGCCACAACAGGAAATTAATAGTATTCTAAGCGGAAATGATTCCCCCCCCCCCCACCTTCTCATAGCTCGCCCTAGGAAAACACTGTTAAAGGACTCATTTTACTACTAAATGTAATTAAAAAAGTCCGTCACGCAGGAGCTGCATAACTAAGCACTTTCCTCAGAATTTGGGTAGTGTAGACTGCTTTCCAGAACAATTTGCTTAAAATATCCTACATAAATAAAATAAAAACATGAATAGTTCTCTTTTAAATTTGTAATGAGTAACTGATGATTATTAATTTGCTTCCAGAGTTATGTTTAAACATGGTACCTATTACGCTACGTAATAAATACAAAAAACCTCATATTATCGTATTTTGATCTAACGCAGGAACAGGATACAGTCACTCTAGTGGTAGAAAGCGCTCCTTGCGGCGGCTTTGTGAACCTACGTCTGGCGGGCTTTTCTATTGAAATATATTACAAATTAAACCCCGCTTTCCGATTGACCGATTCAGCTCATTTTTACAACACTTCTTTCTCATGAGTTACCCACGACGTATACCGCGTTTCGTTACAATACAGCAGAAATTACGACCGGTATGAGTATATTAGGAATTTGGGTCCGGAGTAAACCCCCGTAAATTTAGTTTATTTATACAACACATATTTACCTGTGGATTACCACTACGAATACCGAGTTTCGTCGAAATATACCAAAAATCACGGCTGGTAGTGGCGAATTGGTATTGTGGGTCCAGAGTAAACCCCCCCTTCTAATGAACCGATTTAGTTCATTATTATATCTCACTTTTCTCTCTATATTACCACTACGAATACCAAGTTTCGTTGAAATATAACAAATATTACGGCTGACATAGTCAAATTAGTGTTTTGGGTTCGGGGTAAACCCCCCCTTCCGGTGGACCGACTTTGGTGGATAACGAAATCGTTCAATCGTTTGCTAATTGAATGCTATATTCCAAGTTTCGTGACGAAAAAACAAAAACTCTGGCCGCTATCGTGTTAACAGACACATCGGTAAAGATTTGAAGAAATTTTTCAAAAATTCCGTCATGAGTCCAACCTCAATAGCTACTTTCCTTCGGAGGAAAGTGCTAAAACGAGTATCTGCAAGGATATGAACACGAAAACGTAAGCGTTACGTTATAATATAACATAACGCTTACGTTTTCGCGAGGGACCAGTATTTTTAAAGTGTAACAACTCAAAAGTCGGTGTTTTTCAGTTATAAATATTAAAGACATGATAAATATCGTTTTATCAACCATCAAAACTGTATGTATTTAGCTTCAGAACTTTTATGCCCGAGGGCACGTGTTTTACTCTTCCTGGCTTAATATTTGAGTCGTTTCTCTTGAGAAATACTAGTGCATTATAATTATAATTGAGCCAGCTGTTCATACAAAAAAAAATCAGTCCCGTAACAGGCTAGGAGGGCCCTAAGGGGAAGATACTATAGAGGTATCTGATTCATAACCATACGGCACACTAGGGAGAGATAGTGTGGTCAGTACTTTGCTCCGGCCACCTGATTTTTCCCCTTTGCTGCTTTTACTGCTAGGGTCATTAGCACCAAGGTACCCTTTAATAAATTAATTAAAGGCTTGGTTTAGGGACGGTCAGGGAGGCCGAATACAACTCGTGAATTCTTACAAATATAAAATACCGAAAATATTCCTATTTCTTTTGCATATATCGTCGATACAAATGCAAAGTATCGAATGTGAAAATCACCACTTTCCAGGGTGAAAAAACTTTGATGATTTACTTTGCTTTTGGGCAGTCAAATAGTCGGCAGAATCGACCTTTTGACAGTGGTAACTCTCCCCTTTCACTGAGTGATCTTAGATTCGAGAGTTTGCCGTACATCAGTCCAACAGCAATGAGTATAGATTGAAAATGAAAAATGCGTTTTTTCACATTCGATGCATTGCCTTTTTATCGACGATATGTTACTCCTAGGAAATTATACAGGTATGTGGGGAACACTTCACTTTTCTGCCCAATGTACTTTAAAATAACCAGACAGGTAATCAGGGCTCAAGTCTGCTCGGTATCGAAACGATTGATATGTTACTCCTAGGAAATTATACAGGTATGTGGGGAACACTTCACTTTTCTGCCCAATGTACTTTAAAATAACCAGACAGGTAATCAGGGCTCAAGTCTGCTCGGTATCGAAACGATTGATATGTTACTCCTAGGAAATTATACAGGTATGTGGGGAACACTACACTTTTCTGCCTAATGTACTTTAAAATAACCGGTCAGGTAATCAGGGCTCAAGTCTGCTCGGTATCGAAACGTTTGATATGTTACTCCTAGGAAATTATACAGGTATGTGGGGAACACTTCACTTTTCTGCCCAATGTACTTTAAAATAACCAGTCAGGTAATCAGGGCTCAAGTCTGCTCGGTATCGAAACGATTGCTATGTTACTCCTAGGAAATTATACAGGTTTGTGGGGAACACTACACTTTTCTGCCTAATGTACTTTAAATTAACCAGTCAGGTAGTCAGGGCTCAAGTCTGCTCGGTATCGAAACGTTTGATATGTTACTCCTAGGAAATTATACAGGTTTGTGGGGAACACTACACTTTTCTGCCTTATGTACTTTAAATTAACCAGTCAGGTAATCAGGGCTCAAGTCTGCTCGGTATCGAAACGATTGATATGTTACTCCTAGGAAATTATACAGGTTTGTGGGGAACACTACACTTTTCTGCCTTATGTACTTTAAATTAACCAGTCAGGTAGTCAGGGCTCAAGTCTGCTCGGTATCGAAACGATTGATATGTTACTCCTAGGAAATTATACAGGTTTGTGGGGAACACTACACTTTTCTGCCTAATGTACTTTAAAATAACCAGACAGGTAATCAGAGCTCAAGTCTGCTCGGTATCGAAACGATTGATATGTTACTCCTAGGAAATTATACAGGTATGTGGGGAACACTACACTTTTCTGACAAATATGCTTTAAAATAACCAGTCAGGTAGTCATGATTCGAGCCTGTTTTATATCGAAACAATTGATTTGTACACCAAACACCACCGTTGATGCCGTAAGTCACGATGTGCGATCCACCCTAGTAGATGTAATATAGGGTTTCTGGCGCAGTCTTCAAAATTCCCTATTTCCCCGAAAAAACCTGATCGTCGATTTTTGTAGGATTTTTCATTTTTATCTCAAACATCTAATTTTTTTAAAAAATATACATTTTCTAACATATTTCTTTAAAACCTAACAAATAAAAAAAAATACATATTTTTAACATATTTCTTTAAAACGATACAAAATTGGGATCACCCCCAAAAAGTAAAAATATTATATAATTAATTTAATTATTATTTCCATTTGTTATACACGTTTAATCATCAATATCACTTTCAGATTTCTTAGATTTAGATCTATTTTCATTTTTATTTTCTCGGAAGTCAATAATATGAATTTTCTTCCCATCATTTAATTCTTTTAAACCGTCATAAACGAATAATAGTTTCTGTGAATTTAATTGTTGAATATCTTTTTTATTTAATTTGTCATTAAATCTATCTGGTAGAAAAACTTGAAATTTATCTTCCTTATCTTTTAACGTAACAACTATACGTTTTCCAAATTTTGTAGTAATTTCTTTAAATTCTTTAATTGAATAAGATTGACCACATTCCAATTCTGTTAGTTTCTTTATTGGAGTATTTTGACATTGACCAACTCGTTGAATCTTTTTTAATACTTCCATTTATTACAAATAAAATTTATCAAATAAAATTAATCAATTTTATAAAAACCTTTATTACAATTATATTTTCGTACACTGAGAATGCTCTATATAAATCCACCATTGTTATCGAAGTGGGGCGGGGTATCTGAATGATATCACATATGGGCGGAGGTTCCGGTGGGTGTACTCGCTTGATTGCTGCTGCAGTCTGGTATTGATTTTTTGAACTACCAACAACTAACAACCTTTCTATTTGTTAATTTTCGACTGATTTCGAGAATTTCTTAAATATTAATTAATGAAAATAGATTAATCTGATAATTTAAAACTATTAACTAAATAACAAACAAATACTTGGATGGAATAAACAATCTAATAACAAGTAATAGACTATTAAAGTCGTAAGTTCTCGGTTTCATCATTCATACAGGATTCTAGTATATATACAACAGTCAATAGTATTTCAGACGTGGAAAAGTGAGAGAACCAAATGTATCTCATCACCGATGTACCGAGATGGCCATAGGTACACCGGAAACGATGTGACGCATGCGGTGATCTCATAGAGCATGCCATTTTCCTCAAAAATACCTCACGCTCACCTTACTTTGTAAAATCTAAAAAAAAGTTACCAAGCCTGAAAAGTTGACAGACGGCTATAAACGCCTGATGGTCCGTGATGGGCTCAAGCAACTCAAAAATAACGAGTTGAACACTTCCAAAGGAAGTACAAAGGTAACTAAAGAACAAAGTAAGGTTGAAGCCAAAAGGAGAGAGGAAGGAGAATACGGGGTATTTTTGCACATTTTTAGAAAAAATTAAAAATAAAAAAATTAACCATTACTTTCAAAGTCTTGAGAGACATAAATAAATCTTAAATATTTGTCATTCTAAATTTCTATTAAATCATTCTTTATAAAATCATATTTCAACTTTTTCTCAGAAACAATAATCACATATATATTTGTACCACCAGGAACTACATTATGAAAATCAACATTCAGAATAATATTATTTTTACTATTTGAAATATTAATTGGTCCTTTTCTAACATCTATTACATATAAAGGTCTATTTTTTATGAAATCCTCTGGACTATAAAGCATATTCCCATCCCATTTATAAGCCCTATTATAATCTCTGTACATATCATATAATAATGAATAATTGTTCTCTTTAATATCTAAATTAATCAATTCTTCCGGGTAATATGTTTCATTAATTTTAACACGAATATTTCTAACATCAACATGGTCAAATTTAGAAGGATCTTTCTTTTGATCATTTCTTCTCGATGTTTGGAATCCTACAATTATGAATTTCGGTTTATCAATGTTCCTATAAATATTAGTTATATCAAAACTTAAATTTGATCCCATAATACCAGTTTTTTCAATACACTCCCAAGTTTTAAATACAAATTCTTGTGTTCCACCAAACTTGTCCATCTCATTAATTAATTCAATTTTTGAAGGTGTTGAATACTCTATGATAGGAACACGTAAATAAAAATTAGTTATTGTAATTTTACCTGTAGGTGCATAAGACTTTCCATCTGCTTGAAGTGATAGAAAAATCCCGTCATCATCAGTGTTTCTAAGAAATGTTATTAAAAATCCTCCTTTGTATATTGGTATGTTTATACCTCCAAAATATCCTAATCCTAAATCGTTTAAGGTTCCACAATAATTAAATTTTCCGTATTTATGATCACATTTCACTGCACCATTCATTTTAGACACAGTTTCATCTTGAGACAGTGATATCGTATGTTTTACAGTACTTATAATACCTGGATCTTCAATTCTATCAATTAATTTGTTATGTTTTTTTACTTCTATACTTCGAAATAAGAAAGGAATAAAATTATCTATTAATTTAGTTCCCGAATTCATACCATAGTGTTCACCATCTTTGGCATTGAAAGAACCTGAAATAACAAACTGAAAATGGGAACTTAAAAAATTATCACCAACATCGATTAAGAATTCTATTCTCTGATTTTCTTTATTAAAATTCAATTCGGTATTATTCGATGGGAAAAAATGTTTAAATTGTTGTTTTTCTATATTAGGATTATATTTTGAATACATCTCCATTTATTAAGATAAAAAATCTTTATAATTTAAAAACTAGTTTATAATTATTAGACCCCGTCTCAGAGACGAGGTTTGAAAAATTTAAAAAACATAATTTATTAATGAAGGTACAGTATCAACATTAAATCTATTTTTATAATATTTCGAAAATTCTTCATAATGTTCTTGTTTAAATTCATTTGATATATCAGTTCTTTCGAAAATTATTATCCAATTAACCAAATGTTTATATTTTATTAAAGTATCTGGAGAAAACTTTTGATAAAAAGACATAATGTTCCAATCAAATAATGAGTAATAAAACTCGATCTTTTGTTCATCGATTTTCTGATATCTCGAAATGATTTTCCAATCTATTTTATTTGAAAACATTCCTAATTCTTCTAATTTAAACGGATGGTATTGTGAAACAAGTTTCCAATTTAATTTATTCTGAAATACAATTAAAAATTCTGTTGTTAAACCAGGAAATGAAGATATTTCATCCCAATCATTATTTTGTGTTGTCTCCATTTATTAAGAAAAAAATTAATTCTTTTTTAATATTTCTACTTCTGTATCATTTTTTTCATTTAGTGATGTTTTAGACTCTTGAAAAATATTCTTCCATTTTGTTCTTTATATCACTATCAAGTTGTACTGGTATAAGATCAATTTTTTCATTTAGTGATGTTTTAGACTCTTCTTCCGTATCAATTTTTTCATTTAGTGATGTTTTAGACTCTTCTTCCCTATCAATTTTTTCATACTCTGACATTTTTACTCTTCTTCTTTTCATTATCTTTTTTTCCAGTTCTTCTATTTTATTGTTTAAATCATTCAATACTTGTTCTACTTGTGGGTAATAACTATCATATAAAGTGTCAGAAAATGTTTGAAGATGTTTTTCTAACTCTGTTTCTGTCAAATATTCTTCCATTTTGTTCTTTATATCACTATCAACTTGTACTGGTATAACATCACTAATTAAATCCTGAGTGAGTTTTTTCATCTTTTCATCTAAATCTTCTTTAGTTGTATATTCAAATAATTTCTCATCGATGATCTCTTCAAATTCTTTTGTATCAGTTGTTCTTTTATCTCTTTTATTTTCATTAATTGCCCTCTCTATCATCGTTTTCACTTGTTTCATAATAACTACATCATTATTATCTCTTCCTTCTGAAACACTGACAAGTCTTTTTTTATTAAAACCAATATAACTTTTAGTAAATGTAAACAATGAACCGATAATTTCATCAACTTTTACTTTTAATTCATTCTTTAATTTATTATTAAAATCATTTTTTAAATCATTCTTTAAATTATTTTCATCATCTTTTAATTTTGTTTGGAATGTTGAGAATTCTGTTCTAAAAGAATTTGAAAGTTCATTTACAATATCACTTTTTAATTTCGTTTCATCAATATCGCCAGATTCCGGAAAAACAATTTGATTTCCTAAAACATCAAATTTTAAAATAACTCTTGAATAAGATTCCATTTCTTTCTATTTATTATATTTAAAATTTCATTAAAATCCATATCTTTAGAAAAGAATTTAAGAACTAACAAACATAAATGTCCACAAATAGGTGGATCATTAATTTCTTGAAGTCTGTCTTCATTATATATTAAATTATCTTTTCCCAAATATATAACTAATTCCTTTGATGGATGTAAGTTTCCATATGAATTAAAATAATATTTTTTATTTCCATTTTTATAATAAGAAACCCAGTGAGTACCATTTCCGAAAGAATTATCAATGTTTACAATTCCACACTCAATATTTCTAGGATGTTTCGGAAGTTCATCTTTCATAAAAACTCCTCTAAAATGTTTTATGTTTAACTTCTTAACGATATTCTCGATATCAAAATTAGATAAAGGAGTTATTTTTTTTTTTAACTGTTACAAGTTTTCCTCCCTGTTTCTTTTCCATTTCTTTATTATGTCTTGTTTGTTCTTCTATTAGTTTATCTTTATATCTTTTATCAATAACCGAGTTTGCAATAGAACTTGCTCCACTCGCTAAAGCAGCTAAAGCTCCTAATCCTGCAAAAATTAAAGGAAGTATTCCACCATCTTTTTCATTTTCTCTTAATTGTTTATATGTTAATTTAATTCTAGTTCCCTTTCCGTCTTTAGAATTTCTGTTAATCTTATCGATCTGTCTTTGAGTTAACAAAATTGAATTATTTCCTTTTTTTGTATCGATTGTAACATCAGTTTTCTTTTTTACAGCACCAATAATTTTAGATTTTTGACCTTCCGTTAGTGAAATTTTAAAAGGTTTATACTCACTCATTTTCTTTAATTTATAATGAATAAAAAAGAATATAAATTCTTTCTACTGGAAATTTTTGCAGGATTTAAAAATGTTCGTTTCTAATAAATGGAGGGGATTCTAAATATTCTGAACAACAAACTTAACTATAATAATAAAGAAATATTTATGATTTTAGATGAAAATAACGATCCTTGGTTTAAAGCTAGAGATATTGCTGAATTATTAGAGTATAAAAAAATAACCAAAGCATATAATCTTGTTGATGAAGAACATAAAACAAATCTAAATCTTATTTTAGAAGGGTGCTCCTTAGAAGAGCACCCTTCAAATATGCAAGCACATACTATTTTTATTAACGAATTAGGTTTATATTCTTTGATTATGAAATCGAAATTACCTCAAGCAAAAGAATTTCAAAAATGGGTTTACAATGTTATCAAAACAATTAGAAAAACAGGGGAGTATAAATTGAAGGAAGAATTATACAGTAAAGACAAAATTATAAAAAAGAAAGATGAAAAAATTGAAAATTTAAATAATAAAATAACAAATATCAAATCTGATGTTGTACCTAAAACTAAAGATGAAAAATTAAGACATTTTTTCCTATTATTTAAGTTAAACGACTATGAATGTGAATATAGTTATTATGTTATAAGATGTCAAAAAGTATATTTAAAAAGAGCTGTTGATAAAATAGTTTTAGAACATCAAGATTGTGAGGAGATAATAAAATTCTATGATCCAAATAGTGTTAATTTATATTCTAGAATAAAAGAAAAATTAAAAAATGATTTAGAATTTCATGGTAATTATTTTAGAATAAATAATGAAGAATTTAGTGAGGAATATCTAATTATAAAAATAGAGGAATTACACAGTGAAAAAGAAATTTAATTCACAACATTTTTTTTATTTATCCAAGTATTATGTGAATTATCAAAACCTAACCATTTGACATAAACTTTATCCCCTTTTCTTTTTAAAACCTTTTCAACAAGATAATCATGTGGATATTTGGTTTTCATTAATTCTTCTTTATAAAATCTACCTTCGATTTCTTCTTCCTTCAAATCTTTTAATTTATAAGTAATAGGAATGGAATTTATTATTTTATTTATTTTGAAAACTTCAGTAGACCAGTTAGGTGTATATCCTTTTTCAAATATTCCTTTATATTTACTTATCCTTACATAATCGTTTAATTTAAATTTTGGTTTTTCATTTTTAACATTGTTATCATTATAAATATTCATTAATACTTCTTCTTCATTTTTCTTATTAACTTCTATAGGTTTCATTTTTATAGTTCTATGATAGGAATTATTATATGTTTTAATCAAATCATCTAAAATATCTATCCATTTATAATTTCCTCTCTTAGAAAATTCTTTCCACATTTTTTCTTTTAATGTTCTATTAAATCTTTCTACTATAGCAGATTTTATTTCACTATAACTAGAATAATGATTGATATTATATTCTTTCATTAAATTCTGAAATTCTTTATTATAAAATTCTTTTCCGTTATCCGTTTGTAATTTTTTTGGTTTATTTTTATCGTTCAATATACTTTTTAATGCTTCAGTCACTAATTTACCAGTTTTATCTTTAACAGGAATTGCCCAAGAAACTTTAGAAAATGTATCTATTACAGTTAAAATATATTTAAATCCTTTATTAATTTTTGATATTCCTTTTAAACTTCCAGTATTCATCTCAACTAAATCAGATTGCCACAAGTCATTTATTCCTCGAGTTATAATTTTTGTTCTTTCAAAATTTCTTCTAACCGGTTTATGAATTTCTTCAATTATTCCTTCTTTTACACTCATTTCTTTTTCATTTTTTGACCTAAAAAAGTATTCTTTTTACTTCCACAAATTTCACAAATTCCTTTACCCATGAGTTTTCCATTTTTAGAAGTTTCTTCATGATAATTCTTACTTTCTGTTTGTTTTTTACACTTTACACAATATATAAGTACCATTTATTATAGGATAAAATCTAGTCTTTAAAATAGATAAATTTCTCTAGTTTATGGATATACTTTCCATTGTTTAATTTATTATATGTATTTATCGATAGAAAACCATAATCATCCCCCCAACAATCATTACAAATTTTTTTAAAAATATCAAAGGATGAAAAATCACTTCCAGCAAAATCTTTATATATCATTTCAGTGTAATGAAGAGATTGTTTAAAAGAACAAATAAAATTAACATTATTTCTAATAAACTTTCTATCAACTTTACTATAACATTGACTTAAATAAATACAAGAAATATTTTTATGTCTACCTCTAACAAAATATTCATTAATTTTTTCATGATTTTCAAATATAATATCATCAAAGATAACTAAACTATTCGGTTCACAAGTATCTACATTTTCCATTTCTTCAATATCATTATAAAAACACCCTACATCCTCTCCTATTTTATTTCCAATATCACTAAACAACTCAATCATTTCTTGATAAATATCTTGATCTAAAGATTTACTACATACATATAATTTAGAATAATCTAACCAATCTCCATAAATAAAATTTGTTAATAAAGTTGTTTTTCCAGAACCACTACTACCGATAATTATACATCTTAATGGTAATGGAAAAGGTTTATTGTTAGTCTTATTTTTATCTTCGTGGTAAATTTTTATACGATACTTTTTTTCCATTATAAATAGAGTAATTTATATAAGATGAAATTGTTAAAAATAACTGGTAAAACTTCTGAGTTGACTTTGAAATTAGCACATCCAATATTTCTAGACGAAAATATAAATTATAAAATAGGTCTTGTTGGTTTTTATTCGGATAATAACATTCCTAACATACAAAAAGATTCATTCATTTCATTCGATATTAATAAATCAAGAAAACATATTAAAATTGAAAAAGGATTTTGGAGTTTAAAAGAAATCGATAATCTAATAAAGAAAGAACTTGTAAACGAAAAGTTCTATATAAAAAGTAATAATGATGGAAAGGTAAAAATGTTTTCACCGTATCCATTTGATCTGGACGTAAATCTTAAAAACATTTTTGGTTTCGAAATACCAACTAAAAATGAAATTTCAACAGATTATGCAAGTAACACAGTACATGTTGGAAAATTCAGACCTAAATTAAGACCTTTTGATGTTATCGAAATTCATTGTAATTTAGTTGAATCTAGTTTAGTGAGTCATTCTTCTAATGAACACATACATGAAGAAACTGATTTAGTATATAGTTTTTTCCCGAATGTTCCTTTTGAATCAAAGATTTCAGAAAAACCCTTAGAAATTGTTTATGTTCCAATTAGAAACGATATTCATAAAATTCAAAAAATAAATGTAACTATTAGGAATGAAAGACATGAATTATTAAATAATGAAAATGTTAATAATATTATATATTTAAGTCTGATTCATGACAAATAAACTTAACGAAATGTTAAACTTAGTTAAATCTAGTTAAACCGTTCTGAACTTTTTAATATAATAAATGGATCCAAAACAAACTATTAAGATAAGAGATAGATTAATTAAAAAATTTGAACATGCCAGAAAACAAAGAATACTTGAAGAAGATTTAAAAGGTAAAGAATATTTACCGATAACGAGTGCAATCAATAAACTTGATAATACTTTTAATGAAAAGATTTCTCAAGTCGACAAGAGTATAAAAAATGTGTTAGAACAAAATAAAACATTAATTACAGATCTTGTACCGTTTACAAGAAACATAGCAGATATGGAAATTCCACCTTCGGGAGAAGAAACATCTTTTGAACGAGAATTATACGATAAAGATACACCACTTGCAAAAAGTACACCTTTTCCAAAAGAGAAAAAGAAAGTTACATTTGTTCCAATGGAAAAAGTTTCAGAAGACGAGTCAGATTTAAGTGAAGACAGTTTAAATGAATCAGATACTCCATTGAATATTTCATCATCTGTTATCGGTCAAATAATTGGTCCTCTTGGAGCAACATATTTACCAAAACTAACTGATAAACATTATGGAATTACTTACGATGAAAAAAAATTATTTTTTAAAATCGGAAAGAATAAAGTTAATATAGATGGAAATGATTTAATTATTGATGGAAAAAAATATATTGGAACAAAAGGATTATGGGTTCTCTTAACACAAAATTATGAAAACTTATTTGATAATAAAGGTGAAAAATTATATTCACCAGAAGAATTTAATACCTATAAAGAAATTTTAATTAATAGTGAGGTTTTATATAACAAAAATAACTCATCAACAAATAGACCAAAAGCTCCACAATCAAAAAAATATAAAAATTTATTAAAACCTATATACGAAGAATTAAAGACAATTCCGGTTACCGGAAGAGGAATAGTTAATTATAATGAACATTCTGTTATGTATATACAAAATTTGAATGAATTGATTTCAAGATTGAATTTAATATATGCTTCAGAATTGGCTGGAGATAATAATTTTCATAATGAAAAAGTCGGTATTATCAGATTTTTAACAAATCTTTTAGAAAAACATATTGATGATCGAAAAGGAACTGAATATTTAATAAGATTAGTGAATGCTCTTCCACATAAAATAATTAAGGATGAAACTATAGGATCTGGATTGTTTAATAAAATATTAAGTGGATTACCATTTGAATTACATTATCCGGGTTATAACTATTTAGGTCCAGGTACTAAATTAAATGAAAGATTGGAAAGAGGTGATAAACCAATTAATAAATTAGATGAAGCTGCAAAAGAACATGATATATCTTATAGAGATCATAAAGAAGTATCAGATAGACATATCGCAGACAAAATTTTAGAAAATAAAGCATGGGAAAGAGTTATTTCGAGTGATGCTGATATAGGAGAAAGAACTGCGGCATATTTGACAACGAATGCAATGAAAATTAAAAGACATTTAGGAATGGGTTTGATACATTCAGAATTTGATATATTTCAGTAGAAACAATTTATATTAACTTTTTATCAACCTGCAAAAATTTCAAAGGGGTCGGAAATCACGACCCCCTTGTTTTGAAGAATTTGAATATAAATATAGAATTTTTTAAAACTATAAATGAAGAAGGTAAGATTTAATGATCTTGTAACTATTTATGAAATACCTTATGAATGTAGAATTAATTTTAATTTAATCAATAATCAGAGGTTTAAAATGAGAATATTCGAGTTTGAAAAGATATTTAACAAAATATTTCGATGATAAATTTTATATTGATAAAAATTATTTCTAAATAAATGGAAGACCTGAAAAATAAGACAGTTAAAGATTTACAAAAAATATGTAAAGAAAATAAATATCAGGGTTATTCTAAACTGAGAAAACAATCATTAATTGATTTAATATTAGAAAAATCTAAAACTAAAGAAAAATTAAGTGATAAAAAAATAGTTGAATTAAGACGTTTGGGAAGTCAGTATAAAATAAAAAATTATTATAACATGAAGAAATCTGTTTTAATTAAGTTATTAGAAGAAAAAGAATCTATGGAAGAATTTAAATTACCTCCACATTACGAAGACGAATTTGAATTAACTTCAGTTTATGGAGACGATTTAAAAAATTCAGATACAGAAGGAAACTTTATAGATGAAAATTTGGATCATGGAGAAATGGAAATGTGTAGTATATGTGGAAGGTATAGTGTATTAAATAATAATTGTTATAATTGTGTAACAGACATTAAAATAGGTAAATATAATCGTAAATCGTATAGAATAAATAGATTTCGTAAAAAATTGAATAATTTAATAGAAAATGTTAATGATAAGGTTGAAATTGAAAAAATATTTGAAACTTTTATTAATAATTATAGAGGTAAATATATACCTTATAAATATTTAGTAAAAAAGATTGCAGATTATTTAAAAGTAGGAAATAATATTGAAATTAAGGAAACTAAGAGAATGGTGAAAATATGGAATAACTTTGAATATAAATTAATCTATTAGAGAGTATATTTTAAAACAAATGATGATGTAAAATTTTGTAAGATCTAAAAAAGTTCGTTCCTAATAAATGGAGGAATTAGAACCTTTCGAATTTTGTCAGATCTGTTGTAAACAATCGGTATTAGATAATCGTTGTTATAGTTGTTATCCACCAACAAGAAATCCTCATAATAATTTTAAATATAGACAGAGATATTTTCATGAACATTTATTACAGTTAATAGATGAACCCGAAGATAGAATTAAAATTGAAGAAGTGTTTGAAGTTTTTAATGAAAATTATAAACGAAAAGCCCTACCATATAAATTTTTTATTGCAAAAATTGCAGATCTATTAGAAATTAAACATAATGTTCGAATAAGAAAATCTAAAAGAAATGAAGAATTGTGGAATGAATTTTTAGAGATGAGACCATTTGAGATAATTGAAAAGAAAAATGAATTTAGAGAATATATTTTGAATCAATTTAGAAATATTAAATAATTTTAATTATTTTCTAGGATGGAAAAATTTGCAGGATTTAAAAAGTTCATTTCTAATAAATGGAGAACCAACTGAGAAGTCAAACTCTCAAAAACCTTCGAGATTACTGTAAATCTCACAATATTAAAGGATATTTTAAATATAATAAGAAAGATGAACTTATAAATCATATTATTGATGAAATAGAGAAAAAGAAATTTATAAATGAATTCAATTTTGATTCTAGTTTGTTTTCTAGACCAAAACCTGATAAAAACTTTGAATTATGGACGATGAAACAATTACAAGATTATTGTAGATCACGTAATATTAAAGGATTTTCAAAATTAAAGAATAAATCTGATCTTATTAAGTTGATCACTAATGATGAAAAAAGAAAGAAAAACCGAAAGAGATTAATAAATGAATCCATTAAAAAATCGATAAATCAATCCAAAAAAACATCAATAAATGAATTCAATTTCCATCCAAGTTTATTTTCAAAACCTAAACCTCCTAGGGAAAAACAAATCAAATGTGATGATTGTAATAAATATTATAAAAAATCATATAAAGAGAAACATATTGAATCTTTAGCACACAAGAAAGTAAACATTAATGATGAACAAGAAATTCAGGAAATTGAAACAGCTTATGAATCAAGATTAAAAACCTATATAGTTAGGAATATGGAAGGATTTTTTCATCCGAGAGAATTCTTGGAAGATAAAAGAAATATAATAATCGATAAGATAACTGAAAATGTAAAAAATATGGATTTGAAAGTTAATCTTAAATTTTTCCTTACCTTTAAAAAAAGGGGGGGAGAAAAATGGTTTGGTGGAGCACACTATTTTCTGGAAGAATTTTCATTTAAAACTAAAAATGAAATCATATTACAATCTTCAGATCTAAATACATTTTATGATAGTGCTATTGAGAAATTGATAAAAGAAATGGATGATTTTGAAAAAAATGGTTCAGGATGGGAGTTAGTAAGTATTGATTATTTAGAACTTCGAATCAATAAATATAATCCATTGAGAGGTTCTTCATATATCGATTTACCAGAAAAAATAAAATCTAAAAAAGCAATTATTAATGTAAAAAATAATGATAATAAATGTTTTATGTGGTCAGTTCTATCAGCATTACATCCAGTAGACAAGGATCCTCAAAGAGTTACAAAATATGAAATGTATAAAGATGAATTAAATTTTGATGGAATCAACTTCCCAGTTTCCTTTAAAGATATTAGTAAATTTGAAAAACAAAACGATATATCTATAAATGTATATGGGTATGAAGAATCTGTTCATCCTTTAAGAATTACAAAACATAAATTAGATAAACATGTAAATTTATTTTATATTAAAGATAATGAAAATGATCATTACTGTTGGATTAAAGATCTTTCTCGATTGATCAAAACACAACTAACAAATATGAAAGTAAAAATTTATCCATGTGAAAGATGTTTAAGATATTATTATTCAGCTGAAAAATTAGAAAATCATGAACTTGATTGTAAAACTAAAACGGCGGTAAAAATTGAAATGCCGAAAAAAGGTGAATATTTAAATTTCAAAAATTATAACAGATCGTTAAGAGTTCCTTTCGTAATATATGCAGATTTTGAATGTTTAACTAAAAAAATTGATAATTGTCAACCTGATTCATCAGGTTCTTATACTATGAAATATCAAAAACATGAACCAAATAGTTTTTGTTATTATATAAAATATCAAAATTATGATTACAAACAACCTGTAGTATATAGAGGATCTGATTGTACTGATAAATTTGTAGAAATGATTCGTGAGGAAGTTAAAAATATTCAAAAGATTTATGAAGAAATTAAACCGTTGGAGATGACTTTTGAAGAAGAAAAACAGTTTCAGAAAACTGATATTTGTCATATATGTGAAAAGGATATAATAACATGGAATAATTATAAGAAATATGGGGAAAAACCTATTGGGTTATTAGGAAAAAAGGTAAGAGATCATGATCATTTAACTGGAAAATATCGAGGTCCGGCTCATGAAATTTGTAATTTGAATTATAAAAATCCTTCCTTTGTTCCAGTATTCATTCATAATTTATCTGGATATGATGCACATCTATTTGTTAAAGCGATGGGGAAATTTAGAGAAAATGTTGAGGTAATTCCAAATACTGAAGAAAAATATATTTCATTCACACAGAAAGTTGATAAATTAGAAATTAGATTTGTTGATTCATTCAGATTTATGGCTTCGAGTTTAGATTCATTATCTACGAACTTAAGAAAAATTCCTGAAGAAATGAAAGGTAAAAAGTTAGAAGAATATAAATTCTTGAAATCTATGTTTAGAGAAACCAGTAAATATTATAAAGATGAAAAATTAGATTTGATTACGAGAAAAGGTGTGTATCCTTATGATTACATGGATTCAGAAGAAAAATTTGAAGAGTCAAAATTACCTTCAATCGAAGAATTTTATAGTAAATTGAATGATTGTGATATTTCTGAAAACGATTATAAACATGCAAAAAAGGTATGGAAAACATTTGAAATTAGAAATTTAGGAGAGTATTCAGATTTATATGTTAAATCAGATGTTTTAATATTGTCTGATATATTTGAAAATTTTAGAGATGTCTGTTTAAAAACTTATAAACTTGATCCAGCTTGGTATTTTACAGCTCCAGGATTATCTTGGGATGCAATGTTAAAAACTACAGAAATCGAGTTGGAATTATTAAATGATTATGATATGATTTTGATGTTGGAAAAAGGAACTCGTGGTGGAATTTCACAATGTTGTAATAGATATTCTAAAGCAAATAATAAATATATGAAAAAATATGATAAAAATCTACCATCTAGTTATTTAATGTATTTAGATGCAAATAATTTATATGGTTGGGCGATGAGTCAATATTTACCTTATGGAGGATTTAAATGGATAAAACCAGAAGAAATAGAAAATTTAGATGATGATTCAGAGAAAGGTTATATACTAGAAGTTGATCTTGAATATCCAAAAGAGTTACATGATGATCATTCTGATTTACCTCTAGCTCCAGAAAATGGAATACCAGGTAATTCAAAACATGTAAAATTATTAACGACATTATTTGATAAAGAAAAATATGTGATTCATTACAGAAATTTAAAACAATGTTTGGATATGGGATTAAAGCTAAAAAAAGTTCATAGGGTATTAGAATTTAAACAATCGAATTGGTTACAAAAATATATTGATCTCAATACGAAAATGAGAACTAGAGCTGTAAATGATTTTGAAAAAGATTTCTATAAACTAATGAATAATTCAGTGTTTGGAAAAACTATGGAAAATATAAGAAAACGAATTGATGTGAAATTGTGTAATAATTATGGGAAAGTTGAGAAATTAATATCAAAACCAAATTTTAAAGGAAGAACAATATTTGATGAAAATCTATCAGCAATTCATATGAACAAAACAAAAGTTAAATTTAATAAACCGATTTATGTAGGAATGAGTATTCTAGATTTATCGAAACATTTAATGTACGATTTTCATTACAATACTATGAAACGGAAATATGGAAATGATCTTAAATTAATGTACATGGATACAGACAGTCTTATATATAATATTAAAACAGACGATTTTTATGAAGACATGAAAAAAATGGTTGATCTGTTCGATACTTCAGATTTTCCTGTTGATAACAGATTCAATATACCTAGAGTAAATAAGAAAGTATTAGGTAAAATGAAAGATGAAAATAATGGAGTTATTATGACAGAATTTATTGGATTAAGATCTAAAATGTATTCTCATAAAAATGAGATATCTATTTGTAAGAAATCAAAAGGTATTAAGAAATGTGTTGTAAATAAGAAAATATCATTTGAAGATTATAAAGATTGTTTATTCAATAAAAGAGTTCATTATAGAACAATGAATCAAATCAGGAGTTATAAACATGAGATATATTCAATTCAAGTTAATAAAAAAGCTTTATCACCAGATGATGATAAACGTTATATTTTAGAAGATGGAATCCATACTAGAGCATTAGGACATTATAAAAATATTTAAATAAATTTTAAATAAGAATCTTATAAATTAATATCTTTAAATGTTAAAGAAGTAAGAATATATCTTACTTCTTAACATGTAAAGAGTATAGAATTGAATTGAAATATTTTGCAGGATTTAAAAATTTCATTTCTAATAAATGGAAGTATTAAAAAAGATCCAACGAGTTGGTCAATGTCAAAATACTCCAATAAAGAAACTAACAGAATTGGAATGTGGTCAATCTTATTCAATTAAAGAATTTAAAGAAATTACTACAAAATTTGGAAAACGTATAGTTGTTACGTTAAAAGATAAGGAAGATAAATTTCAAGTTTTTCTACCAGATAGATTTAATGACAAATTAAATAAAAAAGATATTCAACAATTAAATTCACAGAAACTATTATTCGTTTATGACGGTTTAAAAGAATTAAATGATGGGAAGAAAATTCATATTATTGACTTCCGAGAAAATAAAAATGAAAATAGATCTAAATCTAAGAAATCTGAAAGTGATATTGATGATTAAACGTGTATAACAAATGGAAATAATAATTAAATTAATTATATAATATTTTTACTTTTTGGGGGTGATCCCAATTTTGTATCGTTTTAAAGAAATATGTTAAAAATATGTATTTTTTTTTATTTGTTAGGTTTTAAAGAAATATGTTAGAAAATGTATATTTTTTAAAAAAATTAGATGTTTGAGATAAAAATGAAAAATCCTACAAAAATCGACGATCAGGTTTTTTCGGGGAAATAGGGAATTTTGAAGACTGCGCCAGAAACCCTATATTACATCTACTCACCCTTCCTGAAGCACTCCAAGGGGAGGGGATTGTGTGAAGTGCTTCGGGGCATCATCCCCTAGTTGTGACCACAAGAGAGAACAGTCACACACATCATTACACATCGTGAGATTGTCACACTAGCGCCCCAAACCCTAGACACACATGAGTGCACACAACGGGGCCACCCACTGCTAGACCTACCGACGCCTATTCACATATTCAAGGGTTTCGTCACATTCCCTCTTGTGAAGGCATTGCTCTCATACAATGGGTGTAGTATCTCTTTAACTAATGGACGTATCATTATGAAAGGATAAAGGATACGACAGTTAAACGGTTTTTCATTCGCCCAATAGGAACCGCTCAAAATATTTCAATTATAGCTTTTTTTCCTCTCTCCAAATAAGGAAGATAACTCGTTTACAATGTCGGCCTGTTCAATGCTTACTGATGCCGAAGTTTCCTTTACCCTAATTAAAAATAAAAAAGTGTCCCTCACGCATATATATATATGTATATATATATATATATATATATATATATATATATATATATATATATATATATATATGGGGGCGAGGTTAGCTCAGTGGTAGAGCACTCGACTAATGAACTGGAGGACGAGTCCGAAGCAGCCAAGGGGAAAATCAGGCGGCCGGAGCATAGTATTGACCACACTATCTCCCTAGTGTGCCGTATGGTCAAAAATCAGATACCTCTACAGTATCTGCCCCTCTGGGCCCTTGTGGCCTGTTACGGGACTGATTTATATATATATATACCTGTATATAAAACAATAGAAACACGTAGCCCAAATGTTTCAATTATAGCATTTTTCCTCTGTCCGTAATACGAGGGAACTTGCTTACTATGTCCGCCTGATGATGTAATCCTGGTGCCGAAGTTTAATATATATTATATTTTATAGCTCTCAAGATTAAGCAAAGTCAAGCCAAAATGTTGGCATTATTCAAAACTCATTTTTATTTTTAAATGTAATTTCATTAACTATTATGGCCGAAGGTCCGCGATGTCTTCTGAAAAAGTTGCTATATTAACTGTGCGATACATGGTTTAGTTAAAGAATGTTTGGCCTCATATCCTGAACTATTCATATCAGTATGGATGTTGTAGGCTTCATTTGTATGCTAAGCTCCTTGGGCTTATTGCACATGCATTATTCATTGTTGTCAGTGAAGTAGCCATATTGTCACTCCACAAATAATCAACAACGCCAATTACACATAATTGCACTGTAGATTGAGTACACCGTCTCCCGTAGCACAACCAAAGTTAACACCTGGTGTGTATAAAGTGTCTGATAGGCACGAGAGAAATTTCAGTGAAGTATGTTGGCAGCAGTGAGCACCTAGATGCTCACTCCTGCCAACATACTTCACTGTAATTTCCCTCGTGTCTATCAGACACTTTATACACACCGAGGGTTAAGGCCCAGCAGTTGATAAGCCTAACTGAAAAAAAATAATGGAATAAAACTGGCTCTGTAGTGCAAGATTCTGCGTAAAACGATTTGAATAATTAGTTAGAACGATAAGGTGATATCCAAAAATGATCAGGAATTTCAATAATTTCTTTTTACTATTTAATGAAATTAAAAAAATATACTTTATTCTGGAACTTTTTTTCTCTTAAGAATAACATATAAATATACTTGGTTGAATATACAAATTCGAAATAAAAATATAAATCTGTACGTATAGAAGAAACAACATATATACATATTAGTAAAAAGAAGAGAATGAATGCAACGTACGTATAACTGTAAAACTCTTACTAACAGACTGCCTTAAAAGAGACAACTTACAGATTCCTCGAAGCCTCAGTAAACTGTTATCTGATAGGAGCCCACATATTGATACCATACTGACTACAAAGATATACAATAAAATATAGTAATATCACACATAAATTATAATTTTATCCAAGTCAAAGTTTCTTATCTAAGGATAATGTACTTGCCATCTGTTCTAATCCAAAAATATCATTATGTTTACTTATTAAAAAAAAAAAAATTACTTATTATTTTATTCATTTATTTTATTATATTTTCATTCTATTTTTTTTCTTTAATTTATTTTTTATTATTTCTTTCTTATTCATTTTACATGCCTTTTTTGTTAATTTTCTAAGTGATCCTGGGTTTATAATTTATAAATTGATTTATTGTTATTTTTTATGAATTATATTAGGGCAGATCACCACCGCTGCGGAGCTCTTCGATTATAAATAAATACATACAAGGGCCAAGTCTAAACTGACATCGTCTACATGGCAAAGTATCGTCTTCCGGATATGAATTTGAACTTATCGACTCAAATCAGCTGATACTCAGCATTTATGTAGTCTCATTTTTGACTTGGCTCTATTATTAGAAGCCTCCTGTCCCCGCGGTAAGACTGTAGAGTTAGGATTTTCACAAGAATTGTAGTTTTTCTTTGGAAAAAAAGAGGGACCACAGCATAAGACCCTGTATTCCCTTAGACTTAGAGTAAGGGAATAAATATAAGAGAAAAGGTTGTAAAACCAAAACAGGAGATGTGGGGATAATGAATCAGAGTTAGAGCAGAGGTTGGGGTGAAGGGCTTATAAGGGCTGGCTTACCTCCGACAGGACACAGTCCGCACCAGTTACTGAGAACTCGGCCCAGTTTTTTGTCAAAGGTATGTCAGCCAAATATTCTCTCTTATCTCTCAAGTTGACAGCAGTCACTCTTAACTAGCTCTCTCGATCAACCTGGCTCTCATACCAGCAATGTTTTATGATATTTATGTATGTTCTAGTAATCTTAGCGTAAATTAAAGTTTTGAAATGGAATTCCGCTTCTCTAAAATATTTTCCCGTTATGTATTTCCTTAAATTCCATCCTTGCTAATCGGCCCCTTACAAGAGGATGCAGTAATTTCGGACTTTTATTTATTTAATTTGATATGTTATTTTAAGAAGATTATACAGGAATACAGCATACATTACCTACCTTCCAAGTAACGTGCTTAAATATGAAGATCATGCACATAACGCCATCTGTGGTGACATTAGCTACGTCACGAATGATGAGCAGTGACGTAGTAGGGAGGTTTGAACACAAGAGGTCTTGGGGTTACATAAGGTTAGCAGATTGACCAGACATACTCAACTAATGTTATCAATCTGCTGATAACACTTTGTTTTTATTAATATAAACACTATTTCGTAATATCATGATGGAATTTAGAGTAAACATATTTTTCAATACTTTCTATTATATCTCAAATCTGTCTTATGAAAGCGTGCACTTGCGTGTGTCAGTTTGCGGTTAAGTCGAGTTAAAACTAAAAATTAGCGCAAATCGCAACTAGGTGCAAAAGTAAATTTCTTTCCCAGTAAAAGCTGCTCTTTAATAAAATAAATTGAATTACATGCGTATATTACAGGACATTGACTTCTATGAAATTAGCACAGGGCTATCTACAGGTCCCACCCTTTAGGGGCATCCATGGTGAGGCAGGGACTATAAGCCCGTCACTGAATTTTCCACAACCGGGACTCGAACTGGCGTCTTACATGTGAGCTTGCTAAGAACCAGAACACCGCCGGATAGAAATGCCTTCTCTGTCTAGAAGTCGGAACGTGGCGTCTTCTCCCCGATCAACGAAAAGTCTGACTATCTTTTCATTTATTCATCGGGCATATGGCAGCGTTACTCTGTGCCTTTTTCTCTCCTGTTTTCTCTTTTTAATACGGCTCACAGGCTCGTCAATTATTGGATAATCTAGAAAAAAGGCTGGCCAGTCGGGGTGAGCAAATATTTAAGCAATCGAAGACAATAAACCGAGATGAAGTTGTCATCTTAGACGCCTCCTGGATGCACGGGCAAAATGAAGCATTGTCAAGCAAGACAATGAATTGTGTCAAAACATTTCCATCGTCTCGACGCTAATTGAATCATGTTAAGCTAAGTATTAATCTTTTAACAGGTTATTATAAAATAATTAAATCAAATGAAGTTATCAAAATCATTGACAACAGATCCCAACGAGGAAGCGTAAAAGAGAATACTAAAAATTGATAACTTCCGTGGATATTTGAACATTGCGCCGATATGAACATAGGACCCTATATCCCGTGTTGTGAAATATCGTCAACACAGAACCTGAAGATATATGGTGACTAAGCTAAGGTGTTTCCTTAGATGCATGCCATGATCCTTATCGGCGTTTACCTTACGAACACCGACAAGTCACGATAGGTTCCGACCTCGGGCTCGATTCCCCGCGACGAATTCAGCCGGGCGACACGTGAATCGGCCATTACTCACGTGTAAACAGCTGATAAAGTATCACGGAGTTCGTTGACTCCCGATTTAGAATATCCCACATGAAAATGAATATTTTCATAATTCCAGTAAAATTAACCAAACCCAATAATGCGATCTGCATTTCCTCTTTACGCCACAGCTGTCCCCAGTAACAGCTGTTCCTGTTGGAATGACCTGATTCGGGAATGGTGGCTTCAATTACTTTAATTGTACCATATCTTGAAGCACTTTCCGAAGGAGCTGTTGAGGTTACACTCTTGACAGAATATTTGAACAATTCAATCAAATCTTCTTGATCTTAGAGAGTTTCCTAACGTTCTTATCCTTTGGGGAGCCAAGAATGGATAGATATAAAATTGTGATTGGATATTTCAAGAAAAAAGTAAACAAACTATTCTAATGTCACAGAAAAGAGAAATTATAGGCATCACTAAAATGAAAATTGGCAGGATCCAAGAAGAAATCACTCACCCCCCCCCCCTCTTCAGCTCAAATGGACACTTATTATTTCGATTTTAACACATCAAGTCATTATATTCAATAAAACGTCCGCAAACTAACAACAAAGTATACTTTTATATAAAATTCAGCAGCTACGGCTATTTGTTAGTATGTGTATGTTTTATTTATGATAATGATAAATGATGTATGTATTAAAATCTAAATAAAGTGTATATATATATATATATATATATATATATATATATATAATATATATATATATAAATCACGTGTCTGTTTGGCCATCTGTTTGTCTGTTTGTTCCTTATAAAAATCCACACCGTTTGACGGATTTTGACCAAACTTGGCACACAGGTAGGTCTTGATCCAGGAAGCCTCGTAGGCTAGGTCAAAAAAGTGCAACAGCTGTCCGTCTGTACCGGTATGTTTGTTCCTTATACAAATCCACACCGTTCGACCGATTTTGACCAAACTTGGCACACAGGTAGGTCTGGATACGAAGAATGTCATAGGCTAGGTCAAAAACGTCTACCAGCTGTCTGTCTGCATGTCTGTTCCTTATACAAATCCACACAGTTCCACTGATTTTGATCAAACTTTGCACACAGGTAGGTCTTGATCCGAGGAGTGTTATAGGAAAATCGTTCGGACGTCACGGGGTCGAAACTATGAACCCAAATAGTTCCAGATTTGCGTTATTATATCTTAATATTACTTATTTAGCTTCTTATCTATTTTTGCTTTTCTAGATGCAGAATGTAAGTTCAGCATGGCACGCCGGGTAACAGCTAGTATTAAATAAATTACTATTATTTCGACAAAACAGTCGATAAGTAAAAGAAATATTGTGAAAGTGTATATTCCTGCCGCCTTTTTAGATAATTTGAGCAAAGGCTCGTTAATGATTTTATTTGTAATTGGAAGAAATGTACCAAAAAAGAAGCCAATGTGACAGAAAAGCGACATGAAAATGAAGAATGTTATAGTGAGTGTGAGAAAATGTTTTTGACCAAAAAGGCAATAATAATGTGTAATAATGTGTGCCAAAGGCCATAGCCACGTTGAATAAACCGGTTCCCGTAGATCACCGAAGTTAAGCAACGTCGGGCGTGGTCAGTACCTGAATGGGTGACCGACCACGTCCTGTTGGCATTAGAAAAGGATGGCAACCTGTAGATAGCCCGGCGCTAATAGCCAAATAGTTGATGCGCCGTAAAAAAAAAAAAATTATATACTTTTTTTTTTTTTTTTTTTTTTTTTTTTTTTTTTTTTTTTTTTTTTTTTTTTTTTTTACGGCGCATCAACTATTTGGCTATTAGCGCCGGGCTAACTACAGGTTGCCGATTTTGACTAAACTCGGTACACATGTAGATGCTAATATACAAATGCAAGTGGTATGCTGTTTATTGCATGAGACTTGCAGACAAAAATAAACTCCCTTCTTGCAGGGTTACTGTAAGGAGGAAACAATATATATATATATATATATATATATATATATATATATATATATGTACATATAATTGTTATGCTTCATTTCACACGACAATATTTACCAGAAAGTATGTTCCTTATCAATAAAAAAATAATGAGATAACCTGATTTCTGCATTGATAACCTTGCGGTTCAAAAATAGATTGTTTTTAGATTGATAATACTCAAATGTTTAGTTATTCCTTTTCATTGCTATTTATTTATTTATAATTTATAACAATTACAGCCTCAGCCATTTAATTGTAGTCATACAAAAATGTTATAGTAATAAATATAAAACAAAATCGCAAAATAATAAAATATCATTCCACAACTATATACTGATAACACATGACTAAATATTTGTTGGTGACGTCAACATGAAGTCTTTATTTTTTGGAATGGTATCATTCCAAAGTTTGCGCCATCTAGATACAATGTCTCTTTTTGTACCATATTTCATCATAATCGTACATTTTTGAGAGAGCGAACAGGCAAATATATATATATATATATATATATATATATATATATATATATATTGGGGGCGAAGTTAGCTCAGTGGTAGAGCACTCGACTAATGAACTGGAGGACCAGGTTCAAAACCCGAGCGCGCACTAAAGATTTTTTCTTCTAGTGCTGCAGTTCGAGGGTTGGATTTGGGGTCCCAGATCGTCCCTAGGCTCACCCAGCCTTTAATTAATTTAATTAATAATGGTTACCTTGGGTGCTAATGACTCTAGCAGTCGAAGCAGCCAAGGGGAAAATCAGGCGGCCGGAGCATAGTATTGACCACACTATCTCCCTAGTGTGCCGTATGGTCAAGAATCAGATACCTCTACAGTATTTGCCCCTCTGGGCCCTCGTGGTCTGTTATGGGACTGATTTATATATATATATATATATATATATATATATATATATATATATATATTCACTTTTTCTTGTTTCTTTTTCTGGCAGGGGGTCAATAAAGTAGTACACACTTTTTTCACTTTAACTACTTTATTTTGTATGTTTCGCCCGACATGTTTCGTGCCTTTTCGCACCTCTTCAGGGGCTTTCCTATTCAACAATAATTTTTGTAAATCTCAAACTTATAATTTTTGTATACCAATAGTAGATCTATCCTTTCCTTAAATAAATTTACATATGAACATATAATATTTTATCTTAATCTTAATCCTACCTTATCAGGAAGTCCTCTCGTCGTGTTGTCTAGCTTGAGTCAGGCGTAATACTGAAAAATCATCTGTGGTAATGAATATGGCTGGTTTGTATCGATTTTTTAGCTATTTCAAAGGTACCGATTATTGGTAAAAAGGTTTTCGTGAGATTTAATTTATAATGCTATGAAAAATTTGGTGCACATTCTTTAAATCTGTTTTTTTATTTATGGCGGTGTTTGAATTTTTAATTATATAGATGTTTTCTTTGATTTTTCTTTTTAGTGTGTTCCTTTCTTTATTTAAAATGTGAACGTCCCTAAAATTAAAGTTATGTTTTAAAGTCAGTGCGTGTTCTGTCAATGTTGTCCTGTTTTCGTTTGTGTCTATGCTTTTTGCGTGTTGCACAATTCTCTTTTGTAAAAGCTGTGCCGATTCCCCAATGTAGCATGCGTTGCAATCGTTACATCGAATTTTGTATACATTGTTCTTTGTACTAGTTGGTTTAATTTTGTCCTTAATATTGCTAAAACTATTTTCAATTTTGTTACCATATTTCCAACTTATTTTACCTACGTCTTTACATATTTGTTTAAGTCTATTGGCTATTGAAGGATGGTAATGAAAAGTAAAATATCGATTTATTTCATTCAAATCTTTGTCATTTGCTTTTATTATAACCTGTTTTTAATTTTGTTATTAATTTTCTATCGAATAGAACATTCAGAGTGAAAATAGGTAACTCGTTGTCTAATGAATTCCTGCAAGAAAATGGCGTCCCACAGGGAAGCGTACTTAGCACAACATTCTTTAAAATAGCTATGGACACCGTACGAGAACATATCACTCCACCGGTGCGTTATTGCCTTTATGTAGATGATTTGCTTATATATATTAAAACAAGAAATATAGACAATGCCAAAGATGTAATTCAACAAAACATAGCAAATCTAGAAAAATGGAGCGTTACTAACGGACTACATTTCTCAACAATTAAAACACACTATACGATATTTACAAGAAAAAGACATATACCAAAAATTGACTTATACTTAGGCAATGAAGTAATCAACGCAACAAACACACTCAAATTCCTAGGACTAATATTTGACAGCAGACTCACCTGGGTACCCCATCTGAAGGAACTCGTTAATAGATGTAAGAAATCTCTGCACCTATTAAGGATTCTTGGCAATACTGAATGGGGAGCAGACAGACGTCTCATGCTAACATTCTACCGAGCATATACCAGGTCTCTACTGGATTATGGGAGTGTAGTGTATTCGTCTGCCAGAACCAGCACACTAAAAATATTGGACCCAATACACACAACAGGTCTACGTCTTGCAATTGGTGCATTTAGGTCAAGCCCAACCGTAAGTCTCTTTGCAGAAAGTGGAGAACCACCATTGGAGCTCAGACGTATGTTCAACTGTGTAAAGTTTGTTTTGAAAAGCAAGTTTCTAAATAGTCCATGTTCTCCAAATTCAATAAAGCAAACCTATTTAGATCTATATCAACGTTATGCAAGCAGACAACGTCCCCTTCATGTTAGATTCCTAACATATAACTCTGACCTACAACATACTATACCTCTACAAAAACCTGATTCGACTTACATACCGTGGACAAAAAGCCGTTTAAAAATTGACTTAGAACTGACGAAATTCAACAAAACCGACCCAACATCCAGACATCTTTACAAAAACACATTTTACTCACGACTGACGGAAAACACAGATACCTTCTTCATCTACACTGACGGATCGAAATCAGTGGAGGGAACCGGAGCAGCTGCTGTAGTGGGAGAAAAAATCATAACGTCGAGGCTACCACAAATGACAAGTTCCTACTCAGCTGAACTCCACGCTGTTCTACTTGCATTAGACAATATACCTACCACTGACCACAAAAACATAACAATCTGCACTGACTCACTGAGCACATTACTAACATTACAGGATATTTACAGTGACAATCCTTTAACGATACATATATTTAACAAACTTTCACTACTGAACAAACCTATAACGATGTACTGGCTACCTGGCCACGAAGACATTGCTCCTAGTACTGAAGTAGACATACAAGCAAAACTTGCAGCACGAAAAGACCAACTAGACATTCAGGACTCAACGTACCAGGACTTATTGACAGAGGCCAAGACAATAATTACAAAAAGGTGGCAGGAGACATGGTACAGGACAACAAATAATAAGTTACGAGAGATTAAAGACACAATTCATGAATGGCCTTCAAGCAGCAGAAGTAACAGACGAGAAGAAGTCGTCCTGTGCCGGCTAAGGATAGGCCATTCACGACTGACTCACTCTTACCTTATGACTAGACAAGACAAACCAACATGTCAATACTGTAATACAACTCTCACCATTAAACACATCCTGACTGACTGTAGACTGAGACAAAATGATACCCTCCCACACAACATACATGAACTACTTACAGATGACAGTCACTACATAGAACAGCTATTGGACTATCTTAAAAAAGTAAACCTTTATAACTTAATCTAAACCCTATTTATTTAATTTTTCTAATATTTTACTTCATTTGATTTGACCTGATTTATTTTACTTTATTCCACATAAATGAGATGTAAATACAACTGTGTGAGAAATTAGAGTCAACTTCTACACACGGCAAAACATGAATATCTTGTGTACTTGTATTTATTCTGTTGAAGCAGTTGATCCGCTATAGCTGCGAACAACTAAAATAAATAAATAAATAAATAAATAAATATAACCTGTTTTCTCTTTTGTAGAAATAAATGCTCATTCAAAGCTATTTGCTTATTTAAATTCGTATTTTTCATAAAGAATTTTTGAATACTTGTCTGTAATAACTTTTGCTTTTTCTGTGATTCAGGCGGATTATCGTTTTGATCTCGCTTGCGCTTGTTTTTATTTTCAGTATCTTTATTAAGCAAATCTGAAACTAATTTAATTTTTTTAGGTGGCTTTGATGCTATGATAGTATCAGAATTTTTTCTTTTCCTTCTGCATTCTATGTCATTAAAAAAGTCGTCAGATATGCTAAAAATTTCAGGTTTAAATTCATATTTGTCTTCCTTATTCGGAAGTTCAGCTGGTCTTTTTGTGTACAATATACGTTTCTCTGCCCTTTTTATTTGCTGCTCTATTAATGCTGTAGGATAGTTGTTTTCTTTAAACATTTTTCGCAATTTATTTTTTATTTCGCAAAAATACTTAGAGGAAGTTCTATGCAGAGCTGATAATGTCCGATTGTATAAAATATTCTTTTTAAAATTAAGCGGGTGATTGGAATAAAAATTAATCATTCTTGTTGAATGATACGTCTTTGGTTTCCATTTGTATTCAATAAAATTATCCTCATTTCTGATTAGTTCCATGTCTAAAAAGTTTAATCTTTTATCAGCTTCCAACTCTTTGGTAAATTGTATATTATTATATTTGTTGTTAAAAGTTTCTAAAAGTTTATCCACTTCCTCTTCCTTTACACATAAAATAAGATCGTCTACGTATCTGTACAAAAATTGAATCTTAATTGGAACCTCCGAAATGATTTCATTAAGAATCCAATTCATCAACCCAATTCAAGGGATATCTTCACTAAATGGTTTTAAATCGTTTGCTAACATTTTTGCTAATTTTTGTATTGGGGATTCGCAGCCACTGATAATCGGTCGTAAAGGCATATCTGTTTTGTGCAATTTAATAAGTCCATATATTAAGGGGGTCAAACAATTATGATTAACTAATTTGGTTTTGTCAAATTTATTTAAATAGCGTTTGTGTACCAACTTGTCCAAATATTTAATAACCTTTTTTTTTTTTTTTTTTTTTTTTTTTTTTTTTTTTTTTTTATACTAGTAGTTGGATTGTAATCAATTTGCTTATACACGTTTTTGTCATTCAGTATGTTTTCCATTTTAAGATTGTACGTATGTCTGTCTATTAAAACTGTCTTGTTTGATTTGTCAGCTTTTATTATTAAAACATCGGGATAGTCTTTTTTAAACTTCCTAGTAAGTCTTTCATACTGATTTAATTTTTCGGCTAGTAAAATGTCTGTATGGTAGGGAATGTTTTTGAAGTAAATTGCCTTTTCGTTTTTGTTTAATAAATTTACACTTTTTTGTCTGATTTTATTCTTTTCTTTCTTTGTAATGTCCACGTTGTCAAGCATGTATTCTACGTCCGTTATCATATTAATCCTATCTGTTTCAGTGATGGGTTTTAAGATATTAAATTTACCACTTAACGTTAAAAATTGTTTAACCTCTTGAGGAACACTTTTCTCTGACAAGTTAACAATCCAGTTACTGTTCGTATTAATGTCCGTTATCCGTTCGTCATGATAATATGGGCCTTTATGTTTTTTTAAAATACTATTACTTTTTTAATGGAAATTTTTGCCAAATTGTAAATTTATTCGTTTCTTATAGAGTTTAAAATATGTATCCAGCACTTGCCTAATTTTTGAACATTCTATTTTGGCGACGAGAGAACTTTTACATAAACCTTCTTTTTTAATCGTTTTCTCTAGTAAGGCGTAATTTCTAGACATTTCCAAATCCAAAATTTTATATTTAAAGTTATTTACCACATTCATAAATTTCCTATACCCACTAAAATTAACTTCAAATATTTCATAAACCTTTTTAGTTTTATTTTCTATAAAATTTGGAAAGAATTTTGTTTTTTTACATGTTTTTAAAAATTGCAACCTTAATCTAATCCTAACTAGTTTTTTAACAATGTTGTTCAGTTCATAAAATTGTTTCATTAAAAAAGAATCCAGGTTCATATTTAGAATTTCTAAATAAAAGTTATTACAGACAAGTATTCAAAAATTCTTTATGAAAAATACGAATTTAAATAAGCAAATAGCTTTGAATGAGCATTTATTTCTACAAAAGAGAAAACAGGTTATAATAAAAGCAAATGACAAAGATTTGAATGAAATAAATCGATATTTTACTTTTCATTACCATCCTTCAATAGCCAATAGACTTAAACAAATATGTAAAGACGTAGGTAAAATAAGTTGGAAATATGGTAACAAAATTGAAAATAGTTTTAGCAATATTAAGGACAAAATTAAACCAACTAGTACAAAGAACAATGTATACAAAATTCGATGTAACGATTGCAACGCATGCTACATTGGGGAATCGGCACAGCTTTTACAAAAGAGAATTGTGCAACACGCAAAAAGCATAGACACAAACGAAAACAGGACAACATTGACAGAACACGCACTGACTTTAAAACATAACTTTAATTTTAGGGACGTTCACATTTTAAATAAAGAAAGGAACACACTAAAAAGAAAAATCAAAGAAAACATCTATATAATTAAAAATTCAAACACCGCCATAAATAAAAAAACAGATTTAAAGAATGTGCACCAAATTTTTCATAGCATTATAAATTAAATCTCACGAAAACCTTTTTACCAATAATCGGTACCTTTGAAATAGCTAAAAAATCGATACAAACCAGCCATATTCATTACCACAGATGATTTTTCAGTATTACGCCTGACTCAAGCTAGACAACACGACGAGAGGACTTCCTGATAAGGTAGGATTAAGATTAAGATAAAATATTATATGTTCATATGTAAATTTATTTAAGGAAAGGATAGATCTACTATTGGTATACAAAAATTATAAGTTTGAGATTTACAAAAATTATTGTTGAATAGGAAAGCCCCTGAAGAGGTGCGAAAAGGCACGAAACATGTCGGGCGAAACATACAAAATAAAGTAGTTAAAGTGAAAAAAGTGTGTACTACTTTATTGACCCCCTGCCAGAAAAAGAAACAAGAAAAAGTGAAAATATATATATCGGGTCATCATTCACCAGAATTATGATATATATATATATATATATTATATATATATATATATATATATATATATAAGCCATCGTTGTTTTCGAGAACTATGGTTTCTGAAACGTAAAATTTTCAAGTCGGCACTCCCGGATTAAGTCATGAGGTCTACCTCAGAAGCTCCTCCCTATGGAGGGAAGGAGGAACCGCGCTAAAACACCAGAAAAAGCTATCACTTTTATTGTTTGTTTTTTTCTCATATATGGAGGTAAATCCCCCCTCCTCCAAAAAATTACATATGTTTTAAAACTTTTCACCTCTGTAGTCCTGGAGAAGATATTTAACGGTTAAATTATCACCCTTCCAAATCAAACTCATGGCCATTGATATAAATTACCGAACAGTGATAAAAATAGGGGACGGAGCGTTCCAAAAAAAACTGTGGGTTATTGGGCAAAATGAGTGTCATATTCGGGTTCAGGGGGTAAATGTTCATAAGAATCAACAGAAATCGGTATCGGAAATCGGAAATCGGAAATGGTATCGGAAATCGGACAATTTTTTTTTTTTTTTTTTTTTTTTTTTTTTTTGCATTATTGGTTATCAATTGATTTTACTATTCCAAGCTTCCCAGAACGTTATGGAAACACCCATAACCCCAGGACCCAGTTCCTGGGAGTTGGAATTTCGTCAAGCATGCAAGTGATTTTTTTTCCTATAAGACCATGGTGGTAACAATGTATGTCATTCCAACATTGTAAACTTCAGCATCATAACGCTGTAAAACTTATGATTAGCATGATTGTAAATTAAAACTCCGAGGATCAGAAGAATAATTAAGCTAATGTTGCCTAATTACTTAATCATGTTAATTGTAAACATCCACCGACGTGTTAACCGTACCTTATCTGTAACACGCCATTTCCTCTTCATTAATTTGGCTTTCGTGCGCTAACATTGAAAAGAGAGGGACCATTGAAAGGGGCATGGAATCCTGGATGAGCAGTCCGATAGGATCAGATATGGTGGAAATGCTGGAAGGTTGTACGGTCGATAAATCCTGGTTCTAGGCTGCTAATTCCAGCTCAGAACTCGGGTGAGAGGACATCCTCCAACATCCTGGAGAAAGAGACCGGAACAGTGGGGATCGCTCAGAGAGAACACATTCCTAAATATACAGGGAGCCATTGTAAACAATTCTCATAATAAGGCTCTCTTTCAACTTAAAAAAGTATAAAAAGAAGTCTTTAAAAAAAAGACTCGGAGAAGCTGCGACATTTTAGCACGTATTCATAATTCATACCCTTTGTGCCATTTCGAAAGTTAATAAAACCTACACCAAGGAAATTTGGATGAAAGGCACCAATATACTCAGAAATTGTAAGTTGTGGAAATTGCTCAGTTTGCCTCCTTCTTTATAAGTAATATCTTGTTTTAATGGAAAATTATTTTTACTGATAAAATCTTCTTCTTCTTCCTCCTTGTGCCCTTCAGCGTGGAGGTGCCTCAGTCCATGCCAGCCACGCATCACGGTCCCCGGCCAACGCGATCATGGCATTCAGCCTGTGTCCTCTTTGCTGCCCCAGCCTGGAGATGTGATCCACTCACGTTAGCCTGGGTCTGCCCCGCGGGCGTCTTCCCGTTTCTGGATGAGATCGTCCTATCAAACATTTTTTTAGGGTCGTTGTTTTAGAGCATTTAGTAAGCTGTCTAATGTTTTCCATCCACTTAGCACGATTTCTCAATCGTTTTTGAGACATTTAAGAAAGTATACGGAAGCCCCCAAAAGTGTCCATGTCTGGTAATCAAATATTTTTTCTAATAATTCTGTAACCCATCACGTAATAAAAATTTCAATAGTTTAGATGTATGCCGAACATTTAGAAAAAGTTAGAACTGAATCCATCGTTCCTAAGTCCCAACTAAAAATTAGTTAAGAAAACTAGTTCTCACGAAATCACTTCTCACGAAAGCGGTTACACATATCTCCTTGTATGTAAATATATACGCACAAATATGAGCCACCATTGCGTGAAATATTCTCGTTGGCAACTTCCAACTAGACGGATTGCGTCATCAAGTCGATGTCATAATTTGGTTTTCTCCCATTGGAGGGAGGAAGAAAACGCGCTAAAAAGGCGAAACATGCAGAGCTATAACTTGCAGACATTGCGAAATATTATGCAATATGCTGCATGCGATGATGAAAATCCTCAACAGAATTATTCTAACCATTATTGAACATGCTACTTCCTCCTTTCCATTAGAGGAAGAACCACTAGCAAATCCAACCCGTAATTGGAGTAAAACCGTTAAAACCAATTCAGCACTGATAAGAGCTTATCACTCCGCAATCAGTTGTGACGTTTGTTTGGCTTGTCGTGACCTGAGGACCCACAAGTGACCTCAGAAAGGCCTCTTCATGAGAACATGATATCACAGGAACAAACTTTTATCACATATTGCTTCCATCGAGTAGACATCGTTAGTTTGCTCTAATAAAAGTGGCATAACTTAAAAATTGATTTTCTTAGGCTTCTCGTCCACTGCGAAACAAAGAATTCAGGCGAATGCCGGTCGTACGAAATCGTGCGAATGCCTCCCGTCCATTGCCTCAGTATTCGTCCGGAGATGCACGGAGATACGTGCGGTAGACATGATGGCTCCTCGAAAACGTTTTTCTCGTGTTTTGAAATAATCGCCTTTGATTTAGCGAAAGCTCAGGCGATATCGACAAAGACGAGAAATTTGGGTAAATCAAATTATCGCCAAAAGAAACGAGTTCGGTTAAATTTCTCATTTGTGGAACGACCTTCGAATCGACGATGACCACGACATTTCCTATTTTCGAATGAGAAAGGATACATTCTTGGCAACATTTATTGTAAAATCGAAACATCCTTCTCCACAATTGTTTTTGTACATTCCGCATGTGATATTTCGTTTCCCTTGAGTCCAACAGATATTCCGCATGTGATATTTCGTTTCCCTTGAGTCCAACAGATATTGTCTTTCCTGAACAAGCAAAACTTTTTACAGTCCATTTTTTACTATTACTTTTCGCACTCGTTCGCATCTAAATCCCAGCAGAACGGGATCCGTTTGCACTTTGCACATGTTCGGGCGAAAATCGACAAACAATATGGGCCCAGTTGACGAGGTCCATGATCGAGCCACCTGTTTGGATCCTTCGAGCGTTTTCGTGTAATTTCGGTCGAAATCATTTCGAAGCTTTTCGGTCCCATTGGACGAGCCTTACAATAAACCATTAAAAATCATGAAGAAATGTAATCTGTGGTTCCACGGACCTTTGCTCCCAGTGACCCGTTAAGACACTCTTATAGAAAATGCAACTCTACTAGCAGATACTTGTCTATTTATATTTCCTCCTCATATACTGGTACCACGCTTTTCTAGCCAATATAAGCTTGCTTCCAAAGAAAATCCACTGGCTTCATTGATAGATAGAATCAGAGCCCCCTAGAGGGAAATTTTGGTCGAACCAAAATAATAACTGTTTCTATTTTAATCATTCCAAACGAGACTAGGTATAAGAACGGAACCGCGCTAAGATGATGCAGTTTCTGCGAATCGGAACTTTTTTCTTCTAGCCGAGTCCCAACCATCCCTTGACTTCGCGTCACCTCAACGGCTACCTATCTTCATCTCATTTAGTATTTCTATTCGCTCACAGACAGATTTTAACTAAATTACTTATTATTATTTTACTAATGGCACTGGAGAAGCGCGCTAAGATGATGCAGTTCCTGCGATTCGGACTTTTTTTATTTTTAGTTGGATGCTCTGAAGGTGCATAAGTTGAACTTTTTCTACAGATGCGCCCTGCTCTAATTAACGCTAGGCGATTTACTGGTTGAGAACTTTTTTAGTGAGCCCACCGCTTAAAAATGACAACCTCCCACAGGCGGGATTCAAACACACGTCTAGCGCATTAGAATCTATCGTGCTAGCCCCTAGACACCTTTTATAACGTTGCATATTAATTATGTCAATTGTAAAATTATTCTTAATACATACGTATCAATTAAATAATATAAAAAAATGTTTCATTCACCTACCTCCCTCATTGAATGACTCCTGTAATACCTCGGTGTTGTGGATACGTCCATTGGATACTCCTGTAGGAACATTCTTGGCCGACACTATTCACACGAACACAATCCTCATACTGACCGCTTATCACGAATACTATCGCTATCAATTCCACTGAGTGTAATGAATGATAGAACATTTTTAATTAAAAACAATTAGGTCGATATATGTAGTTATTACATCCGTGACATATTGGCTGCCATCAAAAATTTTAATTTCTTGTAAAAAAAAAATATCTCTATATTGAAAAATCCATTCGAGGTATGAGCTATGAGGTTACACTATTTAAAGAATTTTAGAAAAATTGTCATCGATCCTAGCTCCTAGAAATCTCTAATGACCTCGGTTAACCCATTCGATAGCCACTTTCGTGACAACGGGCTTACATGTTCCGTGGCCTGATAGCCACTTTCGTGACCAGGCCATTTCTTCGCTTCGGTACTGAAAACTACCGCTTTGACAGTTTTTTTTTTTAGATATCTAGCGATAGGTTATGTAAGTTCTAGTAGTTTGTTCCTACTGAATGGGGGTCTCCTTCTGCTACCCAAAATCCAGCGACATTTCGTCAAAAATCGTTAACGTTTTTGGGTTACTAGCCCTCCTGGTCCACTTTTTCCAAGTAATTGTACTTCAGGAATCTAATGGATTCATTTCGAAGGCAATATCTATAACCTTTGTCGAAGATAATGGGAAAAACTAGATTTTTCTTGGGAATTTCGGATATATTCTTATTTATCTCGATCGGTTAGGAAATCTTAGTAAAAGTAAAGCTTCTATTCGAATGCTTATTAGATTTGCTACAAATACGGTTTTAACGGTTTCTTTTTTTTTTTTTTTTTTTTTTTTTTTTTGATAGATCGACCTCATTTCGAGAAATCCGTGCTTAAAGAAAGCATTTTCTACTTAGGAAACTACTAGTTTCCTGTTTAGGAGCCTAAGACCTTGCTTCTCTCTAAGATTTGATTTTACATATCGTCGATACAAATGCAAAGTAACGAATGTGAAGAAATACAACTTTCATTGTCAATCTTTACTAATTTCTGCTGGACTTATGTACAGCAAATTCTTGAATCTTAGATCACTTTATTAAAGGGAAAGTATTCCACTGTCAAAAGGTCAAATCTGCCGAATATTTGACTGTCCAAAAAAAAGTTATGAATAAATGCTTTTCCACTCTGAAAAGTGGTGATTTTCACATTCGATACTTTGCATTTGTAGCGACGATATGTTTACATTCTTCACGAATGATTAAGACAAAACATTAAAAACTGCCACAGTCCCCCACCCCACCTCAAAACCCACCTTTAATCCCCACCCCAAAAAATAAAATATGAAATAGTAGGTCCCCATTTTTTGACCCCTCGACTTAACGCAGAGACTTTCCACGCATTCCTCGATAATAAAAAGTCGTTGTTCTTGGAGGAAGTCCTTTTAGCACAGAGATTGAGACGCAGGTAGATAGCCCATTACGGGAGGACCGCACGAAATTTGTTAGACGCTAACTATCCATGGCGTTGGATAGGACCTGGTGGGCCGGTATCTTGGCCGGCTCGATCTACAGACTTCACGCTCTTTGATTTCCTCGCATGGGGACACATTAAAGATTTGGTCTACACTGAGCCCATAGGCTCAAGGGAGCACCTTATCCGTCACATCAGATGGGCCCGGGAACAGATTACAGCAGAGCAATGTAAAAATGCCATCCAGTCTGTCAAAGTGCGTTGTGATGCCTGTATTGCTGCAAGGGGGCAAACCTCTGAACAGTTGTTAAATTGATTGTTCGGAATTATTAGAAGAAATGTCATTGTACAGTTAAGTATGCGTGCAGTATTAAATTTAAAATGTTTTAAGAAATCAAAAAAATTGTTATTAACAATTGAAATGTTTTATGTTTTGTGTTTTAGCACTTTCCTCCACAGGAAAGTAGCTATTTTAAATTATGTTGAACTTGCAGCTTAACATATACTTTTAATGATTTTTATATAGGATTTATGAAAGAGTGCCTTTTCACAATTGTGTTTTCATTTGTTTGCTTTTCTCGGAAACGAGATATACGCCAAAGGACATAATTTTTTTGTTTTTTTCATCCTGCATCGATTCCTGAAGTTTGACCGTTTTTGGAGGGACACCCTATATACGGCGTAGATAAAAAAATAGTTTAGTTTTTTCTTTTTTACCACTGTATTGTCTGTTTGCCCTACATGTTACTCTTAAAATGGTCGGTGAGCGGACCACACGCGGGGATGTAATGGCCCCTGAGGGGGTGTCATAAAACATGTAGAGTACTATTTTTTGACCTGCGCCATGTACCTGTACCGACAAAATGTGTTCACACTTTCACAAAAAACACTATTTATTATATTAGTTGCTACATTTTGTTTAAAATTAATACACTTCAATGAACCTACCTCCGACCTGGTCCTCCGACACCTGTTGGTCGATGTTAGCGAAGCCAGACGCAGTATCTCCATCATTTCGAGTCTTATCGACATGGTGATGTGATCCTCCATGTTGCATTTAGTTACAGCTTGGTGTCTTCCTGCAAAATATGGAAGACAGTTTTATTAGGAAGTCTGAACTTATCATATTGCAGAAAATTACTATTGGTGGGAAAAAAACTATCAGCTAAGGCCTTGGGTACGATACGAGCGATAAGCGATGAGCGAAAGAACGACGGAGCGGCCGAGCGTTTAACGGAAGAGTGGTGCCGGCTACGATACACGGCACCTCTGGAGGCTAGAAGTCTTTGATGGTATCTTCGCACTGGCTTGTCCATGTAAAATGGATCAACCTTTAATTCTCTGTGAATCTGGGTGCTCCTTACGAACCAAGGAGCATAGGAAACTATTCGGAGTATCCTGTTTTGAAAAGTTTGTAGTCGTTTTAAGTGTGTGTTACTGGCACCCAACCAGACTGTACGTTAGTATGGGTGGTACTGTCGATTTGTATAGTAGTGTAGCACAGGTTTATTTTAGGGGCGTTTTTCTATTTATTAACGAATGAATTTGTAATAGTTGTGTGTGAGCTTCTTGTAGTTTTTTGTGAATGTTAGTCTTGTGTCTAGATATACTCCAAGACTTTGGTATTTTGAAGTCTAGAGGTATGTCCAATTTTCAGCAGCGGTAAATCTTAATTTTGGAATTTTCTTAACGAAAAAACTTTACATGAAGATTTAATCGGGCAAATTGCGAGTTTCCATCTTCGAAACCAGGATGATACCTCATCTGCCGCTTCTTGCAATTGAAGGATCGCTTCATTGAGGTTGCTGCTCTTCGTGATGACGAGTGAGTCGTCTGCGAAGGTTGCGAGGGCTGTCAGGCTGAGGCATATCACTGCAGTATAGAATGTAGAGCAACGGGCTGAGTATGGCACCCTGCGGTACTCCAGCTTTGATGATTCTCTTCGTGCTGAGTGTTGTCTTCACCTTCCTTTGCAATGTCCTGTCACGAAGAAATGAGGAAATGGTGTTCCGTAGCTTCTGCAGGAGTCCTTCGTGTCAGTGTCGAGTGCCATCCAATGGTAGAGAAGCAGTCCAATGGTGTATTCCTTCTTCCCAAAACACTCTGATATAATTTCAGAGACTCTTTTTAGCTGTTGGACTGAAGAATGCGTTGATTTAAATGCACACTGGTGGTATATACTTTCCAAAAGATGGCTTCTTAATCTTGCTTCTATCAGCCTTTTGAGAAGATTCCCCATTGTATTCAGCAGAGTTTTTGGCCGATAACAGTCTGCGTTTTCCTTCGGTTTTTTAATGGTAATAGTCCACTTAAAGCGTTGAGGGTATTAACGTCATGTTGAAGTTTAGTCTAGTACACTATAGAACCTTGACGCCCAGTGATTTCGGACCATCACTCTGGAAGAAAATTATTTAAAACATTAACAATTGAAACAGCTGCTCATTAGATATGTAGAAGAGCAGAACTATTCATGTTTTTGTCTTGCTTATATAGGTTACTTGCTGACTACCCATGCTTCACCACGGCCGATAAGTAATTTTTATATTGAGTTAAATAAGGTATGATCAAAATTATCGCTACTACATAATTTTGTACATCTTATTATTGGACGAACTTTAAAGTTACCCAGGAAACACCATGTGGAAGTAACCCTGCTTGTTTCCGTTGGGGAGTAAAAAAAGAAAAATACAACAACCACTTAAAAAGTTAGGTAAATAGAGACAAATACACATTGAACAGAATAAAACTAACAACTTTGAAGTTTTAAGCACTTATCTCTTCTATTGACATCGCCCCTCCAAACATTACAACAGAATCTTGTTTGTAGAGAATTTAGTAACCTTTCGAATAGCCCCCTTCAACTAATTACGATTTCCCAACCGTTTTCGAGATATTTTAGAAAATATACTTAGATCCGAAAACTTTGTATCACCATTAATACAATTTTTTCCCATATACTTCTTACCTCCAAACAATACCAAAGTTTAAATACCTTAGATTAGATGAATGTCAAATACTTGGTACAAGCTTCAAATGAACCAATCATCGTTTCTAAATACCCAAACAGAAAATTAGTTTGGAATAGTATTTCTAGCAATTTTTCTCGTAAACGGTTACATAAATCGCTTTAAAAATGATTTCATTCGTTTTCCTACGTTAAGGAACCTATATAACGAGTACCTGCAAGCATATGGACTCGAATATGTAAGCGTTCCGATCATTTCGCGCAAAGTTTGCTCCAAAAACCATGTTCCAGTAAACGGATTGAGCTGGTTAATGAACTTGACCTTTCAAATGAGAAGAAAGATCGTTTTACCAAATGTCATTGGACAATTTTTGAGCCGACGAGGAACTTCTTAATAATTCAAACCCCCCTAAAAGTACTTAAACGTTTGAATATTTTAAAAAAACTTTCTTAGCGAGTGTTTACACTCTAAACGGATGGCCCGTGCAACATTTCAAATTTTTGTGCCAAATGGCTCGGGATATTATTACCTCGGATGGGCCATCACCAGGGCGTAAACTCCATCAGGGACAAAATCAGATTTTATTTCTAGTAATTCAAAGACTGCCATCATAGTGGAAATTAACCTCAATTAAAAATAATACTATGAAATAGATAATGTACGGTAACAGCAGTTCTGTTATTGTCCTAGCAACGCTTGCTGCCTAGGCTTGCCTGCTCTAACCAACTCAAATTTTAATCCCCTCTAAAAATACTTAAAAATTCGAATATCAAAAAAAACTTTCTTAGCGAGTGCCTACGTTATATAGGGAGTGTCCATGCAAAATTTCAAAATTGTCTGTCGAGCGGTTTGGGCTGGGTGATGATAGTCAGTGAGTGAGTCAGTGAGTGAGTGGTATTTGACAAATATATAGTAGATTTAATGGAAATTATTCAGGAACGAAATGTGCACTACTCAAATTCTGAAGAACGTTCTTAGTTAGCTCCTGCGTGGAAGACTTTTTATGTTACTTTATCAATTTATGTCAATTTGATAAAAATCATTAGAAAACTTTGTGGGGCATTTTTGAGAAACGCAATCAATTTTTATATGTATTCAATACTTACATAAGAACTATATCTTGAAGGAAGTTCACAGGCAATGGAACGGCATCTTGGCTATATCCAAAGGATTTCATTTTTGCCGTGATGCCTCACAGCCTCAGCTAACCAGCCTGAAACAAGCGTTATATATCACAATCTTGTATATGAATATTTAAAAATTGTACTTGGTGGGATTCGAAATGCTCAGAATATAAAGCCTTACGTTTTAAACAAAATTCTAGACCATATTGCTAAATCTTTCATGTAATCAAGAATGATTAAAAACATCTAAACCTCTGTACAAACGAAATCTTAGCGAAAAAAGGAAAGAAAACGAAAGTGTCGATTGATACAATCCATAACCTCCTTGTGTTTTATGGGATAATTCCTTAAGAACTGGTTAAAAAAAAAAAAAGTCTGACTTTTTTTTTTTTATAATATTGATTTAATAATATATATACATATACATAATAACCTAAATATATTAACTATACAAGAATAAAATAATCATTGATAATTTATAAACAGTGAGAGTAAAGTACAAGATAAATAAGGAAGATAATTTGGTTTGATGATGAGTGAAGTCAGCTTCTTCTCGTTCTTGGTTTCTCTAGATGTTTATTAGTTCATCAAAATTTATGGATAGAACAAAGTTCATGAGTTCCTCCTTATGATCTTCGAACAACTTTCTTTCCGACTGTAGGCCAGCTACCTCCTTGTAGTATGATGTTTTTCATGAGTCTTAGTCTTTGTCTGTCGTAAGTCTTGCAATCATAAAGTATATGTGTAAAAGTTTTTATCTGTCCGTCTATTGTACATTTATCGTCATCGGTTATTTTAAATCGTTTTAAGTAGTTTTTGGTGTGTCCGTGCTCTGTCAGGAATTGAGTAAGTTTGTAATTTCTACTTTTAAGAATGTCGTGATTTTTTGCATTTATTTCCGGTATAAATTTATGGCAACTAGGGGATTTTGTGCTTATTCTCCACCTATTGTTCCATGTTGAGATGTTATTTATTTTAACTTGAGACTGGACCCAACTTAGCGGTAATTTGGCATAGCTTATCGGCAATGCTTCACTTTGAGCTGCACATTTTGCCAATTGATCAGCCTTATCGTTTCCTTCGTTTCCTGAGTGACCTTTAACCCAATCTACAGTGAATTGAATGCCCCTCTCGGTTAATCTTAGTAGGTTTCTCCTGATTTTTTCAATTAAAACATTGTGAATATTGTAATTTTTGAGTCCATGTATCAGGGTCATGTTATCAGTGAAAAAGTGTAGTGAGATCCCTTGTTCGATTGCTGTTGAGGAGAAGAATTCTGTTGCTTTGAGCAGAGCGAATTTTTCTGCTTGGTTGTTGGTGCAGCGACTATCCAATTTATACTCCTTCTCGTGATTATGGTTGGTACCGAATGATACCCACGCACATCCAACTTTATCATCTATTTTGCTGCCGTCTGTGTACACCTCTAGAGAGTTATCCCGGCTAAATTTGGAATTTACATTTTCCGAAATGTCAAAATGCTTACTTGGATGTATCCATGATTTGCTTTCGGTATCTCTTTCTATATCGTAATTATCAAACTGAGTATATCCTAAGTTTTGATGACGAATATTTTCTATAAGCGTTTTGTTTTGTATTTTAATATCTATTGGTAATAGTCCAGCCAATACGCAAGCAGCATCGGCAGAAATAGTTCTGAATCCCTTACATATTTTAATAGCGATTAAGCGCTGCAGTCGGATAAGTTTTTTGAGGTTTTTAGATTTAGTTGTTCCATCTTTCCAAATCGATATACCATATAGCATTTTAGGAATAATTCCACCTTCATAAACTACTTTAAGCGATTCTGCTTTCATTCCCCAAGTTACTCGAGCTGCGATTGAAAGTCGCTGGATTAACGTCAGATTCTTGATGTACACCGTATCTATGTGTTTATTCCAGGAGAGTTTCCTGTCAAAAATTATGCCTAAATATTTTAATGTATCTGTATGTTGTAGTGATTGTCCGTACAGTCTTATGTTAATATTCGGAATATTTCGTTTTTTAGAGAATATCGTGTAGCTAGATTTTGTTGCATTAAAAGTTAATTTGTTTAAATCTGCCCTGTCTATTATCCTGTTTAGTGCTAAATTTGCCACACATTGAATTTGTTTAAAATCCTTGTTTCTTATAATTACAAGAATATCGTCGGCATATGCTATTAATTTTGTATTCAGGGGTAAGTTGATATCAAAGATGGTGTTGATTAGGACGTTCCATAGCATTGGGGATAGGCTTGAGCCTTGAGGGGTACCTCTGCTTAGTAGTCTCTTCGCTTCACAATTATTAGTTCTTGTTGTCAAACGTCTGTTTTGGAAATAGTTATGAACTAATAAGTATAGGTTTTTTGGGCTGTTATATGTTTTGAGATTATAGAGAATAGCTGGTACCCAAGCATTGTCAAAGGCCCCTTTGATGTCTAGGCTAATAACAGCTAAATTTGATCTTGAAGTAAATGTTTCCTGGATCTCGTTCTTTAAAAATTGCAGAGCTTTAATTGTGCCTGATTGGGGTTTAAATGCAAACTGATTGCTATTAATTATTTCATTTTTCATTAAGAAATGAGTTAATCGGCCTTTTACAAGCTTATCCATTACCCTCCCTAACATCGGTAGCATACTAAGCGGCCGATATGATTCAGAGTTTTGTTTAGGGATCATTACAAGCAGACCCGTCTTCCAAGTTTGGGGTATTTCTTGTCTTGAGAATAGCACTTTGAAGATGTTTATTAGAATAATTGGAATAACGGCAAAGGTTTCATGTAAAATTTTTCCATTTATATGATCAAAACCAGGTGCTTTCTTGTTATCCATTTGGTGTATGATATTAACGATTTCATTATCATTTACATCATAATCATTAGGAGTGTCAGGGGGTGTATTTATTTCAACTCTCATACGTTTCTGGTATTCAGTTTCCCCGATGACAGTGTCATTAATAGTTAAATCATGTAATAATGTTTCTAGTGTTGTTTTTAAGCCTGATGTATAAGTATTGTTACTAGTCTTTATTGTCTTGTAGATAGTTTGTGATTTAGTTTTGTCTGCAGACCATTTATATGGCCAACTCCATGGGCTGGAACTTTCGCAGTACGATTTCCAAGATTCTTTTTTTGAATTTCTCATTACCCGTTGATATTCCCTTTTGCAGTCGAGATATTTAGTTTTATTGCAAGCTCTAATGTGATCATCTTGAGTGGTTCGTTGGAATATCTTTCTTAATTTATTCGTCTTCTTTCTTAATTCCGTCAATTCATTTGACCACCATGGTACTGTTCTATGCTGTTCTGATTTATGGCGTTTATTGTTATTTATTTTACTAAATGATCTGTTACAGGCTTTGATAATAGCTGTTTGTAATTTGTTTCCTATGTCGTCTGTTTGTAAGGTGTTTAGTGTTGATGTGATTCGGTTTTGTAAGTCCACAGACTCTAAATTAGTTACCTCTAAAGGTAAAAATTCCTTCTGAATTTGACATTTTAGGTTTATTGAATACTTTTCCCAGTCTGCGTTTTTTAAGTTATATCCCTTGTTTTCCTTAATTGAATATGAATGCTGTCTGTTGGTTTTAATTGAGAAGAGGATATTATTATGGTCAGAGAAATTATTTTCATTCGAGACTCGCCAATTTATAATGGAATTGTCTCGAGCTGCTAATATATTTGTTAAAGTCATATCAATATTGCTTGTGCCCCTAGATCCATCAAAGGTAGGCATTCCACAATCTTTATTATTTAATATCCAATTACTAGTTAATAAATACCCCTCTAATTTCTTCCCGCGTTCATTTGTGAGTCTATCAAACCATACTTTGGACCTGCAATTGCTATCCATGCCTATTACTATTTTATGATTTGGATAGTTTTTGGAAATATTGTCTATTTTTTCCAAATCTTGATCAACATCTCTTCTGATATCGAAGTAGGCACTAATAATTATAAAGAGGTTGTGTTTATAGATAATTTCCACAGCAGAAAAGTCTAAATCTGAGTATTGAGTCAACAAACAGCCGTCGATGTCTGGATTTGTAATTATTATACCAGCTCTAACTCGCCCAGTAATATATGTTTGAAATATTTTAAAGCTTTTTTTTATAATTATTCCTTCTAAATAAAACAACCAATTACTAACTACCCCTACTAACACCCTCAAGCACCGATTTTTTCGACTGAAATAACTCTAATGCAAAGAGCATAAGAAGCGTTTTTGTAGGAAACTTATTAAGCTGTCCGGTACTGAGGGACCACCATCAGCCGCTGGTGTTCCTCAAGGAGGCATACTGGGCACCATTCTCAATCTTCTCGGATGTGCCAAAAGATAAAATGTTCAGCTTGCAACATTAGTCGACGAATTTCATTCTAAAAATGATCTTGAAGCCTCAGCAAATTCTATTCTATTCTAAACTTCATCAAACGGAAGAAAAGGTGGAAGATATTGTGCAGATAAACCAGGGATATTGGATCAAGAGGAGCTCAGGGATTCACGATTTACTTGGAGACTACATGTTAACATCAAACTGCGACGAGTATGCATTATATTCTCGACTACGTAAGCACTGATGAGGAGAAATACATCACTTCGACCTTCACTAGTGGCAGTACAAACTCAAGATCCTGGAAGCCTGTTACCAAAAAATCTTAAGCGTTAGGACAATTTTCGCGCAAAATTCGCCGAAAAAACGGACTTTCGGTGGGGGGATTCTGCTGGTTGACGAACTTGACCTTTTGAATCTGGCAAAGTCCTAACAAGTGAATCTGAATTTTAACAAGTCCTATTTTTGAGGCTGCTAGAACGGGATCGGAATATATATATATATATATATATATATATATATATATATATATATATATATATAGAGAGAGAGAGAGAGAGAGAGAGAGAGAGAGAGAGAGAGAGAAGAACCACCGGACATATAAAACGCACTAAAAACCTGGTTCAAGGATATCTTATATGGTTTAAGGAGAAAAATACATTCATATTGCAACAAGAAATGGATGTTACATGTTATTTATATGAGTAGTAAATCTTTAATATATAAATTTATAAATGTATACTTTATAATTATCTTAATATTTACTAGACGTTTTAATTATGCCTCCAGGTTTACGAGCTTTGCAATGATTACAAAGCGCATAAAACGATATCGGCTCTTATTACATATAAATAGAAAAGTTTTTTGTAAAATAAAATCTCTTGAAGAATTATAGTATAACATATTTCGATTATGAAACCAATATAAGTGTTAATTTGTTGAGAGAGAGGGGAGGGAGAGAATAATAAAATTCTTTGCAAGGTCCGTACTTTGTTGGATGAAGCAATCATAGAAAACTAATGAAGTTTATCATCTCAAGGCCTACAGCCGACTCGGACACTGCTGAATTGATTCGTTTCGTTCATTAATTCCGCTCTTTGGCCGTCTAGAATAGGAAGAACTGTGTGTGATAAGGAACTGATAAGAGAGAAAGGGAGAAGCAGGAGAGGGTTAGCAGATGTAACCTAGTTGAGAGTCGTTCACCTCTATCCTCCTTGCAACACCGGCCTTCTCCCTGCTCCAACTTAGTCCCTTCCTAAAGGTCCTTAGTCTGTCTTACTAGTAACCGTTTCACCGTTTCATTATCCAGGCAGTTTTTTTCGGCTTTATGTCGTTCTGCAAGCAGGGGAATTCCATTTCCTGCATCCAGACTAGTGCTCATGTCTTCAGCCAGGACTGTACCCTTGCCTTCATCCAGGTATAAGGCCTTACCAAAATCCAGGTCTGTGCACTTGTCGACATAAATGCCTGTACCCTTGCCAATATCCAGGTCTATACCCTTGCAAAAAATCAGGGCTGTAACCATACCTTCATACAGGTCTGTACCCATGCCTTCATCCAGGACTGTACCCATGCCTTTAGCCGGGACTGTGCTCTTGTCTTCTTCTAGGTCTGTACTCATGCCTTCATTCAGGTCTTCATCCGTGCCTTCATCCAGGTCTGTTCTCTTGTCTTCACCCTGGTCTTTACTCTTGCCTTCATCTAGATCTGTACTCATGCCTTCATCTATGTCTGTACCTTTACCTTCATCCTGATCTGTATCCTTGCCTTCATCTAGGTCTGTACCTTTGCCTTCATCCTCATCTGTATCCTTGCCTTCATCTAGGTCTGTACTCTTGTCTTCATCTAGGTCTGTACTCATGCCTTCATTCAGGTCTTTATCCAGGTCTGTTCTCTTGTCTTCATCCTGGTCTGTACTCTTGCCTTCATCTAGGTCTGTACTCATGCCTTCATCTAGGTCTGTACCTTTGCCTTCATCCTGATCTGTATCCTTGCCTTCATCTAGGTCTGTACCCATGCCTTCAGCCAGGACTGTACTCTTGTCTTCATCTAGGTCTGTACTCATGCCTTCATTCAGGTCTTCATCCAGGTCTGTTCTCTTGTCTTCATCCTGGGCTGTACTCTTGCCTTCATCTAGGTCTGTACTCATGCCTTCACCTAGGTCTGTACCTTTGCCTTCATCCTGATCTGTATCCTTGCCTTCGTCTGGTCTATACCATTGCCTTCATCTTGGTCTATACCCTTGCCTTCATTTTGGTCTAAACCCACGCCTTTATCCAGGACTTTAATCTCGGCTTCATCCAGGACTGGACCCTTGCCTTCATCCATGACTGTGCCCTTGTCATCATCTAGGACTCCTGGTTAAAAGGCAAGTCGAAACATTGGCAAATGTAACAAATTTTTATATAAAGAAATGTAGATTTTAAACTCCCATTTGCAAACCCGGACAATCTCCACCTTCTTTAACAGCTAAAAAAATCTACGATTATATAATCTGCAATATATATCTAGAAAATGCAGAAATCCGCAAAGCTTTTAATGTTCTTGATACCACGAGAAGATTATAATCACTGGCGCCTTTTGTGTTTTCGTCCATTATTACATCGACAGGCAGCATCTGGTGTAAACATGTTTATCGGAAATACATATATGCATTGGTTTTAATCGATTCATCCTTTGATTAAAAAGTCCGACTCGCAGGAACTGCATCATCTTAGCGCGGTTCCGTTCTTATCTCTAGACTCATTTAAAATGATTAAAATAGAAGATGTTATTATTTTGGGTCCACCTTTCTAGAAAGCATGAAGATTAGATAGTTAGCCGTCGAGGTGATAAGTAAAGATGGAATGGTTGGGATTCGGCTAAATAAAAATCTATATTTAGGACGTTTTGGCTAGTCAGTGGTAGCCTTCGTCAGCAATGAAAGTGCCGGGAGGTAGAGGAGGACCAAAGTTGACAGTTCCATCTTTACTCTCAAGAAAGGTGTTATTTACGATCTTACCTGGGTGGGTCCCCGCCCTAGGAAGGACCCCGCTAGGCATTTGAAAAGCTATATTATCTTGGAAATCCATATCTCTAAGATTAAATTGTTTTTCTTAGTTTTCTTAACCTGATTTGTTATCAAATACATTATCCAACTATAAGCAGTTAAAAAATAACAAGGAATAAAAACAGACAAAAAGAACAGTTCGAATAAGGGAAATCAATTACTTTAAAGTTTTAAGCACTTATTTCTCTGATTGGCATCGTCTAATCAAAACTTTCAGCAGAACCTTTTTTGTAGAGCATTTAGTAAGCTTTTTAATGGTATTCTTCCATTTCCCAAGATACTCAACCTTTTTCGAGATATTAAGGAAAGTATACAAAGTTACCAAAACTTTTTATTTCTGTTAATAAAATATTTTATTCTAACCCTTCCTTTACTCTAAACGTAACAAAAATTTCAACATATTAGTTTTGATGAAAGTAGAACATGCAGAAAATATTTCAACTGAATCCCATGATTCTAAGTACCCAAACCAAAAACGGTATTCAAAAAATATTTTTCCAATTTTCTCGAAAACGGTTAAAGCTATCGCCTTGAAAATGGTTTCATTCGTTTTCCTAGCCCAGGAATCATATAAAACGAGTACTTAGAAGCTTATGAACTCAAAAACGTAAGCGTTACGATTTTTTTTGCGCGAATTTCGCCCCAAACGCCATCTTCCAGTAGGCGGATTTTGCTGGTTAACGAACTTGACCTTTCAAATTGGACGAAGGATTTTTGTACCAAATTTCATCAAAATCGGACCATTCGTCTTCTATCTAGAGAGCGAACAGACAAATATATATATATATATATATATATATATATAAATATATACATATATATATATACAAATTTGAACCACCGTTATTTTCGGTCTCTAGGGGTTCTGAAACGCGAAATTTTCTTGTCGGCACTTCCGGATTGTTTCATTGTATCAACCCTATAAGCGGGGTTCCTCCCTATGGGGGAGGGAGGAACCGCGCTAAAACGGGAATTACTATTAAAGTTTTTAGCGGGGTATGGAGGAGAGAACGTCCACCCGAGGACGCAAGCTGGAGGTGCCGATGGGAAATATCCACCTTTCAGGCACATATGTATATATATATATATATATATATATATGTGTGTGTGTGTTATCGCTCTACCAGCCTAAAAAATGACAGATTTGAAGTTGAAAGGATCTTTAAGACGTCTAACATTCACCCGGCCTAAGACATCAAAATTTGGATTACATTTGATATTCAGAAGGTATTAAAAAAAATTCCGACTCACAGGAAGTGCGTTATCTTAGCGCGTTTCAGTTCATATCCTCAGCCCAGTAAAATAATAGAAGCATTCATTGGTAAGTATTGATCCAGTCCAGTATAGGTAAGTATTGATCCAGTCCAGTATTGGTAAGTATTGATCCAGTCCAGTATTGGTAAGTATTGATCCAGTCCAGTATTGGTAAGTATTGATCCAGTCCAGCATTGGTAAGTATTGATCCAGTCCAGTATTGGTAAGTATTGATCCAGTCCAGTACTGGTAAGTATTGATCAAGTCCAGTATTGATCCAGTCCAGTATTGGTAAGTATTGATCTAGTCCAGTACTGGTAAGTATTGATCCAGTCCAGTATTGGTAAGTATTGATCCAGTCCAGTATTGGTAAGTATTGATCCAGTCCAGTATTGGTAAGTATTGATCCAGTCCAGTATTGGTAAATATTGATCAAGTCCAGTATTGATCCAGTCCAGTATTGGTAAGTATTGATCCAGTCCAGTATTGGTAAGTATTGATCCAGTCCAGTATTGGTAAGTATTGATCCAGTCCAGTATTGGTAAGTATTGATCCAGTCCAGTATTGGTAAGTATTGAAGTCTAAAATAATATAGAAAGTGACAGTAACCTAAGCGGAAATTATTGGATTCTCTTTCTCGTTCGTTCTAAGCAAACACAATTACCAATATGTTTATAATTTTCTTATTTTTAATAAAATACTCATTTTACTGTTAAATGCAATTAAAAAAAATAAATAATGAGTGAGGTGATCACAGATAAAAACCCGTTCAGAAGGAGAAAATTAAGACTTATTACAATTAACACCCCATCGAAAATTGCTTTGGAATATTTTTTAGTAGAAAATTTAGCAAGCTTTCAAATGGTTACCTTCCACTCACCACGATTTCTCAACCGTTTTCGATATATTAAAAAAATTCGACTCGCAGGAACTGTGTCATCTTAGCCAGTTTCCATAAATCTACATAAGGATTATGTACAGTTAATATCTAAATAAAGCATATTATGAGAAGTTTAAGTTTTTTAAATATATAATTGACCTTCTGCCATTTCTAAAACAATAATCTATAATACCAAACGGGTGAAGAATAACCCTTCAAAAATTTTTTCAAACTTTCCATTTATTCCCCCATCACAACGTTTCGGACACACAGGTCCATCCTCAGGCAATCATGTCCTGTTCATTACTCTAGTTACACTAAACAGTCATACAATAAATAAACATGATTCCTGTAAGGAACCAAGTCAAAAATTCCACCTACATCAAACACTCATTATCACAGCCATATATCAATATGGCTGTGATAATGAGTGTTTGATGTAGGTGGAATTTTTGACTTGGTTCCTTACAGGAATCATGTTTATTTATTGTATGACTGTTTAGTGTAACTAGAGTAATGAACAGGACATGATTGCCTGAGGATGGACCTGTGTGTCCGAAACGTTGTGATGGGGGAATAAATGGAAAGTTTGAAAAAATTTTTGAAGGGTTATTCTTCACCCGTTTGGTATTATTAATTTAGTAATCGTTTTAATAATCTATATATATAAAAATCACGTGTCTGTTGGTTCATCTGTTTGTCGGTTTGTTCCTTATACAAATCCACACCGTTTGACCGTCTTTGACCAAAATTGGAAAATAGGTAGATCTTGATCCGGGGAGTGTCGCAGGCTAAATCATAAACGTCTACCAGCTGTCTGTTTGTATGTTTGATCCTTATACAAATCCATACCGTTTGTCCGATTTTGACCAAACTTGGCACTCGTGTAGGTCTTGATACAGGGAGTGTCGCAGGCTAAATCATAAACGTCTACCAGCTGTCTGTTTGTATGTTTGATCCTTATACAAATCCATACCGTTTGTCCGATTTTGACCAAACTTGGCACTCGTGTAGGTCTTGATACAGGGAGTGTCGTAGGCTAAGTCAAAATCGTCTAGGACTCACAGTTCGGAGGTCACGGATTCGAAACTAAGAACCCGAACAGTTTCTGATTTGCATTATTAAATTTGATACTACTTATTTTATTTATAATTTGTTTTTGCCTCTCTAGATGCATAAAGCAGGTGTAGCATGGCACGCCGGGTAACAGCTAGTATATAATGATTTTTATTCATAGTAAGAAATCTAAAATCACCCTTGTAGATGTTAAAGTTCGTGAAGAGGAGCGTAGTTTCATATTAACTGAGTAACATCCCCAAAAGTAGAGAATACATAAAGATGTCGGTATTATGTAGGGAGAAAGTCTTCCCTAACCCTGATTATCATATATATGGGATTACTGGTGTATAAACCCCAGACTATAAAGTTGAAATACTGCCCGTGCTGGGGTATTGTAAACAAAGCCAAGAAGGGCGCAGGGTGTGGCTATTGTCTCTTCTCAACCCTCCATATTCTTACGGATGATCCTGGGTAAGGATAGGGTGAGAATTTCATTCGGCAACTACATGGGTTTAAGCCCTAATCTTAAATCTTCTTGCTTAGAACACAGAACTAACTTTGTGTATTTATTTTTTAATTATTTTCAGCGCGTTTCCTTCCTTCCTCGATAGACGCACGCTTATGAGGTTAACCTCATGACGCAATCCGGAATTGTAGTATTTTTGACGTTTCAGAATCCATAGATCACGAAAATAACGGTATTTTATATTATATATATGTATAGGGGAAGGCAAAATTTTATAAATTTTGGTGTAATTAGTGTTTAGCTCCTTCACTAGAGGGCTTCTGTAACCTACTTTGGATTAATTAAGAAGAGGATTCTTGCAAAAAATACTTATCCATTTTATCATAAAAATGTAAGTTATTTATTGATGACGTTTTGCCTCATAATATTTTTTGTATTATGTCTTTCTAGAAGGAAATCATTTGACAAAGTAACTATTACAATAAGAAACATGGTGTAGCTTCTGAAATTGATTTATCTTAACCCTAAAATTTTTAGCATGCTTTTTAATTTGCACTACCAGGGTGTTGTACCTCTGACCACGACTAGTTGTTGTTCCTTTGACCAGGTCAAAGGTACAACACACCTGAGTAATTTTTACATAATTCAACTTTTATTTTCTGCTGCTACAATTTAAAAAAAATAAATAATATTGGTTCATTCAATTGCTCAAAGAATGAAAAAAATAATAAATGAAATAAGTTCAAACTGACTTCATCAACCCTCAGTGGAGCAGTTCAAACCTATCGCCCCTTATCGTTCCGCTTGAAGTCGTAAGACCTCATCGAAAAGCTCAGGCAAGGAATATGTCAAATAGGGGCCGTCCTAATGGGAAACTTCGTATCCTGACAGATATTCCTGAAAAGTTAATTATTGAAGGTGAAAAAATAAACCCCATCCAAATAAACCCCTTCCTAAATATATATATATATATATATATATATATATATATATATATATATATATATATATATATATATATATATACAAATTTGAACCACCGTCATTTTCGGTCTCTAGGAAAATTTTCTAGTCGGCACTTCCGGATTGTTTCATGAGATCAAGCTTATAAGCGGGGTTCCTCCCTATGAAGGGAGGGAGGAACCGCGCTAAAATGGCAAATAAAAAGAAAATTATTCTAATGACAGTTCAGATTCTCACACTGACATCAAAATTTCTTCAGGAGAATGTGATGTTGATCTGTCTGGTAAATGTCGTGAGTTAAGTCGATGAATAGCAACAATTTGAAATAAACGTTTTGGAAAAAGGATACTTCTTTTCTTCAAGACTACTTCCTTTCTCCTTTTATCATTTGTGGATGTCTTCCAAGGCATTTATCTCTCAGAGCTTGTTATCTCTCATTTCGTGCCAGGCAGTTTGCCATCTCATCCATATAGAGTCTTTTCCATGAGCTGTTAGATCATTTTTCGGAACTTTATGGAATGGCATGCCTTCTCTAATTGCTTTCCTTGCCAAGGTGTCAACTTTCTCGTTTTGATTTATTCCACAATGTCCGGGAATTCATAAATTATTTTAAATATATTTACTGTTAGAGGTTGAGCTGAATATGGATCAACTATAGCAAGGAGAGCAGAGAGAGAATCTGTAAATATCTTTAAATCGGGTTTCGTTGGAGAATTGATGTTCAGAGCTTCATCAATTGCTAGTAGCTCAGCTGTATAGTTACTGCAGATCGCCGAGAGAGCGAACATACAGGATCCTGATGAGCTAAGTACTGCAGCACCAACTCCATGGATGTCTTTGGAGCCATCCTGCAAAAAGCATGCAGCTCAGCTGTATAGTTACTGCAGATCGCCGAGAGAGCGAACATACAGGATCCTGATGAGCTAAGTACTGCAGCACCAACTCCATGGATGTCTTTGGAGCCATCCTGCAAAAAGCATGCAGCTCAGCTGTATAGTTACTGCAGATCGCCGAGAGAGCGAACATACAGGATCCTGATGAGCTAAGTACTGCAGCACCAACTCCATGGATGTCTTTGGAGCCATCCTGCAAAAAGCATGCAGCTCAGCTGTATAGTTAATGCAGATCGCCGAGAGAGCGAACATACAGGATCCTGATGAGCTAAGTACTGCAGCACCAACTCCATGGATGTCTTTGGAGCCATCCTGCAAAAAGCATGCAGCTCAGCTGTATAGTTACTGCAGATCGCCGGGAGAGCGAACATACAGGATCCTGATGAGCTAAGTACTGCAGCACCAACTCCATGGATGTCTTTGGAGCCATCCGTGTAAATTTCGTGTCCTGCAAAAAGCATGCAGCTCAGCTGTATAGTTAATGCAGATCGCCGGGAGAGCGAACATACAGGATCCATTAATTAAATTCATTGTAAAATTACTGATCTATCCTTGATGAATGCTATTAAATTAATGTTTCCACGATATTAAACTCCTCGAGGAGATTGAATCCGTCTGACTGCCGATAGGAGCAGATAATGCAATGTCAATACAGCCAAGATAGGAGCAGTGGTTCTAAATGTGTCCCGCTAGGAGGCAAACATTACATAACAAACTATTTTTGACCCCAATAGGAATTAAAAAACCGAAAATCATCGAAGCAACTTAGGGCGTTTTATTCCTCCAAAGGGATATATATATATATATATATATATATATATATATATATATATATATATATATATATATATGCAGTAGACTGTCCGTTATCCGGCCTTCTCTCATCCGTCGCTCAGTCTAATCCGGCGGTCTCCGAGAGGAAGGAGTGACGGATCTTAGAACTCGTCGTAGCTAGACCGGCTAGAGAAAACCTTCCCTTCTTAGTTAGCCAAACATTTGTTTCGTGGTATTTCATTGAATGGAAGTCAATGAAGGCATATATGTTCCGTTTTAGAGGAAAGGACTTGTGTTTCTACTAACAGAAAAGTCCGTCTCGCAGGAACTGCTTCATCTTAGCGCGGATCCGTTTATGTCTCTAGTGTCATTTGATAAGCTTAGAAAAGAAATAAACTTATTTTTTTTAAATATCTCGTGAAAATTGTCAAAATCCTCTCGAACATCTCGAATAAAAGTGATATTAAGGCGTCAGAAAGACCGACAGTAGCTAACTTATACACAGAAGCGGAAATTACACAATCCGGCTCTCATTCTAAAGCAAAGCTCTATAAATCAATACAAAATATGCCCAATCAAGCCTTTCTAGTGGATACAGAAGCATGGGCGTATATGAGGGAGGGGGGCTGAGGGGGCGCAGCCCCTCCCGAAATTTTGAATTGATGATAAAAACTTGTCGTAAAACCCTTAAAAATAAATTAAATAAGATCACTTAATTCATAAAACATATTTTATTTTACGTTTAATAGCGTTTTAGTTGCCTAAAACTATTCCAAGCTCTAAATATTTAGTATTCCATACCCTGGAAATGGTCTCAGCCCCCCTCCGAAATTTTCCCAACCCCACCCGAAATTGTTTTCTATGTACGCCCATGTACAGAAGGATTAAGAAGAAGTACTCAAGATTGAGTAGAATACCCTGCCTAATAAAGCCTATATAGAATAATATGCCGAATAAAGCCTATCTAGTAGATACACAAGGACAAATAACAAGTCTTGACGAATAACGAGTCAATATATAGAATAATATACCTAATTAAGTCTAGATACAAACGAGTAGATACAAATGGACCAAAAACAAGTCTTGAGGAATCTTGTTTTTTTTTCTACTTAAATACTTTTTATCTATATTTAGTATATAACCTCTGTTGAAAACTATTGATTGCTAATTGATGAATCGGGTTACAACTAAGTAGTCTTTATGAATATTTAGTATATAACCTATGTTTGGATCTGTGTTTTTGGGGTGCTCTCCTCCTAGGCTTTGTATTTGTGTCGGCAGATACCTGGGGTATATTTACAGCTCTTGAGGATTAACTCTTAACAGGTAAATTTCCTGCGGACCTTCTGTTTGTACGGGTAGTGAACCGACTCTCTATTCGCTCATAGTATCTAACCGTTGTGAAGTTTATTTTTTGGATTTAGGACTTAATATAGATATGTAGACTAAATCATAGCAAGAAGTCAACCTCCGTCGTCGGTTCTTAACTATGTAGACTCGCTAATGTTACGCAATCATAGACACATCGTAATTAAAATCCACAGCAAAAACACGATATTTCATCAGAATCCCCTGCTAAATAAAACATATATAGAATAATATGCCAAATAACGCCTATCTAGTGGATAAAAATAGAGGAAAAACGCCGTTCGTGGTGGTAGAAAATCTTAAAGGCATTTCGCTCAGAAATCTCCGAAATATTGTTACTAATTTTACATATCCTGTTTTATAGCCAAATAGATTTATATTCTATAATCAAAAAGAAAAAACTACTAACAATAAAAAACTATGGGCAACAGATGAAAATAGGGAATACCTAGAACAATTCAACACCAGTACAGTAATCTAGATATTCATACGGCATCTTCGAATTCTAACAAACAAAAGTATTGATTCTAATTATACGTATCCTGTTTACTGACAAATACATTTGACTGCTATAAGCAAGTACAAAAATAACGAGAAGTGAAAACAAAAACTGCGGGAAACACACAAATAGATCCGTTTAAATAAATGAAACTAACTAACTAAGTTTTAAGCACTTATTTCTCCTAATGTGACGACCCCATCAAACATTTCTTCAAAACATTTTTTGTGGAGAATTCAGTAAGCTTTTGAACGGTTACATTTTACTTGCCACGAATTCCTAACCCTTTTCGAGATATTTAGGAAAATATACGAAGGGGGCCCAATAGGTACTCATACGGCATCTGAGAATCCCAAGATTCCGCAAAAATAAAATATTCTAATTATACGTATCCTGTTTTTTTTTTTTTTTTTTTTTTTTTTTTTTTTTTTTTTTTTTTTTTTTTTTTTTTTTTTTACGGCGCATCTACATCTTGGCCATTAGCGCCGGGCTATCTATAGGTTGCCGCCCTACGTATCCTGTTTTATTGGCAAATACATTTGACTACTATAAGGAATTGAAAACACTAGGGAATATGCCAAAACAACAAGGAATAAAAACAAACACAAAGAACCATCCGAATAAACGAAATCAATTACTTCAAAGTTTAAGCACTTATTTCTCCGATTGACATAGCCTAATCAAAAATTGTTTCAGAATCTTTTGTGTAGAACATTTAGTAAGCTTTCGCATGGTAACCCTCCATTTGCCAATATTCCTAACCGTTTTCGAAATATTTTATTCTACCCTTCCTAAACTCCAAACGTAACAAAAATTGCAACATGTTAGTTAAGAATCCCATGATTTTAAAGTTCCCAAACCAAAAATGGTATTCAAAAACTATTTTTCCAATTTTCTCGAAAACGGTTAAATCTATCGCCTTGAAAATGGTTTCATTCCTTTTCCTAGCCCAAGAAGCCTATAAAACGAGTACTTAAGCGCTTATGAACTCAAAAACGTAAGCGTTACGATTTGTTTTGCGCGAATTTTGCCCCAAACGCCATCTTCCAGTGAGCGGATTCTGCTGGTTAACGAACTTGACCTTTCAAATTGGACGACGGATTTTTGTACCAAATTTAATCACAATCGGACCATTAGGGAAGCCAGAAATGAGCGAACAGACAAATGTATATATATATATATATATATATATATATATATATATATATATATATATACATATATATACAAATTTGAACCACCGTTATTTTCGGTCTCTAGGGGTTCTGAAACGCGAAATTTTCTAGTCGGCACTTACGGATTGTTTCATTGTATCAACCTTATATGCGGGGTTCCTCCCTATGGGGGAGGGAGGAGCCGCGCTAATACATGTTTCTACTACATTTTATTATGCAACATTAAAAGTCCGACTCGCAGGAACTGCTTCATCTTAGCGCGGTTACATATCGAAGAGATGGAATAGATAAGCATCACAAACCACAGGAAACTGACAGTAGCCAACTTATACAGAAGCGGATAATTCTTAATCTGTATAAGTCAATACAATTATGTACTGAAAACGTACTTACTCTTTGACTAGTGCTGAAAAGGCTCTATTAAAAACAACCAAAAATTCGTTGTCATTTTAAGTATCTTGTTTTATTAGCAAATTCGTTTTACTGTTATAACCAACTGTAAATATGTGCTTCATGGCGAATAAAATTCCATTCTGTCGTGGGTTAAATCTTTCTATAAAATAAGAAATAACGATAACTTCAGTTGGAGGCTATGAGGAAGGTTATAAGACAGGAGAATTCAAAACAAATTACGTCATCATGATTAGCCACTGCCATCTTGATTACCACAGCCACTCCAAACTTATTATTACTAATTAGACATGCGCGCCGAGGCTGAATTTTCCGGCGGCGGCGCGCTGGACTAAAATGGCCGGCGGCGGCGTGGGCTATTTTTATTTAACCCCCAAGGGAGATGTTAAAATTTTAATCACAGTATATATATATATATATAAATATATTTGTCCGCTATTTCACAGGCTCAGAAATAGACATGGTGGCTGATGGTCAGATTTTAAAGATCTTTGGTACAAAAATCGTCTAATTTGAAACGTCAAGTTCGTTAACCAGTAGAATCCGTCCTCCGAGTGGTGTTGGCGAGAACTTCCCGCGAAAAAAATCGTAACGCTTATGTCTACGGGTTTATATGCTTGCAGATACTCGCATAATATATTCCTTAACATACGAAGACGAATGAAACCGTTTTTAAAGCGAACAGTTTTTGATAGTGGAACAAATGTTTATGTAACTCATTTTCGGTTTGGGTACATCGTGGGTTCGATCCCCACCGGTGCCGCCGCGGCGGCAGGAATGTTCTCATCCCACGGCTCGTTGGGAACATTCCTTTCTGCACCCTGGATGTCGGCGCTAATGGCCTAGACGTCGTTGCGCCGTAAAAAAAAAAAAAAAAAAAAAAAAAAAAAAAAAAAAAAAAAAAAAAAAAAAAAAATTATAAAAATTAGTCTATAAGGCAAGAAAATGAGACACTTAATGATAATAGTGTTTTCACGGGGCGAACGTTGTGTTGTCGAAGAGTCCTAGGATACTGTCAGTTTCCTTTTGTGGCTTCTTAAACTTCCTTTTGTTTGAGATTTGGACATTCCTTCTCATCCATCACTATCTTCGTCTTCATCTTCTTTATTCTCTATTACTTATTTCGAAATCCTTACATCTTCAGCCTGAAAATTTACCCTATTTCCGAATGGATGATAAGCACGCTGTATACCTAGCAACCCAATTTAATTGGGGAGCCCATTTTATTTTGTTTAAAATAAAGTTTTCTCTCTTATGTTTTTAAAGAAAGATCAAACCCTATCCATAAACTGTATTTATTCCTTTACAAATAGCACTAGGGCTAAGAAGGGAACCGCGCTAAGATGAAGCAGTTCCTGAGAGTCGGACGTATTTTTAGTTTTATATCGTCGAGTATGTTTATATAAAATTATTTTATTTTAGGCTTTTCTGATACAAGCTTTGTCATTTTCCAATCAACGATCACAACACACAAGCATTTAATCGATCAGAAGGTAAGCACAAAATGGCGCCGGCCGGTCACCATGCAGTACACTAGTAGATTTCCTCCCCTCGGCGCGCCGACTGAATAGGCTCGGCGGCGGCGGCGTCATTAAAACCCGGCGTGGCGTAGCGGCCCCGGCGGGGCGCGCATGTCTATTACTAATACCTTTCACCGTTTTAATACCTTTTCACCGAACGACGAACAGTTCGAATAAGTGAAATATATTACTTTAAAGTTTTAAGCACTTATTTCCAGTGGGCGGATTCTGCTGGTTAACGAACTTGACCTTTCAAATTAGACGAAAGATTTTTGTACCAAATTTCATCAAAATCGGACCATTCGTCTTCGACCTAGAGAGCGAACAGACAAATATATATATATATATATATATATATATATATATATATATATATATATAAATGTCCGATTCGCAGGAACTGCGTCATCTTAGCGCGGTTCCGTTCTTATCTCTAGTGTTTATGAAGGCATAGAATAGAAACAGTTATTACTTTGTTTAGATCAATAGCGAAACACCTATCCAAATGAAATCTCAAACAAACCAGTCTTGAAAGGTCTTGATTTACAATCTTACCTGTATGGGTCAGCTATCCCATAAGTCGGGCAGAAAGGCCTCCGCTCTGAGGCATTTGGAAAGCCTTGGGATCTCTCTCTTTGAACGCAACATTTTTAACAATAAATTGATCTTCTTATTTTACTTAATCTGTTTTATTGTCAAATACATTATCCGACTATAAGCAATTTAAAAATAACAAGGAATAAAACAGTCAAAAAGAACCGCTCGAATAAACGAAATCAATTACTTTAAAGTTTTAAGCACTTATTTCTCCGATTGACATCGCCTAATTAAAACTTTCTTTAGAACCTTTCTTGTAGAGCATTTAGTAATCTTTCGAATGGTAACCTTCTGCTTCCCAAGATCGAACGGTTTTCGAGATACTAACGAAAGTATACAAAGTTACCAAAACTTTTCTTGTCTGGTAATAAAATATTTCATTCTAACCCTTTCTTTACTCCAAACATAACCAAAATTTCAACATATTAGTGTTGATGAAATTCAAACATGCAGAAAATGTTTCAACTGAATCCCATAATTATAAGTACCAAAATCAAAGACAAAAAGAACAGTTCGAATAAGCGAAATCAATTACTTTAAAGGTTTAAGCACTTTTTTCTCCAATTGTCATCGCCTAATCAAAACTTCCATTGGAACCATTTTTGTAGAGCATTTAGTAAGCTTTCTAATGGTAATCTTACGTTTCGCAAGATTCTCAACCTTTTTCGAAATATTAAGGAAAGTATACAAAGTTACCAACATTTTTTATGTCTGTTAATAAAATATTTTATTCTAACCCTTCCTTAACTCCAAACGTAACACGAATTTCAACATATTAGTTTTAAAGAAAGTAGAACATGCAGAAAATGTTTCAACTGAATCCCATGATTCTAAGTACCCAAACCAAAAACGGTATTCAAAAACTATTTTTCCAATTTTCTCGAAAACGGTTAAAGCTATCGCCTTGAAAATGGTTTCATTCGTTTTCCTAGCCTAAGAAGCATATAAAACAAGTACTTACAAGCTTATGAACTCAAAAACGTAAGCGTTACGATTTTTTTTTTCGCGAATTTCGCCCCAAACCCCATCTTCCAGTGGGCGGATTCTGCTGGTTAACAAACTTGACCTTTCAAATTGGAAGACGGATTTTTGTACCAAATTTCATCACAATCGGACCATTAGGGAAGTCAGAAATGAGCGAACAGACAAATATAAATATATATATATATATATATATATATATATATATATATATATATATACAAATTTGAACCACCGTTATTTTCGGTCTCTAGGGTTTCTGAAACGCGAAATTTTCTAGTCGGCACTTCCGGATTGTTTCATTGTATCAACCTTATAAGCGGGGTTCCTCCCTATGGGGGAGGGAGGAACCGCGCTAATATATATACAAATTTGAACCACCGTTATTTTCGGTCTCTAGTGTTTCTGAAACGCGAAATTTTCTAGTCGGCACTTCCGGATTGTTTCATTGTATCAACCTTATAAGCGGGGTTCCTCCCTATGGGAGAGGAACCGCGCTAATATATATACAAATTTGAACCACCTTATTTTCGGTCTCTAGGGGTTCTGAAACGCGAAATTTTCTAGTCGGCACTTCCGGATTGTTTCATTGTATCAACCTTATAAGCGGGGTTCCTACCTATGGGGGAGGGAGGAACCGCGCTAATATATATACAAATTTGAACCACCGTTATTTTCGGTCTCTGGGGGTTCTGAAACGCGAAATTTTCTAGTCGGCACTTCCGGATTGTTTCAAGGTATCAACCTTATAAGCGGGGTTCCTCCCTATGGGGGAGGGAGGAACCGCGCTAATATATATATATACAAATTTGAACCACCGTTATTTTCGGTCTCTAGGGGTTCTGAAACGCGAAATTTTCTAGTCGGCACTTCCGGATTGTTTCATTGTATCAACCTTATAATCGGGGTTCCTCCCTATGGGGGAGGGAGGAACCGCGCTAATATATATACAAATTTGAACCACCGTTATTTTCGGTCTCTAGGGGTTCTGAAACGCGAAATTTTCTAGTCGGCACTTCCGGATTGTTTCATTGTATCAACCTTATAAGCGGGGTTCCTCCCTATGGGGGACCGCGCTAATTGTCATGAAATGTAATGATTTTGTATTATAAGGTGAATTAGAGAAGAAGTTTTTATTAATTGATTGAAATAGGTCATTATGCATTGTACGTTTTCCGAGAAATATTCTGCAACATAGTTTTAAGAGGTATGCTGGTATATAGGTTTTTTTCTGCAACATAGTTTTAAGAGGTATGCTGGTATATAGGTTTTATTCTGCAACATAGTTTTAAGAGGTATGCTGGTATATAGGTTTTATTTTTAGAACAAAGGTGGATAAAACAACTATGTTTTAGTAAGACATTCATTGTACATATTATTAAATCCTCAAATAATAAGGTTCTCTGAATTCTCTAATATGGCGTTTTCCCTAATCCGACTGTACCCCGGTCCTGAAGAAGCCGGATTAGGGAATCTATTGTATATTTATTTAAATATACAAGAAGAATTCTATTTTATTATTCTATTCTATTGAAGAATTTATTTAGCATTCCGAAGAATATTATATATATATATATATATATATATATATATATATATATATATATATATATATACATACATATATATATATATATATATATATATATATATATGTATGTATATATATATATATATATATATTTATATATATATAATATTCTTCTGAATGCTGACCCAATATATATTTTTCACTTGTTCTTGTTTCTTTTTATGGCAGGGGCCGATAAAGCAGTACACCATTCGTTTTTACTTTATTTGCTCTATTTTGCCCGACATTTTTCGTGCCTTTGTTCGCACCTCTTCAGGGGCTTTCCTATGCAAACATATTTTTTGTAAATCCCAAATTCAAATTTTCTACAATAATAAACATATGGTAGGATAAGAATTTTTAATAAAATATTATTTGTTTAAGAGTAAATTAATTTAGAGAAACGATAAATGTTTATTATAGCAGAAAATTTGGATTTCCTCTGAAGAGGTGAGAACAAAGGCACGAAACATGTCGGGCGAAATAGAGCAAATAAAGTAGTTGAACCAAAACGAATGGTGTACTGGTTTTTCGACCCCCTGCCATAAAAAGAAACAAGAACAAGTTAATATACATGAATATATATACACGCATACAAACAAATCGGGTTTTTCATAATCTATAGGTATTGAAAAATGAGATTTTCTAGTCGGGACTTCCATATTGCGTCATGAGTTCAACCTCATAAGCGGGTTTCCTCCCTATGGAGGGAGGGCGAAAACGCCCTGAAAACGGACTATTCACGAACACTGTGAACTTCTAGTAGACGGATTAATACGGCTGAGCAACCGCCTGTCGTATTTCAATCAAGTCCCTTTTCGAGAGCAGATGCTAAAGGAATTTACGACTCCTAATGTGCCGAAGGTAGCTTCGAGGGGTAGAAGCCAGCTGAGAGGGGTGGTGGACTTTATGACCGGATAGCCAACGGGAGTAAGGCAGGGGATGGATCATTATCAGAGCTCTTTAGATGGGAGAACATTCGGGCTAGCTTCTTCGAAAACCTGCAAATTCCATAACAATGAATGAATCGCAGAGAAGTTTAAGAACATATTTAGCGAGAAAGTCCTTTTAGCGCATTTCCGCCCTTCCTCCATCGGTGGGCCATGACCTCATGACGCAAACCGGAAGTGCCGACTAGAACATTTCACTTCTCAGAACCCATCCAAGCTGAAGAAGAAACAGCCTTTAGCGAAGGACTCCATTGCCAAATCCAACATAAATGATCTGGTAATTTATCCCACCAACATTCAATGAGGAATATAATAGTACTACCATGGTCATCGTCGTGTACCAATCTGAACGTTCTACGTAGGGTACAGTTGGTAAACCATATTGACAACAGTTGTATGTGTATTATAATAAGTAGGGAACATATGTTTATATAAAATAAATTCATAATATGTACATATATATTTAATTATATATAATGAAATATGAAATAACAAAAAATTTAAGATATGGAGAAAAAAAGGGGGTCTCCCGTGGTCTAGTAGTTAGCGCCTTAGATTCATAAGCGGGAGATGATGGGTTCGATCCCCACCGGCGGCAGGAATTTTCTCATCCCACGGCTCGTTGAGGAAATGGCTCGCTGCACCCTGGTCCTGTCTGATGGCGAAATAATGTCGGTCTAATCTCATAAGGGGAGTATACAGTGGCGGATTTTTTCTGGTGATTTTGCATCGAAAAATTACCGCAGAAACATCGAAACCCCGACTTCTAACATCCTCAGTAATTTGTTGCTAATTTGCTACACTATTTTTAAATTTGTTGCTCCAGCCGTTTCCGAGAAAACGTGGCTGTAGCACGTTAGGGTGCGTTTACACTAGGATAGTTATTGCAGGATATTTATATCAGAGAGAAATTCTGACGAATGGAAACCATGTAGAATTTACGTCAGACATAAATTCTACATGGTTTACATTAGTCAGAATTTCTCTCTGATATAAATATCCTGCAATAACTATCCTAGTGTAAACGCACCCTTAGTTATTACGCTAGCACAGCCACGTTTTCTCGGAAACGGCTGGAGCAACAAATTTAAAAATAGTGTAACAAATTACTGAGTATGTTACAAGTCGGAGTTGCTATGTTGCTGTTCCAGCGTAATAGAGCTAAAAGGGTTTGTCACCACAAGGGTTTGTAAGTAGGTGCTGAAAAACTGCCTAGTGGATATGACAGATCCAGCGCCAGCATCGGAGTGTTAAATAACTTAACATATCTAATTCATTCGAATAATTGAATAAAAAACATTCAGGTTTACTGGAGTTTTTGGCAGAACAGACAATAATCAGAGTGCCCGTTTTAGCACGGTTCCTCCCTCCCTCTATAGGGAGGAACCCAGCTAAGGCGGTGCAGTTCCTACGAGTCGGACTTTTTTTTTTTTGCTATTGATTGTATCTCTCTTGGTTTCTAGACATTCTAGAATTCACCAAAATTCCATCCTCTACAATCTTACACATTTGGTCCATTCGAAGTTCCATAGTCCATAATATAAATTCTTGGCGACTCCAAGCCTGCATTTTTATCTTTCCCGCTGGTAGGAATGGAAATGGTGAATGCACGACTTAATCAGGCTACTTTACCTGAGTGCATTTCGGTGTTCCTCATGGTGCTACCTCACGCCCCACTCTACTTCCTCTAGATTTCAGCACTTGAGTGCATAGCCTACATTAACCAGTGGCTTCCATTCCACCGTTGCTAACGCAGTAAATTAATTTTAGCCGCTGATTATTAGTTTGGTTTGGAAACATTTGGCAACAAAGAATATATTGAACTTGACCATCCATAGGGCATTTTAAACCACTGTATATGAACACAAACGTATGGGTATATATATATATATATATATATATATATATATATATATATATAGTGCATTGTCAATATTACATCAAATGTAATAATCTATGCATAGTGAATATATGGCACATCCTGAAATTATTCGTAATTATTGCATTCTATCAAAATTCAAACTTAGAGTGACGGAGAGAGCTATGGAGAGGTACATCCTTGGAATCACCAGGAAAGACAGGAAGACAAGGAAATGGATTAGGAGAAGCACAGGATTCCCAGACATAATAGAGAGAATTCACTATAGGAAGTGGTCTTGGGCAGGGCATATAATGAGGAAAACACCCAACACATGGGCCCAAAAAGTGTTTGAATGGTACCCAAGGGATAAGAAAAGACGACCAGGAAGGCCAGAAACCCCATGGGATGCAGAGATGAGGAAGACCTGTGGTGGGGTAACCTGGAGAAGAGTTGCAGAGGAAAGGAAGGAATGGAAGAGACTTGGCAACGTCCACTGTCTAGTCTGGCTACAAGACCTATAACAACACAAACCGGACTCAAACCTCAGCATTAGCTGATTTTATGCTTAAATTGAGTGACAATTAATTTTAAGAAAAAGAAGTCCAATTATGATTTAATGTTAAGAAAAAAAAAAAATAAAAAAAAAAAAAAATAAATAAATAAATAAATAAAATAAATAAATGTATATATCTATATCGTAAATTGTTTAACTAATGTAAGTTGTTTAGCATAAATAAAAGGTTTTCATTCATTCATTCATTCATCAAAATTCTAGTTTTATCCACTTTAATAAATATACCCTGTATTCCATACACCAAAATACCAATTTAAAAGGTACCTGCAAAAACCTATTATTTCGTAAATGTAATATGGCTCTAAGAAAGATCCTCCAAATAGGGACTCTTGACTATATTATTATAGAGGAGAAAAAAAAATCTCTGATTTCTTTCAAAAAGTAGATTTAGTTTGATTTTTGTTTATTTTTAGCGTTATGTTTTTTATTTAAAATTTGTGTATATATATTTTAATACAAATATTAATGTACGGTACATGTAATAACCTCGTGCTGAAGTGAAAATGAGTGATTAATTTAAGAAATGCCACCTAATAAGTATACAAACCTTCCATTAGGTTGAATGTTGGAGGTATGAAGGAGGAGTTGAGAGGCCAATCAATCTTCTGGAGGTATATCAGTCCCAAAAAAATAATCTCAGTGTAACAGTTAGTTTTTAACTTACATTAGTATTCATATTTTAAAATTATTTATACGAAAGGTTGATTGGTTATAAGCCTTGGAAGATCATAAACATTGGAAGGTTATAAACATTGGATGGTTATAAACACATTTCCACGGAATTTAATAAACAAGGAAAACAAAAAACAAAAATGTGAATTGACAAAGTTGTTCTAAATTTTATTAGCTTTCATTAAAAAAAAAAAAAAAAATGGAGTGTAATCGGTTAAGATGTAGACCTTTTTGAAACACAATATGTAGTTTGGCCCCATTATGCGTCGTCAGTCCGAAATCGGTCTAGAAACAAACAAGTTTGAACGGCCGAGAATCGGTGGCCATTGGATCGGGTCGGGTCGGGACCAATGTAAGCACCTCCATTGAGATGCATGTGTTTGTTTTTGTTTTTTTCGACAGACCTCAGCGTTCGCTCAAGGAAAACACTATTACCAAAAAGTTACTCATTTTCTTGTATTCTTTTACTATAATACTAATTTCACTGATAAATGCAATTTAAATAAGGAAAAAAAGTAAAAAGTGAATTCGACAACTACAAAAAACCGTTCAAATAAACAAAACAAACACTTTCGAAGTTTTAAGCTCTTATTTCTCCGATTGACGTCGCCTAATCGAAAATTGTTTTAGAATCTTTTTTGTAGAAAATTTACTACGCTTTCGAATGGTCACCTTCAATATCCTACAATTATCAAACCGTTTTCGAAATATTTACAGAAATATAAAAATGCTCCAAAACCTTTAATGGCATTTCTTAATAAAAGGTATTTTTTTTTTTTTCAAATACTTTCTTATCTCCAAATGAAACGAAAATGTAAACATCTTACTTTACAGGGGTCTCCCATGGTCTAGTGGTTAGCATCTTAGATTCATAAGCCGGAGATGGTGGGTTCGATCCCCACCGGCGGCAGGAATTTTCTCATCCCACGGCTCGTTGAGAAAATTCCTCGCTGCACCCTGGATGTCGGCACTAATAGGCTAGGTGTCGAAACGCCGTAATAAAAAAAAAAAAAAAAAAAAAAAAAAAAAGTCTTTAGATGTATTTCAAACATGTTCAAACGATTTTAAGTACTCAAACCGAAAATTACAAGTTAGGCGTCGGATCGGATCAGGGCCAATGTAGGTCCTCCCTAAGAGTCCTGAAACGTTGTCATTTCTCTTCGGCGCCTGCAGATCGCGTCATCGTGTCGACTTTATACGCGGGTTTCCTTCCTGTAGATCTAGTGGAGGGGATTCACTAAATCCAACTACATACTACCTAGACAGAGAATACAGTAGAGGGTTTTGGCTCGAAGGAGGCACTAATGCTTCCAAAATTAGAGTGGGCGGTTTTAGTTTATGAAGAGTTACAGGCTGACATTGTTTATAGGCAGTCCGGCCGGGGTATAAACAGCCTCAGGCTTTTTAGCATTACCGGTATAAACTGACCTCTTTACATTATCTCCATCCAGTTCTTCAGGGCAGACCTAGGATACTTCAAATTTTGGCTGTTTACCTAATAGTCTTGCAGGCTTATCTTATCATGAATCTTCTTTCATGATTGGTTAATGATCAGGAAATTAAAAATAAGCTCCCTTCGCAGCGTCCTCATGGTGAGTTTCCGTTCTTTTTTTTTTTTTTTTTAATTTATTTATTTATTCAAAAAGAATATAACAATCTGTTTCTGGTAACAGATATACTTTTTTTCTTAATCATTATTCCATGTTGTAACTTAAATTTTACAATATAGGAAAACAAAATGAAATAAAACCTATGCATATTTAATATAAAGTATAACACCATAACATGTGTTAACTGTAGTACATTACACAAAAAACAATATACTACTAGAAGGAAAATATGTTACAGACAAAAAAAAAATATGATACAAAGATAAACTATGATGTTTCATTCATTCGTCTGCGTCAGAAAACCTATAAAACGAATTCCTGCAAGCATATATAAGAAAGGGGTTTATTTGGTACTAAAATTACCATCGAAATTCCAAATTAAAAGGCTTATTTTTAATGTCCCACATTACTATGGGATCGCCACACTATGGGCCGTTATTTTCGAGATCCATGGGTTCTGAAACGTAAAATTTTCTAGTGTACACTTCCGGATTGTCAACGTCATAAGCGAGGTTCCTCCCTATGGAGGGAGGGAGGAACCGCGCTAAAAATATGTACATCAAAAACTTCCATTACGTAATTCTTGTTTCGACGCGAGAAAAATAGCCTCAACAACACCTCACGTAATTCTAAATGATAAAACAAACCATAAGAGATTTGTTTGTATTTTTTTATCAAATTAATTAATAATTATTTGAAAAATAAATACTCATCAAATATTGTCATAAAGCAAAACGTGAATAATAAACGTTTCATTACTTGTTAGCACAATCCTCCGAAGGGAAGTAGCTATTGAGGTTGCACTCATGACGGAATTTTGGAAAAATTTCTTCAAATCTTTATCGAACCTACCTAGTAGACACCGAAAATGACCCCAGTTAAAATGTGTCTATATACAGTTAGTAAAAAAAGTCTACATACACTTATGATTATTTTGTTTTAATCAAAAAAGAGGGTTAAAAGCGAAAGAGAAAAAAACATGAAACAATTTATTTAATTTTTTCCTTTTTAATATAAGCTCTTTTGATGAATTTGGTAAATTTTAAAAAATGTTATAACTCCAATAAAAAATAATATAGAAAAAGTAACAATAAATTTCGCAAAAAAAGTCTGCATACGCGGCAAATAATATAATAATTATCAATACAAATATTTAACCAAAATTATCTAATGATCAGTGGGACCTCCCTTATTTGTTATTACCTCCCTCAGACGACTGTTCATTGTGCTAACTAGTTTTCTTATAAATGTTGGATCGGTTTTCAGCCATCCTCCTTAAGGGCCTCTGAGAGTTGATGTTTATTTTTTATTTTGTGATGCCTCAGCCTTCTTTTAAGATCCTGCCAGAGGTGCTCTATGGTGTTAAGGTCAGGCCATTGTGGTGGTGTTCTTAACTGACGTGAAGCATGAGGTATGAGGCAGCGTTTGTGAGGCTGAGGCATCACAAAATAAAAAATAAACATCAACTCTCAGAGGCCCTTAAGGAGGATGGCTGAAAACCGATCCAAAATTTATAAGAAAACTAGTTAGCACAATGAACAGTCGTCTGAGGGAGGTAATAACAAATAAGGGAGGTCCCACTGATCATTAGATAATTTTTGTTAAATATTTGAATTGATAATTATTATATTATTTGCCGCGTATGCAGACTTTTTTTGCGAAATTTATTGTTACTTTTTCTATATTATTTTTTATTGGAGTTATAAAATTTTTTAAAATTTACCAAATTCATCAAAAGAGCTTATATTTAAAAGGAAAAAAATAAATAAATTGTTTCATGGTTTTTTCTCTTTCGCTTTTAACCCTCTTTTTTGATTAAAACAAAATAATCATAAGTGTATGTAGACTTTTTTTACTAACTGTATATATATATATATATATATATATATATATATATATATATATATATATATATATATATATATATATATGTCCGTTAACACGATACTGGCCAGAGTTTTTGTTTTTTCGCCATGAAACTTGGAATGTAGTATTCTTCCATCAAACGATTTAACAAGCTCGTTAACCAACAAAATCGGTCCTTGTGGAGGTGGGGTTTACTCCGGAGCCAAAGTAGTTATTTGCCAATACCAGCCGTAATATTTGTTATATTGAACGAAACTCGGTATTCGTTGTGGACAATTGAAGAGAAAAATTTGTTAGGAAAATAAACTAAATCGGTTGACTAGAAGGGGGGGGGGTTTACTCCGGACAGAAATGACTAATTTCCTTATACCGGTCGTAATTTCTGTTGTATTGTAACAAAACTCTTTATAAGTCCTGGGTATCTAATAAGAAAGAAGTGATATGAAAATGAAGTAAATCGGTCAATTGGAAGGGGGGGGGGGGGGTGTTACTTTGTACTATGTTTGAATTGAATTCTCCCGCCAAACGTAGGTTCGAGAAACTCATCAAGATCAATAGATCAAAATGTGAAGCTTTGTGTATTTAGTACGTGGTGTTTGTGCATACGCAAAACTCTGGAAGGAAATTAATTACAAAATTAATAATTGAAACAGCTGCTCATAAAAGCAAAAGAGCAGAACAATTTATGTTTTTATTTTATTTATCTACATAGTTATTTTAAGCATTATTCAGGAATGCACTCCATCCTACCCAATTCTGAGGAATGTGCTTAGTTATGCAGCTCCTGCGTGACGGACTTTTTTTAAATTGAAGGGTTCATTACAAAAACCAGACAAGTCCAAAAACTAAAATTATCAGAAACTTAAAAAAAAAAAAAAGCATGGCTTCATTTTTGCTGGATGAAATGACAATTGTTTTTATACCTATTACTGTCCCACTAACAGCTTTGTACGTAAAATAAATATATTTTTTGAGAGGATAGCTGAGAAAATATAAAAAAAGTTATGGATCCTTCTGGTTTTTGCAGAAATCTTAGTAACACAACATAATGAAACAATATTTCTTAACATGAAATAATTTAATCCTCAAATAAGATTATTTATTATACAGGGTGTATGGCAAGTTAATGACAATCCTTCAAGGGTGAAACTAGACAGAAAATGTAGTTCACCACCACCAACCACACATTTCTATCTCACTCCGTTCCAGACTTATGCCGTTCTAAAGGTTCTTCAGAGAAACCCGTAGACGGTCGTGCTAAAAAAAAAGACCTTTTTTTAGCACGACTTCAATTTTGTCTGCTTGTACACATTTTTTCTTTTTATTTAACTTTTATGAAATACTTAATTTAATCATTAAATATTAATTTCATCAAGAATAATTTTCATTTATTTCTAATATTATCACGAAAGTAAACATATTACCTTTATTTTTTTATGTTTTTTTCACCCTAGAATTCTAATTACATTATGAAATTGAGAGATAATCTCAGCTCTGAGTATACCGTTGGAAAGCTGATTAACTTTTACAACTTTTGTGAGATTCGGCAGTCTCCAGGACTTATTCTGGTTAATTAATCTGCTTTGATTAATTTCTAATTTTGGGATTGATGTTACGGTCTGAATGAGATAATTGTGAACATTAAATGTGCATTACTCTTAAAGAAAATTTAATGCTGATTTAAAAAATTTAACGAACTTTTGAGAAAAAAAAAGTTGTACAAGCAGAGTAAATTGGAGTTTTACTACAAAAACACGTTTTTTTTTTCTAAAGAACCTTTAGAAGGGCATATGTCTGATAGAAATGTGTGGCTGGTAGTGTTTAACTAAGGGTGCGTTTACACTTGATATTTCTGGCAGGAAATATATGTCTCGATATATGTCGCGATATAAGTGTCGGATCGATATTCTCTTGCAAGTTTACATACGGACAGAAATAGCTAGACATGTCATGGATATGTATAGGACGGTTCTCGCTTTGCAATAAATGTCCGGCCTGTTTACTCTCAGACATATATGTCCTGTCTAGTCCATTCTGCTTGGTATAGAAGTTTCGGCAATATAGCTAGAAACCAAGATATTTCTGTCTGACATTTATTGCTCTCTTTATAATCAGCGTACTCACCTGACGGTATAGAAGTGTCGACACTTATTGCTCGGGATAGAAATATATATCTCAGACATAAATTGCTCATGGTTTACACTAGTCGCAATTTCTGTCTGACATAAATTTCCTGAAATAACTATCAGGTGTAAACGCACCCTAAGTATTTTGTCTAGTTTCACCACCTGAAGGATTTCCATTAACTTGCGATACACCCTGTATAATCCGGACGAAGTACAAATCATTTTTGAATGATAAACATTCTGAATACAGCAGACTGGTGCAAGGACTACTCTGTATTCTGGTGGAAAAGCGTCTTGTTTTTGTAGAATCCCTAATTCTTCACACTCATACATAATGTGATCTATCTGTTTTTTAGGACAGTAATAATATCAATGTTTAGAACTGACTTTGGAGAGGAAGAAGATGTATTTATCTCAAAATGTGAATTTTTGGACTTGTCTGGTTTTAGTAATAAACCCTTCAATTGAGTGTGTGTGGCTCTGATATTGTTTGAACAAGTTTCAGCTTCTATGGCGTAACGAATAAGTTCAATAAAGCAAGAGTTCAGTTATTTTTTTAATAACATAGCTTAATTATTCGATTGGGCTTCATGGTACATATTAAAACAATTATTATTTATGAATTTTATATAATATTATTTATATATATATATATATATATATATATATATATATATATATATATTTATTATTTATGACTGATTATTCAAGAATCATTCAAGTACACTTTCAATGAATAATAATTTATTAAGGTTAAGGTATTTCTCCTCTGATTGATTTTTTATTCAATTAATAAACGGGTTGGCTCATTATTCAATAAAATGTCATTTTATTGAATGAGATTTTATTTGCTTATTCTTTTATTGATTTTTTTTATTTAATGAATAATTAATTATTTTTCATTCTTCATTCATTATTTTTATACACTTAAACTAATGTGGTTCATGGAACAACAAATTCAGATTGTTTCAAAAGTCAGTAAACACTATCACATAAATAAATAATTTTCATTAAAATTAAGAAAAATAGAATTGAACGTAACCATTTTTGGCTTGTTAAAATAAATTATTTTTTATGTAACGAAAAACTTCAGTAAAATAAATTAATTTTATTCTAACGAATCTTAAATTGTAGATACCCCTTTGAGTGTTGCGCTGTTGGGATTGGCTTCTTCCGTTGAGATGGGTCTTATCTGCAGAGTAGACGAGATTTCTTTGGACTCTATAAGGCAGGAATACGGGGACCTATTTGAGGGTAAGATGGTAAGTAAGTGCCACATCACCACGGACCCATCGGTGATGCCGACTGTTAGACCTCCTAGCAGGATCCCGTTTACAGTCATGGACAAGGTTAAGAAGGAGCTGGATCGGATGGAAGGTCTTGGGGTTATAGAGAAGGTTGACAAGCCGACAGATTGGGTCAGCTCTTTGGTTATAGCCTACAACCCTAATGGTGATGTAAGGATCTGTCTGGACCCTAGGGATCTCAATAAGGCTATCAAAAGGGAACACTTTCAGCTACCGACCGTGGAGGAAATAGCAGGCAAGCTGAAATGCGCAAAGTATTTTAGTACCCTTGACGCAATGTCCGGATTTGGAAAATTGAATTGGATCAAGAGAGTTCTGATTTACGCACATATAGCACTCCATGGGGCCGATATAAGTTTTTAAGGATGGCTTTTGGGCTTTCATGTGCCCCTGAACACTTCCGTAGGGAATATAGGAAGATTTTTGAAGATTTGGATTCTTAAATTAATTTTGGAAGGTTTGGGCATGGCAAAATTAATTTAATTCTATTCTGAAGGAGGTTCTGGCCAGGAATGAATAATGATATTCGTAACTGCTCCAATAGCATCCGAATATGTAAAAAATCTTTCTTTAAAAGACACCCACTCACCCGCTGGGTTCTCGCCACCGACAAGGGATACTGGTACAGGGATCAAAGACTCCATTCTTGATATCTTCCACTGGTTCTTAAAACCTCGACTGCGCCATGTACTATAAGTTAAAATATGGTTGCTTTCAACACTCACATTTATTGATTGATCAAAACATATGATGTAACCCTGAACTATAGAACACATGATATAATTTAACCAAGAGGTAGAAATAAACAAATACACAACACTTTCATTCGAATAAATAACTTTCATTGAATGAAATTTTTCATTCAACAAATCATTGAATGAATGAATAAGTAAATGTATTTCTCTTCTAATATGTACATTGTTTTAATAATAATTAATGCATATTTACAAAAGAAAAGCTTGGGCAAGGCCCGTTCACAATAATTCAAGAAATTATTGTTATTCAATAATGAATAAAAATAAAAAGTTAAGTTATTCATTAAATCGATGAATAATGAATGAAAGATTATTCATTATTCAGAATGAAATATCAAATGTATTCATCAATTATTATTCTGAATGATTTTTGCCCAACACTGGAGTCCCATATGCCGATTTCATTAGTACGTTACGAGACATATCTATCCCGTACTCTCTAATAATTTGTTTAATTTCTGTGCATCTATTGGACTATGAGTTGTTTTTTTTTTTTTTTTTTTTTTTTTTTTTTTTGGCAAGTTATAGCCATCGTAAGTTAAGGGGCTATTTTGTCCGCCGTACCTCAGTGAAAGCCAGTACGGGACATATATATCCCGTACCGAAGCGAACGTGTCCTTGTCTCATCCACTGGCAGTATTATAGAACACCTTTCGTCAAAACGAGCCGACAGAAAAACCCGTTTGTCCGGATTATCTGCACCTCCATATCCAACCAGCAAGGGTCAAACAGCTAAACGTACTTTATCTGCAGTTTGTTAAAAATGTTTTTCAACCTCGTTCCAATTCGATGATGGACATTTTCGTCGATTGTCGTCCCCGTTCCGGAGGACATCATGCTAATCAACAACTCGAACGCCTACCGACACGAGACTAACAACATCAAATCCATTGTAAAAAAAATATAATTTCCTTATAATTTATTTATTTTTAGCACATCCGGGCAGCCGATATGGCTATTAATAAAAATAAGGGGTTTTGTTAGATAACAAAACCCCAGTCAACCCAACTCGCTAAAATTAATAGAATTCTGTTAATTTTAGCGGGTTTTGTTATCTTCTTGAGCGAGCGTAGCGAGCGGAAACGCATAGCATGTATGCCTTAAAGTCGTCATTTATGCCTTAAAGTCATGTATGCCTTAAAGTCGTCACAAATTTAGTTTAGGCATAAATGACGACTTTAAGGCATACATGGTATGCGTTTCCGCTCGCTCAAGAAGATAACAAAACCCCAGTCAATCCAACTCGCTAAAATTAATAGAATATAATATTAAGCAAGAAAGTTCACTGTTAGGAAGGTTATAAAACTAGGCGTCATCAGCGTATTTGTAAACACGCGCATGCGTAGATATGTAACATTGGGAAACAGAGAACTCTCATTTGAAATGTTCAGAAACCATTTATTCGAAAATATTGTTAATTTTAAGGGCATCCTCACCTGTCGCTTAAGGGCATACGTGCTATGCGTTTCCGCTCGCTACGCTCGCTCAAGAAAATAACAAAACCCCAGTCAATCCAACTCGCTGAAATTAATAGCTCCCATAACCTGCATAACAGTGAACTTTAGTGCTTAATAACTTCTTTCCTAGTTAAATGCGAAGGTTTTTTTTAACGTATTCGTGTTTAGTGCATCAAAATACGTTATTGTACAACATTTGAAAGAAATCGAGGAGGACGTGAAACTTCATTTTTACCGAATTGACCGTGGTCCAAACAATGATATTAGAAATTCATCGATTAATCTGAAGTGCAGATTTGCCCGAGGAACTCCAAATCCTTTGGATGCCAATTTAATGGAGGAACCATCCTTTATGGCCTTCAAGGCATTCTCTAAATCCTTCTGGCTATAACTGGGCTTCATAGAAATACTAACACCTGTTATAGACTCAAAAGAAACGTCATTATTAGGAACTGACAGTGTCAATAACTAGTCATTGAAACCAAAAACTAGTTACACTCGAATTAAAGTTTAAAAAAACATTGCAGATTTATCAGGAAGATCAAATTATTCAAATTAAAACAGAACCATCAATTTAAAAAAAATAAATCATAATTTAGTTATTGACATGTGGTGTCATAGCAAAATATGGTACTTTGGAAAAAAATGACTAGTTATTGTCACCCCGGTTATGTAAATGTAGGTAGTACTGGAAGTATAAATAGTACGAAATATATAATTTTGGGCCTCTGACCAGTTATTCACACTCAATTAAAGAACATCTTGACCATTACATTGGCAATGGTTTTGTTAAGACCAAGTGAGTGCGTATATAACGTTTGAAAGAAAATACATAAAATAGTAAAGTTATATATATTATTGGAGCGAATGGAATGCTCTACAACCCCATAACCGAGATTTATTTTTTGGGCCCATCGTTGAAGAGATATCCGGTCGAGAATAGAAAAAAGTGTGTTTTTTTCCCAAAATGACAGACTTTCAAGAGCGGATATTTCGAAAACTAAAGATATCTCGAAAAACTTCATTGACTAGAACTTGTAGGAAATTTAATAAGCTTTCATTTGTTATAGAGTGGTCATGTCGCTAGGACGCAGGGTTTCCGAGATATAAGTGAAAACCCGAAAAATGGGACCTTTTAAACCCCCCCTCCCCCCAGCTTAAGGCTAGGGGCGAGGACTTTTGATATGTTCACCTCCTATCCAGCCCAAACAAAGTTACGAAGTCAAAAATTGAGTTCCAAAAATTTCCACCTATAGCTGTTTTCAAGCATTCGTTGCCTGGACTGTGTGGTTAGTTTCTTAAACACTTATGTCATAGATCACTTAGAGGACCCTTCAAACATTAGTTTCCTGTATTTCTTAAAATAAAATTAGGACTTGTTCACTTATTTCTTTAAGTTAAAGTTTAAGGTGTCAATAACTGCAATGGGTGTCAATAACTGTCCGGTTTACCCTGTATAAATATAAATTAATACGAATACGATGTATTTATTCGTTTAATTTCATTGTTTGTTTACAATCATATTCAAAATTCACCTAATCACCTAATTAATTCACCTTTTCGTGCGCCACTAGTCACACTTGCATGGCCGATTTTAGGCTTCAACTTATTTTGTTTAGACTCCCTCCACTCCCTAATAACTCAATGGTTTTACCTAAGAAACACGGATTTCAAGTAAAGTCAAAATATTTATTTATTATTGGGCGTATATAGCAAGTAATTTCGAGGGGGCTGGGAAAATTTCGGGGGGCTGAGACCACTTCCGGGGTATGGAATACTAACAATTTAGAACTTGGAATAGTTTTAGCCGACTAAAACGCTAGTACAACTAAAATAAAATATTTTTGATGAACTAAGTGATCTTATTTAATTTATTTTAAGGGTTTTATGACAAATTTTTACCATCAACTCAATATTTGGCGGGGGCTGCAGCCCCCTCAGCCACTCCTTATATACGCCCATGATGCCTTTCCTGTTAGCACAATCTGAAGGAATGGAGCTATCGAGGTTGAACTTGCAATGAAATTTTGAAATTTCATGTCTGTTAATAAAGGACCCCTTTCCTTATGGAAAATGGCTTTCGGTCAAATTGAACGAAACTCTGCTCGTTGCATAGAGAAAGTCTTTCTGAACAAAAGTCTCCATGGGCACAAAACCAAAAAGTTAAAACTTTTGGTACTTTTGGGTATCCGAAGTTTTCCATTTTTAATTTTTGCAAAATCTCGAGATCTCTGCTTGAAAGGTTTCCCAAGCCATTTGGCCAGCAAAAAAATACGTATCAATTATTTTTCGAAGAACTTTCGAACGATACCACATTTGAGACTCCTACCCCCCCCCCCCACAAATGTGGTATCGTTCGAAAGTTCTTCGAAAAATAATTGATACGTATTTTTTTGCTGGCCAAATGGCTTGGGAAACCTTTCAAGCAGAGATCTCGAGATTTTGCAAAAATTAAAAATGGAAAACTTCGGATACCCAAAAGTACCAAAAGTTTTAACTTTTTGGTTTTGTGCCCATGGAGACTTTTGTTCAGAAAGACTTTCTCTATGCAACGAGCAGAGTTTCGTTCAATTTGACCGAAAGCCATTTTCCATTAGGAAAGGGCGGGGTCCTTTGTTTTTCGAATAACTCCGAAATTAACCAAAATTTAAACATCTTAATTTAGGTGAATCTTATTTATTTATTTATTTTATTTCATTGTTGAGCATCGCAACATTGGCGACAAACTCATTTTATGTTTGTTACGTCAAGAAAAAAAAAAAAAAAAAAAAAAGAAAAGAACAGGTAAATGAATAATTAAAGAACTTAAATGTTAACAAAACGGGAAAAAGAAGATAAAGTAAACAAAAAAAATAATAAAAATAAAAACAAATAAAAAAAATAAATAAAATAAAAACAGAACAAATAGTAACACTAAAGTAATAATTAGATGTAAACATAAAATTTTGAAATAGTGGATGTGAAAGTTAAGTGAACTATTTACAGCTTGTTGTATAAATGTGTGTTTTTCAAATGTTTGAGGATTGTACGGATGTGTGGGCTACCCTCTGTCAGTAAGTCGTGTAAGTCGTGGGGGATATTTAAGTTAATGAGTCGCCTGCAGTTTGTAAGTATATGTTTAACTGTCAGAGTGTCATTGCAGTATTTACAGGTTGGTCTGTCCTTTCTTTCTAGTAAGTACGAATGGGTAAGTAGAGTGTGTCCAATCCGAAGCCTGGTTAAAATAACATCATCTCGTCGAGAGAAGTGTTCCTTTGGCCAGGCTTTCGTTGTATTTTTAATTTCTCTTAACTTTGTTTCTGCTTGATACCACTCACTTTCCCATTCGTACTGAATGTAAGTCAGTAATGTTTTGTATAAGTCCGATGAAGTCACAGTATGTAAGTCAAAGGTTGGTCTTTGAGTGGCTAGTTTTGCTTGTAAGTCGACGGCAGTACTGAGTTTGATGTCTTCCTGTCCAGGTAACCATAGCAACGTAATGTGTGTATTATTGTTTTGTAGTTTATACATTTGTGATAATATGTTACTGATGATTGGATGTGTACTGTACATGTTTTGGATGGAGAGTAACGAACTTAAGGAGTCAGTGCAAACAGTTATGTGTCGATTAATTCTGTCTTGAACGTTTGTTAGTGCTAACAGTATTCCGTGCAGTTCAGCTGTATATACAGTCGTCTCGTCGGGTAGTTTCAGTAGGTAAGTGTTGTCGTCAACAATTGCAGCTGCTCCTGTGAATCTTATTTAAATGACGTCAATTTATTATTAACTAATTATTTTAGGACGGGTTAGAAAAATGTTACCGCCCTTTTCTAGGTACGTTATACCTTTTATTTTTTCTAAAGAAAACCTACCACCCATGGTTGGAATCGAACAAACGACCCTTTCGCACAGAGTGCTCACGCCTTAAAACTCACGGCCACCGGGCGTCCGTAAGCGAATCTTAAACATGTAGAAACCTAGAAATATTCTAGTCGGCATTACCGCATTGCGACTTGAAATCAACCTCATAAGCGGGTTTCCTCCCTATGGACGGAGGGAGAAAATGCGCTAAAAATAGTTAACCGTTAATGTTGAGACCGTTCCGGTAGTCTCCGTGTTGGCAATAGAAGAAAAACAATAATAGAACATCAATTATTGACCATGTTAATCAGAAAGGAACCAAGCTACAGTATGAACATTCTGAGAAAATTGCTCTTTAAGTTAAGTCTAAGTTAAATATCTTAGACATTTACTTAATTCTTCTTTTTCAAGTTTTTTTTCGTCAAACTATACGATATTTCAGCAAATATTTTCATGCTGTTTCTATTTAGAATAAGATTTCTGAAAATTAAATAGCTGAAAGTAAATAACACTTATTTTATTTTTTTTTTTTTTTCTAAATAAGGCGCTAGGTCCCTTTCTGTTTAACGTGATCCAATTGTACTGTTACGTTAACGTTACCTTTTCGAGTAGACTAATATTTGTACAATCTCACGTAACGCACTATGGGAAATCCTCGACGAAACTGGCTGGCGTTCCACGCTCCAGAACTCCAATCTCCCCTAATCTATGTTGACAGGAACAAAGGTTCATGTGACGTAGAGCTCCTCCAAGATTGCTAAGAGTACTAACTGATAGTACTATCAGTACATGAAGCAGCAATGGACACAATCTACGAGAATTGAACGCAGGAAATAATTACGCATCCGATGGACTTATTGCGCCAAATAGTTTAGTTTCTGTAACCGTACATAAGGAGAATTACAAGACTACATGAAGGGCTCAGTGTCAAAGGTGACAATTGGAGTTAAAGTTTAGAAAAATCTGAAAACAATTAGTGTTGATGACAGAAATGATTTTAATTGAATGACAAAATAATTTCAGCTTTGATTGATGAATGGTAGTGCCCTTCCGAAACGTAGCCTTGATCGATGAATGATAGCGTCGCTGCGAAACAGCTTTGATTGATGAATGGTAGTGCCCTTCCGAAATGTAGCCTTGATCGATGAATGATCGCGTAGCTTTGATTGATGAATGGTAGTGCCCTTCCGAAATGTAGCCTTGATCCATGAATGATCGCGTCGCTGCGAAACTTAGCTTTGATTGATGAAAGATTGCGCCCTTCCGAAACGTAGCCTTGATCCATGAATGATCGCGTCGCTGCGAACTTAGTCTTCATAGATGAATGATTTTGCCCATCCGAAACGTAGCCTTGATCCATGAATGATCGCGTCGCTGCGAAACTTAGCCTTCATAGATGAATGATTGCGTCCTTGCTAAATGTAGCCTTGATTGATGAATGATTGTGCCCTTCTGTTACGTACTCTTGATTGATGAATTATTGTGTCCTAGCGAAACGTAGCCTTGATTGGCGAATGATTATGTCCTTCCGAAACGAACCCTTGATTGATGAATGATTGTTTCCTAGCGAAACGTAGCCTTGATTGATGAATGATTATGTCCTTCTAAAACGTAGCCTTGATTGATGAATGATTGTGTCCTTGCGAAACGTAGCCTTGATTGATGAATTATCGTGTCCTTGCGAAACGTAGCCTTGATAAATGAATGATTGTGTCTTTTCGAAACGTAGCCTTGATCGATGAATGATGGTGCCCTTGCGAAACGTAGCCTCGATAGATGAACGATTGTGTCCTGAAACGTAGTCTTGATTGATGATAGATTGTGTCCTGGCGAAACGTAGCCTTGATAGATGAATGATCCTTCCCTTGCATAACGTTTTAGTACTTTCCGAAGGAATGTATCTATTGAAGTTGAACAAGTAAACGAATTTTCAAAACATCTCCACCATTCCTACCAACTAGATGACCCAAGCCTTCTTGGTATCTACAATAAAGGCAATTTGAAAATGATTTGTAGGCTCACCAAATACTGGAAGTAGAAAGCAGGCATTCTTGACTTTTTTATTATTATAAAAATATTTAACAAAACGTACTGTGATTTCTCTTTAGCTGAGTACCTTTAACTTTATAGTTCATTGGCCAATTTAAAATCTGCTTGCACTACAGATTTCAGTTCAAAAAAAAAAAAAAAACGCCATTAAAATGATATATCAGGAGACGTAGATTCCCATTCGAAATTTTAAAGTTTCCCCGGGACTGAAACACCCTGTAATTTGTTTTTCAAAAAAAAAGGCAGAATCATAAACTAGGATTGAAAACATTAAGTGCGTATTTTTATAAGGTTCTTCGATCAAGAGATATTCAGCCGGTCAATCTAACTCCCTGATAATATATATATATATATATATATATATATATATATATATATATATATATATGCTACTGTATGAAGGGTGGTATCAAGTTAACAGACACGCACACAAACCCATGTGTGTCTGAGAGTATGTGTGTGTTTGTGTGTGGGAGTATATATATACACAGACACACACAACTTCATACAACAACTAATTCGGATAATTTGACCATGACATCGACTTGCTTTCGGGCAGATGGCGAAGAAAGAGAGCAAGGTCCTGCAGCTATATATATCTATGAATCAGCTTGTTTACTGCAGATCTGCACTTCGTCAAGGTTTATGTCGAAGAGTTTCGGATTTGATCATTTTTACTTCAGATAACTAAGTAACATAAATCATTATTCTGTAGTGAATAATGATTGCAATAAAAAATAGCTAAACATTTTAAAGAGAGGTGTTCCTCAGCGATCCCTCATGGGTCCCCTGCTTTTCCTATTTTATATTAATCGGGGGTGTTCAAATGGTCGATCGTGTACTTTTTGAGTCGATCTCAAGAAAGAAAAGTCCGACTCGCAGGAACTGCGTCATCTTAGCGCGGTTACGTACATCTCGAAGAAATGGAATAAATTAGCACCACAAATCACAGGAAACTGACAGTAGCCAACTTACACAGAAGTGGATAATTCTTAATCTGTATAAGTCAATACAATTATGTACTGAAAACGTACTTACTCTTTGACTACTGCTGAGAAGGCTCTTCTTAACAACCAAAAATTCGTTGTCATTTTAAGTATCTTGTTTTACTAGCAAATTCTTCGTCTTACTGTTATAATCAACTGTAAATATGTGCTTCATGGCAAATAAAATTCCATTCTGTGTGGGTTAAATCTTTCTATAAAATAAGAAATAACGATAACTTCAGTTGGAGGCTATGAGGAAGGTTATATAGACAGCAGAATTCAAAACAAACTACGTCATCATGATTAGCCAAAGCCATCTTGTTTACCACAGCCACTCCAAACTTATTATTACCAATACCTTTCACCTTTTCTTAGCTTATTTTACTACTATACTAATTTTGCTGATAAATGCAATTTAAAACAAGAAAAAACAATTAAAAAGTGAGATAAACAAAGAGAAAACCCCTTTCAAAACAATAAAACAAACATTTTTTAAGTTTAAAGCGCTTATATCTCTGATTGACGTTGCCCCATCCAATATTGCTTCAGAATCTTTTTTGTAGAGAATTTAGTAAGCATTCGAATGGTCACCTTCCACTAAGCACGATTTCCCAACAGTTATCGAGATATTTACGAAAAATGTATGAAGATCCGAAAACTTTTCATGTCTATTAATAAAATTTTTTTTTTCTAACCAAAATTTAAACATCTTAGTTGAGATTAATTTCCAAGTTGTAGAAAATATTTCAATTGAATCCCGCGATTCTAAGTACTCATAAAAATATAATGACTTACAAAAACATTGAATCCACTTTTCTCAGGAACGGTTACAGATATCGCCTTATAAATGGTTTCATTCGTTTTCTTATGTTAAGAAACCTATAAAACAAGTACCTGCAAGCGTATAAACACAAAAACGTAAGTGTTACGATTTTTTTTGCGCGAATTTCGCCGAAAACACTATCTTCTAGAAGGCGGATTCTGCTGGTTAACGAACTTGACCTTTCAAATTAGACGACAGATTTTTGTACCAAATTTCGTTAAAATCGGACCATTTTTGAGCTTGCTAGAGCGCGAACAGACAAGCATATATATACAAATTTGGGCCACCTATATTTTCATGATATAGGGTCTGAAACGTGAAAGTTTCTAGTCGGCACTTTCGGATTGCGTCATGAGGTCAACCGTGCTAATATCCGATTTAGAACTCACCACAGATTTTGGCAGATCCAACTCTTTTGAGCAGAACGTCAATTTTCTATTCCAACTTGATTAGGTATCAAAGCCACTTCGACTTTTCATGCTTGTAGGACTGTATTAAAAGTATTCGTTGTAGTTTTGTACATGAGATAACGATATAAAAGCAAATTTTAGTTGGAATTATAGAGCAAAGGAGAGAATTATAAATTAATGATCATATTTTCGTGCAAGGCGGAAGGTCAAATAATAAAAATTCACCACAGAGTTTCACCAACTTTTTGGTGCCTCTTCAGGGGAAAAAGTTACAAATATAAAACTTACAGCCGCAACCTGAGGAGGATAACCTTCCACCAGTACGGCCACGTCTAGACTGATCTTAGTCTGAAAGAATCCATCATGGCGAACTATAATCAGCTGATTGATAATTGATGTCATACGTTTTCTTCTGGAAATCAATTTTAAACGTATGACATATCGATTATCGATCAGCTGATTATACTTCACCATGTTGGATTCTTTCAGACCATGATCAGTCTAGACGTGGCCGTACTGGTGGAAAGATATCCTCCTCGTGTTGATGCTGTAAGTTATATATTTGTAACTTTTTCCACTGAAGTGGCACCAAAAACGTATGAAACATGTAGGGACGTAATAAAGTTGGTGAAACTGTGTGGTGAAGTTTTTATTTTTTGACCTTCCGCCTAGCACGAAAATAGGAAGATTAAAAAAAGGGTCAATTGAAGAATAATTATTTAATAGTTTATGACTATACAGACATCTGTCTTTAAACAGTCTATTTTCATTTATCAAAGTAATATTTCTTTTTATAATACCATTAACAAATCTACTTCTATTTACATTTTATATATATATATATATATTTTTTTTTTAATTTCATTTTGCCTCTATCCTGTAGGATCATTGGCGATTGCCTAGTAAGAAAATAAATAAAAAACATATTTGATACTATAGTGGTATTGAACATACAATAATAATATATGAAAATATGATGAATATATGATAATTGTAAGTAGGGAATTGATGTATGAATAAATGAAAATAATATTACATTAATAACTTATAATAATAATTATGATAAATGATTCAAATATAAGTTAAGAAATGTTAATAATAAATGATTATAAATAATTACAATTTTAGTAAATTTGTTTTTTTAAAACAAATAATAATAAAAAACAAAAACTATAATTTTGAATACATATTTGACTTTTTTAAAAAAACAAAAAGTTTTTGTATGTCTTCTTCTTTGTCGCCAAGAATGTTTGCAAGAGAAGATCCAATTCCAATGGATTTTCTCAAGGAAGTGTAGTTTCTGCATATCAAGAAATGTTCCACTGTCCATTGCTCTCCTACACTACAGCTGCATGAAGGTGGATATAGGTTATGGAAGAGATGTTCATGGCTGAGGAGGCAGTGGCCGATTCTTAATCTGCACAGGACAACTTCTTCTCTCCTTGAAGAACGTTCACTTGTCTGCCATTGCTTCGGAATGTCCTTTATTTTCCTGAGTCCTTTCTCCTCCATTTCAAGCCACTTATTGGTCCAGAGTCTACAGAGGTTTTCTTTTACTAGGGTTTTCCAGTCTAAATAGGTTATTCTATCAATTACTTAATCATTGGCTGATAATGATGATGCAAGTTTGTCGACTTCTTCATTACCTCTTATGCCGCTGTGTGATGGAACCCACATGAATGCCACCCTTTTTTTGCCTTCTTTGCTTTATTTAAAAGATATTTGCATGAACGAATAAGACCTTCAGTGGATTCCCTTTCTTGCAGGGTACTTAAGACACTCAATGAGTCTGATATTATGACAGCTTTTGGAATTTTATTAGTCGTTACATAATTGATCGCTTCATAGATAGCAACTGCTTCAGCAGTAAACGAGCTGCATTCCATTCGTAGAGCAGTGACTTTTTTAGTTGATCTTGTTATAAAGGCAGATCTTACACCATTTGAAGACTTGGATCCATCTGTGTAGATTGGTTCATAGCCCAAATAGTTTGTAAGGTGTGCTAAAAACTCAGCAATGATTGTACTTGGTGGGTTCTCTTTTTTATTTAAATTTAGCATTTCTTTGTCAATATGTACTTTACCAGTGTCCCACAGAGGCTGTACTGTTTGATTGGATTGCCAAAACTTAGGAAGTTCTAATTCTATGGAATTTAAAGTTTTCCGCATCCTACAACAGAAACTATTACTTGCCGGTAGTTGTTGAGTTTTTATGGTTTCACAGAGAAGTCTATGTGTTCCTCTTGAAAGAAGTTTGCCTAGGAAACAAAGTCCCAAGAAATTTCTCCTATTGTATAGAGAAGGTTCTGCACATTCCACTTGAAGGCTTTCGATCGGTGATGTTCGGAATGCTCCAGTACTTATCCTCATTGCTTCATTATGTACTACATCGAGCATCCGGAGAGCTTTCTGATTACCGGAGGAATAGATGAACGACCCGTAATCGAGTTCCGATCTTATGAGGACTCTGTATATTCGTAAAAGGGTTGCTCGATCGGCACCCCAATTGGAATGTGCTAAACACCTTAGAAGAAAAAGCTTTTTTGAACATTTGTTTCTCAAATCTTTGATGTGCTCGATCCAGTTTAACTTCTTGTCGAAGGTCAAACCCAAGAACTTCATTTTGTCCACATAATCGATTGGCTGATCAAATATAGATATTGGTGGATTGTAGTGGCAAACTTTTCTGCAGAAATGTAGAGCTGGGGTTTTCGTAGTTGAGAAAGAGAAGCCTGTTTGTCGGGTCCATCTTTCAAATCGGAATATAGTTTCTTGGAGTCTCCATTTTATGAATTCCAATGAAGAGGATCTCAAAAAAATAACTAGATCATCGGCGTACAATGTATATCCGACAGGCCGGCTTATTAATTCTGATACAGAATTGATAGCTATCAGGAAGAGAGTTACACTTAGTGTTGACCCTTGGGGTATTCCATTTTCTTGAATGAATTTCGCAGAGAGTCGATTTTCTACTCGAACTTGGAAGGTTCGGTTTGTCAAGAATTCTTTCAAGAAGGACCAGATTCTGCCTTTAATACCCCACTTCAGAAGAGTTTGTAGCACCAGGTATCTCCAAATTCGGTCGTAAGCCTTTTCAATGTCCATGAAAACGGCAATTAGGTGTTCATTTTTCGAAAATGCTATTTGTATTTCTTTTTCAAGGGTTACTAAATGATCTAAAGTTGAATGCCCTTTTCTGAAGCCACATTGATTAGCACATATCAACCCGCGATATTCAAGGAGATAGTAAAGCCTTCTATTTATTATCTTTTCTAAAATTTTAGATGCACAATTTATGAGGGAAATCGGGCGAAAGTCTTCCGGCCTTGAGCTAAAAAGTTTTTTGGGAATAGGAATGACAATCGAATTTTTCCATGAATCTGGAAAGACCTTTTCTTTCCAAATTGTATTATAAATTGATAATAAGAATATTTTTCCTACTTTGGGGAGTTTTTTGATCGAAATATAAGGAATTCGATCAGGCCCTGGTGAAGTTTTATCTGGACAGAAGTGTAGAGCGAATTCAAACTCTTCTAATGTGAGAGGACTATTATAATCCTCTGATTCTTCTTCTATATCGTCAAGGTCTTCCTCTTCCGACTTGGCTTTGAACTGTTGGTATATCGGATCGTAGCCAGTAGTACTACTAACATCCTGGAAGTATTCCCCAAGGCAATGAGCTACTTTCTCTGGTTTGGTGATAACATTAGCTCCTATTTTTAAACCTGGAATTTTTCGTCTTGAGTCAGCACCCCTAATTTTTTTAATTTTATGCCAAATGTCTCTGGAAGGAGTGGAAATATTAATGGAGCTGACATAATCTTTCCATGATTGCCTTTTAGATGATTTAATAATTCTATTTGCTATAGCTCTGAGTTTCTTAAATTCAATAGCGTCTTCTAGCTTTCCAGTTCTCCTCATCTTGTTGAGAGCCTTCTTTTTAGCTGTTATCGCTATTTTGCAGCTTTCATTCCACCAATGGACCTTTCGGTGGACTTTGGTATTGTATTGGGGAATCGAAGTATATGCGGATTCGAGTACAGCGTCAGTGAAATGTGAAACAAGTTCTTCAATTTGAAATTTTGGAGTTTCCTTTAGCCTTTCTGAAATGTTTTTTTCATATAATTCCCACTTTGCATAAATCAAATTCTATTTCGGCGGTGTCGTTGAATTTCTTGTACATTTTATGTTCAACTGGATTTGAATGGGGAAATGATCGCTTCCATAAAGGCTATCGAAAACATTCCATTCAGCTACAGGCAGGAGACGTGAATCACATAAGCTGAGGTCTACGGATGAAAATGTATTTGTCTGAGCACAAAAGTGTGTACTAGCTTCTTTAGTAGACTTATGAAAGTAATTTCGTGTATTAATTTTATAATCTGTTTCCCCCTATGACCAACATCGCGTTTTGTTGACCCCCACAACTGATCGTGTCCATTGAAGTCCCCAAGTAAAAGGAATGGTCTCTGGAAGTTGCAGATCAAATCGTGTATGTCGTTTGAAGTGAATGGTTCTGATGGAGGAATGTAAATACTGCATATTGTAATTGGTTCAGGAGTCCAAATGCGAACTGCCACAGCTTCTTGTCGTGTCGTTAAGTCTATAGTTTCATAATAAAAGTGGTCTTTGATAACGATATCTACACCTCCCCAAGCACACACATCATCAGGCCTATCTTTTCTCACAACATTGCAACCTTTAATATTGAATTGATGTCTTCACTGAAGGTGGGTTTCTTGCAAGCATAAGCAGTCAGGATTGGTATTTGAGAGAAGTAAATTAAAATATTCCCTGTGCTTGTTTATACCATTGATATTCCACTGTATAATATTCATGGAAAGTCAACACTTGTCAAGAATTGATAAAATTCTCTAAGCAAATATTTTATAAATGATTCTACATATTTGTTGTCTATTCGGAGAGAATATTTTCTTTTCGGCATATTGGGAACGATAACAAAATGTAAGGATAATTAAATAGGGAAAGGTTTTTATAAATTTTATAGATGTGTGGATAAAATTTTCTTTGTTATTATCTAACATCAAAAAATCATAGGCTTTAGAGAGTTCCCATTATTAGACTTCCTTCCGCTTTTTTCCTCTTTATTTGGAGTGCCATTATTCGGATATTGTATGATCTCCTTATGACTACGTGTCTTTACTCTGGGTGTTTCACAATTTTGTTTTTTATTATCGGATTTGTTAGCTGTACTTTTACGGTGTGTCGGTACCTTTACTAGCGGGCTTGTAATTTGTGTCACCAATCCTAACTCAGTCGCTAATCCTAGGTTAGTCTTAGAAAACACCGATTTCTCATGACAAGGAGTGAGTAGATTTTCAAGTAAATTTACTTTTGTTACTAAAGATTCTATGACTGATGACAGCTTGGCAATCTCTTCTAGAAGAGGGCCTTCTGAAGACGATTTTGCCAATATGTTTTTGTACGACGGAATAATGTTTCTTTCAACTTGTTCATTTCGTTGATACTTTTCAAATATTCTCTCTGCCTGTTTATATGAAATTTTATTTGTTAATCTAATTTCTTCGATGCGGCGTTCCTTTAAAAATTTTGGGCATTTATTGGACCACGAAGGATGAGTAGATGAACAGTGTTTGCATACTTTATCAGCCTTGCATTCTCCCTCGTGCCTGGGATTGTTGCAGTAACCACAAAGGATGGTCTTGCAGCTGTAAGCATGGTGCCGATAATCGAAACAATTAAAACACTGCAGTGGTTTAAAGTAAGGATTGACACCTATGATTTGGAAATCTAGTACGATCTTAGCTGGTAATTCACTTTTGCCAAATGTCAGGATAAAGGAAGCTGTCGAAATCTTTTTGCCACCAACTGTTTTATATATTCGCTCAATCTTAGTGACACCTTGACTCGCGAGTTCAGGCAGTATTTCTTCATCAGAACAGTGTTTGATTGCTGAACAAGTTATTATTCCACGGCTTGTGCTGAATGAATTGTGGTCTTTGAAGTAAATTGTATAGTTTTCATATGTTTTTCAGGTTAGTGTAATCTTGTTGATTATTTATTTCTAGTAGGACAGACCCGGATTGATGGATAGTAATTTTCGCTCTAGGAGCGAAGTTTTTAATGAATCTGCAAACCTGAAATGGGCTGTAATCTTTAAAGGATTTCTTTTCAGGGTTTTCAGAAAAGTTCATTATTAAAAACTTCTTACTCCACTAAGTTCGTGTTGGTGGATAGTTCATGGGACAATCCCTGAGATCGGGGACTATAGATTCTTGAGTCTATAAATAAATATTCATTATGTTTCTAGTAAATGTTATTTAATTTATTTATGAATTACTAGTAGGTTAATGATTAAACAGATAGATGTTTAGAACAAGAAGCAGGAAGGATTCAATAAGAATCTTACTGTGATTCGCCAGGTTTTATATTGAACGGTGAATCTTGAACTCCGTGATAGCTTGAACTGAGTGATTTTTTTTTATTCTTGAGTCTTTTTAATCCTTTGTAGTTTCAGATCACAGACAATGCTTTAGTAGCATGAATAATTTGTCAAGTTCGAAGAAAATCTCTTTATGAGCAGACTTCAGATGCTTTATAGCGCGGTTCCTCCCTCCCCCATAGGGAGGAACCCCGCTTATAGGGTTGATACAATGAAACAATCCGGAAGTGCCGACTAGAAAATTTCGCGTTTCAGAACCCCTAGAGACCGAAAATAACGGTGGTTCAAATTTGTATATATATATATATATATATATATATATATATATATATATATATATATATATATTTATTTATATATATATATATATTTGTCTGTTCGCTCTCTAGATAGAAGACGAATGGTCCGATTTTGATGAAATTTGGTACAAAAATCCTTCGTCCAATTTGAAAGGTCAAGTTCGTTAACCAGCAAAATCCGCCTACTGGAAGATCGCGTTTGGGGCGAAATTCGCGCAAAAAAAATCGTAACGCTTACGTTTTTGAGTTCATAAGCTTCTAAGTACTCGTTTTATATGATTCCTGGGCTAGGAAAACGAATGAAACCATTTTCAAGGCGATAGCTTTAACCGTTTTCGAGAAAATTGGAAAAATAGTTTTTGAATACCGTTTTTGGTTTGGGTACTTAGAATTACGGGATTCAGTTGAAACTTTATCTGCATGTTCTACTTTCATTAAAACTAATATGTTGAAAGTTTTGTTACGTTTGGAGTTAAGGAAGGGTTAGAATAAAATATTTTATTAACAGACATAAAAAGTTTTAATAACTTTGTTTACTTTCCTTAATACCTCGAAAAAGGTTGAAAATATTGGTAAACGGAAGAATACCATTAGAAAGCTTATTAAATGCTCTAAAAAAAAGGTTCTAATGAAAGTTTTGATTAGGCGATGTCAATCGGAGAAATAAGAGCTTAAATCTTTAAAGTAATTGATTTCGCTTATTCGAACTGTTCTTTTTGTCTGTTTTTTATTCCTGGTTATTTTTTAATTGCTTATTGTTGGATAATGTATTTGAAAATAAAACAGGTTAAGAAAAATAAGAAAAACAATTTAATGTTAGAGATATGGATTTCCAGGATATATAGCTTTTCAACAGCCTAGCGTCCTTCCTAGGGAGGGTTCTTTGTCTTTGATTTTGGTACTTAGAATTATGGGATACAGTTGAAACATTTTCTGCATGTTCGAGTTTCATCAACACTAATATGTTGAAAATGTTGTTACGTTTAGAGTAAAGGAAGGGTTAGAATAAAATATTTTATTAACAGACAAAAAAAGTTTTGGTAACTTTGTATAATTTCTTTAGTATCTCGAAAACCATTGACAATCTTGTGAAGCGGAAGATTACCATTCGGAAGCTTACTAAATGCTCTACAAAAAAGGGTCTGAAGAAAGTTTTAATTAGGCGATGTCAATCGGAGAAAAAAGTGCTTAAATCTTTAAATTAATTGATTTCGTTTATTCCAATGGTTCTTTTTTGTCTGTTTTATTTCTTGTTATTTTTTAATTGCTTATAGTTGGATAATGTATTTGACAATAAAACTTGTTAAGTAAAATAACAAAAACAATTTATTGTTAGAAATATAGATCTCCAAGATTCCAAGACCTTGTCACTAGCGGGTCTGTTTCTAGTGTAGCGGACCCTTCCAGGTAAGATTGTAAATCATGACCTTTCAAGACTTTACTACTCACAGGAATGGCGTTAGTGACCTTAAGGGTTGACACGCCATTATAATAATTAATTTAAAAAAAAAGACTGGTGGAACCAAAATAATAACTGCTTCTATTTTAATCTTTCCAAATTAGACTAGGGATATGAACGGAACCGCGCTAAGATGATGCAGTCCTGCGAGACGGACTTTTTTTTTTTGAGTGATTTTATATTTATATCAGAAAATCTATTATTGATGTTATTTATTATGAGATTATTATTATTACTTTTCATATTATTATTATTCATATTATTATTTATTTTTATAATCCTATTAACAAATCTATTTCTATTTACATTTTATATTTATATCAGAAAATCTATTATTTGTGTTATTTATTGTGAGATTATTAATGAGGTTTAAAAATACATATTTTATTGAAGGACACTGACCAACACAGGTATTTACTACATACATTAACTAAAACTAAACATAAACTCTACAGGTATAATAAAAGATTTTTTTAAAATGAAAAATTGGGTGGTAAGATACATAGAATCACTGAAAAACCCACTTCATTTAAAGTTTCAATTGATTTACTGTAAGAAAAAGATGAATTAATTCGGCTTGAAACTATTTTATCCTTATTCTCTCAAAAGAAATGAAGAAATGGGCCCCCCAAAATGAATTTACATTTGAGAAAAACTTTGTGGAATAGATGGAGACAATGAATAACTTTTTAAAGGTATTGGCAAAGTAATGACTTCTATAGAGTTTAGTATGTAAAACAACTTTCCATTGCAAAATGGATGTCAGATTTGTTTTTAGCACATTAAAAAAACCCTATATTTAAATTTAGGGAAGAGTCCTTAAAATTTTGTTAATGAATCAAAATTCCGACTATATTTCAACAAAATTAAACCGATTCAAACCGACTTTGGAGGGTTGATAAAGGATCCATATCCCATAATTTGAATGTTATTTTTATTAAAACATTTCTTAAAAGTACCTTCTTAGATAATACAATAGTTCTTTGTTTTTTTTTTTTAACAACCCTTTCAAGTTTCCACCCTTTCATAATGCCAACAGTGCGTGGTCGGTCACCCATTGAGGTACTGGCCACGCCTGATGTTGCTTATCTTCGGTGATCAACGGGAACCGGTGCATTCAACGTGGCTATGGCCGTTGGCAATACAATAGTTATTTATATGGTTAGAAAAAAGATGCTCTCTTCCCATCATAGAGCCAAGGACCTAGAAATTGGATTATCCCAAGACAAAAGCTATTTTTTATTTTAATTTTAGGCTCTTCCAGGTAGGGAAAAAATTATTATTTTTTGTTTTCGATTATGAAAATTTTATTTTCCACATTTGGATTTCATTTTAAATCTGCTATTATTTTTGGTATGAAAAAAGTCCATCATGCAGGAGCTGCATAACTAAGCACTTTCCTCAGAATTTGGGTAGTGTAGACTGCTTTCCAGAACAATTTGCTTAAAATATCCTACATAAATAAAATAAAAACATGAATAGTTCTCTTTTAATTTTGTAATGAGTAACTGATAAATTATTAATTTGCTTCCAGAGTTACGTTTACACATAGTACCTACTGCACTACGTAATAAATACAAAAAACCTCATATTATCGTATTTTGATCCAACGCAGGAACCGGATACAGTCCCTCTAGCGCTCCTTGCGGCGCCTTTGTGAACCTATGTCTGGCTGCCTTTTCTATTGAAATATATTACAAAGTAAACCCCCCGATTCAGCTCATTTTTACAACACTTCTTTCTCATGAGTTACCCACGACGTATACCGCGTTTCGTTACAATAAAGCAGAAATTACTACCAGTATGAGTATATTAGTAATTTGGGTCCGGAGTAAACCCCCCCCCCTCCTAAAGAACCGATTTAGTTTATTTTTACAACACATATTTACCTGTAGATTACCACTATGAATACCGAGTTTCGTCGAAATATACCAAAAATCATGGCTGGTAGTGGCGAATTGGTATTGTCGGTCCGGAGTAAACCCCCCCTCCTTATGAACCGATTTAGTTCATTTTTATATCTCACATTTCTCTCTATATTACTAATACGAATACCAAGTTTCGTTGAAATATAATAAATATTACGGCTGAAATGGTCAAATTAGTGTTTTGGGCTCGGGGTAAACCCCCCCTTCCGGTGGACCGATTTTGGTGGTTAACGAACTCGTTCAATCGTTTGCTAATTGAATGCTATATACCAAGTTTCGTGACGAAAAAACAAAAACTCTGGCCGCTATCGTGTTAACAGACACATATATATATTTTTAGATGGAACGGCATTTTTCTCCAGCGGTGGTACTCCTCCTCACTTGTTCCCGGAATATTTCGATGGATTCATCTCCATCTTCTTCAGCCAGGTACTTGTTTCTTCCTCGGGGAAGAAACAAGTACCTGGCTGAAGAAGATGGAGATGAATCCATCGAAATATTCCGGGAACAAGTGAGGAGGAGTACCACCGCTGGAGAAAAATGCCGTTCCATCTAAAAATACTATCCCAGCGACGAAAAATAACATCAAACATATATATATATATATATATATATATATATATATATATATATATATATATATGCATATATATATATATATATATATGCATATATATATATATATATATATATATATATAGATATATATAAATTTTAACGGGGGTCATTTTCGCTGTCTACTAGGTAGGATCGATAATGATTTGAAGAAATTTTTCAAAAATTCCGTCATGAGTCCAACCTCAATAGCTACTTTCCTTCGGAGGAAAGTGCTAAAATATATAATGCAAGTTTACTTGAAAATGTAAACATATTTTTAAATTTACTTTACAAAATATAAATTAGTGTTTAACAATTGTATTTTTCCTTTAATCTGATCTCTAAAACAAATGAATTGATGAAACTCATTTTTCAAACTCGAGGCATAAAACTAAGCATTTTCAACCTATTTTATCTTATTTCTCAGCTCCTATGGCCTATTATACGAAATGCTCAGACACATTTTGACTTACTTTCGATGCAGAATCGCCAGGAAACAAATAAAGCCGATCGGTGACTCCATCACTGTATACTTCTCTTGTAAGTTGAAAATTTAGTTAGACAATGATTTGTCTAAAGGCCTAATACCCAATAATATGGCAGTCAGAAAGACTAATATTTGTCTCTCCAGATCTTGCTAATGACTCACCGGGGAAAGCAGGAAAATTACTTTCTGTTGTGTTCAGCCTTAAATTACAATAATTATAATAACTATAAATAATGCAAACACCATATTATTAATTAGTTTTTGAAATTAAATTAGGCCTAGAAGACACATTAATGAATCTACATTTTTATTTCATGAATAAGGGCATTTTCTTTATGACTAGAAATTAAACCTTCTCTGAAATAATTGTTATACTTTTAATAAATTAAATTTAAATCATGGACACGTAATAAAATATACTCTTAAGAACAATTACTGATCTCTTAGAAGACTTAGCTCAGTGTGTTTATCATTCAAGATAGGAAACAATAAACAAATAAAAAAAATTAAATTTAAAAGTAATTTGCATTTACTTCAGGAGTTGGAGAGGAAAATAAACGAATCAAGGAAGAGCCAGAAGAGGATGTGCCAATGGAGGATGGAGGTGATTTTTCTTTTATTCAGTCTGTTCATTTCCTTGGTCATTAGCACTGATGTAGCTTTGTGGTAACGGAATTATTCTTTTTAATCATCATTTTCAAATCTGATTAGAAACACAACAGCCTTTTTTTTTTTTTTAGTTGGATTTAAGGCGTGTCAACCTTTGTGGTCATTAACGGCAGAGAACAGCTTTTATTAACGAAAACAGCACAAAATGGGAAGAAGTAGTATTTACCCTCAAAGTTCAAAGGTGTTTTTTTTTCTTTGACATATAAGATTTCTTCTTACATTAGGTTCTTTGGCAAGGTATTGAGGGCCTAAACCTTGGCCCATATATATATATATATATATATATATATATATATATATATATATATATATATATATATTAATTTTTCTGAATGCTGACCCCATATATATTTTTCACTTATTCTTGTTTCTTTTTTTAGCAGGGGTTTGAGTAAAGCAGTACACCTTTTGTTCTTATTCAACTACTTTATTTGTTATATTTTGCCCGACATGTTTTGTGCCTTTGTATCGCACCTCTTCAGGGGCTTTCCAGGTATAAATCCGGTATAATTATTTTTTTTTCCATTTTACATCTGTCCTCCACAAATACAGATGTGTAATTTTACTATAAAAGCATTTAAAGTACATAATATCACAGTAATCTGGGTAGAGGGGACTATATTTACCGATCTGTAAGGGCGTAATATTGAAGGATTACACAGCAGGCAACCAAAAATTGAAATTGAATGCATCAAAAGTTAAAGCATATGCTTTTATTGAAAAAGGGCTCGAAATCTTTAAGGATACAATCCCGAATACTAAACGTGTTCCAAACGTTATGCACATTTGCCACAAAACTTTTGATCTTCGTCACGTAATCCTTGGAGATATTAGTGTCAATAAGAACACAGTTCAATAAATTCTTGACCAGTTTCTCATTAAAATCAATACCCGCATTTTCAACAGAAATGGATCAGAAGAAAGACTGAGACTTGGCAAAATAATATTGATTCAGTTTGAGATTTAATTTTAAATTTTTAGATTTCTTACATAAGATTAAGAGAAAACATTATCTGTTTCTATTCTAAGCTTTCCAAATGACACTAGTGATAAGAATGGAAACGTGTTAAGATGACGCGGCACCTGTGACTTTATAATGTTTAAATGTTATGTTTTTTTAAGTGTTTTAAATATGTGTATGTTCCTGTTCTTAAACTTTAGGAAAACTATTTCTATTACCCAAGAGAATAGAATATATAAATTGTATTTATGAATATGAATAAAAAATTAAGGATTAAGGATTGATATAGTTATTTTAGCGAATTTTTATTTATTTTGTCCATTTATGATATAAATATACATATAAATTGTATAATATATAATTGTATAAAGTAACTTGGCGATTTATTACAATGTAAACTTGCAATGGTGTAGTCTAGATATTCCATAATAGTTTTAATTCCTCAATCCCACTTTGTGGTTAAAATGTGCTCTGGTATAAATATAGTACAATAATTGTTGAATATATTCTAGGTATTTTTTACATGTAACGAAACCAGAAACCATACTTTTTTAAATCACTCTAGCCACATAAAACAAAACTGGGCATCCTCCTTACTACAGGGCATATCAAAAGCAAGTACTGTAGTCGCAATATGAACTGAATTTGGGGTGTTTAATTAGACTGATCTATAGACACAATGCTGACAGGAGTGAGTTTTGTGGCTAGTCCTTGGTATGTTTGGACAGAATATGGTTCTTCAAATCTACAGGCTTAGCTGCTTTATAGTCACAATGTGGACAAGAGTGGTGTTTATGATTCGTATGTTTGGACATGATATGGGTATTCAAATATACAATCCTAACTGTTTTGTAGTCACAATGTGGACAAGTGAGGGGTTTGTCAGTAGTATGTTTATTCATAATATGCTGCTTTAAATGTGAACTATGAACTGTTTTATGGTCACAATGTGGACACGAGTGAGGTTTATGATCCAAATGTTTGGACATGATATGGTTCTTCAAATATACATTCTTAACTGTTTTATAGTCACAATGTGGACAAGAGTGGGGTTTCTGATTTGTATGTTTGGACATGATATGGGTATTCAAATATTTATTCTTAAATGCCTTATAGTCACAATGCGGACAACTAAAGGGTTTGTCGATACTATGTATACTCATTATATGATTCTTTAAAGTTCCATTCTGAGAGGTTCTATAATCACAATGTGGACAGGATAGAGGTTTATGTTCTGTATGTTTGGATGTGATATGAGTCTTCAAAGTTTTAGAATTAAACGTTTTATAGTCACAATGTGGACAAGTGAGGGGTTTGTCAGTAGCATGTTTCATCATATGCTGCTTTAAATTTACACTATCAACTGTTCTATAGTCACATTGTGAACAGGAGAGAGGTTTAATATCAGTATGTTTGGACATGATATGGGTCTTCAAATCTACAGGATTAACTGTTTTATAGTCACAATGAATACAAGAGTGGCGTTTATGATTTGTATGTTTGGACATGATATGGGTATTCAAATATACAATCCTAACTGTTTTATAGTCACAATGTGGACAACTAAAGGGTTTGTCAGAAGTATGTTTATTCATAATATGCTGCTTTAAATTTGAACTATCAACTGTTCTATAGTCACAATGTGGACAAGAGTGGGGTTTATGATCTGTATGTTTGGATATGATATGCCTCTTTAAATATACAGTCCTAACTGTTTTGTAGTCACAATGTGGACAAGTGAAGGGTTGGTCAGTACTATGTCTACTCATGATATGCTTCTTTAAATTTCCATTGTTAGAGGCTCTAAAGTCGCAATGAAAACAGGATATAGGTTTAATTTCAGTATGTTTGGACATGATATGGTTCTTCATATATTCAGGCCAATTTGTTTTATAATCACAATGATGACAAGTAAGGGGTTTGTCAGTACAATGTTTAGTTATATGCCGGTTTAAATTTACAATACGAACTGCTCTATAGTCACAATGTGGGCAGGAGTGACGTTTGAATTTTCTATTTTTATTACTTGTTTGTTTAGATTTTTGACAAACCTCTACTGATGTAGCCACAGGAATAATAGCAGGGAAGGAATTTTGAATTATTCTTTCATAGCCTTCACTAAATGTGTAAGAGCAATACTTGTTATGTTCTTCTGATTCCAAAGATAACCCTGAAATAGAAAGTGATGAGAATCAAAAGAAATGTAAAGAAATGAAAAATAATAAAATACTACAATATATATATATATATATATATATATATATATATATATATGTTCTGTTTTTGGAATAAAGAATATTATAAGAATAAAGGGAACAGTGAAGTATGAGAGGAGTAACTTCGAAAGAAAAAGAAGCTGTTCCATCCAGAAATTTGGTCCCAGTGACAAAAAACACCAACAATATACATATATATATATACACATATATACACACACATATATATATAAATATATGTATATATATATATATATATATATATACATATATGGTTACTTGTGAATCGAGCCACATCCATCATGAGGTGATAGTTTTGGGCAAAAAGAACAAATTTGAGCCGCCCATATTGCCTTATCTAAAAGTTATACGTTTTCAAGATATTTAATATTTTAGGTTTTTTTTTTTGTTGTTTTATTTTTAAAAAAAACTCACTGTTGCTTAGGTTTTAATTATATATATTAAAAGTAGCTATCCTAGTCAAACTTTTAATTGTATTTTACAATGTTAGTAAAATGACAACTTACAGGGATTGAGGCGAAAGAAACAAATCTTGACATGGGTTTTTAAATACTTGAATGAGACAAAGTTGCGCTGGCAGTGATGACATACATAGCAAAGAGTACCTTTATCTGAAACAAATTACAGAGTGAAAAGCAATGAATCAGGAGAACAAAGATAAATCTGATAAGTCTCTGAATTTGACTTTTGCGGGTTGATGCTGTATTAAGTGGACCAGAAGTGGGCTTGAGTGACCTGGAAGTGACTCAGATCCATCTGGAAGTGACCTGGGGGGGGGGTTTGTATAAGGTGCCCCAGAGGTGGTAATGAGAGACCAGAAGAGACCCATATCAGTCCAAAAGTGGTGCGGATTGTGAATAATGTCTCTATGGTCGAACACAAGAGATCGAAAGTGCTCTAGAAGTTACTGATATCCATTGGGAAGTGGCCGGGGTGTGAATCGGGAGTGGACAAGTGCGGGCTGGAAGTAGCGTAGAGTAGACCAGAAGTGGTCTAAAGAACACTGGAAATGGCTAAATATGACCGGAAGTGATAACAGTGGACCAGAATAGGACCGGAATTTCCACATCATTGTTTTGGAGACAATGGTGAATGATATTCATTGAGAGAATATTGTTTTCTTACAACAATTAATTGTTAATTGCTATAATGAAACAATGATCAATTAATTTAATAGCAATTAACAATTAAATACCTGATTGCAATTAAACTAACCTTGATTAAATCAATTGCATTTGAGATGTTTAATCAAGATTAAATTAATTGCAAACACAAACAGAGTTAATTGGGATTAAATTTAAATTCCCCCTTAGTTCACATTTACTACTTTATTTGATATGTTTTGTCCTACATGTTACATGCTTTGGTCTCACCTCTTCAGGGGCTTATCTTATCAGGAAGTTCTCTCATCATGGTGATGTACATCTAGAAAAATGACGAAAAGACTTCCTGATAAGGAAAGCGCCTGAAGAGGTGTGACAAAGGCTTGAAACATGTCGAGAAAAAAATATCAAATAAAGTAGTAAATGTGAACCAAGGGGGTAATGGTGGATCGACTCCCTGACAGAAAAAGAAATATGAAAAAGTGGAAAATATATATTGGGTCATTGGAAGAAGAATTAATATATTTATATATATATATATATATATATATATATATTTATATATTCACATAAATGTTTGATTATATATAAATAGCAATTTGAATGTGGTTTTTGGCACTTTTTGAATGTGGTCTAAGTCAGAAGCATGTTCTCCTCCCAGCAGGGAGATAAGTAACACAAAAAAAGGGAATATTCCTATCAATAGTTTAAAAGAATTATTATATCTACTTTCAAAATTATATAAAACCACTGTATACATATGAAAAAAGTAAATAGTATTTTACCTCCCGACACTCCAATTTCGGATGGAATATGAATCCCTGGCTCTTCCTTGATATCTATGTTTCTGCTTCCAATTCCTGGGTGAAAAGTGAACAGTCAACGATTAAAATGAAAATGACTGCAGCATAAATATCCTTATTATCATCATTAAAAAAATAATGTCCACAAAGTAGTTAGTTGAATGAAGTGTATATAAAAAAAGTCTGTCACACAGGAGCTTCATAACTAAGAACACTTCTCAGCAATGTGGTTAGTTTAAACCACATTCTTTAAGTATTCCCTTTAAATTGCATATATAAACACAACCCAACTATATAAACAATCTATACCTATCATAAAATTCTAACGGGTCGTTGTCTGTACACGGAAGATATATGGGAAATAATAATATCGGGGGCCTTTAGCAACACAATAGTACCCAAAACAATGATTTTTAGAATTTTTGTCTGTTTATCTGATTGTCTGTGCACGCTAATCTCAGAAACGGTTAATTCGATTTAGTTGTGGTTTTCACTAATATATAGTGGTAAGCTTCACTTAACATTTAGTGTTTGTTTCATGTCAATCGGTAAATAAATTAACAATCTATGCCAATGTAAAGAATCACATCGAACTATCGTTAACACGTTACACACCAGAGTTTTTTGTTTTTTCGTCACAAAACCTGGTATATAGTATTCCCCTAGCAAATGATTGAACGATTTCGTTAACCAGCAAAATTGGTTCATCGTAGTTATTCGCCCATACCGGACGCAATTATTGTTGTATTGCAACAAAACTCGGTATTCATTATGGAAATATTAATAGAAAAATATGTTTTAAAAATAAATTAAATCAGTTTATTAGGAGGGGGGGGGGGGGGTTACTCTGGACCCAAATTACCATTTTGCGACTACTAGCCGTTATCTATCTATACATATAATGAAATTCTAATGGATTGCTGTCTGTACATGGAAGATACATGGGAAAAATACTATTGGGGGCCTTTATTAACGCAATAGTACCCAAAACAATGAGTTTTAGAATTTTTGTCTCCTGGCTGTCAGACACTCTATACACACTAGTGTTTAAAAATCCCTGAGGGGTCAGCTTAGTGGCTACTATTTTTGTCAACACATGATCCTCATTATTTTATATATTCGTACGACGAAAATAGACTAGGGCTTAGTGCTTTTCGTTTATAGATTGGCAGGTACACTAGTAGGTGTAGGTTCTAACACACAGGAAAACGAATGATATTTCCAAGGAGATATCTCTAACCCTTTGTGAGAAAAGCGGATACAAATATTTTTTCTTACTAATGTCTAAGAGGTACTAGAATATTTGACCTCAGTTGAAATATTTTTTACATGTTTCAAATCGACTAATGAATTGGAGGACTCAGGTTCAAAACTCGAGCACGCACTGACAATTTTGTAGTTCGAGGATTGCATTTGGGTTCCCAGATCGTCCCTAGGCTCACCCAGCCTTTAATGGGTACCAGCAAAGGGAAAATCAGGCGGCAGGAACATAGTACTGACCACACTATTTCCCTAGCGTGCCATATGCTCGAGAATCAGATAACTTTACAGTATCTGCCACCTCTTTTTAGATTTTATCAAACACCACCTTTATCTAGTTCATTGAGCTCTGTGTCTTAAGGTTGTAGGCGGTCACAGCTAATATTGGTTTGTGGTATTTCTATACATGTTTAGGAAGTGCCTAAGCTCAGAATTTAAGGTGCATGAAGAGGCACGAAAACTACAAACCAAAAAGAAACCTGATACCTGAAAATTTGTCTATTTTTCATTAAGTCCTTTCCTAATAATGACTTCAAATTGAGAGAAAATCATTGTTCACTCCTGAAACCTACGGAATGACTTCCCCAGAAGGTTATAAAAAGTCCGTCACACAGGAGCTGCATAACTAAGCACTTTCCTCAGAATTGAGTAGGGTCGAGTGCATTCCTGAATAATTTGCTTAAAATAACCTATATAGATAAATAATATAAAAACATAAATTGTTCTGCTCTTTTGCTTTTATGAGCAGCTGTTTCAATTATTAATTTTGTAATTAATTTCCTTCCAGAGTTTTGTGTATGCACAAACACCACGTACTAAATACACAAAGCTTCACATTTTGATCTATTGATCTTGATGAGTTTTGCGAACCTACATTTGGCGGGAGAACTCAATTCAAACATAGTACAAAGTAACACCCCCCCCCCCCTTCCAATTGACCGATTTACTTCATTTTCATATCACTTCTTTCTTATTAGATACCCAGGACTTATAAAGAGTTTTGTTACAATACAACAGAAATTACGACCGGTATAAGGAAATTAGTCATTTCTGTCCGGAGTAAACCCTCCCTTCTAGTCAACCGATTTAGTTTATTTTCCTAACAAATTTTTCTCTTCAATTGTCCACAACGAATACCGAGTTTCGTTCAATATAACAAATATTATGGCTGGTATTGGCAAATAACTACTTTGGCTCCGGAGTAAACCCCACCTCCACAAGGACCGATTTTGTTGGTTAACGAGCTTGTTAAATCGTTTGATGGAAGAATACTACATTCCAAGTTTCATGGCGAAAAAACAAAAACTCTGGCCAGTATCGTGTTAACGGACATATATATATATATATATATATATATATATATATATATATATATATATATATATAATATATATATATATATATATATATATATGTATATATATATATATATATAGACACATTTTAACTGGGGTCATTTTCGGTGTCTACTAGGTAGGTTCGATAAAGATTAAATTTGAAAATCGGATTCATTTGATTTAAATCAGATTTTTTTTATTTAAATCGGATTTTTTTAATTTAAATTGAATTTTTTTATTTAAAAAATAAATCAGTCTTTTTAAATGTAACTAGTCTATATAGAGAGCTGGTTATTACATAGTTGTTCATTATATAAACCTGTAACAAAAATATTTATTTATTTCCAATGGAAATAATGAAATAACTATTCTAAAGTGTTTTGTCTTAAGTGGATAATTTTGGGAGCATAGTAGAATTGATGGATCATATATTAAGGGGTTGAAGTTGTCCTATATTTTGTGACCGGAATTTCTGTTAATTTAAAGACTTAAATCGACGAAAATCATTAATTTTCGGTGATTAAAGATATTAAATTTAAATGTACAGAAACTCTGGTCTCAAAATATAGGACAATTTCGACCCCTGTATATATAATGACTTAATTTTCAAATTTTAAAACAAAGATTTTAGAAATAAAGCTTTACAGAAATATTAATCACAAGGGAACGGATGTTATTATATTTACATATTTTTTTTCTGATTCGTAAATTTTAAGTATTGATGTAATTATGCGCGTTTTAAGTGATTTTAAAGTATTTAAACAGTTTTTTATTTTACATATTTTGTCAAAACTCAATATTTTTACATATTCTTCCATAAATACATATGTTTGCCACATATTTTAATGTTCTTTTTATTTTGTAGTTGAAGAAATAAAGTAAAACCGAGAAAGAAAATAAAACTTTACCCATTGACTCTAGGCGACTGTGTCTTTTCTAATTCCAAGAAGGTGGCTGTGTATATACTAAATCGATACTAGATACAAAAGGCGTGTTGTTAGTGGATAGCGTTAGAATCATAGGAGAGTAATAGAGAAAATCCAGGATTTAGAAGGAGATACTGGGAATGAATTAAAAATTAAAGTGAAAAGACAAGTCTAGAAAAAACCCCTGGGTGGAAAAATAGCCACATTATTTGGGATATCCATAGTGGCAAAACGATTAACAGTTGAGTTGAATCCCACTCTTCAGAGCAGTTGATTGTAGTCTTCAAATATTCACCAGTAACTTCAGTATATGTTGAAAGATAATTCAGTCGCTTCAAAAGTATACTCAGATCAGACCGGCAACATTTAACGTTTGAAAATTTCAAAATTCAAGTTGTAGCAAACAATCTTCCAAAATAATGTTCATCTGTATAAATTTTCAACTTTTCCCCCTTTTATAATGAATTCCTAATTTTTATTTATGCTTTATTTTTCAATATGTTAAACAGTTTTAGTCATTTTGTTCTATACTTTAGTTCTTTCCATTAATAATAACAGAGTTCCTACTTATTATTTATTCTTTTCTTTTCAATATTTTATAGTGTTAAAGATATTTGTTTACTAAATATTTTCAATTTTTTATTACATATTTTATTACAAATATTTAAATATATATTTACTTATTTTCAATTTTATATTACACCAGCCGAATACCCGTGCTTCGTCACGGCAGATAAGTAGTTATTTAATTGCGTTAAATAATGTATCAACAAAATTAACGCTACTACATAATTTTTTGCAGTTTATTATAGCACGGTTTCTGTCATACTATATTTTATACATCAACTGTTAAGTAATCAAAGTATAATGTTTCTTGACACTGGGGCGCTCCGGCCAGTGCCAAGAAACAGATAACCTAGAGATAACCTGTTATCTATAGGTCACCAGCATGGCCGTATATAAAGGGGAGGGGGTTGAGGGGTCTGCAGCCCCCCCCCCCCCCCTGCGACATATTGATTTTAATGCAAAAATGTGTCTTAAAACCCTTAAAAATAAATTAAATAAGATCACTTCCCCTTCACCTCATAAAAAATATTTAATTTAAGTTTTGATAGCGTTTTTTTTTGCCTAAAACTATTCGAAGTTCTAAACTGTTAGTATTCCATACCCCGGAAATGGTCCCAGCCCGAGCGTCTACGTTCTATAGGGAGTGTCCATGCAAAATTTCAAATTTTTCTGTCGAGTGGTTTGGGATGGGCGATGATATGTCAGTGAGTCAGTCAGTGGTATTTGACAAATATCTAGTAGACGAACATCCATTCCCTATTAATCACGTATAATTTCCTTAATATTATTTATTTAAAGCTTTGAAGAAAAATGCCAGTTTGTCAGCCTTTTCACATCTAATTAGGTTGTTTCTTCCACCAATTTAAAGCATTCACTTTGCCCACTACCTGCCAATCTCTTTTAACTTAAACTTAAAAGGAGATTTATTTGCAGAATTAATCACCAAGAAAGGAACTCATAAAAGAATCAGACTTTGAATAGATAAGAACGGTCAGGTGAGGGTAGGCCCTAGCGACAAACACCGTTAGGCAGAACTAGTTAGATTTAAGTTAAAAATATATATATAATAATAATAATTTTTTTAATAAAATCAATTGGTTTAAATCAATGTTTTTTTAAGAAATCAATTGATTTAAATCAATGATTTTTTTAAAAAAATCAAATGATTTTAATCATGATTTAAATTGATGACACCCTGCGTGGTACTACACTACGTAATAAATACACAAAACTTAACATATTCATTTATTGATCTTGATGAGTTTCGCGAACCTACGTTTGGCAGGAGAATTCAATTCAAACATAGTACAAGGAACACCCCTCCCTTCCAATAGACCGATTTAGTTCATTTTCACAACACTTCTTTCTTATTAGATAGCCAGGAGGTACACAGAGTTTCGTAGCAATACAACAGAAATTACGACCAGCATAAGGAAATTAGTAATTTATGTCCGGAGTAAACCCCCCCCTTCTAGTCAACCGATTTAGTTTATTTTTACAACAAATTTTTCTCTTCAGTTGACCACAACAAATAACGATTTTCGTTGAAATAAACCAAAAATTATGGCTGGTATTGACAAATAACTACTTTGGCTCCGGAGTAAAACCCCCCCTCCGGATGGACCAATTTTGTTGGTTAACAAACTCGTTAAATTGTTTGATGAGGGAATACTACATACCAAGTTTCGTGACGAAAAAACAAAAACTCTGGCCTGTATCGTGTTAACAGACACATATATAACTATATATGCATATGTATATATATATATATATATATATATATATATATATATATATATATATATATATGTATATAGATAGTTAGATAGATAGATATAAATTTTAACTGGGGTCATTTTCGGTGTCTACTAGGTAGGATCGATAAAGATTCGAAGATATTTTTCAAAAATTCCGTCATGAGTGCAACCTCAATAGCTACTTTCCTTGGAGGAAAGTGCTAAAACCCAAGCTTTTGTAGCAACAAATAAAGAAAAAACAATAGAATTTTATTGTAATCACCTCCAATCTCCTCATCCAACTGCTCCTCTGGTTCTTCCTGTATGAGTGTAGACATTTTTTCATCCCTGAGAAAATTAGGAGAATTGGTTAAAATTTATTTTGAAAAATTAATAAATAAATCTGCAGAGCAGGAGTTGTGATACTATAAAACTTTCTCAGCACGATGAGTTCGAGCATTATAACTAGGGAACGGATATTATTGTATTTAAATTTTTTTTTTCTTTATTCGTAATTGTTGATAAAATTCTGCACGTTTTAAGTGATTTTAAAGCATTTAAAAAAGTTTTTATTTTACATATTTTGTCAAAATCCATATTTCTACACATAAAACATGTAAATACTTCTTAAATAGGCAAGTCTATTTCCCTTAGTTTTTTTTTGTAATTGCTTCTATTAGGAAAATGTATTTGTCTTACTGGAAATTGTGACCTCAGGTGCCAACTACTTAGGAAAAAATTAGGAATGATATATAGAAATGAATTAGCTTGTACTAGGTCTATATTGAAGAATTATAACAAGGCAGCATCATTATGGCAGCGCAACTAACAACGATGAAATAAGTCCAAATACGCCATCCTGATTAAAATTGGATTAATTTTATATTTCAACAAACCTGTTCCCATTAACTTCTATATGAATACCTATATTTCGAAACACCAATAAACCAATGTCCCTTTATAATCAACTAGCCAACGGAGGCCATCTTGAACAGTTTGAAGAACACATACAAGTCTGTTCATTTATTTCAAAGCACTTTATCCTAATCTCGAATTATATAAAACCAGCTTTTACAGATTAAATCAACTGATTCTCAATAAAAATGAAATGTTAATTAATAGTCTACAGTATTGTAAATAGTTATACAATATAAACAAATTCAAAACAAAAATTAATTCATCAAAGAATAATAATGCACTCCATGCAACTGAAGTAACGAAATCTCTTTGTATTTAAACAAAACCATAACCATACCCTGGAAAATCCATGAAGATAATACAAACAGAAAATGCCTAAGTCCCAATGGCAATGGCTGGCGGACTACTGGCCCTGTTGATGTACTTTGGAGGGAGGACAACTTAAAACTTTGATAATTTTCTCGCTCCACGACCTTCTGTCATGAAATCCTCTAGCGTCAGTTTTCGGTAAAACTGAAGTTTAGGGTCCTTACAAACGATAACTTTAAAATTTTCCACTATTACGTATTTTGATGCACTAAACACGATTCCTTTTAAAGAAAAGTCGCTCTCAACTAGGAAAGAAGTTATTAAGCACTAAAGTGAACTGTCATGGAGGTTAAAGTTAGCGTAAACATAGATATAGAAGGGATAGATGCCTAACTCTGGACCTTTCAGTGAATATTTTAATAAGAGACATCAAAAGTTTTGGGAACTTCGTATATTTTCCTTAATATTTTCAAAACAGTTGTGAAGACGTGGTAAGTGGATATAAACTATTCGAAAGCATACGAAATTCTCTACAAAAAACGTTCTAAAGAAATTTTTGATTAGGCGATGTCAATCGAAGAAATAAGTGCTTAAATCTTCAAACACGTTTGTTTTGTTCTTTCGAACGTGTTTTGGTCGTAGTTTTAATCACTTTTTAATTTTTGTCCATTTCCCTTAGTTTTTTTATTGCTTTTATTTTTGTAATTGCTTCTATTAGGAAAATGTATTTGTCTGTTATATTGATTGAGCTAATTTGTGAAAAAGCACTTTTATTGTAACTAGCAATTGTCGGGCTGAATAAGTTGAAGATATGGTCCTAGATTAAACAAATGTCTTGAGTTTGATTATACAGGATAGCTTCAACACCTCCCACCACACTCAAGACTCCAATAGACTGCCTGGTCTTCAAGAAGGATGGCGCTGGTAGACTCCAATTTGAACCCTTTCAGCTGTGAAGACATAGTCATTTGCAAGATATGATGGCATATCTTAGCATCATTCTCAATACTGGGTTCCTCAGTTCCAAGTTGCACATTTTCCTCAGTGCTTACTGGTAGAGTCATCTCCAATCCTATAGATAAATTATTTTCGGAGGACAATCCTATAAAACTGCTTTTTTCACAAATCATTTTCTTTTCACAATCCAGTGACGGCCTAACAAATGAGGATTTGAGAAGTCCAATCAATGGGTTTTCCCTTAGAAAGATGACATCACGAGAAAGTTCAATTGAGTTCTTCTCAAAATTCCATAAGCGGTAACCACTGTGGTCACCAGTGTAACCGACAAATAAACATGGCACACTCTTCTTGTCCATCTTCCTCCTTTTATTCTTCGGGATATGGGCATAACATTTTGTGCCAAATATCCTGAAATAATCCATTTTTGGAGGCTGGCAACGCATCCAAAGTTGAATCGGGGCTTTATTTTGTCCAGTAGGTCCAGTTCGGTTCAAAACAAAGCAGGCCGTGTTAATTGCCTCTGCCCAGAGTTTGATAGGTAGATTCTTGGAATGGATCATTGACCTGGCAGCTTCAACAAGTGTGCGATTCTCTCGCTCTGAAGCGCCATTCTGTTGCGGGGTGTACGGTATTGTTCTACACAGTTGCACACCATTCTTATCAAGCAGTTTCCTGACACTTGCATTATTGAATTCACCACCTCCATCAGAAAAAATTTCTTTGATGGTGTGACCCGCAGACTTCGCTTCATTGATGAATTTAGCCAAGCAAGTCGCAACTTCGGATTTTCGCTTCAAGAAGAAAACTCTTCTGAATTTTGAGAAGTCATCCTTCAAACAAAGAATATATCGAGACCCTCCAACTGACTATTCCTGGAAAGGTCCACAGACATCAGCATGAATCCATTTGGTCTGTCCTTTCGATCATGGAATGGATCTCTGTGCTGCTTCCCAAAGATACAACCTTCACAATGGTCCTCCTCATCTGTCACTGTGATCCCCAGATGCTGCATGACTGACTTCACATGATGCTTGTTCTGATGGCAGAGACGTTCGTGCCACAACTGCATGGATTCTGAACGAGTCTTTGATGCTAACAGTACTTCTGTAGCTTTCTGCGGAGTGTGGAATTTCATGTCCAAAACATACAATCCATTTGACATTTTTCTCCCAGTCAAACATGTCTGGCCTTCTTTGGTTAGCTTACGACCATCTTTGTTGGCAGCAAATTCATATCCCCGTTCCAAAGAACGGTTCAAAGAAAATAAATTCCGACTCACATCAGGCACATACCAAACGTCCGTCAGATGATTAGTGGTCCACTTCGCACCAATCTTCATATCAACAAGTATGTCTCCTTTTCCATATGCCTTTATCACATTGTGATTCCCAACCTGAATATGCACAGGCCTCACAAATTTCTTGAAGCACATGAAGTAGCGATTCAGATTCGTCATATGCTTTGTCGCCCCGGTATCAACTACCCATAAATCATCATCTCGATGGACATTCAGATCACCACCACAAATAAAGGCATGTCCTTTTGAGTCCTTGGACTGAATGTCTTTGGTATTATTTTTAAGGGTAGGGCAGCCCCGAGCCCAATGGCCATCCTGTTTGCACTTGTAACACCTGGATGGAGGGAAACGCTGACCTTGACGTGGGCCTGATGTCTTGTCACGCTGAATAATAAATTTCTTGGAACTGGGTCCTTCACAGCTCCCATCCTCCTTCTTACCCTTTTTAATTACGGCCATTTTAGCTAAAAGTGCAAGTTGTAGATCTTGACTGTCTTTTGAAGGTAAACGCATTTCTATTAATCTCAATCGTTCAGTCAGACTGCAAAGGGTTCTTTCAGCAATGGGTACACTTTCCCATACACTTTTAAATTCAAAATAATGAAGGGGGAGAGTTGACATGACTCGTCCCATTAACATTATATCAGGAAGTTCTGCCTTGGAGAGCCTTTTCAATTCCACATTGAGTTCATTGAAATCACGCTGAAGTCGTGCTATATGGTTCACAACCCCTTCTTCGGTAAATCTGAAGGAGAGCGTCCTCAGCTACGATTTTCTTCAAAGTTTGCACTATAACGTATTTTGATGCACTAAACACGAATCCGTTAAAAAAAAACCCCCGCTCTCAACTAGGAAAGAAGTTATTTAAAAAAAAGTTCACTTTTATGAAGGTTAAGGAAGAATGCCTTGGACGACTTTTGGGCATAGAATTCTTTTCATTTCTGCGAGTTGGATTAACTAGGGGGTTTTGATGTTTTCTTGAGCGAGCGGAGCGTAGCGGACCGATCGGAAACGCATAGCACGTATGCCCAAAAGCGACAGTTTACGACCAAGTCAGCTACCACAGGTGAGTCTAAATTTCAATTACACTTCGTCATTAAGGACTATTGCGCATGCGCGTGTTTACATATATGCTGTTTACCCCCGTCTTTTATAACCTCCATAACAGTGAACTTTAGTGCTTAATAACTTCTTTCCTAGTTGAGAGCGGGTTTTTTTTTTTCAACGGATTCGTGTTTAGTGCATCAAAATACGTTATAGTGCAAACTTTGAAGAAAATCGTAGCTGAGGACGCTCTCCTTCAGTTTTACCCCTTCTTCTATACTCATAATACCATGTGAAAAGAATGATTCCAACAGTCTATCAACTCTCTGGCTTGAACTCAATTCATACACAGATGTTAATGTGTCCCAAACCTCCTGAGCAGTCTTGCAAGATGAGATGAGCTCCTCATTGGTAGGATTCAGGGCGTTCACCAATATCATCTGAGCTAGTGAGTCCTTAGTTTCAAACTCATCCATATTGGAACCATCTTGCAACAACTTTGTATCACCACTGACAACATCGGATACTTTATGATGCTTCAACACAAGAGTTATTTGTCTCTTCCAACGTGACCAGTTACTTTGATCCACCAGTTTCTCCACAGAAGCCTTGAAATCAAATGATCCACAGTGGTTTCACAGTTCACGAAAAAACTGGGCCCATAACCTATTGATTGAGCTAATTTGTGGAAAAGCACTTTTATTCTAACTAGCAATTGTTGGACTGAATAAGTTGAACATATGGTGCTAGATTAAACATATATCTTGAGTTTGATTATACAGGATAGCTTCAACATGTTAAACAGGATACGTAAAATGAGAAACCATTTACTGTTGTTATAAATAAATGGATCAGAAAAATAAGGGCACCCTTGCATAATTTCCTTGCAAAATAAAAATTTGCATGGACACCATGATAATGGATTTTTTTTTTAATTCCTAAACTTGTTTCCTCCTTCTCTCTATAGATAGGAAACCTGATTCTGACGTCGACCAAATGACGTAATCTGAAAGTGCCGACTAAAAGATTTTACGTTTTAGAACTTGTTGGTAACAAAAGTTGAGGTAGTTCAAATTTAAATATATTTTTGAGTTATTAAGTGAATTTTCGTATGAAAAATCCAGTAGTTAAAATTATAACTATTAATAGGGTAAATGTGAAGGAGCGCGGTCTCCACACCGATCCTTTTGAAATGTTGCACTATAACGTATTTTGATGCACTAAACACGAATCCGTTAAAAAAAAAAAAACTCGCTTTTCACTAGGAAAGAAGTTATTAAGCACTAAAGTTCACTGTTATGGAGGTTATAAAAGACGAGGTAACAGCGTATTTCTAAACACGCGCATGCGCAATAGTCCTTAATGGCCAAGTGTAATTGAAATTTAGACTCACCTTGTGGTAGCTGACTTGGTCGTAAATTGTCGCTTTTGGGCATACGTGCTATGCGTTTCCGCTCGCTCAAGAAGATATCAAAACTCCTAGCCAATCCAACTCGCTATTAAAATTAATAGAATTCTATTAATTTTAGCGAGTTGGATTGACTAGAGTTTTGATATCTTCTTAAAAAATTTTTTAAAAAAATAAAGAATGGTTTATTATTTAAAAAAAAAAAAATTTTTGAATAACTAACTGGAGATTGATAAATTGATAAATAATTGATGGTAAATTTCAATTAGACATCCTTATTACGAACTTTTCCATACCCGCGCATGCGCATGTTGACATAGTAGGTTACATTACCTTTCAGAACCCGCACAACAGTGAAATTTAGTGTTTCATAACTTCTTTCCTAGTGAAAAGCGAGCTTTTATTTTTAACGGATTCGTGTTTAGTGCATCAAAATACGTTATAGTGCAACATTTCAAAAGGATCGGTGTGGAGACCGCGCTCCTTCACATTTACCATTAATAGAAATCGGAAAATATGTATTACATAGAACTCATTAAACCTTTTACAGAGAACTCTATTATAAACTTCTTTAAAGAAAAGGATAGCAGATTATTTATTTATTTTATTTTAAGGGTTTCACATCTATGGCGATAAGCTCTCGGATAGCCGATTACCCCAGGAAAAAGATATATCAGGTTTCCATTTGCTGGAAAGTTATACCTCTGTGAACTTGGCACCCCACTTTCGAAAAAAAATATGACAATAGACTCAAAAAATTGCAAATCGTTTGTAGTTATTTGTAGTGAAAAAAAATTCGTTTGTAGTTGCACCGTTTTTGAGAACCGGGGGGTCAAAAAATACCCCGCACCCAACTTTCACCGATTGGTACCAAACCATTTTTATTCGACGTAAAATCGTTTGTAGTTGTTTGCAGTGAAAGAATTTTCGTTTGTAGTTGCCCAGAAAAAAAGTTACAGCCGCTTTTTGAATTTTCAGAATCGCTACTTTTTCAGTTTTAGGGGTGCGTGTTTTTTTATGGTCCCAATACATTCGAAATCGTTTGTAGTTGATAGTAATGATAGAATTTTCGTTTGTAGTTGCCCAGAAAAAAAAGTTACAGCCGCTTTTTGAATTTTCAGAATCGCTACTTTTTCAGTTTTAGGGGTGCGTGTTTTTTTATGGTCCCAATACATTCGAAATCGTTTGTAGTTGATAGTAATGATAGAATTTTCGTTTGTAGTTGCCCAGAAAAAAAAAGTTACAGCCGCTTTTTGAATTTTCAAAATCGCAACTTTTTCATTTTTAGGGGTGCGTGTTTTTATATGGTCCCAATAGATTCGAAATCGTTTGTAGTTGATAGTAGTGTAAGAATTTTCGTTTGTAGTTGCCTAGAAAAAAAGTTACAGCCGCTTTTTGAATTTTCAAAATGACAACTTTTTCATTTTTAGGGGTGCGAGGTTATTTCACCTTCATCATAGGCATTCGAAATATTTTGTAGGTTTTAGTAGTACCTGTTTCTTACTTCGGGTAAGTTCGGATTTATCAGTGCCTCACGAACGAGATGGTTTCCTCAGGTGGGTATTTCATGGAGTGGGAGGAGAGCCTAGTGCGGATGTCGAGTAGGAACCACATAAGGGGGGAGTGGGGATGAGATTTCCCCAAATGCTTCAAGGTTTTCCTGATTAGAGTGGAGTGGGGATGAGGCTGTCTCATATGACATTCTTTCCTTATAGCAACAGACTTTGCTCTATCTAACGATTTCAAATTAAACGGGACCATAAAAAAACACGCACTCCTAAAATTGAAAAAGTTGCGATTTTGAAAATTCAAAAAGCGGTTGTAACATTTTTTCTAGGCAACTACAAACGAAAATTCTTTCACTACTATCATTCACAAACGATTTCAAATTAAACGGGACCATAAAAAAAACACGCACCCCTAAAGCTGAAAAAGCGGCGATTTTGAAGATTCAAAAAGCGGCAGTAACTTTTTTTTCTGGGCAACTACAAACGAAAATTCTTTCACTACCATGAACTACAAACGATTTCTATTAAATCGGGACCATGAAAAAACACGCACCCCTAAAACTGAAAAAGTTGCGATTTTGAAAATTCAAAAAGCGGCTGTAACTTTTTTTTCTAGGCAACTACAAATGAAAATTCTGTCACTACTATCAACTACAAACGATTTCGAATGTATTGGGGTCATAAGAAAACACGCACCCGTAAAACTGAAAAAATTGCGATTTTGAAAATTCAAAAAGCGGCTGTAACTTTTTTTCTGGGCAACTAAAAACGAAAATTCTTTCACTACTATCAACTACAAACGATTTCGAATGTATTGGGACCATAAAAAAACTCGCACCCATAAAACTGAAAAAGTTGCGATTTTGAAAATTCAAAAAGCGGCTGTAACTTTTCTAGGCAACTACAAACGAAAATTCTTTCCCTACAAATAACTACAAACGATTTTACGTCGAATAAAAATGGTTTGGTTCCAATCGCTTGAAGTCGGGTGCGGGGTATTTTTTGACCCCGCCGGTTCTCAAAAACCGGGCAACTACAAACGATTATTTTTTCGCTACAAATAACTACAAACGATTTGCAATTTTTTGAGTCTTTTTTTTTTTTTTTTTCGAAAGTGGGGTGCCAAGTTCACAGAGGTCAAACACACGCTCACTTTAACACTCTCACTCACACGCGCGCGCGCGCACACACACACACACACGCACGCACTCACACACCAAACCGATATATTTGGTAATACCAAACAGGTGAAGAATAACCCTTCAAAAATTTTTCAAACTTTACATTTATTTCTCCATCACAACGTTTCGGACTCACTGGTCCATCCTCAGGCAATCTACAATAGTATATTAATTTCAGATATTACATCCTCCAAAACCATTTACTAAATTTTATTGTCATAATTTTAAACTCACCATGTCCTGTTAATAACTACAGTTACACTAAAACAGTCATGAAATAAATAAACATGATTCCTGTAAGGAACCAAGTCAAACTACACCTACATCAATTAAACACTCATTATCACAGCCATATTAGACTTTATCAACCTGCCTAGGCCTATTATATTTTGTATAACTAAAAATTAAATTAAAACATTAAAATTCAATTAGTTAAAATATATAATAAATTATGTATGACATATCACAGACAAATTGTTTAATCTCTACTTAACATTAGTTTTATTACCATATTTAATATAAAATACACTGAGGTATTCTTCACCTGTTTGGTATTATTAATTAATACCCTTCATTTAGTAATCGTAATGATATATTTGGTTTTTTCCCATCTCCTAGGCATTCATTGATGTAGAATGCTGTTAAAGAGTATGCTGAAACGTACAAAATATCTGACGTACGTATATTTTTCCAAAAGTCTGATTGTTTCACTTAGCCATATCCCAACAATACCTTTACTTCTAATCACCTCGACGGCTATCTCCACCTCATTTTGAAAAACAGGTTCTAACGTTGGAATTTTTAATTAAATGATAGATTTTAATATCCAATTATGATAAATTGACCTCGTTGAATGTTTTAAAACCTTTACAAATTGTTTAGAATAATTTCGCCTGGCGAGAGAAAATCGTCATTCTACGTTGAACAGTATCTCATCAGCAAATGCTCTATGTTTAACCATAGCTAACTACTTTGTCTTCGTTGATTTGTATCTTACTTCTTTGGAACAGAAATTTTAATCTAGATTACGTATGAATTTTAAATTCCTTAGTTTGTTTGTACTTTTCTTCGATTAAAAGTGAACTTTTTTGCCCACTTTCTCCTATTCTGACCTATTGTTTAATGAAGAAATGTTTAGTTTTCCGGATCTTGGAGGTTTGGAACTTTGCTTTATTTTATTAGTTATAGCTTAGGTTTTAAGTTGTTTAGTTTGAATCCTGTATTCTTTACTTATTCCAAAAGTATATATTATTTATTCATTTTTATTTGGAATGTATATGTGCTATTATGCATTGTTAATTAATTAAAAGTTATCATTTTACTTGGGTTAGTAAACATTGTTTCTCAGTATATATTGCTAAAAACCCACTGCTGTGATAAAATTTGAGCGCTATTATTTTGTTTTAAATAAACTTTATCAATTTCTAAAACCTATTTTAAAGAAGTTAAGTTCTTGATATAAAGATAGTGTAAACATTATTGGAACACTCATGAATATTTTACTTTTTTAACATTTGCGACTAAAATAATGGTGCTTAAGGTGAATAGAAGGCATCAATAACACGTTGATAAGCTACATTTTAAATAGTCCCTAAAATCAACATCAAACAATAGTATTTGTGTTAGTTATTAACATTTTAACAATAAAATCCAATATTGTATGCGTAAAAAGTTCACTGATAATATGTGATTAATCCTTTCCTAAGCCCAGCTGCAATAGTAAAGAAATCAGGTGTTCCAATCATTTTTATACATAGCATTTTGTTGTTGTTAGAATGCTAATAAATAACACAAATACCATTGTTTGATGTTGATTTTTAGGGAATATTTAAAATATAGCCTATCACCATGATAGTAATGCCATCTATCTACCTAAAGTACCATTATTTTAGCCGCAAATGTTAAAAAAGTAAAATATTCATGGGTGTTCCAATTTTTACACTATCTGTATAAAATGAACGATCTCTATTGAGTGTTTAAACTGATTTTTGATCCTTCAAGCCAGGTCCCGCTTCTTATACCATGACTTTTTTTCAACTCGACCTCATAAGAACTCGATCTAATTTTATCAGTTGTTTACGGATCTATATTAGAATTATATTTCTTAGTGAACAATTGAACTAGCATGGTTACTGCAGATTAGTTTCAATTAGTTTAGTGAGAAATAGTCAATAGGATCCCCTATAGATACTTTATCAAGTACTGAGTTGAGAATTAAGTGGGACCTGATGATGTCAATAATTTGTCTAAAGGCATAAAATGGCAGTCGGACAGACTAGTTTTTGTCTCTCCAAATCTTGAGTATCTTTCTTCCGAGAATATAGAAAAATTACTTTCTGTTGCATTCAGCCTTAAAGGACAGTAAATCTATTAACTATAAATATTATATACATAATCTAATTGGTATGTTTTTCAAATTATATGTAAAAGCAATTTGCAATTACTTCAGGAGTTGGAGAGAAGAGTAAACGAATCAAGGACGAGCCAGAAGAGGATATGCCATTGGAGGATGGAGGTGATTTTTGTTTTATTCACTCTGTTTATTTCCTGATAAAACTTTGTGGTAATGGAATTATTCTTTATTTTCAAACTCGGATTAGAAACGCAACAGCCTTTATTAATGAAATCAGCACAAAACGAGAAGATGTAATTTTAAACGTCTAAGGACAAAGGATTTTTATTCTTTTAAAATATGAGATTTCTTCTTATAGTTTGGTTCATTAGTTTTTAAGGAACTCATAAAAATTGTTTATGCATTAGCACACCACAATGCCCTGTTATTATCCCGTCCTTTCCATTGCAGGAAGTGGCATGTCTATATAGTATACAAAGTGCATTTTATTTTATAAAAACAGTAGGCTAATTATATATATATATATATATATATATATATATATATATATATATATATATATTAGTGAGTTTTGTGATATAATGCCAAAGTAATTAATTTTGAGTTTGAATTATTTTTAGTTGAATAACTTAATTTAAAAGAAAGTTATATTGCTTGCATGTAAAAAAAAAAGAAAAAAGAAGCCCATTTGCCCTAAATGTCATGAATAATAAACAAGTGAAAGGTATACTCAATAATTCAATAAAGATGCTGTTGTGGATTTAGTCCAGGCAAATAATACATTGTACCTTGCACAACATGCGGAGGAAGATTTTTTTTTAATTTGTACATATTAGTATGAATATAAAAAAAAACAAAAAACAAGTTATCCTACATGGCCGACCCAGGAGTACTTTTGACAGGTGAAAAACCACAAGAATGTATTACTTTTTGTGTTTTTTTCTTACAATGTCTCAAAAATGTTTGGATTTAGCGTAAATGTTTTCATATAATAATATATAATTCTATTGTAATACCTGGTTGGGAAAAGTTGTTATGCAAGTTTTGCAGTTCATTTGCTTTTCCTTTTGACAATTTACAACAGATCCTTGATAGAGCATCTGCCGTCACATTTTCTTCTCCTGGTCGATATACAGTTTCGTACTTAAAACATGATAATTCTAGCCTCCACCTTAATATATTTTAATTTTTAATTTTACCATAGACACTAGAGTCAAACATGAGTAAAACCGACCGCTGATCTCTGATGAGGCGAAAATGCCTTCCAATTAAATAATGTCTCCATTTTCTAATAGTTTCTACAATGTGTACGCCTCCTTTTTATGGACAAGTGTTTTCTTTCCAATGACGATGCAGTTCTATAGAAAAATGCTACGGGTATTTTATTCTGTGAAAGTTTTGCAGCTAATGCAACATCCGAAGCATCAATTTCTACTGGAAATGGGGCAGAAAAGTTGATCGAAGATACTACAGCTTTTTCTATCTCTCTTTTTAGATTTTTTAAAGCATCTAATGCATTCGGAGACAGTGGGAACTTACTTTCAGCAAGGGGTCCTATTTTCTTGGAAAACTGGAATATAAATGAAGCATAATGAGAGAACATTCCCAGAGTCTTGCTTAATGAAGAAATGTCTTTTGGTGGTGGTAATTTCCGTAATGGTTCCAGTCGCTCAGGATCCGGTCGTATAGTCTTCTTGGTTATCTGGTGACTTAGAAGATTTATTGTTTTAAACAAGAAACCCTTTTCCTTATTAATCGTGTGGTTGTATTTTTCTGCTACTTTATGAAAACAATTTAAATTTTGATCATGATGTTGCTGGTCCTTACCTCTGATTTTTACATCATCAGGATATGCATAAGTATCTGATAAATTTTCCAAACGAATGATATCATCAATAACCCGTTGGAAGGCAGCGACTCCATTCGTTCCGCCAAAAGGAATTCTCTTGAACTGACCAAGCTGACCACGAACCTCAAAAGCAGCATAAGCTTATTCAGCCTCTGATATAGGAATTTGATGGTATGCGGACTTCAAATCGATTATACTGAATATGGAGTATTTTGCGACTTCCTGGACTACATTGTCTATTCTAGGGAGAGAGTAAGCATCTGCCCCTGAGGGTGAAATATCCCCTCCTCAAACCCCCCAAAAACGCCTTACCATCCTACACTCCAAAACAGTAGTATGAGTTGGTGTATTAAGTGTACCATATTTTCAACCAAAAATATTTGCCAATACAAGAGATGATACAAGAAAGAAATGTCCAAATTCATTACTTAGAACACCTATTAGTTACTTATTAAGAACAGTAAAGACACTTTACTGACCTTTAAAAACAACAATAAAAATACTTATATTGAGTTACTAAAATATCACTTTCCTCAACCAGGTATATTCTCAAACTTGGCAATGTTTAGTTTTCTCTCTAAAGATAATTTCGGCATAAATAAAACATTGCCAAGTTTAAGAATATACCTGGTTGAGGAAAGTGATATTTTAGTAACTCAAAATAAGTATTTTTATTGTTGTTTTTAAAGGTCAGTAAAGTGTCTTTACTGTTCTTAATAAGTAACTAATAGGTGTTCTAAGTAATGAATTTGGACATTTCTTTCTTGTATCATCTCTTGTATTGGCAAATATTTTTGGTTGAAAATATGGTACACTTTATATACCAACTCATACTACTGTTTGGAGTGTAGGATGGTAAGGCATTTTTAGGGGGTTTGAGAAAGGAATATTTCACATACAAACTTCATATAAAACAGGGTCTTTGGATTCTGCATAAAGTTCTCCTTACTGCTTGATATTTGATACCAATAAGTAGCATACCTATCTACATCTAATCACTAGACTAAAAAAGTTAGAAGCTCTTCTAGATGACAACACTCTAGAGGACAAATTGATTGCTCTCTTAACTAAACTATTACACAGTATAACACAGGAACCTTATCCCGAGAATAAAGACCACAATAGGGAAAGTGTAGAAGGCCTTCAAGAAAAAGATAAGAACAAAGACGATACGTTTTGGGTTTGTGATCCTAAACTTTGTAATTTAGATGACTCTACTTTGAAAAACTTAGTATTTGCTTTCAAGTATATTATGCAGTTAACCCCTACGACTTTATTTACAACATTAAAGAAAGAAGTCACACCTATTGTTGTTAAGATGCGTCGAAATGTTTTAATGCTTAAAACATTAAATATAGGTTCTCCTTGTCAAGACGATTCATTTGATACCCCACATGACGGGTTTCAGAAGGAATGATGGCTTTTCGATGGAACAAAAAGTACAAAACGTCATAGGTAATATGACACTCCCGTATCAAGACCTACCTGTGTGCCAAGTTAGGTCAAAATAGGCCAAATGGTGTGGGGTTTTTATAAGGAACAAACATACAGACAGACAGCTGAAAGACCTTTTTGACTTAGCCTAAGACACTCAACGGATAAAGACCTACCAGTGTACCATGTTTGGTCAAAAAGTGTGGATTTGTATAATGAACAAACAGACAGACAGACAGCTGATGAAAATTTCAAGTTTTACTTACATCTAGTATTATAATACCTTTGTAAAATTTCATAACTTTATCTTTAACTGGTTGAAAGTTATGAGAGGGTAAAAATCGGCTCTAAGACATCCTGTAATATACACAGAGTATGCTTAGGCCGGAACTTGGCCTGGCGCACTACCGTGCGCCTAGATATTCAAACATCAAGGTATAATTTTCATCATTTTTATAGTAATTTTATTTTTAGGCATTGGAGAGAAGAATATGAAGATAAAGGATGAACGAGACCTTGATTTTCCTCTGGAAATGGAACTTCACGAAGGTAATATTATTGAAGACACTTTTAGATGTTTATTTATAGATCTTCCAAAACTGTCATGAATAATATCCAGAATTTAATGTTTCTAGCATGTTTCTTCCTTCTATTTAGGGAAATTTTATTTAAAAGTCCAAATACTTCTACAGGATCATTTCTGTAGTTAGTTGGTCATTTTCTACGAAATTATCTGGATCAACATACTTGATCATTGTACTGTTAACCTGTACAGATTTCAAATAAATAAATACTAAAAAAAAAAAAAAATAATAATAATAAAAAAAATAAAATAAAAGTCTTGACGAGAAATTTTGACATTTCATAGGTCATGAAAAAATATCGTACCTTCCGGAAGTTTAATTTTACTGTAAGAGAAGGAGTTTGAAATATTGGAGGATTACACAGTAGGCAACCAAACGTTGAAAAGTTCACATACCAAAAGTTAAAGCATTTTGTTTCATTGAAAATGGGCTCCAGATCTTTGAGAAGACAATCCCAAATGAATGTCTTCCAAATGTTATTCATGCTTTCCACAAAGCTTTTCATCTTCATGTAATTCTTGAAAACATTAGTGTCAATAATAATACAGTTGGGTCTCCCATGGTCTAGTGGCTAGCACCTTAGATTCATAAGCGGGAGATGGTGAGTTTGATCCGCACCGGCGGCAGGAATTTTCTCAACCCACGGTTCATTTGGAAAATTCCTTGCTGCACCCTGGATGTCGGGGCTAATGGCCTAGCTGTTGAAGCACTGTAAAAATAAAAAAGAATAATACAGTTCAAGAGGATCTTTATCAGTTTCTTATTAAAATCAGCTATTAAAGATCCTCAGCCGTCATCACATATTTTGAAATAAATTAATTGAATGTAAATATTAGCTTTGTACAGTTAGTGTCTTGATTGCGCAGTTCTAAACAAAATTAGTAGGAGGTAGTTTTAGTGCTGGAGATGGTTTAATCAGTCCCTGCAAGTGGAGGGGGGGGGAGTCTTCCACCAAAATGTAAGGAGGCATTTGCCACTCCTATTCCGAAATGCACAAATACCGAAAGTATCAAAATCTACTACCCGATCTCTAATCTCTCCGTTTTCAGCAAAATATTGAAATCCACAGTGCTCAAGCAATTATCTCATCTGAACCTACACTCCTGTGCTAAACCAGCATAGTTTCTTCGCTCAGAGGTCCACAGTAACCAACTTGGCATGCTTTGTATATTACTAGCTGACTACACGTGCATTGTCATGGCAGATAAGAAGTTATTTTATTGTGTTAAATAATGTATCATTTATTATAGCACGGTTCCCGTCTTGCTATATGTTATTCATTAATTGATAAGTATCTGTGATGTATGCAGCGTTATTTGTGGAGTTCTCAATTTCGTAGAAGGTAGAAAAATAATGTCTCTCCACTGTTTTTCAAAGTATTTATTAGCAAAAGCTTTTCGAGAACATGGTTCTCATCGTCAGTGCATCTACAATTTTCACAAAAACACGCATATATTAATTACAGAAATATTTATAAGTATTCTTATTACTAAAGCTATGACAAATATTAATTACAGAAATATTTATAAGTATTCTTATTACTAAAGCTATGACAAATAATGTTACCTATTACTCCACCGGTAGTACTGCTAACAGCCTCTCCGAACAGGTGTGAGGTAATGAGACTATTCCGGGTGAGCAGAGTATATATATTGACGTTGGATATTGGAGATCACAAGAATCAAGGTTGTTGAACCAGAGACCACTGAACTTTCTGTTGGAGACAGTGTATGGGGAAGGATTATGTCGGGTTATTTGATGTCATGTGTGTGAAGGGGTAGTCAGTCTGAAGGTGTCAGAGTAAGGGATGACGGGTCTGTCAGGTGGTGGGTCCGAGGGATGGTGTCTTTTGTTGGGATATGAAAATTTTCCTAAGGTCTGATGTTGGGAAGTTTATTTGTTCGTTTAGTAATAAATCTTTATTACGGTGAATGGCCTTTTCTATTTCTAACATTTCATGATAATTGGATTTCTTAGAATAATTTATGTTTTTTAAAATTTTGATTCCCGTTTGTGTGTTAAATTGGTGTGCTGTATTTTTGATGTGTTCTGCAAAATTTGAGTGAATGTTGTGGTTGTGTATAGCTTTAACGTGTTCGTCTATTCTTTGTGAGAACTTGCGATATGTTCTCCCAATGTAAATTTTTTTGCACGAGCATTTAAGGTTTTCTAAAATTATCTTAACTTCTGTGGTTGGCACATTAGAGAATAAGTTTTTTACATCAAATGATACTAATATTGCATTTTTGGGAGGTCTGATATCTCTTATATTATTAATGAGTTCACCGGTGTTTTTTATGGAGTAATTAGAAGACCACTGAATTTTCTGTTGGAACAGATTGTTCAAAGAGCGGGATAGTTTACTCTGTTCCAACAGAAAATTCAGTGGTCTTCTAATTACTCCATAAAAAACACCGGTGAACTCATTAATAATATAAGAGATATCAGACCTCCCAAAAATGCAATATTAGTATCATTTGATGTAAAAAACTTATTCTCTAATGTGCCAACCACAGAAGTTAAGATAATTTTAGAAAACCTTATCAACAATTCAAAAAACAGTAACCTCTTTAAATACGAACTTATAGAAGCGTTTAACATATGTATCAACCACAATTTCTTTAAATTTGATAACAAATATTTTAAACAACATGAAGGACTCCCAATGGGCTCGAATCTCTCTCCCTTGCTAGCCGATATCTTTATGAATAACTTAGAAAATAAATATTTAAACCCAAGTTTTAACATAAATAAACATATTAAATTTTACTATAGATACGTGGACGACATAATTTGTTTATGGGAAGGTACTCGGAGACAGTTAGATATGTTTTTGAAACACATAAACTCATTTCACCCAAAAATCCAATTCACGATGGAAATTGACAATAACCGTTCTATAAATTTCCTCGACATAAACATAACCATTACCGACAGTAATAAATTCGACTTTAAAATTTACAGGAAACCCACTCACACTGATGCAATAATACACTCACTTTCTAACCACCATATCTCTCACAAATTAGCGGCATTCCACTCCATGATAGATAGATTGTTCAAAATTCCAATGTCCCTAGAAAATTATCAAAGTGAAATAAATACAATTAAACAAATTGCGTCTAACAACGGCTACTCACACAAAATTATAGACAAACTTATACGTAATAAGGAAAAATCTCTGACTCTTAAAGTTGTTTTCCCGACACTAACGCCAATAATTTCCAATACAAGGTACATTTCGATACCATATTTAGGACCAATTTCCGAAAAATTAAAAAACATTTTGAAAGACACAGCCAAAGTTTCCTTTAAGAATACATTTAATACCAAAAAATCATTATCACACACTAAAGATGAAATAAAAGAATTTGATAAAAGTGGAATTTACCAATTAGAATGCTCGTGCAAAAAAATTTACATTGGGAGAACATATCGCAAGTTCTCACAAAGAATAGACGAACACGTTAAAGCTATACACAACCACAACATTCACTCAAATTTTGCAGAACACATCAAAAATACAGCACACCAATTTAACACACAAACGGGAATCAAAATTTTAAAAAACATAAATTATTCTAAGAAATCCAATTATCATGAAATGTTAGAAATAGAAAAGGCCATTCACCGTAATAAAGATTTATTACTAAACGAACAAATAAACTTCCCAACATCAGACCTTAGGAAAATTTTCATATCCCAACAAAAGACACCATCCCTCGGACCCACCACCTGACAGACCCGTCATCCCTTACTCTGACACCTTCAGACTGACTACCCCTTCACACACATGACATCAAATAACCCGACATAATCCTTCCCCATACACTGTCTCCAACAGAAAGTTCAGTGGTCTCTGGTTCAACAACCTTGATTCTTGTGATCTCCAATATCCAACGTCAATATATATACTCTGCTCACCCGGAATAGTCTCATTACCTCACACCTGTTCGGAGAGGCTGTTAGCAGTACTACCGGTGGAGTAATAGGTAACATTATTTGTCATAGCTTTAGTAATAAGAATACTTATAAATATTTCTGTAATTAATATTTGTCATAGCTTTAGTAATAAGAATACTTATAAATATTTCTGTAATTAATATATGCGTGTTTTTGTGAAAATTGTAGATGCACTGACGATGAGAACCATGTTCTCGAAAAGCTTTTGCTAATAAATACTTTGAAAAACAGTGGAGAGACATTATTTTTCTACCTTCTACGAAATTGATAAGTAATCAAAGTATACTGTTTCTTGATACTGGGTTGCTATGGACCTGTGTTAACAGTCAGATAACCTGGAGATAAACCGTTATCTATAAGTTATCAGTGACAGTATTTTAACCAGTAAAGGTTAAAATTCATTGTCAATAATAAATGTATGTTAAAATTTAAAAATGTATGTTTACAAGATGTTATTTGAAAACACCCATTTGATTTGCAAGCATTACAAAGAAGTGTTTTAACTGGAGATGCCGATGGGTGAGGAGGCTGTACAAGAGTTTATTATTACCTCTGATGGACACTTACTTCCTGACACCAAGTCTAGACGCCAAGTCAGCACCTTCTCAGGAGCTCCTGTCAACTCTAGTATATAAGATCCCCTCCTTTCCTAAGATTATCATTATCCTTCCGTCTTTATGTGAGTATTGTTCTAATTATCTCTGTATCACCAGATTTATGTTCTTACTGTTCTAAATGTTCAAAGTTTTGGAAATGTAAATTTCAAAAATAAAGTTTTTTTAAAGTCTATCGTGCGTTGCAAGATCTATCTGGCGCTCGAATAACAGGGACCGGTGCTGTGAAAAATTTTGTTTACGTTCTTCAAAGCCTCCACCAAGGACACAGGAAGACATCTGTATTTTCAAGATCCAGTCAGGAGAAGCCGGAACACCACTATTGTTCCACTATTTTGGAACACCACGGAAGACTATGACCATATTCCCACATACAACTTTAACCCCGAAGACTTCATCTATTTCCCGGAATCCGTTAAGGCAGTTTATACCAGCGCATGTCAGGCAAATAACACCTTAGCTGAACACAATCACATACGTCTGTTAGAAAAAATTAAGGCACGACTGACTGGCAACACAAGACACTGTCTACCCACAAACACTTTTTCCAATGTACCTGGCTTAATTTCATACCTAAAAAAAAGCTTTCGTGACTCGAGAACTACCGAACAGCTGTCTACTGAACTGTTCAACATTCGGCCCTACTACAATGAACACCCAATACAATACATTGACAGAGTCGCAAGTAAACGAGCACTCATATACTCCAGACTACAAATGGAAGAAAAGGTTAATGTGCCCGCTTACCTTGCATACAAAGACGCAGAAATTATTCACCACGTTGTTACGAACTTACACCCACACCTTTGTGACTTCTTAAAAAACATTAAATTAGACACTCTTGACGATGTTCGGAACACCCTGCAAAATGAAGCCTCACACTTAGTTGAGCGACTATATCGCTCACACAGGACAAACTTTCGACAAAATACTTCAAACAAATCGCAGCGATACCCCCCTGCGTAGACTTTCATAGGGAACGCCCCACTCATATATACGACATCACACACACCTCCTAGAACAGAGGTCATTTCAGTGGAAACCACCCCAATGGGACAGACCTCACTACTCGACTACACGTAACGCCCCACATAACAGAGACTGGGACGCTGAAAAACAAGAACTTTTTTTTAAAAAAGCTCCCTCACCACCACATCATGAGTCACAAAATACAGTGTCCATGCGTACCATTAGATCTAACACAACCTCTAAACCACATAAGTACAGGTGACAGAATCTCACGGTTGGAAAATAATCTGACTTCACTCATGGACAAATTTGATATTTTTTTAGACAGAGGCCCCCACAACGGAAAACCCCCGAACACACATTAACATTCATGGAATCCCTTCCACATTTTACGGACAACTTAGGGAAAACAAGGCTTCTAAATACCGGATCGTCACAAAATTACATAACCACAAGTACCGTACCCGATGGTACTCAAATAACTTCGGATGAATTCATAGTGAAGACACCTGTAGGTAGCGAGAAAGGGTTTCATTGCGCGGTTATAAACCTAGCCCCATTTCTGGGTCTTACTACGGATTTTAACGTAAAATTTTTAATTTTCCCATTTAGTAATAAATTTGACTTATTGTTAGGGTATAAAACAATGCGAGATACCAAGAGCATTTTTAACTTTCAAAATGAAACGGCACTTTTTGATGGACAAGTCATTATTAAAAATAATAAGATATATAATATATATGCAGAATAATTGATAATAATAATGATAAGCATAGAAAATTAATTCATGATAATCGTAATGTTGCTAAGCAGGATGTTAATAAAAAAACAATAAAAACTCATGACACTGAAAAAAATATAATTGACAATAATGATGATAATATTAATAAAGAGATTTATTCAAGTAATAATAAAATAAAAGAACAAAACATAGCATACGTAACACACATGACACGAAACGAGGTAGCATTAGCCTTACGGACTGACCATTTGGATACCACAAGAAAGAAAAAACTAATAAAACATAAAAAACTAATAACGCTCCTCTATGGATTGTCCCAAAGAAAATGGACGCCAGCGGGACCAGGAAAGTTCGTCTAGTTTAGATTATAGAAAACTGAACGCTGACACAATTCCTGACAAGTATCCTCTTCCTAACATAGAAGATATTCCTAATCAATTAAAAGGATCAAACATTTTCACCACTATCGATCTAGCTAGTGGATTTCATCAAATCCCACTAGATGAAGAGTCAATACCCAAAAATGCATTTAGTACGGACAAATTACATCTAGAATTCGTCCATATGCCCTTCGGTATTTGCAACGGACCCCCAACATTTCAAAAGGTAGGGAATGCTGCCATTTCAAATTTACCAAATTGCGCAGTATATATAGACAACATTATCATTTTCTCGGAGACCGAAGACGAACATTTCAAACATATCGAAAACGTTTTGGAGCGCCTATCTAGGTATAATTTAACAATTCAGTTGGACAAGACCGAATATTTCCAGAAAGAATTAGGATTTTTAGGACATATTGTAACAAGAGATGGACTTAAACCCAAAGACCCTCCTGACAAAATCAAAGCAATTTTAGATTTTCCCCTACCAAAAACAGACAAAGAAATCAGACAATTCTTGGGACTTTCGGGATACTGCAGGAAATTCATAAGAGGATATGCAGACATTTCAAAACCGCTGACTCAAGCATTAAAAAGTAAAGAACGTATCATTCCCAGTTCATATGACCGTAATGTTCAACAAATAAAGGAAATGATAACTAACGCACCAATTTTATCTTATCCCGACTTTCAAATGCCCTTTACTTTAACAACTGACGCCAGCAATTATGCTCTTGGAGCGGTGTTGTTCCAACTTTCGGAAGGGAAGGACCATCCGATTGCATTTGCTTCACGTACACTGACTCCGACGGAACAAAAATACTCCACAATAGAGAAAGAATTGTTAGCCGTGTTTTGGGCCTGCTCCCGTTTCAAACCTTATCTCTATGGGAAACAGTTCACTCTACACATGGACCACAAACCCCTAACATGGATATTCACCATGAAAAACACCAACAACAAACTTATGAAATGGATTTTCCAACTATCCGACTTCCAATTTACTGTCAAACATATCAAAGGGAAGAGTAATGTAGTAGCTGACGCCTTGTCTCGAAAGAGGGAAAACACGTGTATGACAATCGAGTCCGATATAGAAGACATTTTAAATGAACCTTCCACATCCCAGGTCAATATTGAACCTGACTATGATGACTTACTTGACCAACTTCAACAAGCTAGGAACGTAGCAGAGGCGGAAACAGACTTAGAAACTGTGCACTCTCAAGAATCCTCCAACCAACAGGTATGGATTGTTGATGACCCCATGAAACCAGTAAACATAGAGAAATACTAAATATTTATAGACCGTGGTGGTAAAAATATAAGACGTACTAAACCTTTTAATAAAAATTGTTACGGAATTGAGGCAGCGTATCCATTTCAATCAGATTTAGACATTATACTTGAAGAAATACTTAAACCAAATACAACCTATGGGATCTACTGCAAACCTAAAGTGGAAACAGTACGGTCGCAATACGAGGTTATTTTCAAAAAACTTTCTGATATCCAGGAAAAATTTCTGAATCCAGGAAAAATACCCTTCTGTGAAAATTAAAAGATACAAAAAGAAATGTCTTGACATACTGACTAACGAAGAGCAACAGGAACTTATTTCGGATTATCATATTAGTAAGTCCTATCACAGGGGAGGGAATCGAAACTTACAATCGCCTCAAACAACATTATTACTTCCCACACATGAAATATATAATAATGGATTATGTGAATAAGTGTCCTACATGTAGGAAAACTAAGTACGACTCGAGACCGGTCAAAACTTACACGCCTGATAAGCCCTTTGAGGAATTAATGATAGACACCCTTCATTATCAGTCCAAATATGTAATTACAATACATGACACTTTTTCAAAACGACTATTCACTAGACTTGTCAATCAATGTAACGCAATTAACGTTTTATATACACTGGAAAAATATTTAGAAAATTTCCCTAAACTTAAATTAATACGGATGGACAATGGCAAGGAATATGACAATAATTTAATATTAAACTTTTTAGAATCTCTAAAGTGCCATCTAACCACCCCTATGCACCCTAACTCTTTAGCCTTGGCTAATCGAACTCATTCAACATTTATTGAATTTTTACGCTCCATAAAAGACAAAGACGCATTCATTAGTTTGGACAGGCAAGTCCGCATGGCCACTTTAACATTTAACAATACCTTAAACCAACATTTAAAACTATCCCCTAATGAAATTACATATGAAACCACTGACAGCCTTCAAACTACCAATACTATTACTGAGAAACTAGTTGAGCAGTACCATAATAGACTCCAAATTGTACACAAACTTTCTCATGAACAAATTACTAAAGAAAAGGAACAGAGAACAAACAGACTAAATAAAGACAGGGAAGACCCCATAGGCTGTAACGAGTTACCACTTAACACAAAAGCCAACACACGGACAAAGAATCAAAATCCCTATAAAGTCTCAGTGCTATGTAAAGATAAAAACAGGACATATCAGGTTCACAAAGACAACATTCAGCAAAAACGGAAAGAATATCATCCAACACCTAGTGATCCCAAATCTGTTTCAGATGTCAACCCAGACATTCCTGACCCTCATTCTCATGACTCAGACAGCTCACGGACTGAAGGTGACTGATCTCATCAAAACACCAGGGATAACCCATATCCTGTTACCTCCAGCTCATACTATCACTCCATTACATTCTACATTGACTGTCACTGCTACTATACAGAACTCCTCAGGCTTGAAGACAATTTGTACAGATTTTCAGGATTAGAAATGTATAAGACTACATATAACCTTTTACAACTAAATAGATCACAATTTTCCCTTCTTGACACACCTTCATTATTTAACAGTAGACATAAACGTGGTATAATTAATGGATTAGGTAAAGCAATTCATTGGCTCACAGGCAACATGGATGCCGACGATAAAGATCATTATGATAACGTTATAAGGACACTCGAAAGGAATAATTATTAGCTTGAGCATAATATTGAATTCAGGCTAAGTCCGACAAAGCACTCATCAGGACTTTCCAAAAAGACATATTATTACTAAACTCAAATATAAACAAGCTTGAAGCAATGAACTCTATACTCACACATGAAGAACATCAATGACTCTTACTCGAATTACACAGTACACTTCTATATTTGTATAATAAAATCATATCTCTAGAAGCAACAATTGAAGAATGTAGTAACAGCAAACTTCACTCTACTTTACTAACATACATGAACTTTTCCTCACATAGTGATGTTAAATTAATATCTTCAGAACCTGAAATATTATGGCTGACTTCTAAAGTCCACTGTGGATTACACAAAGGCCTTCTACACAGGTTTCTACAAGTACCACTGTACTGTTCTCCATTATTATGCATTAATCTCTTATCCCATACGGACTACACAAGTCTTCACAACACTCACTCCTTACATGACGGTTTTAGTTTCTAACTCAACATATCATTCTGGTAATTTTACACTAATCTCACATAATTATTATTGTACTAATGTGAAACATATTATTGGCCCTTGTATCACTAGTTTACTTTTAGGAACAACAGTAAATTGTACTTCAACTACCATATCTTCTAAACCATTCATTGTATATAATGATGTAGCCAATGTTTATGTATCATTTAATATTAGCAGGATTCATGTAAATAATAAGGTCGTATTTTTGCCTGAATCATCAATAATTTCTTCGAACTCTACTGAATCCATACAAGAGTGTTCGACTCAAAGTACTGTAGCTTTAAATATTAACATTATCCCACTTTATTATGAACCTCTAGTTATTAAGGATTTTAATGTATCATTTGCGACCTTAGATTTAGTAAATATATCTCAAATAGAGTTAGAGCAATTGTCCTTAACCTCCTCTTAGACATGTATAATATTATGATTTTTTCTATTTTAGGGTATTTAGTATTATTTAATGTACATTCTGTATTTTATAAATGTCAAGCCATGTGCACTCAAAAATGTACACCTCGAAGACCACTTACCATTTCCAGAGCACCTACTCCTACTTCTAATGGTCTAGAGTTATCAGAGCAGTACCACGTCTTCACTCGACCTCTTCATCCTCAGGAGACTTGGGATCTTCGGAAGGGAGGACTTACATCCTGACACCAAGTCTAGACGCCAAGTCAGCACCTTCTCAGAAGCTCCTGTCAACTCTAGTATCTAAGATCCCCTCCTTTCCCAAGATTATCATTATCCTTCTGTCTTTATGTGTGTATTGTTCTAATCATCTCTGTATCACCAGATTTATGTTCTTACTGTTCTAAATGTTCAAAGTTTTGTAAATGTAAATTTTGAAAATAAAGTTTTTTTAAAGTCTACCGTGCTTTGACCAAGACCAGATCTAAACTCTACGAGGGACAACGTCACAGTTTAATTCTAGTAATTCAAGGTCTGCCATCATAGTTGAAATGAACAGCAAATAAAAATAACATTATGAAATAGATACAGTATGGTAACAGCTGACCTGCTATCGTTTTAGCAACGCATGCTGCCTAGGCATGCATGCTCTCTTTAAAAGCAACTAAAACTTCAAACCCCTCTAAAAGTACTTAAAAATTGTATTATCAAAAAACTTTTCTTAGCAACTGTTTACATTTTAAAGGGAGTGTCCTTGCAAAATTTCAGTTTTTTCTGTCAAGTGGTCAATGTAGAGTGAGGTGCAGAGGTACTTGGAATAGGAGGTAGTTTGCTGTATATGCTCTTGCAGCCTCAAAATTCAGTATAAACATTCTTTGTCTCATGATGTTAAGACTTAAGAATTTTGATCACCTTTGTTGAGGAAGATAAAGGGAAAAAATAATAAACAGACACGACCAGTCTTACACAAGAAGTGACTTAAGCATTTTTAGATGTAATTATTTTAAATAACTCATTCATTCTACTTTTGCTTACTTTGTCTTCTTGTATTTTCAGATCTTCATTCATCAGAAGCAAATACAATACCAACACCTAATGTGACTGACTCTGGAGATGATAATTTCACTAGTCCCAGTTCTCACAGGAGAGCTCAACCTCATGATTTGAACCTTATAACCAAAACCAGCTGTAAAGTCAATGTTGAAATCTGTCCCCATTGTGATTACACAACAGTTTCTGGTAATTTAAACCGCCATATCCTCTCTGAACATTGTATTGATAAACCTCTCTCCTGTCCTTATTGCTGCTACAGTGCAGTTACATTTGCTACATTAAAGCTCCATATCATGTGTAAACATACTAAGGAGAGACCTTATGCATGTCCTCATTGTAGTTTCAGGTCTGTTTATTTGAATTCACTTCAAAAACACATTAAGTACAAACATTCCAAGGAGAAACAGAAACCTTACTCTTGTTTCCATTGTAATTACACTACTATTCATCCACGAAAATTGAAGCTTCACATCATGTCTAAACACAGTAATGATAAACCTTTCTCCAGCCCTCATTGTGATTACAGTGAGGTTAAAGCATATCCTTCAAAGCTTCAAATCAAGTCTAAGCATACCACTGAGAAACCTCATTCTTGTCCTCATTGTAGTTTCAGTACTGTTTATTCAAAGTCTCTTAAAAGACACATTATGTCTCAACATGCCAAAGAGGAACGTCATTCGTGCCCTTACTGTAGATATAGTGATGCTACTGCTCTGTCACTAAATTTGCATGTATTGTCTAAACATACCAACGATAAACCTTACTCTTGTTTCCATTGTAATTACAGTACTATTTGTTCTTGCTCTTTAAAGTATCATATCTTGTCTAAACATGCCACTGATAAACTTCACACCTGTCCTCATTGCAATTTCAGAACTGATTATTTAGTATCTCTTAAAAGTCACATTATGTCTAGACATTCCAATGAGAAACCCCATTCCTGCCCTCACTGTAGTTATAGTGCTGTTGCAGCTACGACTCTAAATCATTACATCATGTCTTCACATAATAGTGAAAACCATTTAACCTGCTCTCATTGCAGTTTCAGTACTGTTTATTTGCATTCTCTTAAAAGCCACATCATGTCTCAACATACCAATGTAAAACCTCACTCCTGCCCTCATTGTGATTACTGTGCAGTTACTGCTTACTCTTTAAAGAATCATATCTTGTCTAAACATGGCACTGAGAAACGTCATTCTTGCCCTCATTGCAATTTCAGTACTGTTTATACGGGGTCTATTAAAAAACACATTATGACTCAACATACCAATTAGAACCCTCGCTCCTACTATTACTCTTATTCCTGTGCTGTTACAGCTAAGTCTCTAAATCATCTCATCATGTCAAAAAATATCACTGAGAAACTCCATGCCTGTCCAAATTGCATTTATAGTACTATTTATTTGGAGTCTCTTAAACGTCATATCATGTCTGAATATACCAATAAGAAACCTTCTCTTGTTTTCTTAAGACTTTGTAATTACAGTCGTATTTATCACCAAAAATTGAATCTTCACTTCATCTCTAAACGTAGTAATGACCATTCTTTCTCTAATCCTTATTGTGATTACTTTGTGGTTGAAGTTCGCTAACTAAAGGGTCATATCATGTCTAAATATACCACTGAAGAACTTGACACCTGTCATTGCAGTTTTATTTATTATTTTATGTCTCTTAAACACCATATTATGTCTAAACATACCAATTAGAAACATTTACTAATGTTATTTACTTGTTAAATAACAAAATTTTATGACAAATATTAAAAAAATAAAGTACATTGAATGTTCTATTTTTTATTTTATTATTTATGAAGTATCCCATTTGAAATTTAATTCTACAATAGCAGTATCCTGTGAATCTTGTCTTCTAGTAAACTGCATGGTTATTGTTTTCATATGTATAAATGTAACTGTACAAAATTTTTGGGTGATGAGTTTAACAACAAATAGTACTCATCTAACGTTAATAACATGCCAACACCTTGTGCACAAGGTGAAAAAAAAAAAAGTACTTATAATCAATGGAAATATAATATTCAAATGTGACAATGCTTACAGTCATAAAATAAGATTGTAGAGTTTATATCCTGGGTACTTTAACATTGATACATAATTAAAAGTCACATTTTCTCTTATCAGAAGGTGAATTGCCTTAATGTGTTACCACTGACACATTGGATAGGACTATTATTTGGACGTTTTGGGAGGAGTATTTATAACTATCTGGTACCAGTTCATACTTCCTGACTTTTGGAGTAAGGGTTATTTATATACTATGTTGGTTATTTATATATTATGTGATGTGATGTACTTCTTGCTGTGTGTAATAAATGAATATGAACTTGACATCGTTTTGTAAATCTCCCTCACTTTAAAAATTTTAAATACGTATATCCTGGACAAATAATAAAATATTCTCTTAAAACCAATTACTGGTCACTTAGAAGACTTAACTGAGTTTGTTTATCGCCCAAGATACCAAACACAACATAAATAAATAATAGATATCAAATTTATTTCTTCGGAAGTTACTTGCCTATTAACCTTTAAGTATGGAGGTGGGGTGTTCTCAGCATCCCATGACTTAATTACCTCTATATTTTCAATCCTTTTCAACTCTTTGGTACCTTCCTAAATAGTAGTTTTTTTTTGTTTTTTTTACATTGAGGTTGCATTCTCATCAGACAAAACATTATTTGTATGTTTTTGTATTGTAACAAAAATTTACAATATAATTTTTTTTTTCGACCCCTGATTGACTTTTTTCTGTGAAGAGAGTCAAAACAGAATGAAGAGGCTTTTTTAGTAAGTTTGTGAAGAGGATGGAGAAGTTGAGTTTATTGATTCAAACGAAGAGGAAAGAGATATTTCTGAAAAATCATTGCATTAAACATAAAGTGAACAGTCGGATGAAGAATCACTATAGCAGGCTGAGATAAGAAGCTAGAAATAATAATATTTTATAATCTCATTGTCGAGATGTACGCTACATCTCCTGTAGCTCAGCGTGCACTCTTAACTATCTTCTTTAGAATCATCCACATAGCCGGCATTAACTCTCAGACAATATATGTAGCAAATAATCCTAGTAAGAATTCTGGTGAGGGTCGAGTTATTGGGCTTAAACTGACAACCACAAATTGAAAAGAAAGCAACAGAATCTTAGATTTCAATATACATCATGTGGCCAAAATGATCGGATGACCGGTCATGGGAAGATGAGCAGAACCAGCATCATAAACAGAGATAGACGTTCTGGTTGATGTACCATGTTGGGTTATGTAAGCTTGTTAATGATTATTTACATCAGAAGGTCCCAACAAGAATATTATTGCATGTTCAGAAATTAAATTAACTAATAACACAATAAACAAAAGAAACTGGAAATAAACATGTAGAACGTCAACAGTATATAATTAAATGTAGAATAAAAATAACATATTTACATAAATTGCCTTGAGAGGAAATGAAAATAGAAATATTAAATAGTACAAAAATTGAGTAGATTACTTGTAGTTTTATGAGCTGGTTATGGGTTCCTGGAGGCTGCTGTGTTTGCTGAGGGTAGCTACCGCGAACAGTCCAGAGCAGTTTAAATTGTGTCTGTTTTTATAGATGCACTCACAAGAGAAGAAGAAACAAGACTGAGGTTATAATACTCTGTGTGAAATAGTTTAATTAGAACAGCTGGTTGCTAGATACTGCTCTCTTAGGCAAGTCCCTAGCAACCATGCTTTCTGTCAGTCTCTTGCTGCTACAGTACTCCCCCCCCCCTAGAGACGGAGTCACTGTTCGCAAAATGACACTCTCTTCACTAGGCGACCGGACCTGGTCCTGTATGTATCAGGTGGAACAGAGGGTTTCTTCTTTTGTACCGTTGCTTGCTTCTTGTTGACTAAGGGGTTCCGAGGGTAAAGCTGGATTTTTAGTGGTCCTGGTGGTTCCTGAGACGGTTTGGATGAAATGATGGTGTTCTCTCTGTCCTCTTCTATCAGGTATGCCGGCTTTACCCTATCGATGGAGACAGTCATCTGTTTGTCACCAATTAGTACGGTGAAAATCTTCTCACCCCTGTTCAAAACCTTGTGTGGCCCAGAATAAGGTGGGACGAGAGGTTTCCGAACTGCGTCCTCGCGGAGGAAGATGTGGGTGCAAGTGGATAAGTCCTTGTGCCGAAACGTCTTCCTTACTGGTGATCGTGTTTCTGCCGGCTTGAGACGTGATAGGTCATCTTTTAAAGCTAGAAGGGCAACGCAGGGTTCAGGAGATTCCGTTTCGCCAAGAAAATCTCCAGGCAGGCGAAGTGGTTGGCCATTCACTGCCTCTTCGCAGCTGAGCTTCCTCGTCGCTTTTACTCCAGGATGGCTCAGGCCGTGAAGTCGTTCAAAAGTCGAGCGTCGGAACTCTGGAGGGACGTAAGGTATTGCGTTTGACGTCGATGTCTCACAGAGGAGTTTGGACTCTGTTCCTGGCATGGCCATCAACTTAAGCTGTAGGGAATGGTTCTTCCTCAAATCCTGGACGCTTGTGTCCTTCCTTTGTCCTTCTTTTGCCGCAGCGAGAGCTTCCAGATCGTTCGGAAAGTTCAATGCGGGAGAGAGCATCAGCTACAACGTTATCGCTGCCTGGCCGGTAACGGATGTCCGTTGAGAATTGGCTAATGAAACCGAGATGGCGGATGCGACGGGGAGATGCGGTGTCGGATTTTTGGGCAAAAGCATGCGTGAGTGGCTTATGATCTGTGACAATGAAGAAATTTAGGCCTTCGATGAGAGATCTAAAGTGCTTCACTGCCTCTTATATCGCAAGGAGTTCCCTGTCATAAGTGGCGTAGTTCTTCTGTGCCGAGGATAAGGCTTTTGAGAAAAATCCTAAAGGACGCCAAACTCCATTCTTCTGTTGCTGTAGGGCTGCACCGATGCCATGATCAGAGGCGTCGCAGACTAGGGAAAGCTCGCCGGAAGTTGCAGGATGTGCAAGCTTCACCGCATCTGTCAGGCTACGCTTGCTTTTCTCGAAGGCTTCCGTTGTCTCACGGGTCCACACAATCGGCGTTTTGTCTCGCTTCTTGGCATTGTGAAGAAGCTGGTTAAGAGGAGCTTGGGTATGGGCTACGTGAGGGAGGCACTTCCTATAGAAGTTTAGCATACCCAAGAAACGCCTTAATTCACAGATAGTCGCTGGCCGTGGGAAATCCTGGATCGTCTGCACCTTGGAGGGAAGAGGTTGAATTCCGCTTGCGTCAACCTTGAATCCGAGGAAGTCCATTTCCTGCTGGCCAAAAACGCACTTGGCCACATTGAGGGACAAACCGAAGTCGTTAATCCGCTTGAAGACTTCACGGAGATGTTTTTCATGGTCTTCCGGTGTTTCCGATGCGATGAGGAAGTCATCCAAGAAGGGGAAAACGTAGGTCAGATCCCGCAGCATGTTATCAACGAATCTCTGGAATGTCTGAGCCGCGTTCTTAAGGCCAAAGGGCATCCGGAGGTATTCGTACAAGCCAAAGGGTGTGATGATTGCCGTCTTTTCTACGTCTTGGTCGGCTATCGGGATGTGGTGGTACGCGCGGGTTATGTCCAGGGTGGTAAAGATGGTCTTACCATCGAGCTGAGTGGTAAAGTCCATCAGATTCGGCACTGCATACCTGTCTGGGACGGTCAGCTCGTTCAGGCGGCGATAGTATCCGCAAACCCTAAGACTCCCATCCTTCTTAGTAACTACATGAAGGGGACTGGACCAGCAGCTCTTTGAGGGTCGGCAAATACCCTCGTCGATCATTCGCTGAAACTCCTCCTTGACAGCGGTGTATTTTTCCGGCGGTAATCTCCTAGCCTTACTATTTACCGGATGTCCCCTCGTCTCGATATGGTGCTCAACGACTTGCCTTGAAGGTCCACGAAGAGGTGAGGGACGGGTAATGTCTGGAAAATCCCGTTGGATGTGTGCATAAGGACAGCCGCCGGGGATAGTCGAGATGGATGGCAAAGAAACGGAAGAGACTTTTCCAATTACCTTAAGACCAGTGTGCGGGTCAGTGATTTTCCTGCCGTTGATGTCAATGGAGAGCCGGTGGTGGAAAAGGAAGTCTGCTCCGAGAATGGGTCTACCAACATCCGCTATCACGAAAGTCCACGGAAAGCTGCGATGAAGACCGATGTCCAGCCTTAAAGTCCTCTCGCCGTAGGTGGGGATGGTGGTATTATTTGCTGCGACTAAAGTGTATTCGGAGGCTTCGCGGTGGATCCGTTGGTTTCGCGGGATAATGGAGATAGAGGCTCCGGTGTCCACTAAGAAGGTAAGACCGGACCTCTTATCAGTGATAAATAGGCGGCGTTGGGGTTGGGCTTCGACGATGGCCGCTTCATCCGTCGGCCCCTCTAAAAATCCTGCTCCTTTTGGTACTTCCAGCTGCAGGGTTGACGGCAGTTTTGGGCTTTTTCACGATATTTGCTGTGAAAGAAGCATAGTCCATTTTGTGGAGACTTGGAGTGTTCAAGTTGCTGCGAAATGCCGCGTCGATCTCTACTAGTTGTGCGGCATCGTTGACGGAGATCCGCTATTTCCACCCGAAGCTCGTCTAGTTCTTCCAGGATTGCTTTCTTGCAGGCGCTGGAACTGGATTCAGGGGTCTGGGAGGATCGTTGAGGGTATACAGCGTAGGCTTCAGGTCGCTCCACCTCCATGATTTTGTCGGCTATGCTAGTAAGGGCGTCGATGTCTTCCCGCTTAGCGGCGGCCAGAATTTCCTGCACGCGAGAGGGTAAATTCCAGAGCCACAGAGTCCTGACAATGTCTGCGCAGCCCATGGAACCAGCAAGTTGCAACATCTGACGATAGAGCTGTGAAGGACGCTGACTACCAAGCTGTGTGTCTTCTAAAAGCTTTTTGATGCGTCGAGATTCGGATTCACCGTAAATCGATACCAGTCGATCTCTCAGCAGCTCGTATGGGTCGTCTGAAGTGGTGGTAAGGAGATCGGCAACCTGCGTGAGTACGTCGAGCTCCAAGCTGGCTACAACTATCTGGAATTTAATTTTAGATGAAACAACTCGAGACGTCGAAAAAACTGCATCGGCTTGCAAAAACCACAACGTTGGGTTGGTTTTATAAAAAGCGGGAAGGCGTGCTGCGGGTCCATTGAATGCCGAGATCTCGTAAGGTTGACCAGCCTGTACAGCGGGAACCGGTGGGAGGTTATGTTGCTCATTATTCATCTCCTGGGAAATGTTCTGATTTTCCCTATCCATCACGTCGGGGTCACCACTTGTTGGGTTATGTAAGCTTGTGCATGATTATTTACATCAGAAGGTCCCAACAAGAATATTATTGCATGTTCAGAAATTAAATTAACTAATAACACAATAAACAAAAGAATCTGGAAATAAACATGTAGAACGTCAACAGTATATAATTGAATGTAGAATAAAAATAACATATTTACATAAATTGCCTTGAGCGGAAACGAAAATAGAAATATTAAATAGTCCAAAAATTGAGTAGATTACTTGTAGTTTTATGAGCTGGTTATGGGTTCCTGGAGGCTGCTGTGTTTGCTGAGGGTAGCTACCGCGAACAGTCCAGAGCAGTTTAAATTGTGTCTGTTTTAGCGCGGTTCCTCCCTCCCCCATAGGGAGGAAACCCGCTTATAAGGTTGATACAATGAAACAATCCGGAAGTGCCGACTAGAAAATTTTGCGTTTCAGAACCCCTAGAAACCGAAAATAACGGTGGTTCAAATTTGTATATATACATATGTATATATTTATTTATATATATATATATATATATATATATATATATATATATATATATATATATATATATTTGTCTGTTCGCTCTCTAAATAGAAGACGAATGGTCCGATTTTGATGAAATTTGGTACAAAAATCTGTCGTCCAATTTGAAAGGTCAAGTTCGTTAACCAGCAAAATCCGCTCACTGGAAGTTGGCGTTTGGGGCGAAATTCGCGCAGAAAAAATCGTAACGCTTACGTTTTTGAGTTCATAAGCTTGTAAGTACTCGTTTTATATGATTCCTGGGCTAGGAAAACGAATGAAACCATTTTGAAGGCGATCGCTTTAACCGTTTTCGAGAAAATTGGAAAAATAGTTTTTGAATACCGTTTTTGGTTTGGGTACTTAGAATTACGGGATTCAGTTGAAACTTTATCTGCATGTTCTACTTTCATTAAAACTAATATGTTGAAAGTTTTGTTACGTTTGGAGTTAAGGAAGGGTTAGAATAAAATATTTTATGAACAGACATGAAAAGTTTTGGGAAGTTCGTATACTTTCATTAACATCTCGAACACGGTTGGAAAATCGTGGTAAGTGGATAGAAACTATTTGAAAGCTTACTAAATCCTCTACAAAAAAGATTCTAAAACTATTTTTGATTAGGTTATGTCAATCGGAGAAATAAGTGCTTAAAACTTCAAATACGTCTGTTTTTTTCTTATGAACGGGTTTTTGTCGTTCTTGTTGTAATTTTTGTCTCATTCCCTTCGTTTTTTATTGCTTTTTATTTTTGTAATTTCTTATGTTGCGAAACTTTTGTGTGTAAAACAGGATATGAAAAATGAGGCCAATTTTCTGTTGCTAGAAATAATATAAATTTTGGGAACTTTCATTAATATCTCGAAAACTGTTGAGAATTTTGGTAAACGGAAGAATACCATTAGAAAGCTTATTAAATGCTCTACATAAAAGGTTCTAATGAAAGTTTTGATTAGGCGATGTCAATCGGAGAAATAAGAGCTTAAAGCTTTAAAGTAATTGATTTCGCTTATTCGAAGTGTTCTTTTTGTCTGTATTTTATTCCTTGTTATTTTCTAATTGCTTATAGTTGGATAATGTATTCGAAAATAAAACAGGTTAAGTAAAATAACAAAAACAATTTATTGTTAGAAATATAGAGTTCCAAGATTCCAAGACCTTGTAACTAGCGGGACGGTTTCTAGTGTTGCCGACCCTTCCAGGTAAGATTGTATATCCTACCTTTCAAGACTGGTGGAACCAAAATATAACTGTCAGGGTTCGGTCACTGCTACTTAATAAAACTACATTTTATCGTAAAAATGGTTTTATTTTGCCGACGTTTTGGCTTGAACTTCAAGCCTTCATCAGGGCTTTAAATACAAGTAGGACATATTTAACACTAATATATGCACATAACTATGTAAATATACCTAACATATATATATATATATATATATACATATATAATATATATATATATATGCATATACACATACACATATACACGCACACATATGTACATATATATGCCCACATACATACACATATGGGGTATGTATTATTAAGTAGCAGTGACCTAACCCGGACAATCCCTACCTTGCATCAACGATCTCCTCTCAACAAAATAATAACTGCTTCTATTTTAATCTTTCGAAATTAGGCTAGGGATAAGAACGGAACCGCGCTAAGATGAGGCAGTTCCTGCGAATCGGACTTTTTATAGATGCACTCACCAGAGAAGAAGAAACAAGACTGAGGTTATAATACTCTGTGTGAAATAGGTTAATTAGAACAGCTGGTTGCTAGATACTGCTCTCTTAGGCAAGTCCCTAGCAACCATGCTTTCTGTCAGTCTCTTGCTGCTACAACCGTTTGACCTAGACACACGGAAAGAAAAGTTTATATAATAAAACACGATTTTTTGTTGTTTTTTAGAAACATTTATGCATATGAATTATTGAAGTATATTATTCTTGAACTGAGTGGCAACACTGTCTATGTTATAACCTTCTATGGTTTATAATGTTGGTTTCGTTTTGTCTATTATGTGTGTCTTGTTGTATAGCATTTTGGTACAAATAAAAGTATATAGTTACAGTGCTTCGTTCTATGTGAAAACCAATCCTGTAAGTGACATTCTGCAGAGACTTAATTTCTACAGGTTATGGGTGCCAGTTCGGTTAACTGTGCTGTGTTGCTTACTGGATTGTGATAAGTACACGTGGTGTTCCTGCTAACGCCTCCATCGTCGATCTGTAAGCATCTCTATTTTTTTCTCTTTTGTGTTCTCGCTCAAGTTCGTCCATCTTTTAAATTGGAATTCGCAAAAGGTATTAAACCATTACAGGGAGCAGAAGATTGGCAGTTTTAGAAGGACCGAGTCATGGATGTACTGGAGTTGTTTAACACGGTTGGTATTGTTGAGGGAACAAGGACGAAACCTACTCTTTCCAAGGTCCCGGACTAAAGAAGAGAACGAGCAACTTGAAGCTTTTAACAAATCTGCAGCTCAAGCAAAAATAATTATCTCCCAATGCGTAAGTGATGATCTCCACCAACGAATTTCAGGTAGATTATCTGCTAAGGAGGCATGGGATGTGTTAGTTCAGCAATTCGATAACAAAGCTGAAGATCAGTTGTTTCGTCAATGTCTTGATTTTTTCAATATGGAATGGGATGAAAATGAAGTTGCCCTATCAGTATTATCTCGTGTGAAAAATCAACATCGTGAGTTCGCTGCTGGCCTGAATACGCGAAATATCGAAACAGTTGAAGAATTTCTCGAATTACTGTTTGTTTCAAAAGGTTTGCATTTGCTCCCAAAACGCTTTGAATCGTTTAAATCAAGCTATCTTCTCATGAAAGCAAATAATGACAAGACAGTAGAGCTCTCCTCGGCTCTAATACTTCATGAGCGTAACGTTGCTCCCATACTTCATGAGCGTAACGTTGCTCCCGTGTCAAAAACTGGAGATGTTCTCTACTCTACGAACAACAGTCGTCAGAAGAACAATGGTGGCTCGAAGAAGAAAATTAATTCCAACAGTAATAACTGCAAATACTGTAACATGAAAGGCCACTGGCTTCGACAGTGTCCAAAATGGAAATCTGATGGTAGACCAGCGCGTGCTAGCGGATCTAGCACTCCTGCAGTGGCTACCAGTGCTAGTTAACAAGCCGTCGTGTCGGATACCCGTGTTGCACTCGTTTCAGTTAGCAGTGATGTTAATATGGTAACTACAAATGACCAGTGGTGGGTTGACAATGGAGCTACCCGTCATATCACATCCAATCTCAAATGGTTTACTGAATACAACCCCTTTCCTCAGAACTCAAATGCTACAGTCAAAGCCGCGGGAAAGGAAGACATAAAAGCTCTCGGCAGCGGTAAGATTGAAGTAACTAATTACGACAATGGTAAGCTGCAAATATTTACTCTTATTGATGTCTGGTACGTTCCTACCATATCAAGGAATCTAATTTACGTTCTTGCCGCTCATGATCGCAATCCTGACAGTAAGTTTGAATCTACTGAAACTGAATTAAAATTCAGCATTCGTGAACAGACTATCTTTAAAGGCATCCGGGACACTGGTGGAACACTATACCGCGCCTTATTCCACACTGTTCAGCCGGCAGAGGTATGTGCCAGTGAAACTGAAGACAAACATACACTGCAACTCTACCATCAGCGCTGGGGACACATGGACAAACGTTATGTCCGATCAAAGCTTCATGCTGAATTGGGAATTAAGTTGCCAACTGACAATGAACTTTGTGAACCATGTCAGTTCGGGAAGGCACATCGTTTACCGTTCGGAACCCGAGTAAAAGCATCTGCCCCTGGTGAGCTGATGTCTGGTGATATTTGCGGCCCATTTGATCCATCATTTAGTGGTCGTCGTTACTTGATCGTCTTTAAGGACCATTATTCCAAGTATCGTTACTGTTTCGTAGCTCGTGAGAAATCTGCAGTGAAGGAGGCTTTACGTGAAGTTCTAGCTAAAGCTCAAACGCTTGGCCACAATGTCAAGGAGTTCCTCAGTGACAACGGAGGGGAATTTGACAACAGTGAGGTGCGTGGAATTCTCAAAGAATTCGGCGGTAGTCAGCGTCTGACTGCCCCTTATACACCACAGCAGAATGGAGCTGTTGAGCGTGAAAACCGCACTATCGTGGAAATGGCCCGCACATTCAAATATTCAAATTCGGAGGTTAATTTCCCTGCTGCAATTTGGGCCGAGCTTGTTGTTTCCGTAGGCTACGTTCTCAATCGAGTGGGAAAGTCATCGGTTGCTGACAAAACACCTCATGAACTGTGGTTTGGTCAGAAGCCGAGGTTCAAACATCTGCGGATCATAAGTTCAAAATTGAATACATTCACCTTCCAGCCCAGAAAAGGCGTAAAATGGATCCTAAGGCTTTAGTTGGCTATCTGGTAGGATACGATGGTGATGAAAGATATAGGATTTATATTCCTTCCAAACGAGATGTTATCGTTTCACGTGACGTTCACTTGGCCAATCAAGGAAGACAAAATTCCTAAAGACCAAAAGGACTGTCTGGTCAAAGAAGAACAGGTTGTCCAGACACCCAAATTCGACGTGGAAACTGAGCTTGATGGTCAACTCGAGGGGCCTAGACAGTCATCTAGAATTAAGAAGCGTCCAGGTTACCTGGTCCAATTCGCGGAGATGCTCCTCGTGGAAGATAAACCAGTAACCCTCAATGAAGCAATCCAATGTGAGAGTAAACAAGAATGGATTCCATGGACACAGAAATTAAATCAATGTTTAAAACAATGCATGGGAATCGACAGATCTTCCTCCGGGAAAGAAGACCATTAATTGTATGTGGGTCTACCATATTAAGCGTAATCTTGACGGAACTGTTGACAAGTGTCGTGCAATGTTGTCAGAAAACCCAGAGTTACACTCCCACACCAAGCACATTCAGCGGAAGTATCTCTTCCACAGAGACCGGATCAAGAAAGGGATGTTGGCTGTTCAACACATTGGTACTGAATATCAACTAGCAGACATTTGCACCAAACGGATGCCTCGTCCTCGACTTCAAGCTCTACGCAGTGGACTGGGATTGGGTCTGGCCTCATCCAGCTTCAACTCTTCGAATAAGGGAAAGTATTGAAGTATATTATTCTCGAACTGAGTGGCAACACTGTCTATGATATAACCTTCTATGGTTTATAATGTCGGTTTCGTTTTGTCTATAATGTGTGTCTTGTTGTATATCATTTTGGTACTAATAAAAGTATATAGTTACAGTGCTTCGTTCTATGTGTAAACCAATCCTGTATGTGGCATTCTGCAGAGACTTAATTTCTACATGAATTAAAATATCTACTATATATTTGTCAAATACCACTCACTCACTCACTCACTCACTCACTCACTCACTCACTCACTCACTCATCTATCAACGCCCAGCCCAAACCGCTCGACACAAAATTTTGAAATTTTGCATGGACACTCCTTATATAACGTAGGCGCTCGCTAAGAAAGGATTTTTTGATATTCGTATTTTTAAGCATTTTTAGGGGGGTTTAAAGTTTGAGTTGGTTAGAGAAGGCAAGCCTAGGCATCCTGCGTTGCTAGGACGATAAAGAACAGCTGTTACCTTACATTATCTATCTCATAGTTTTATTTCTAATTGAGGTTAATTTCAACTATGATGGCAGACCTTGAATTACTAGAAATTAACTGTCCCTCATAGAGTTTTAATTGCGTTTCTTTTCTGCCTGTCCCCGTCAGATAGGCTTGCCATATTTTTGGAGAGTTAAACCGAGACACATTATTATGCGATGGGCATACCAGGGGGGGGGATAAAAAGAGTACAAATTATAAGCAAAATGGTTGGTGAGTTTTAAGCCTGGCAACTAACGGGAAGGGGGAATCCTGAACTGTTAGTCTACCCAAACCTTAAAAATAAGGTTTTTTTGCTACTTGATTTTCTTAAAACAATCTCTCAGCCAAATAGTAGTGTCTGGCAGTTGGCAGCGCTGTGCAGGTAGTTCCAGCGGTTTACAGTTAGATTACTTCTCATTTCTTTGACACTGTGAGCAGTAGTAAAAATGTTGATTGTAGAAAAGTAACCGATTTAAAAAAGATTCTTATAAACATGAATTCATTACTTTTTACATCTTACAGCCTTTTCCGGGACATTGATAAAACTGGGCGGGACGCCGAAACAATTGCAAAATACCGGGACAGTCCCGGTCAAACCGTGATGTATGGCATATCCTTAGGTTTTCCAGGCGAGGTAATAATATCCGGAACCCTTGCACAGCCTCCTCGCCTATAACCTTGGTAATACTCGTAAATATATTGGGTGTTACCATATGACTTCTTGGAAACATAAACTTTTAAATTTTAACGCCCATTGAATAAAATATAGCATGACGGGAACCGTGCTGTAATAAACTGCACAGAATTGTATAGTAACGTAATTTTAATGAAACATTATTTAACGCAATAAAATAACTACTTATCTGCCGTGACGAAGCACGGGTATTCAGCTAGTTCTCTATATTTTTTAAAATAAGTTATTGATTTGTCTTCTTCTATCCCTTAATAAACGATTTTAACTTGATTAAGAATTTTTCACTATTCAACAAAGCCATATTTTTGGTAACTGTATAAAAACAAAATTACAAATGAAGAAAAACGATTACAACTTTATTATTTACAAAAATACCATATTTGAGCATTTTAATTAATTATTTGGTTATATAATATTGGTAATAGGATTAAAAAAGTAAAATAATAAAGAAGTTGCTAATTCTAAAACCCCCTTTTTGAGGGGGGAACTTTTTTCTTTGGGGCGTTGTGAGCACCCCACCTCCCTACTTACGTTAATTTTTGTGATCTATCTACCATTTTTATATGGTGTAGATTCGATCAGTGGTGTTATAAGGACTGCAGAGATTTGTATAGATGGTAACTTAAAATCAGAGTTTATTTTTCTTGTGCATAACTTCTATGGGAGGTAAATGCCAAACTCAGGAACATACTAGTGGTTATTGGGTTAGTTAAATTTTGAATATGGAAATGATGAGCTGCCGGTGATGGTCGAGATGAGATGGTTGAATTTGGATCTTCATAAATAATAAAATTAAGAGAGGTACCCGGTGTCTGCTATGCTACATTTTCTCCCTAAGGGTACTCGCATGGTGAAGAGGTAGAGGTAGAGGTAGAGGTTTTGATAGCGGGAGGATCGCATAGTGAAGAGGGTTACCGCGCTGCTTTCCCAGTTTCACATGATTTGAGGGACAGTCTTCAACTATGTTGGAAGAAGAGGATTGTTAGTATAGTTTATTTTTTAGCACTTTCCTCCGAAGGAAAGTAGCTATTGAGGTTGGACTCATGACGGAATTTTTGAAAAATTTCTTCAAATCTTTATCGATCCTACCTAGTAGACACCGAAAATGACCCCCGTTAAAATTTATATATCTATATATATATATATATATGCATATATATATATATATATATATATATATATATATATATATATGTGTGTCTGTTAACACGATAGCGGCCAGAGTTTTTGTTTTTTCGTCACGAAACTTGGTATATAGCATTCAATTAGCAAACGATTGAACGAGTTCGTTAACCACCAAAGTCGGTCCACCAGAAGGGGGGGTTTACCCCGAACCCAAAACACTTATTTGACTATGTCAGCCGTAATATTTTTTATATTTCAACGAAACTTGGTATTCGTAGTGTTAATATAGAGAGAAAAGTGAGATATAAAAATGAACTAAATCGGTTCATTAGAAGGGGGGGTTTACTCCGGGCCCACAATACCAATTCGCCACTACCAGCCGTGATTTTTGGTATATTTCGACGAAACTCGGTATTCGTAGTGCTAATCCACAGGTAAATATGTGTTGTAAAAAGAAACTAAATCGGTTCATTAGAAGGGGGGGTTTACTCCGGACCCAAATTCCTAATATACTCATACCGGTCGTAATTTCTGCTGTATTGTAACGAAACGCTGTATACGTCGTGGGCAACTCATGAGAAAGAAGTGTTGTAAAAATGAGCTGAATCGGTCAATCGGAAAGCGGGGGTTTAATTTGTAATATATTTGAATAGAAAAGCCGGCAGACGTAGGTTCACAAAGCCGCCGCAAGGAGCGCTTTCTACCACTAGAGTGACTGTATCCTGTTCCTGCGTTAGATCAAAATACGATAATATGAGGATTTTTGTATTTATTACGTAGTGTAGTAGGTACCATGTGTAAACATAACTCTGGATGCAAATTAATAATTGATCAGTTACTCATTACAAAATGAGAACTATTCACGTTTTTATTTTATTTATGTAGGATATTTTAAGCAAATTGTTCTGGAAAGCAGTTTACACTACCCAAATTCTGAGGAAAGTGCTTAGTTATGCAGCTCCTGCGTGACGGACTTTTTTTACAATATTAAGTGGCAGTAGTGAAGATAGTGATAACATGTCGACAGCGCGTAAATGGTGGATAATTAATGCACCGCGATAATTAAATCTTCTTCCATTTCACTACCGTTAATAGTTATTTACAATCCCAAAACACTAATCTCAAATTTTCTAAACTGAAAATACTACACAAACGACCACAAGTGCAGCAGAGGGTGGAATGGGATAGTAAAGGACTTGAAAGGACCAATCACGAAAAAGCAACGTCATAGACCGCTCGAAAAGACAAACAATTTTGTCTTCAAAAGCGGGCGGGCGGGACCTCTAGGAGGTACACCTCTACCTCTACCTCTTCACTATGCGAGCCCCCATTACAAACAATGTGTTTGTGTTACATAGATGTACCCAGTGTTGTAAAATACCCGGGTATTTATTCTTAAGGGTAAATACCCAATTTCATAAATGCCCGGGTATTTAAGGTATTTAACTAAACCGCGACTTAGTAATCGAATATTGTAAAATGTCATGGATCCTGCCAGTTTAGAGCTATTGCAACATTGAGAAACTATTAAAACAGTAATAAATTATAAAATAGGATCACTGAGAGGTTAATAAATAATAAATTTTATCTGAAAATTTGCCGTGGACCTTCGGACTACCAATCAACCAAGTTGTTTGCTTAAATTTGATACTACTGTACTGCATTCAAAAAAATGTAGCCTCAGCTAAAACTTTGGACTAGGATTATCTCAATTTCTCAAAACATACATTAAGTTACCTACTCATTGATCGAAACACGTGTACCTTTTAAGCCTCTCCACCATAAAATGGGACTTATTTTATTATTTTCTTTGTCATTGTCTTCAAAACCTTCCCAAACAAAGGATCTTTGCCATAATCCCTCTTGGTCTCTATAGTCAGTCAGCTATGGTTTTCCAAGGATCAACTGATTTCACAACCATGCTTCTGCCTAACTCACACACAAAACAAATGGAGGAGTTCAACTAGTCTGCAGCAAGATGTGCGTTTCCAACACCAAACTGAATGCGTTTTTCCTATTTAGTTAACACCAGTTTTTCCTCCGTTTTCTGAAGAGGTTTCTTTTAGAAAAGTTTTCAGTAATGCCTAAATCTCTTATGAACTGTGTGGATCAAAGGGGCATTTAACTGAATGGAGGTGATAAGTTCAACAATTGGATCAAGGATGTTAACTACTTTCCCAACTCGGACTCAAAACAATCTGTTATCAAGAAGCTACTACCTTTTCATTTCTGGTGAGATTTCCGCTTAATGTAATGTTGTTACTACTGTATGAGCATAATTTCAAATAATATTAACAAGGATCACAAACTTAAACTTAACTTAAAATGATTTTGAGCTATTATAATAAACATTAAAAATGTTTTTGGCCCTTTTTTAAATTTAAATAAGTCCTTAATAATTGAGTAGGCTTCATTAAAACCTTTTTAAAATTAATTAAACTTCACCACTGTAATAGTAATCATGAAAATTCATAGATATAGATTAAGTTGTAAATACCCGGACCGACTCTTAACTTTCTTTAAAATATTACTGGTTAAGTATTAATGTTCATTAAGTTTTTATGGTCAAATAGGTAAATTTCAGTCCTTGCTTGCACCAAAAAATATTCAAAGATGTTGTATCAATCTCAAAAACTGAAAATACCCACTTTTTGGGTATTTACCTTCCCTGTGGGTAAATACCCAATTTATATTTACCTACCCACTGGGTATTTACCCACCCCACATCACTGGAGGTACCTCTACCTCTTCACTATGCGAGTACCCTAAGGGTTTTTTGAGGCTTGTGGTCACTTATATCAGTTTAAGACATGGGCGTATATAAGGGGGGGGGGCTGCAGCACCTCCCGAAATTTTGATTTGATGGTGAAAACTTGTCGTAAAACCCTTAAAAATAAATTAAATAAGATCACTTAGTTCATAAAAAATATTTTATTTTACGTGTAATAGCGTTTTAGTTGCCTAAAACTATTCGAAGCTCTAAATTTTTAGTATTCCATATCCCGGAAATGGTCTCAGCCCCCCCTACGAAATTTTCCCAGCCCCTCCCGAAATTATTCGTAAGTCAAGCTGCCCAGCAATAATCCTCCAAAAAGTTATAATGCTGCAGAAATCGCAACTAAGATACTTAGGAGTGCTGCTAGACAAACGTTTAACTTGGAAGCCACCCAAAACTCAGAAAAGACAGGACTTTTAGACTTTTATCACGCTTATTGGACAAACGCTCAAACCTTTCATTGACTAACAAATGACATATATACCATACTCCGACCTATATGGACTTATGGACTAGAACTCTGGGGTTCCACTAAACCTTCCAATTCCTACAGAATACAAACAATGCAATCCAAAATTCTTCGAAAAATATCCAATGCTCCTTTCTATGTCACGAACCTAACCCTGCAGAATGACTTCAATATCCCTTTTATCCAATCCCTGGCCAAATCAGTCTTTCAGAAGATCCATTCCAATCTCTCTGGCCATCCAAAACCTTTGATAAACTCTCCATCTTCGTTCCATAATCCACAAAAACCTAATAGAAGAATGAAGCGGCTTTGGCCTAGATTAGACATGCGCGCCGCGCCGGCGCCGCTACGCCACGCCGGGTTTTGAGTGGCGCGCCGCCGCCGAGCCTAGTCAGTCGGCGCGCCGATTTCGTTGGCAATACTGGACGAAAGGGTATAGCGGGTGGGCTAGGGTAGGAAAACAGCGAGTGTACTGCGTGGTGACCTGCCGCCATTTTTGGCTTACCTTCTCTTCGAGTAAACGCTTGTGTTTTGTGCTATTTGGAAAAAAGCGGAAAATAAAATAATTTTAGGTGTATAAAAATGGTATTTAACTCAAAAAATAAATCCATCTTTTGTGGGAGATATTTTGAAAACCTCGCAATAGAAGAGAAAAACGAAAGTCTGACTCGCAGAAACTGCGTCATCTTAGCGCGGTTCCGTTCGTATCCCTAGTGTCATTAGCTAAGTAGTAGAAGCAGTTGTTGGTAGGTTTTGATCTTTCGTGAAAAATTTAAAATGAATCTCAAAGAGAACGAATATTTAAGGCTCCAAAACAGGAAACTGATAGTATTCTAAGCGGAAATGACTCCCCCTACCTTCTCGAGATTTGCCAAGGGAAACACTATTACCAATACGTTTCTCATTTTCATACCTAATTTTATTAAAATATTAATTTTACTATTAAATGCGATTGAAAAAACAATAACCAATTAAAACGTTTGGTAAGTGACAAAACCCTGTTGAAAAAAAACAAAACTAACAATTTTGAAGTTTGAAGCATCTATTTCTCGGATTGACATCGCCCCATCAAAAATTACATCTGAACCTTTTTTGTAAGGAATTTAGTGAGCTTTCGAATTTGCACCTTCCACTTACCACGATTTACGTTTTCGAGATATGTAAGATATACGAAAATCCCAAAACCTTTCAAGTCTGTTAATGAAATATTTTATTTCTTGTACTTCCTTCACTCCAAACGGAACCAAAATGTATCTACCTTAGTGTAGATGAATATCAAACGTCTGGACCAAGTTTCAACTAAATTAATCGTTTATGAGTACCCAAACTGAAAATTACTTTGGAAAACGAGGTGTTTTATTTTTTCTCAAAACGGGTACAGATGTCGCTTTAAAATGGTTTTATTCGTTCTTCTACGTTAAGAAACCTATAAAACGAGTACCTGCAAGCATATGAACTCGACAACGTGAACGTTACGATTTTCGCTCCAAAAACCATCTTCCGGTTAACAGATTCAGCTGGTTTACGAATTCGACCTTTCAAATTAAGAAATATATTTTTGTACCTAATTACATCAAAATGGGACCATTTTTGAGACATCAGGAGCGCGAACTGCGTCATCTTAGCGCTGTTCCGCTCATATCTCTAGTGCCATAAGTTAAGGATACATACAGTTATTGGTAGGTTTTGATGTACCGTTAAGAATATAAAATAAAATCTCAAACAGAAGGATGTTTACGGCGCAACAACGATCACCCTGCGAAAACACTAAGTTTCTCATTTTCTTACTTCCTTTTACGAAAAGACTAATTTTACTGATCATTTCAATTATCAAAAAAATTAGATAATCAAACCGACCCCCCCCCCCCCCACAAAAGAACAATACAAACACTTTCAAAGTTTTAAGCCCTTATTTCTCCGATTGACGTCGCCTAATCGAAAATTGTTTTAGAATCTTTTTTGTAGAAAATTTATTTCGCTTTCGAATGGTCACCTTCAATATCCTACAATTATCAAACCGTTTTCGAGATATTTACAGAAATATGCGCTTAATAAAAAGGCTTAAAACTCACCGGTATGCACTTCTCATATTAATGTGTCCTAGTTTCACTCACCAAAAATATGGCAAGTCTATATATATATATATATATATATATATATATATATATATATATATATATATATATATTAAATTGTAACGTCTCCTTGGGGGTTAAAAAAAATAGCCCACGCCGAGCGCGCCGCCGCCGCCGACCATTTTAGTCCGGCGCGCCGCCGCCGGAAAATTCAGCCTCGGCGCGCATGTCTAGCCTAGATACAATTTGTTTTAACATGCCATCTGCAATCCTCATAATTTATTAGTCTACTGGGTTATGTAATTGTAAATATTCCTATATCAGGCCTCACAATGTTACTGATCCAAAATCAGCAACAATACGGGAAATGGGGTCTCCCGTGGTCTAGTGGCTAGCGCGCTAGATTCGTAAGCGGGAGATGGTGGGTTCGATCCCCACCGGCACCAGACATTTTCTCATCTCAGAGCTCGCTGAGAAAATTCCTGGCTGCACCCTGGATATCGGCGCTAATTGCCAAGATTTGTTGATGCGCCGTAAAAAAAAAAAAAATAAATAAATAAAAAAATAATAAAAATACGGGAAATATGTATACCATATTGTCTTAATTATCAATAAAGGTAAAAGGGTGCTAATGACCTTAGTAGTAGATGCACCTAAACAAAACAAAAATAAAAAAAAATCTTAGCCGTAGCCTAGCTATTCTTGGACTTATTAACAACTCGACGGCTAACTATCTGTGTCTCATTTTGAAAAACTGGGTCTATAGTTGGATTTTTCTTTTAAAAGATAGATTTTAATATCCAATTATGATAATCTGACCATGTTCATTATCTTTTAAAATATTTACAATTTTATTAGAATAATTTCGCCTAGTGAGAGAGAAGTGTCCGTCTTTGTTGTACAGGTGTCGTCAGTGAATAATCTCTGATTTAACCATCGCTAACCTCTTTTTTAGCACTTTCCTCCGAAGGAAAGTAGCTATTGAGGTTGGACTCATGACGGAATTTTTGAAAAATGTCTTCAAATCTTTATCGATCCTACCTAGTAGACACGGAAAATTACCCCCGTTAAAATTTATATATATCTATATATATATATATATATATATATATATATATATGTGTGTGTCTGTTAACACGATAGCGGCCAGAGTTTTTGTTTTTTCGTCACGAAACTTGGTATATAGCATTCAATTAGCAAACGATTGAACGAGTTCGTTAACCACCAAAGTCGGTCGACCGGAAGGGGGGGTTTACCCCGAACCCAAAACACTTATTTGACTATGTCAGCCGTAATATTTGTTATATTTCAACGTAACTTGGTATTCGTAGTGTTAATATAGAGAGAAAAGTGAGATATAAAAATGAACTAAATCGGTTCATTAGAAGGGGGGGTTTACTCCGGACCCACAATACCAATTCGCCACTACCAGCCGTGATTTTTGGTATATTTCGACGAAACTCGGTATTCGTAGTGCTAATCCACAGGTAAATATGTGTTGTAAAAATAAACGAAATCGGTTCATTAGGAGGGGGGGGGGGGTTTACTCCGGACCCACAATACCAATTCGCCATTACCAGCCGTGATTTTTGGTATATTTCGACGAAACTCGGTATTCGTAGTGGTAATCTACAGGTAAATATGTGTTGTAAAAAGAAACTAAATCGGTTCATTAGAAGGGGGGGGGTTTACTCCGGACCCAAATTCCTAATATACTCATACCGGTCGTAATTTCTGCTGTATTGCAACGAAACGCTGTATACGTCGTGGGTAACTCATGAGAAAGAAGTGTTGTAAAAATGAGCTGAATCGGTCAATCGGAAAACGGGGGTTTAATTTGTAATATATTTGAATAGAAAAGGTTCACAAAGCCGCCGCAAGGAGCGCCTTCTACCACTAGTGTGACTGTATCCTGTTCCTGCGTTAGATCAAAATACGATAATATGAGGGTTTTTGTATTTATTACGTAGTGTAGTAGGTACCATGTGTAAACATAACTCTGGATGCAAATTAATAATTGATCAGTTACTCATTACAAAATGAGAACTATTCACGTTTTTATTTTATTTATGTAGGATATTTTAAGCAAATTGTTCTGGAAAGCAGTCTACACTACCCAAATTCTGAGGAAAGTGCTTAGTTATGCAGCTCCTGCGTGACGGACTTTTCTTTCTTTCTTTTAAGGCTTGTCAACCCCTTGGGTTATTAATGCCTCGAATGTAGTTCTGGACGATGACCTTGCCACAGGCACATGCATTCAGGAAACACTTTCAGAAGGAGCAAATATTTGTTTCTCTCTCAGTTGTAAATTATTCATTTTTTTTTTTCACAATTGTTATATTTATTTAATTTCATAATAAGAAAATTAAATGTTCATTTAGTTTATTTTCAATTTTATCTACTAATGGGATATGTCCTAGAAATGTAAAATTTATATTTTGGAAATTAATTTGCTGGATTTCAAGAATTTCATTAATTTATTTATATTTGTTGCGCCGTTGCCTAGTATTTCATCCAAATGTACAGGTAGTTGGACTTCATCTCTTTCCTTTTTTTTTCCTTTTTTTTTTTTTTTTTTTTTTTTTTTTTTTTTTTTTAAATTAAACTGTTTATTTGATATAAAAAAACAAAACATGATATAAACATTGTGTACCTACAGACCACAAGGATAAATTTACAATTTAAAACAAATTAACTTTAATGTCAATGACAATAACTTTAATGCATGAAATGTATCTTCTTCATTTCTTTGCTCTATTACATTGTGAGAGTAAATATAAAATTCATTATTTGGAAGGAAAATAGTTAATAATAAGAAGTACTATTTATATATATACAATAGAATATACAGTTAGGGATTAATGAGTAAATGTTTATGTATAGTTATCTCACTCCTGATAGCATAACCCAGTTCTTGGCATGCACTCGGCATAGTCTTTTATACTTATTTCAATAATATATGTTTTGTCCTTTTATGTACATATCTCTTAGTGCTACTTTTGCTATAGTTACCTATATTCTTAATCAGTGGGTTAGGTTTTCCCTTGCATGCTTTAAAAAACTTATATGTGAGCTTGTGTATGAAGAATTTTATGTGCGGAATATTGGATATTTTATGAAGTGTTTCTATTTTGGTGCATCTGGGTAAGTTATTTGCTATTCTTATACATTTATTTTGAAAAATTTGTAATTTCTTATAGTTACTATTACATGTAGAACTCCAGACGGGACAAGCATAGGTTAATATAGATCTAATGCAGGATTTGTATAATTGTATTTTATTTTCAGAGCTTAACTTTGATTTTCTGTTGAAGTACGGGTATATTTGGCAAAGGGCTTTATTCGCTTTATTACATACTTCGTTTATATGTTGAGTAAAAGTTAGCCCTCTATCGAGAACTACACCTAAATATTTTATTTTACTTTGCCAGGGTATTATTTCATTATCAATGATTATATTGTGTTCCAGCTGGGGCCTGCGTTTTGTGAATATTATGGCTTGGATTTTGTTTTTGTTTACTCTAATTTTCCACTTTTTGAAATATATATTTAATCTATTCATTACAGCTGCAAGACGATTTTTGATAGTATCTATTCTATATGAGGCGGTGTAAGCACATTTATCGTCGGCAAACAGAGATAATTGTGTATTTGGAAATGTTGGTATGTCGTTTATGTAGATAATATAAAGAGTTGCACCAAGAGCCGATCCTTGCGGTAGGCCTGCGGGGATATTTTTTATTCCTGAATTTATACCATCTAGTGAGACTATAAAAAGCCTATTTCTGATGTAGGATTGGATAATGTTTATTAAGTGTTATAAGTTCATAGAAATAGAACACTGTATCATAAATACATATTTATTGGATCAATCACAATACACATGAGTTTATGCAAGGACCAGCAAACAAACACTGACTGAACATATCCTGCTCCCTTGGCGGGAGAGCTCGTTACAAAGAGGTATGAGCTTATACAACGTACTACTATACAACATCTTCCCCTTAAAAACTAATTAATTAACTACTTAAGATTAGATACAACATAATACATAAGAGTAGGTAGAACATAATACATAAGATTAGGTACATTCATATATACACATCTATAGGTCAGGTTATATAATCTTTGTAGCGAATGGGTCGATTAATCACGCGCCCTGCCTTAGTAGTACTATACATATTCGAGTCAGGCGCATCTTGAGAAGTAGGAACAGATTTCACCGGTGGTACCGTCTTCACTTTAACCAAACCACCCCACTCCTCCGGAAAAGTCAGTGGAGCCGCGGAATCCCGTGGAAACAAGCGACGCCCCTCCCTTTTCTTAATATAAATTTCATTCCTAATATATTTATGACCAGCATCACTGACTACAGTATATGACCTTGGTTCGCTGTTCTTGCATAAAATTGTACCGGGTATCCAGGCAGAATTAGGCAGTTTTTTAAAAAGAATTTGTTGGTCTTTACGAAAGGGTTCACAAGAACGGATAGACCTATCATAATATCCTTTAGTTATCTCTTTCTGACGCAAAATCTTTTTCCGATCCATCCACACAGTAACTTTAGGGACCAGCGATTTAAATGAACATGGAACATTCGTCCTCAAATTCCTACTCATGAGGCAAGCAGCCGGCGAACTGATATCACCCCTGGGTGTAGCTCTAAAATTAAGCAAAGCTAGGTATGGATCCTCACCAGAGTCTAAACATAGCGTCAAAGAGTCCATAGAGTCAAACCATTGGATTGAGGATAATGCGGAGTAGACAAGACATGGGTAAATCCCCATTCCTTAGCAAATTTCCGAAAATAGTCACAGTCAAAATAAAGAGCACCATCAGAATACAAAATCAGTGGTATACCATGCCGAGAGAAAATATTTTTCAACTGTAATACTACAGTACTGGAACGTAGATTTGGTAGGTCCGCCATTTCAATATAATTTGACAGAGCGTCCACTACTACCAAATAATATTTTTGATTTAATTCAAATACATCGCAACCTAACTCCGACCACGGAAGCAGTGGAGTTTCTTTCTGCTTCAAGGCTTGTTTAACATTTCTGTCTTGGTATTTCTGACAACTATTACATGACGTCACATACAATTTTATGTCCCTATTAATTCCAATCCAAAAAAGGGTCATTTCAGCCCTGTTAGTCATTCTGGAAATACCCGGATGCCCAGTATGTAATTTATGTAACATCTCTTTTTTCAAAGATTGAGGCACAAGAATTCTGTCTCCCCTAAAAATCAAACCCTTAACATTAAGTAAGGGGAAAATTCCATTTTTATCATTTTGAAGATCATGCCATCATGCCAAGTTGTGTCAAACGCCTTTTCTATATCTAGTAATAATAGACCTGTATGTTTTTTATTATTGAAATTTTCTGTAACAAAGTCAAGTCTTGCTAACTGTGCTGCAGTGCTGTGTTTAGTTCTAAATCCGAATTGTTCGTTTATTAGGATTTTGTTTTTCATTAGATGTTGGTTTATTCTTTTTAAAATTATTTTTTCCGCGATTTTTCCGAGTGTACATAATAAACTTATAGGTCTGTAATTTTGAGCGTTATGAAGATTTTTACCCGGTTTTGGAATTGGTTTTATGACTGCTTTTTTCCATACATTCGGAAAGTATTGTAATTTTAAGATTCCATTAACTATTTTTAATATACTTTTAATCCCAGAAGGTGGCAGATTTTTTATATGGATAGGACGGATGTTGTCGTTTCCCGGGCATTTATTTATTTTTAGGGTTCTGATAATTTTGTAAATTTCTGAATAAGAAGCAGCAGCGGTTTTGGGGGTTTCAATATTTTTAATTTCATTTAATTTTTTCCTTACAGCGGTTGTTATTTTTCTGGAACTATATTTGCTGCCAAGTTGTAAATTTTGAGAATGAACGAATTGAAAATACTTTGCTAAAAGCTCTACTTTTTCCTGTGTGGTGTTGGCAATTTCATTGTCGTATGTTAGAGGAGGAAGATATGACTTATTTCTACTTATAAATATTCTGTGTAGTTCCCATAGTTTTGTTCTGCAGTTTATTTCGGCTAACTTTTTATTTAATGTGCGGTTCTTTTCTTTCCACAATATATTATTAATAATTTTAGAGAGTAATATTTCTATCTTTTGTAAAGCTTATTTTGCGATTTTTGAGCTAATCTCCGAAATTTGTTTTTTAGTTTGAAAATTAGTTCAAGAATTCTGGAGAATGGGGTTTTCTTATTATGATTAGGTTTATTTCGAGCAATATTACTTGATTTTTTAACAGCTGAATTAATGTTTTCTGTGAATTGTGAGATAAATGATTCTAGCCCTTCAATATTTGTAATTTCGGATTCATCAATTTGTTCCGAGATAAGTTTTCTGAATTTTACCCAGTCAATCGGGCCTCTCTGTGTTTTATTTTTCTGGGCCTTTGTGTTTATCCTAAATATGATAGCATTATGATCTGATGAGAGATTGTTTATTGAAATGGTTCCTGTGCATGCCTGTGTATTTTTGGTTATGAGAATATCTAAGATATCTGGTTTCTTTCTAACGTCGGCAGAATAAAATGTTGGCTGGTCTGGAGCAATGATAGATAGGTTTTTATTTAAAATGTAGTTTAGAAGAATTTTACCATTTTTGTTATTTTTGCGGCCGTTCCACGCGACATTTTTTGAGTTGAGATCAGACATGATTATTACTTTATGCCCAAGATTCATAATCTTATCCATATCCTCTATTAACAATTCTTTATCCGGAGGTAAATAGGCAGATATTACTATATGATTGTGGGGTAGTGAATGAACCAACAGCCTCAATATTTTTGAGTTTGGGGATATTGATTTGGGTATGGTGGATAGTATTTTTTATTATTATTGCTACTCCACCTCCATTGGTGTTCCTATTGTAGCAGCTTTTATATAATATTAAAAAATATCAAATGATTAAAAAACATATGCTCACAGTTTTAATATAAAGCTTGGTAGCTTAAAAAAAAGGCAAAAAGTTTTTAAGACAATTCTGAGACAATGTTCAGTGCTTGTGTGTATCAGTCAAACTTTATCCAGTGACAGGGAGTCGAGACAAGTGCTTCACAGAAGAGGTGTATCAGTGAGTCTCTCATCTTAAGTATTTTTTTCAAGAGCAACCGCATAATCCAAGCAGCATCTCCTTTTTATTGGATTCAAGTTTCTAAGGACATTTTATTAATTTCAATTTATATAATAAAAATTTATTATATTTTGTTTAAAAATTTGTTTGGGAACTTTGATAACACAAACTGTAAATCCCAACAATTGGTGACCCCAAAAAGAACAATGCCAGACGAGAAGAATATAATTCCATCACCAGGTGATCACACTACTCTTACTGTTGAATCAGAAGTCTCAGCGTTTAGCGGCGCCCATAATCGGCTCACGCCATTCCATAAAACTAACCCTAAATTATGGTTTGCACACGTAGAAGCTGTTTTTTTTACGTCAAAGGTTACCTCACAGACTATGAAGTATCAGTCTGTGATGGCAAACTTAGGCATAGATGTTATCGAACAGGTTGCTGATCTGATTGATAATCCTTCAATCGAGGATCCCTACGATCGTCTTAAGGCACGCCTCATACAAATATATGGAGAATCCGAGACTCGCCGCATTCAAAGATTGCTCCAGGACACACAGCTTGGGAATCAACGGCCGTCGCAACTTTTGCGAACAATGCTTCAACAGGCTGGTCAAACACTTAACAAAGAAGTTGTTCGGACCTTATGGCTTCGCAATCTTCCCAATAGGATGCAGGCTATTCTTGCAGCAACTGGTCAAGAAGATCTCGACAAACTTGCCGCTACCGCTGACCAGATTGCAGAAATCGACTGTCCAGTGGAAGTTTATGCCACTCAGAGACAGATACCATCTGACCACAACTCAATCCGGTCATCCTCACAGCAGGGACACAATCCATCACAAAGCCAGTTCAACGAACTTCTGGCTGAATTTCGTCAACTTCGTACAGAAGTAGCCGAGCTTCGCCGAGAATCTCGTGCCAGGAGCAGGGATAGAAATTTCCAACCCCAGTCTCGACGATCTAGCAGCCGAAACAAATCTGCAGAAGCCATTTGCTTCTATCATAGGCGTTTTAAGGACAAGGCTCTGAAGTGCACCAAACCTTGCAACTGGAAGCAACCTTTAAACTAATCCCGGAGGCGTATAATGCGGCTGCCGCCTCTGTTGCACCACAACGCCGCCTTTTTATATCAGACAGGACAACAGGCCAACAGTTCCTGGTGGACACGGGTGCTTCTGTTTCAATTATCCCTCGAAATCCTCGAATACACAAAAATAGGTCCGATTTCAACTTAGTAGCAGCAAATAATACAATTATCCCAACGTATGGAGAGAAGTTGTTGCAGCTGGATATTGGAATTCGTCGTCCCCTGAAATGGACATTTATCATCGCAGAAATCGGGAAGCCAATCCTTGGCGCGGACTTCTTGTACCATCACGGACTGAGTGTCGATCTCCGTCAGAAGAAGCTTACTGATCAACACACCGGGTTAGGAGCGATTGGTATTGTGTCGATGGTCTCGACACCCACTATATCTACTATCCCTGGAAACTGCAAGTATTCACATCTGCTGAGAGACTTCCCTAATCTGACCAGACCTACACCCATCAGAGGCCCACCACCTACCGTCGTCCAACACCACATACTTACCAGTGGTAATCCTGTCACAAGCAAGGCAAGACGGCTGGCACCCGATAAATACATAGCAGTCAAGCAGCATTGTCAGGAGCTCATGAATGAGGGGATATGCAGACCATCCAAGAGCCCATGGTCAAGCCCGCTACATGTGGTTATAAAAAAAGATGGTAGCTTACGCCCTTGTGGTGACTATCGTCGTTTGAACGCACAAACCATCCCCGACCGATATCCTGTTCCTAACCTCATGAACTTTACTACACAGTTACATGGAAAAAAAATCTTTTCAACTCTCGATATTGTTCACGCTTTCTACCACATCCCTATAGCGGAAGAGGACATTGAAAAAACTGCTATTGCTACTCCCTTTGGGCTAATTGAATACCTTCGTATGTGCTTCGGACTTCGGAACGCAGCCCAAACCTTTCAACGGTTTTCGGATAACATCATGCGTGACTTGGACTTTGTGTTTCCCTACATGGACGATTATCTTATCGCCTCAGAAGATGAAGAGCAACATGAAGCACACCTTCGCGAAGTATTCAAGAGGCTGGAGGCAAACGGACTCTCCTTGAACATTTCGAAGTGCAATTTAGGTGAATCTCAGGTTGACTTCCTCGGCTTTAAAGTCAACTCGGAGGGAATAAGCCCTTTGCCATCCAAAGTAAAAACCATTGCTGATTTTCCTCGTCCCGCCACTATATGTCAACTCAGAAGATTTCTTGGAATGATAAACTTCTATCGACGTTGCATTCCCCGTGCTGCAGATATTCAAAGCCCTCTTAATGACTTACTGCACGACGTCAAAAAGAAGGATAACAGACCAGTGGAATGGACTGAGAAAGCCACCAAAGCCTTTGAAGAATGCAAGGAGAGCCTCGCTGCTGCTGCACAACTTGCGCACCAATCGACATGTGAAGAGTTGTCATTGGCCTGTGATGCAAGCGATATAGGCATAGGTGCGGTGTTACAGCAACTGAAAAATGGTGTCTGGAGACCCTTAGGATTTTTTTCCAGGAAACTAAATTCAGCACAAGAGAATTACTCCACCTATGATAGAGAGCTGCTCGCTATCCACGAGGGCGTAAAGCACTTCAGATCACTCCTGGAAGGCCTTCATTTCGCCATAGTGACTGACCATAAACCCCTCATCCACGTTTTCCAGCAGAAGGCAGACAATGCCTCACCCCGAAGAATCAGGCAACTCAATTTCATAAGTCAGTTCACTACTTCTATCATTTATAAGCCCGGCAAAGACAACGTAGTAGCTGACGCCCTGTCACGAGTAGAAGAGGTTCAGTTGCCCGATGATTTTGCAGCGATTGCTAAGGCACAGAAAGCTGACCCTACGATAGAGGAATTAAAAGAGAATCCTAAGCTCACTTTAAAGCTCCTCACCATTCCAGGCCAAGACGTCCCGCTCTTTTGTGAAACATCATCATGTAAGGCGAGACCATATATTCCTGAGCACTTCAGGAAACCTTTGTTTGATCGCCTTCATGGACTAAGTCACCCCGGAATACGTGCTTCAAGAAAACTTCTTTCTTCGCGCTACTTCTGGCCGAGTATGAAGTCAGACGTAGGCGAATGGGCCAAAACCTGCATCCCCTGCCAGCGCAGTAAAATCCAGCGCCATACTGTCAGTCCCTTAGGAACCTTTCAACCGGCACCAAGATTCCAGCACATTCATTTGGATTTAATAGGCCCTTTGCCACCCTCTAACGGCAAACGTTATTGCTTAACAATGGTGGATCGAGCAACTAGGTGGCCGGAAGCTATCCCTCTGGAAGATATTACGGCAAGCACGGTTTCAGAGGCGTTTTACACCCACTGGATTGCTCGCTTCGGAGTACCTGCAAGGATCTCCACCGACCAGGGCCGTCAATTTGAGGCAGAGATATTCCAGAGGCTAACAGCGCTCCTAGGTATCGATAAAAAGCGAACAACTGCTTACCACCCGCAAAGTAACGGTTGTGTGGAGAGGTGGCACAGGAGCTTGAAGGCTGCAATAATGGCTCAATTGGAGACAGACAGATGGGTTGCACTCCTACCCTCAGTACTCCTAGGGCTTAGATCGGTATTCAGGGAGGATATGGGTGCAAGTGTTGCCGAAGGACTGTATGGACAGCCCTTAAGGTTACCAGGGGAATTCCTTGCAGACACCCCTGTGCAACAAGAACCCATCATAGCCCTACAACTTCTAAAACAGGATCTCGCACAGCTCAAGCCAGCCCTAGCACGTTCGAGTTATCAAAAGACGTTTCAACACAAGGACTTACACACGAGCTCCCACGTATTCTTGAGGGAGGACGCAGTTCGCCGACCACTTGTCCCACCCTACTCTGGTCCTCATAAAGTATTAAGTCGTACGGCCAAACACTTTACCCTAGCCATAGGACAAAACCCAGTAGTCGTCTCTATTGATCGATTGAAGCCTGCTTATCTTCTTACGACCGACATAGAGAGAAACGCCGCTTCACCAACCAACCTCCAGCCGCAAACCACATCTCCTTCATCGAAGCAAGTAGACCCCACGACGCAGATACCAGAACCAGGCCTACCTTCCACTATTGAACCACAGCCTGCAACCAGCAACCTGCAACCCGAGCAGCCCTCAGAGTATAGAACAAGAGCTGGAAGGCTAGTTAAACGCAAGGTCTTCTTCGCTGACTCCGTCATCAGGGGGGGAGCAATGTAGCAGCTTTTATATAATATTAAAAAATATCAAATGATTAAAAAACATATGCTCACAGTTTTAATATAAAGCTTGGTAGCTTAAAAAAAAGGCAAAAAGTTTTTAAGACAATTCTGAGACAATGTTCAGTGCTTGTGTGTATCAGTCAAACTTTATCCAGTGACAGGGAGTCGAGACAAGTGCTTCACAGAAGAGGTGTATCAGTGAGTCTCTCATCTTAAGTATTTTTTTCAAGAGCAACCGCATAATCCAAGCAGCATCTCCTTTTTATTGGATTCAAGTTTCTAAGGACATTTTATTAATTTCAATTTATATAATAAAAATTTATTATATTTTGTTTAAAAATTTGTTTGGGAACTTTGATAACACAAACATTAAATCCCAACACTATCATTACGGTACACCTTGTAATAGGGAACTGTGAAATTTATATTTGTGTCTAGTTTAGTTTCGCAAAGGCCAGCTATAGCAACATCATTTTGGGATAGAAAATATTTAAACTGGAGGTTTTTGTTTTTAATGGAACAACAGTTCCAAAAGAGGGTGTTTATTTTTTCATCATGTGTTGAATGTGTACCTAATGTATCCATATTATTCAAAATATTCCATTACAGATTCAATAATTACTGTTATTTTTTCAATTGGGTCTGTTGTTTGTTTTATTTTTGAAAAGGTGGACTTGGCTATTCTAATTAATTTACTTATATCTAATGAATTGAAAATAGATTTAAATTCTTTAAAACCATCAAATAGTCCACTACCTGTTGGTTGGGTTTCTTCTCTCGGTGTAAAGTTATTGATGGGTCTGGAAGGTGGTAGAGGTGGAAAGTCATGTTGTGAGAATTCTGGTCGTTTGGTGGAGTTCCAAGATGGCTTCAGCAGGAGTTTTCTGTTTTTTATTTCCAACTGTCTGATACTCACTTCACAAGTTTCATCATTTGCTTGATGATGTTTACCACAGTTGGCACAGACTGGTGTTGCTGTATTTTGATTGGGACAGTTCGAGCTTAAATGTTCACCTGCACATTTTAAACACTTTGGTTTCCTGTAACAATTCCTGGCTACATGAAAATATGATTGGCACTTATAGCATTGGGTTATATTATTTCTGGTTTTAACTTTTTCCAAGTAGACTACCACGTTGGAAATTGTTTTTATGGTTTTTATAGTGCTGAGTTGGGTTATATTGCTAACTTTTACTATAAATATTGGTAATTTTTGATAATTATTGTCCTCTAATTTCTTCTGTAGCTGAATTATTTCCTTAACGAGAACATTTTGGTGTTCTAGCTCTTGTTTAATTTCATTTATGTCGAAATTAGCTGGTAGTCCTTTGAGAACTATTCTGGGCTCTTTTTCTTCTTGAAGAGTATAAGTATGGAATTCAGCACTAGATTCAGCGAATACTGTTTTGAGTTCGTTATAATCTTCTTTAGTTGTGGGATACCATATTGTTCTATTGCCTTTATATTTTACATGGAAATTATTTTTCAATTTACTTTTTATATAGTCTATGTTGTTTTTTATTGATTTCATTTGATTATAAAGGACTAAAGGTGGCACTTTAATGTTTTTGGAGGTATTTTCTTCTATTATTCCCTCGTCTTCGTCAGACATATCTGAGAAAATCTCATATATATTTGAGGTTTGTACCTTGAATTCATCTTTTTTGGGAGAATGTGGTGGTCGCTTCTTTTTCGCCGGTGGTACTGTGTTCCAGTTTTTAGATGTTGAAGCTTCAGTTAATTCCATTTTGTGAAAAAAACTTGATGATTTGAAATTAAGTAAAAAAAAGAAAAAAGGAAGAATAAAGAATAGAGGGCTGGCCCTCTAAAGCGGGGCAGAACACGTTGACACTAATCCTTGGGAGCTCAGGGTCCTCACTCCTCGGAATACTGACACTGACCTTGGGATGAAAAAATCTGGTCTGTCTTTATCCTAATGCCTTGTGTCGCTGATCCAGAGTCCTTGTATTATCCTCTTGATAATCCATAAAATCGTGAAAATATTAGACGTAATTGTATCTCACTCCCTGAGAAATAGATGCTGAAGCAGGAAGTGTCGGCGGCAGATCCTTTGAAGGCAGGTGGTAGCCGGCCCGGTGAAGGGTTGAAGCAGCACAGCTACAATCGGCACTGACTTAACCTAGCACGTCTTACCCCGACGGTGTCTAGACACCAACTGCCATCTCTTTCCTTTTTAAATTTTTGGCATTCAGTTAGAATGTGCTTAACGGTTTGATGGACTCCACAACTCTCACATATGGCCTGTTCCTCTCTACACATCAAATGTTTGTGACTCATTCGTGTACGCCCTATGCGCAGTCGAGAGAGCACCACCTCTTCTCTTCTGTTTTCCATGAAGGACGATTTCCAAGGTCTAACTTCTCTTTTTATTTCTCTTAATTTGTTACTATTTTGCAAATACCAAAAATTTTGCCGGGAATTCCATATTACTGACTTTATAACCTCTTTGTCTTCGTTGAATTATTCTTATCTATTTGGAACCATCGAGATAGTAGATAGATAGTTCCTACTAACTCAATGTTTGGAACTAATTTTATATGAACTTCAAATTCTTTAGTTAGTTTATACTTTTTTTCTAAGACAAGTTATCTTCTTCTGATTCTGACCAATTGTTTTATAAGAAAATGTTAAGTTGTCAGGAGCTTGGAGGTTTGTAACTTTTCATTTCTTTAGATCTATTTTACGTTTTAAGTTTTTTTTTTTTTTTTTAATCTTGCCTCTTTTACATATTTCATTAGGTATCTATTATTTAGTATTTGGAATATAGCTGTTCTATTAAGGGTAGTTAATTAATTAAAAGTTATTTTGGGTTCAGTTTACATGTCTTATACAATGACTATTTTGAATCTATGCTCATAATACCTCCATCTAATTTTGCCTCCAAATCTTATTTCATTTCATGGTTATTTTTACAAAATTTCACTTGATTTTTTTTTTAATGTCGGAAACCACTAACCATAGTCTGCTCAACAATTAAATGCCTGAATTTGTTGTTTTTTTAGACTAAATTCAAAACGTACCATCTTTAAAAAGAATAATTAACCTACAGAGATACTCCTATTAACCATATTTACAACATTTATATTAGGGAAGAATGTATATCTTACATAATCATATTCTTCAAAACTGTATGGGCCATTCCAAGCCAAATCATCCAGGAGTCGACTCCCAAGGTTGTGAGATTTTGATGAAACTTGATGAGCATATTCTAATAATGGATCTGATTACAAGTACGAAATTTTATGTTGTTATGTTCCTTAGTTTCTGAAATGCAGCACTTTACAAATTCTTAAAAATGTTCAAAATATCATGAATCGTTCATCAGTTAACAATCTATATGTTTACAACTTTTGCTATAAAACTGTTAATTTTAATGATAGAGAGATAATTGGTTCAACGTTAAATTGTGAATAGAAATATATAGCTAGATATAAGATTTAGAGCCATAGAAATAATTAAAAAATATTTAAATAGCAAAATTGAGAAGTAGGACAGATTTATTACTAACATTACGTGTATATATATATATATATATATATATATATATATACATATATATATATATATATATATATATATATATATATATATATTGTTAAGATTTTATTTTTTATAAAATGATTGCGCCACGTTGGGTCGCCATTAAATGTTATGATTTTATTTTTTTATAAAAAGATAAAAAGATTTTAATTACATTAATAAGTTTTATTATATGAATTTGACTTAATCTCAGGGATTAAAGTTCCGAGTGAATGAATAATATAATATTTATTTTTAGACAATCTTGAGATACAAACACCAATATTAAAAATAATACAAATTTATTTAAACAAATAAATAAAAAAAATAAATTACAAATATTTATCAAACAAATAAATAAAAAAAAAAAAAATAATACAAATGACAATAAAAGAATTAACAATTACAAAAAAATAATTTTTACCTCTAAATTAATTTGCTTCCAATAAAGCTTCAATATACTGCGCTTCAGTAATTTCTTCTTCAAGGTGATACGCTTTCTTGCCAGGTCTCGTGCATAGAATGGATATCTTGAAATTCTGGATTCTGTTGTCTTCTCACTCTGTCTTCTATGATAATCAACAATGGACTGCACTCCGTACTCCTCGGAGGATAGCTATAGACTCAAGCTCCGCACTCGACCACTGCTGGGAATAGAGTGACGCTCCGCACTCCAGGGCTGCTGGGAATAGAGTGAAGCTCCGCACTCCAGGACTGCTGGGAATAGAGTGACGCTCCGCACTCCAGGGCTGCTGGGCATAGAGTGACGCCATTCGAGCGGGAAAGTTTGGCTTCTTTTTTTTCTAACTTCCGCAGTTTGTTGGTTCATATATAAAAGTAATAATTATATTTTTCGTAACTTCAAATAATTAATTTATTACCATCTGAATGTACATTTAATATGTATATATTGTACACCAGTATTGTCCAAAAATGTTATTAATTTTGATCGTATATAATACGATGTTAATTGTATATATGGTTTGTGATTTGCGCGGGCTTTTCAAAATATCGATGGTTATTTGAATTTAAAAATATTTTCAAGAATGTAATATATCATTACAATATATATATATATATATATATATATATATATATATATATATATATATATATATATATATATATATATATATATATTGTAACGTGCAGTATATGGGGGGTCTGGAATGCAAATGAATTAAAAGAAGTGTCGATACCAAGAAGACAAATAAAAGATAAATAAATAAAGTTCGATCCATTCCCACGCACAAATATTCCCATTAATAGGAAAAAATTGTAATAAAATTTCATATCAGTCATACATGTGGCAACAATCTATACTTTTACAACTTTTTCTATAAAACTGTTAATTTTAATGATAGGGAATTAATTTTTTTTTTTATTCGCTGAGCATTAAATTTTGAATGGAAATATATTGCTAGGTATAAGATTTAGAGCCATAGAAATAGTTAAAAATAATACTTAAATAGCAAAATTGAGATTGATTCAAACATTTATATGCATCCATAAATTAAAGGATAACATGAGCCTACCTCTAAGAACACCTAAACCCGTTGTATTCTCAAAAACTAGATTAAAAATGCAACAAATTGGTGTAATAAAATTAGTGGGCTTTTGAGTTTTTAATAATTTAAGAGTTGATCAAAGTTATACTCCTTAAAAGTACATAAATCTGCTATTAGACTGCCTTTATTGACTCTAAAAATACCCCAATAATACATAGAAAAGTATCTTTATGATTTGGCTGACTATTTGTATGGTGTTATTAGCTAAAGTAAAATACAAAAGCACTCTTCTTGTTAATGTATGGCCTAAATTTGAGTTTTATAATAATAATAAATAAATAAAGAAAAAAAAGGGATTGTCCCTATATCTCTCTAAATAGCTCCACTGACTGTCCCAACAATAGGGAGTCACTCAAAAGAAGGCTTCCTTAAATAATTTTTTAAAAGATTACGATGAGTACAAAGAAAAACATCTCCTTTTCTCAATCTTCTCATTGGTAAGCCTTACAAAGAAAAACATCTCCTTTTCTCAATCTTCTCATTGGTAAGCCTATCTTGTTATTCTTATATCTGTATCCATGTACCTCAAATCTAAGTGCTAGCTATAGCATATTGTTTTGTAGCTATCTATTTTGTTGTTTTTTTTTCCATATATATATTGTAACGTACGTACAATTACGTGGTTACAATAAAAAGTTGTCAATAAAGTTACATGAGCTCTCTATTTAAGGAATTTTACTCTCAGGGAGGTTTTACCTATTTCGTGGGTCCGTTTACTGTCAAATTAATGTGGGACGAATAATAATACCGGCATAATATCACACATATAATATATGGGGAGAAAGAATCCTTATGTAGTTAGTATTACACTTTTTACCTGTTTCCTCCTTCCATCCTGGCTCCTCTTGAATGCTATATTACCTAATATTCAATAAAAAAGAGAAAAAGAAAACAAGGTTTTTAGTTAAATTATAGACACAAATTTGAATATGAATCTGTATTTCCTATTGGTTGGCTCTCTGATGTTACTCTTACGACGTAGTTGTGAACAACGGTTATTTTTACAATTATATAAATATCCCCATTATAAATGTTTATGCATTAATTCTTTTTTTTATATATAATTTTAATCTAGACTGATGGCATAATTTCTTTTAGACATAATATTAAACCATAAAATAGCCGGCAATTTTATAATACAGCCTACTCAGGGACTAATTTAAATATCAGACCTGCGCTGTCCGTCTTCTTCGCCTGGGTTTCTACGGCTTCGTCCTCATGATGCCAGAGGAAAGGGATAGCTTCATCTACAGCCACGTGTCTCCTCAGTCCCCTGCCTACGTCCTGTCCGGCTGTCTCTCTCTCGGTGTGTGTCTAGCCCTTCTTCTCTAGAGGGGATAAGCCCTTGCATTCGTCATACTGCCTGCAGTTGTTATCAGCATCCCCGCTCCTTTTTTGTCAATCCTCTGCCTGCCGTGCGTTTTCCTCTTAGTTGCTGGAACGTGGTGATTTTGCCTCACCCGGCATTAAACGGTATTTCCTATCCTGATCTTTTAGGATTTTGATTCGAGTCCCTACAATAACTTGGTGCAGAGTTATGGGTTTTTTTTATCTAGTTTGTGCCTTATATGAAATTTTATTACAATTTTTTCCTATTAATGGGAATATTTGTGCGTGGGAATGGATCGAACTTTATTTATTTATCTTTTATTTGTCTTCTTGGTATCGACACTTCTTTTAATTCATTTGCATTCCAGACCCCCCATATACTGCACGTTACAATATATATATATATATATATATATATATATATATATATATATATATATATATATATATATATATATATACATATATATATATATACATACACGTATATGTTAGTAATAAATCTGTCCTACTTCTCAATTTTGCTATTTAAGTATTTTTTAATTATTTCTATGGCTCTAAATCTTATATCTAGCTATATATTTCTATTCACAATTTAACGTTTGTTCGTCTTTCATTTTAAATAAACTTTATCAAGTTCTAAAAACAATTTTACAGATGTTAACTCCTTTGACCTGCAGTTTATAAAATGAACGATCTCTAAACTGATTTTTGATCCTTCAAGCCAGTTTCCACTTCTTATACCATGACTTTTTTTTGCAACTCTGCTCATAATAACTAGATCTAATTTCATCAGTTTGTTCATGGATCTATATTAGAATTAGATTTCTTAGTGAACAATTGAACTAGCATGGTTACTGCACATTAGTTTCAATTAGTATAGAGAGAAATAGTCTGTAGTCTTCCCTATAGATATTTTATTAAGTACTGAGTTGAGAATTAAGTATGACCTGATGATGTCAATAATTTGTCTAAAGGCCTAGGCCCAATAATATGGCAGTCGGACAGACTAATATTTGTCTCTCCAAATCTTGAGTATCTTTCTTCCGCAAATGTAGAAAAATTACTTTCTGTTGGATTCTGTTGTAAAGGACAGTAATTCTAATAACTATAAATAATATATACATGATCTAATTACTATGTTTTTTAAATTATATGTAAAAGTAATTTGCATTTATTTCAGGAGTTGGAGAGAAGAGTAAACGAATCAAGGAAGAGCCAGAAGAGGACGTGCCAATGGAGGATGGAGGTGATTTTTATATTATTTAGTGTGTTCATTTTGTGATAGTGCTTTGTGGTAATGGAATTATTCCTTATTTTCAAACTCGGATTAGAAACACAACAGCCTTTATTAATGAAAACAGCACAAAACGGGAAGATGAAATTTCTTCTTATAGTTTGATTTATTGGTTTTTAAGGAACTAATTAAAATTATTTTAAAATTTGTTTATACATTAGCACACAGCAATGCACTCTTATTATCTCGTCCTTTCCAATGCAGGAAGAAGTATGACTATAAATTATAAAAAGTGCATTTTATTTTATAAAAACAGTAGGCTCATTTTATATACGTATATATAAATATATATATATATATATATATATATATATATATATATATATATAAAATGAGCCTACTGTTTTTATAAAATGAAATGTACTTTTATATATATATATATATATATATATATATATATATATATATATATATATATATATATATATATATTTATTTATTTATTTATACAGAGGAAGGAGTTGTACCATTGACCACTTTGCAAAATTTAATTTTTTTTAGCTTGAATATTTAGGCTTAATTCATTTTTTTTTTATTTCATTGTAATTAGTATTCTAATGCTTATCATATTTAATGTTTTCAAGGTTCTAGCTTTACATTCAGGGTGTAAAAAAATCATTATTTCTTTTAAAAAATCAAAAAAATCTGATTTTTTTTATTTAAATCTGATTTTTTTTAATTTAAATTGGATTTTTTCATTTATACCGATTTTTTTACTAAAATTGGATATAAAAATAAATAAATACAATCTGATTTTTTAAAAGCTTTAAATAAATAATATTACTGTTATTGCATGTGATTAACATTTTTGTAAAGCTTCATTTCTAAAATTGTTGCTTTAAAATTTGAAAATTAAGTCTTTATATACACAGGGGTCGAACTTGTCCTATATTTTGAGATCAGAATTTTTGTAATTTTAAATTACGGCCTCAAAATAAAGGACAACAGGATCACAAGGGGGACAAGGGATTGATGCAGGATGAAAAAAGAAAGAAAAAAAAAATCTTTGGCATATATCTCGTTTTTTCTTTGTTTCCAAGAAAAACGCAAAAAACTAAAACACAATTGTAAATAGGCGTTATTTCCTAATGCCTATATACAAATCATTAAAAGTAGATATTTTATTGTCTACCCCCTCCAAAATAAAGACGAAATGTTGAAATGGCTGAAAAAAAGGCAGAAGTAGTTAGATTTAAGTTAAAAAAATAAACTTAAGTTAAAAAATACATATATAATAATAATGTTTTGAATAAAATCAATTGGTTTAAATAAATATTTCTTTTTTATGAAATAAATTTATTTAAATCAATGATTTTTTTTAAAAAATCAAATGATTTTAATCATGATTTAAATCACTGATTTAAATCAATTGATTTAAATCGTTGACACCCTGTATATATATTAAAAAAAATTAATAATTATTAAGTTTTTTTTTTTTTTTTTAACGGCGCACTGACATAATTCTTGGCCATTAGCGCCGACATCCAGGGTGCAGCCAGGAATTTTCTCAGCAAGCCCTGAGATGAGAAAATTCCTGTCGCCGGTGGGGATCGAACCCACCATCTCCCGCTTATGAAATTATTAAGTTATTTTACAATTATGTATGCATCCAGTGTTATATCAAGAATTGAAAGGTTTGTTTTGAATTTTATCACTTTCCTCCGAAAAAAAGGAGCTATTTTAAATTATGCTGAACTTGCAATTTTAAATGCAGTCATTTAATTTTTTCGACCAAGAAGATTTTTTTTTTGGGGGGGGGGGGGAGGGGGGAGGGCTGGAAGATAAAACATATACTTTTAATGATTTTTATATAGGCATTATGAAAGAATGCCTGTTGACAATTGTGTTTTAGTTTTTGCTAAATGATTTATATGCTTATATCGTATCACTTTATATGCTTGCAAGTACTTATTTTAGGTTTATTGGCTTAGAAAAATGAATGAAACCATTATTAAGGCAATAGCTTTAACCGTTTTTGAGAAAAATGTAAAAATAGTTGTAGAATAAAGTTTTTGGTTTGGGTACTTAGAATCATGGGATTTAATCAAAATATTTTCTGCATATTTGAAATTCATATTAAAAAAGATGTTTAAAATTTGGTTACGTTTGGAGCTAAGGAAGGATTAGAATGAAATATGTTATTTTTAGACGTGAAAAGTTTTGGGAACTTTATATATTTTCCTTAATATCTCGAAAAGGGTTGGGAATCTTGGTAAGCGCAAGGTTACAATTCGAAATTTTACTAAATGCACTACAAAAAAGAATCTGAAGTAATTTTTGATTAGTCGATGTCAATCGGAGAAATAAATGCTTAAAACTTTGCATATGTTTTGATGAATAGGTGAAGGGTATTAATTCATAATACAAATCAAGGTGGGGAAAAACCCTTCAAAGCTCAAAATATAATTTTATTTCATACTCTCGACGTTTCAGATGATACAGTTTCTGCGTGTCTGACTTTTTTTGGTTATATAAATGGATTCAGTTAATTTTCTAGATTTATTATCATTTATGATTTTCAAAATTTTAACATTATCATAATCAAAACTATGCTGTTTGGTGAAGGCATGATTTGACAATGCTCTAGTATTGATATTTTTAATGTTATTACAATTTTTAATTCTTTCGTCAGTGGTTTCTACCGCCAAATTTTGAAAAAGAGCGAATCGCTACTTTTGCAAGCTCTGCATTAAATATAAATAAAAAAATAAACAATTCGAAATGTGTTGTTTTAGCCTATTTTTTCAATTTTGGGAAGTTTCACGTATATAACCTTTGTTAATACATTGCTTACAATTAATTTGATTAATTACATTTTGTTTATTCATACTATCTGATTATCCTTCATATTACTTAACGCTTTTGTAATTGTAGTATCATTATAAAGACCTATCGTTAAATTTGTATGATCAAACTTCTTTAAACCTTTCTTTATTTTTTCTGCTAATCTATTATATAAAAATGAATCGCTAAATGTGTTGCTAAGCGCAAATCTTGAGAATAACTAAACCGATTTCGCTAATTCTTTTTTTATAATATTCCTTGAAGTACGAGGATGTTTCTTAGGGAGAGAAAAATTAAAAAAATTGCCTGAAAAAGTCTAAAAACAACACTTTTTGGGTCTTTTTCACTTCCTTAACTCAATTTCATTTTTAAATAAAAACATATGTTCTCAATTATAATATTTTTAACAGTTAACTTATTAACAATTGAACATTAATTAACGACAATAGAATCACATGTTAATAATGCAATTTAAATTAATTTATATTTGCGTTAACGAAGTAAAAAAGACCCCACTTTTCTATATTCCCATACAAAAGATTCGTAATAATACTAAAAGGTCAATTAGAACTTTAATACCATACCATAAAGTTTAAGTGTTAGTGGAGGGGTTCTGGGAAGGCAAAACAATTGAGTGACATTAGTATCGTATAAATATTAATGTCAATATTTGTCAATATTTATACAATGGTAACATTACTCAAAAACAAATTGTCTATGGTAAAATGTAAATTGTCTGTGGTGAAATGTCACTTGAAATTTAAACATCTCTTTGCTAAGATAAAACGTGTTTAATAAGAAATAAATTATTATAGGTATGAAGTTGAAACATTGGCCCATGAAGCAATTTTAGTGTTATCATTATGCCTAATTTAAGTGTACCTCAGTGCTATAGAAATACATAAATATTCAAACTTCAAGTTATAATTTTCTTTGATTTTATAGTAATTGTATTTTTAGGGACTGGAGGGAAGAATATGAAGATAAAGGATGAACCAGACCTTGATTTTCCTCTGGAAATTGAACTTCGCGGAGGTAATACTACTGTAGACACTTTCATTTACTAGACGTTCATTTATAGATTTCTTTCAAAACTGTATGAATAATTACCAGCAGTTGGGGTCTTCCCGTGGTCTAGTGGCTAACGCCTTAGTTTCTCAATGGGGAGTTGGTGGGTTCGATTCCCACCGGTACACAGTGGGGCAAAATTGAAAAATCCTGGCCAAAACTAGAAATTTAATTTGTTATATATTTTACATATAACATTTATTTTGTTTAATAAACATATTGAGAACTCATCAGCAAACTATCCAACCTGTGGAATTGTTTACTAATAAGAGATAGACACTAGATGAAACATGACGTTCCCTTCTTATTGTTATTGAAGTAATTAGACACGTGAGTGAATTTTTTCAGTCAGTGCTCCTGAAACAGTTATATTGAAACTTTGGCAAGTCCAATCGATTAAGGGCACTCCTCAAAGAGGTATGAGCTTATAATTTTTTGAAGTTACGGAAGTCATTAAATAAAACATTCAATGAAGATATATATATTTTATTTATTTATTTATTTATCGCACCGCATCTATGGCGAAGTGCAGTGTTTCGGTCTTTTCAGTAGAGGGCGATGTAAAGTAGGTTTAGTCGAGCATATTCCTAAAAAAAAAATTTCTTATATAATAATTTTAAAATATTTTAACCAGATATTTTGACTTGGTATTTACTTAGATGTTGTTGTAAATGTTTATGTCCTTTAAATGTTTGAGTATTGTATCAATGTGGTGGCTTTCATCTCCGAGGAGTTCTGTCAGGTCAATAGGTACATCAAGGTTCTGTCTTAAATAGCAGTTAGTCAGTATATGCTTGATTGTCAGTTCTGAGTTACATGTTCGGCACGTCGGTTTGTCCTTGTTAGTCATTAGGTACTCGTGAGTTACACGACTGTGGCCGATACGTAGTCTGGCTAATATGACTTCTTCGCGTCGTGATTTTCTGTGTGACGAAGGCCATTCTTTTACCGTATATTTCACCTCAGTCACATTGTCCTCAGTTTTTTCTCTGTTGTGTTACTCCAATCCAGTTGCCAGTAGTGTAAGATTATTAGGTCTGTGTAACGTATTACGTCTTCATAGTACGAGTCGAGTGGTTCGTAAGTTTGTTCTTCTGTTGCAAGTTTGGCTTGTCGGTCAGCAATTGTGTTGAGTCCTAAGTTTTCATGTCCCGGTAGCCACCACAGAGTTACATGTTTACCAGAAGCATGTAGGTTGTGTATTTCGTCCTTTATTTCTATACATGTGGGATGTGTCGTGTATATATTTTGTAAACATTGCAGTGAACTCAAAGAGTCACTACAAATGGTGATGTGTGTTTGTTGTGTTGATGGCAGACTCTTCAACGCGAGGAGGATGGCTTGCAGTTCTGCTCCAAGGATGCTAACATTTGGTGGAAGTTTTTTGCTGTACACATCATCTTGCAAGATTGCAGCTGCTCCTACACCGTGTTTTGTTATTGAGCCATCCGTGTAAAGAATTAGGGAGTTTTTGTATTCTGAAATGAATTTTGTGAAGTACTGTTTGTATAGTAAATTTGAAGCTGGGTTTGTCTTTTTGAATTTGGCGAGTGACATGTCTATGTTGAAATTACGTATTGTCCATGGAGGTGTTCTTGAATGTATGTGTGTTTTTATATAAGGAATTACCAAGCCAAAAGTATCTTCGATTTCCTTACATCTTATAATAAATGGTCGGATATGATTTATTTTTTGTTCATAATCCTCGGTATACGAATTCTGTATTATGCCACTTACACATGAAGCTGGAGGAAAAGCCTTCATTTTACAAAGATATCGCTCCATTACCATATTTCTCCTTATATGTAAAGGAGGTTCTCCTGCTTCTGCAAGCATACTTATAACAGGACTAGACCTGAATGCACCTAGCGATAATCAAATACCGGTGAATTATGTTGAGCATGTTAAGAGTAGTGGGTTTAGCAGACGAGTACACAACGCATCCATAATCCAGGAGAGATCTGGTGAAACTACGATAGACGGTTAGCATTACTTTCCTGCTTGCTCCCCATTTTGTGTTACCAAGAACTCGCAGAATATGTAATGAGTTTTTACATCTAATGACAAGTTCTTTGAGATGGGGGACCCATGTAAGGTGACTGTCAAAGTGTAAACCAAGAAATTTAATTACGTTTGTTTGAGGGACTAATGTGTTGTACATGTGTAATTGAAAATTTATGTCTCGTCGTTTTCTAGTAAATAGGATTGACTTTGTCTTGTCCGTAGAGAATTTAAGTCCAAGTTTTGTCGTCCATTGTTCAAGTGAATCGATCGTGTGTTGTATTCTATTCTGTAATTCTTCAACTGACTTTGCCGAATAGAATATAAATAGGTCGTCGACATATAGACAGTACTGTACATCGGGAGGAATAAATTCTCTGACAGAATCCATTGCTATGAGGAACAGTGTTGTGCTTAATACACTCCCCTGTGGAACGCCTATTTCCTGTTTAAAGACATCTGAGATGCAAGCTCCATTTCTAACTCGAAATGTTCTGTTCGAGAGAAACCCGTTTATGAATTTAAGCGCATTTCCTCGAACACCCCATTCATAGAGCTTTGAAATAATTATTCTCTGCCATACTGTGTCAAATGCCTTTTATATGTCAAATGAGATCGCCATCGTTGATTTCTTGTTCAAGAAAGAGTCCACAATAGAAGATTCTAGTCGGACTAGATGGTCTGTGCTTGAGTGAGATTTTCTAAAACCACAGTGATATGGGGACAGTAGGTCTTCTCTTTCCAGTATCCAAAGCAATCTTTTATTTAACATTTTTTCAAATACTTTGCAGACACAGCTGGTTAGAGAAATTGGTCTGAAGCTTGTAACAGCAGATTTGTCTTTAATTGGTTTGAGTATCGGAATAACGATGCTATTAGTCCAGCTTTCAGGGACTTTTCCTGAGGCATATATTGAGTTCATAACATGTAATAATTGAGAGAGACAGTTATTGGGTAGATGTTTGAGCATTGAGTATGTTATATTGTCGGGTCCTGGTGAGCTGTCTTTAGTGTGTTTTAGTGCTTGCTGGAGTTCCTCAAGGCAGAATGGATCGTTAAGACAGTTCATTTCATCGTCAGTATTTTCGAAGGTAAATGTATTACGTAGCATGTATTCTTCATAAGCGTCGTTGTTTTCTGGAGCCTTCGATATGTCACTGAAGTGTCTGCCGAGAGTATTCGTGATGTCAGTAGAGTCAGTTAGTATTGTGTTATGGATTTTCAGTCCTGATATGGGTCTTCTATACTTTTTTTTATTAATTTTATTAAGATTATCCCACATCGTTTTAGTCGTTGTTTGTGAGTTTATTGTTGTTAAGAAGTCTATCCAGCTTTGTCTCTTACTCTCTATTATTACATGTCTGCAGATAGCTTTTGCCTTTTTATACTTAATTAAGAACTCAGTGCTAGGATTTCGCCTGAAGCTGTTAAGAGCAAAGCGTTTTTCTTTAACTGCCTGTTTGCATCGTTCATTCCACCAAGAGACAGGGATCTGATTCCTTACTATTTTAGTTTTAGGTATGCAAGATTCGGCTGCTTGAGTGACGAGTTCGTTAAAGTCTTGTATATTGTGTATGTACTGGTTTTTTAGTTTGTCTGTTATGTATTCTTTGAATCCTAATCAGTCAGCTTTCTTCATGTTAAATCTAGTCGATGTTTCGAAACGGTCTGGAGGTCCTTCAATTTCTATTAGGATAGGGAAATGGTCGCTATTTAATGGGTCCTTATTTACAGTCCAAGTAAGTCTCGGGAAGATGTCTGGAGAGCATGTCGTCACGTCATTGTTAGAGTAAGTCCCTGTACGAGAGCATAAATGGGTTGGGGAGTCATCGTTCAGAGGTATTAGGTCATTTTTGTCTAGTATGTTTTCGATGATTCTTCCTTTTGTGTTGGTAATACTGGAATTCCATAGTGTACTGAGTGCATTCAAGTCACCAAGAAAAAATGAGAGGTCGGGGAAGTTGGGTCAGTAAGTTATCCAGTTCAACTGGGTCGATCCTATCACTTGGTGGAAGGTAGATGTTACAGATAGTCATTCGAAAGGGAGAGTGTACTGTACAAGCTACTGCCTGCAATGTAGTTCTGATCCTCAGAGGTTCACTATAAACTGTGTCCTTGACAAATATGGCAACACCACCAGATGCTTTTCCACCCAATGTATAGTCATGTCTATATGAAGAGAAACCTCTTAATGAAATACTTTTGTTAGGGGTTGTGTGTGTTTCTTGAAGGGTTAAAATTTTGAAATGTTTCGACCTCACTAGGTACTTCAGGTCATCTATATGCTTTTGCAATCCATTAATATTCCATTGTAGGATCATAGCTGAGTTTTAAGGCGCTTTTATAGACCGTGAAGTTTGCACTTAAATAAAACAGGAAATGGTATGTCCATAGCAAGTAGTTGAGACGTACAAACATATGTCCATGGTATATTTCTCTGAGGCTGAACGTATCAAAGTGGCCCTTGAAAGAACATTTGAATGTTCTCTTTACCACTGTGAAGTAGTAATATTCATATCTAGTAGTGTCTATAGATGTAAAGAGGCTAAGGGAAGCAATCTTAAACTTGCTATAGTAACTACAGACAATTAAAATAATCTTAAGGCGATCCGGACTCATATCTGTATCAAGCTGATAAATAATGTCAAAAAAAGGGTTGATGTTTATTAGTCCAATTGCACAACCAATTGAACTTGGATTATAAGTAATAATAGTTCTACTAACGTTATTTTTTAAGATTTTATAGAAGCATATTTTGTCCATACAATCATATGTAGTGGATAGGTTAGTACTTCGAGAGATTATGAACAATATAACTAATATATTCATATCCGACCAGTTATTAAATTTGATGAGGGACAATCTTCTAAGCGGATCCTTTAGTGGATCTAGATTTGTAAGCATTAGAATCGGTAAGTCAGGTAAAAATTCTTGGAAGAAAAACAAACAACTAAATAGAATAAATAAATATAAATATAGAATTCTTAGGCTGTTCGTAATTGGAATTTGAATGTAGTAAGTTATGATGTTAATAGCAAAAATATCAATTTGTATGGGGCATATCATTTGTTTTCCCTTTGATTCTTTAGCTTTGACCTAGTTTTTGGAGGTAGATCTCCTTGTTTAAGGGAACTACTTACTACACTTTTTGGAATTACCAGGTTTACATCGCCCTCTTCCGAAACGAGGTTATTTTCTCCATAGGTACGTTCGATATTGACTCCTTTAGCGTCACTGTTCTTGCTAATGCTGAGATTCTGAGACGTCTTCTTCAGTTGGGGCGTTTTGATTAATATATTTTCTCTGGATATTTTGCTATTCCTTGTTCTTGGGCTTTCAACCGTTTGAATCGGTTTGTTTGCTTCTGCTTGTCCCAGCATTTTTGATGTGATTATAAAGGCACAATTAAAACTGTTACAAGAACAGATGTCCATAATCACTTCAATGAAGAAAAAAGTTATTACTTGAATCACATTGAGTAAAGTTATTTTTTCGGTTCAATAGGGCAACTACGGAGCTACTAGAGGGGTTTCTAATTGATTCTAATTTGGCCACAATCAACATATTTCCTTAGAAAACAAGGATGAAGAAATTACCAAATTTCCACTTTTTGTGGGTTGAACACACTTCTTTTTAAGAAGGCAGGTTTGTGGGTGGATGTGGGAGTCTAATAGCTGGGCAATTGATGAAAAAATTCAATTTCTATAAGAGAAGATTATCAATGTTTCCGGGCTCCAACACGATGATGGCGTTGTCTATTTGCGGCCTAAACTAAGCTCGTTCCGTTTCGAGTATCAACCCAAAACTGCCAAAGCTCGCAGAAACAAGTCCTTTAAAAAAAAAAAAAAAAGTAAATAAATAAAACGAGTTGTGGGTTCATAGAATTCATAACTTTTCCAATCAGGAGGCCGTAAATAGACTTCGAAGTTGCTAGTGAGGCAAGTTGGAAAGACTGAGGATTTGAAATCTCAAGCATCCAGCAAACAACTTTCTTATGCTCCAAAGATGAGCCTTCGTGCCGAAGGTCAAAATAATGCTGCATTTTTCATCTCAAGCCGACTCTTATCGATAGGAGATTTTATTTTCTCCTACCACCATATCCCCAGAACGAGCTCTTCTTTGATTTTGTCGACTGGTATGAGCTGGAACGCTTATCAGCTCTTGCGAAATACATGCAATGCGGACGGATTGAACTACACTCCTCGTCAAAAGTATTGCAACACCTATGAAACTCCAGTTAAATACTTTGGTTTAAGCAGGATCTTACTAAACATAATACTACAGGTTGGTGGGTATCTAGGGAGAATAATAAGCTGTATTAAAAGTAGGATTAGGCATGATGATAAGAGGTATTCTGGATTTATTGGTTGTAAAGGATTACTCCATTGTCCCAGGGCCTCAGTTAGTGATACAGAACTACCAGGGACAGACTTCTTTTTTTCTTCAACTTGTGAACATGAACAATCGCGGAGCCTTAGAGTGTGAAAATTCAGTGTGAATTGTCACTCTTTCGCTGGAAGGGCTTTCACTTCGCCAAATTTCGCGAAGACTTGGGATACACTATTCCACGGTGTCCAGGTGCCTGAAAAGGTACCGAGAAACTGGTCGTCATTCAAGAAGACCTGTTGAAGGAAGGCCGAGAGTCACGGACCGGAATGATGACCGTTTTTTGAGATTGCAGGCATTGCGACATAGAGCTTCTTCGGCTTCTACACTCCAGAGGCTGATTGCTGATGTTTGCCAGCTCCGGATTTCAACATCAACTGTAAGCAGAAGACTGAGGGAAGCCGGCCTAGCCTCCAGGAGACCAATGACAGGCCCCCTACTCACCAGGGAACACCGAAGAGCAAGGCTAAGGTTTGCGCTTGATCACCGGGATTGGTTAGTTGATGATTGGAAGAAAGTGCTCTTCACGTATGAGACACGGGTGGCCCTGAATAGCCCAGATGGCCGCGAGAGAGTATGGAGAAGACCGGGAGAGTGCTACTATCAAGCCTGTATAACCCCAAGAGCCGCTTTTGGCGGAGGCTCTGTCATGTTCTGGGGAGGCATTTCCTGGGAGGCCCGCACGGATCTTGTGGCGGTGCCTGGCAGAGGCCTCACTGGTGCCAGGTATGTGGAAGAGATCCTGGAAGAACATGTAATGCCATACATGCCCCTTTTAATGCAGGATAATGCCAGACCACACAAAGCAAGGTGTGTGACAGATTACCTCAAAGCAGTTGAAATCCGGACATTGGAGTGGCCTGCGAGGAGCCCGGACCTTAATTGCATCGAACATCTGTGGGATGCCCTGAAAAGAAGAGTCCGAGGGAGAAATTCAAGAATTTCCACACTTGCGGAGCTGGAGGCAGCAGTTCTGGAGGAATGGGAGGCTATCCCTCAGGACTTCATCCAGGACCTCTGGACCTCTTCAGAAGCATGCCACGTCGCATGGAGGCTATTATAAGGTCTCGTGGAGGGAATACGGCCTACTGATTTCAATAAATAAGGCTTTTGGAAATTTTGAATTTTCAAAATTTTCTTTAATTAAGTAATTTTTCATTTTATCTTTTATAAGTTGACATTATTTTTATTATTTTTTCTGAATAAATTTCTTTATTTTAACTGTATCTAAATATTCTGTATTGCCCTAAGCTTCCTGGGTCATAATTTTTCAGTAATCAGTACATTTGAAGGTGTTGCAATACTTTTGACGAGGAGTGTATTTTCCAAGCTATAAGAAAGTATAACAGGAAAAGAAAAAATGCTATCCTGATTCTGGTGTTACTGTAATGGAATTTTTTGCTTAGGTAGAACTTTAGTCACTATTGAATTATACTTGTGCAAGGATCCTAGAAACTCAACATGAAGTTATAGCTACATTGGATGCTGCTTCTTTGAGGAAGTTCAAATTTTTTTTTTTTTTATTTCATGGTATTCTAGTACAACTAAGATTATATACTTTATTTGTATTGTTGTTTTTTAAAAATATAATATTAATATATTATATTGTATGCACTGTTCATGTAATAATCTGTAACTGAGGGTTTTTTCTATTAATGAAAAAGTAAGTGATGCAGGATTTATGTTATTTGTGCCAAAAGGGAAGTTTTAAAAAATATTTTAACATGAACAACAAATGAAAAGCTATTTGGGAATTTCAATAAGGACTTATACTTTGATTTGGCGAGCAACAACATTTTTGCCAGAATTGCAACTGTATTTAAACAAAGGAGGTAATAGTCAGAGGATATAACTATCTCAGACAAAAGAAAGCATATCTAAGAATGTAATAAAACTGCGGTTTGTAATGCCAATAATAAAGGGGGCTGTATATTAGATAAATAAGAAACCGCATGGAAAATTTAATTACTTATTTATATATTAGAGCACTGAAATTCAAGTGACTTCCTCTTCTTATAAACATAATATATTAATACATTAATTTATCTGCAAAAAAAAAAATAGCATACAAAAGAAATAATAATAATAAAAGAATAATGTTGGAAAATGTGTGGAAAATTAATTTATTTATATACATTCATTTACATACATTTGTATGATTATATACATTTATATAATGTATTATGTACATCTGTATCTGAGAAACTGTAAAAACTCTCACTGAGAGGTGGGCTCCCTGGACCATGAGCTACTATAGTAGCTCGGCTTCTCCAACGTTTCTAGACCATGAGCCAGCTCTGTTCCTAGGGCCATCTGTTAGTGGTTCTTATGAAAAGCTGAACCCTTTTCGCAACTTTTTTTTTCTAAACTCTCCAAAACAATATTCAAGTGTAAAACAAAAAATAAAAGAAGTTACACCAGTCCGGATCAAAATGGATGACCAGAAACTATGCGTAATTAAAGAAAAGAACGTAATTGCAGTGTCAAAAAGTACTCAGTTCAGTGGGCACATTTGGCATCACAAGTACTCGGCCCAGCGAGCCCGCTTTAACTCTGCCGTATTCAGTCTCTAAAGGGTTAATGTCTGGAAATTAATTAATGTTTATATAGAAATTATTTGATTGAAGAAATTTATAATTAAGATTAATGTGGATGACTATACTATAAATTTCTTAGGAAGGAAATTTAATGTCCTAACTAGAATGATCCATGATATTTTACAGATCAACAGATTGAAAATGGCTTATAACCGAAACGGTTCTGTAACAAAATTTAATAACCTGGTGTGTGACATGCCGCACCATATGTAACATAAAATAAAATATATGAGGACTGAATAAAGCTGTTACCAACTATATATATATATATATATATATATATATATATATATATATATATATATATATATTTCTGTATGTGCTCTTGCAGCCTCAAAATTCAGTACAAAGATTCTTTGTCTCAAGATGACAAGACTTAAGAATTTTAAAGAGAAAACATTATGAACAGTCCTGAGCACTCAACATCATAATTGGAGTAAGCAACATCAGTATTTTTAGATGTACTTATTTTAATTCATTCATTCATTCTACTTTTGCTTACTTTCTCTTCTTGTATTTTCAGATCTTTCTTTATCAGAAGCAAATAGGTTACCATCACCTAATGTGACTGACTCTGGAGATGCTAATGTCACTAGTTCCAGTTCTTACAGGAGAGCTCAACCTCATCATTTGAACCGTCTAACAAAAACCCGCTGTAAACTTGAAATCTGTCCCCATTGTAATTACACAACCGTTTCTGGTAATTTAAACCGCCATATCCTCTCTAAACATAGTACTGATAAACCTCTCTCCTGTCCTTTTTGTGGCTACAGTGCAGTTACATTTGCTACATTAAAGCTTCATATCATGACTAAACATACTAAGGAGAAACCTCTGGAGAAACCTCTTTCTTGCCCTTTCTGTAGATACAGTGCTGTTACTGCTCTGTCACTAAATTCGCATGTATTGTCAAAACATACCAACAATAAAACTTACTCTTGTGACCATTGTAATTACAGTACTATTTGTTCTTGCTCTTTAAAGTATCATATCTTGTCTAAACATGCCACTGATAAACTTCACATCTGTCCTCATTGCCATTTCAGAACTGATTTTTTGGTGTCTCTTAAAAGTCACATTGTGACTAGACATTCCAATGAGAACCCCCACTCCTGCCCTTACTGTAGTTATAGTGCTGTTGAAGATACGACACTTAATCATTACATCATGTCTAAACATACTAGTGAGAACCATTTCACCTGCTCTCATTGCAGTTTCAGTACTGTTTATTTGAATTCTCTTAAAAACCACTTCAGGTCTCAACATACCAATATAAAACCTCACTCCTGCCCTCATTGTGATTACTGTGCAGGTACTGCTTATTCTGTAAAGAATCATATCTTGTCTAAACATGCTGCTGAGAAATGTTTTTCTTGCCCTCATTGCAGTTTCAGTACTGTTTATCCGAGGACTATTGAAAAACACGTAATGACTCAACATACCAATTAGAAACTTCACTCCTTCTCTTAAAGTATGTAAACATTAGTAGACATGTTGCGCAATTTTGGTCCTGAGACTTGTATCAGGTTGTCTGAGAATACTTATGTAGACGTGTCTATAGACGAGACTCTGTCTATGGGCTCGTTGAGAGACCAAAAATCTCAGTTCTAAGGACTCCGGAGTGGAATGGGAGGCAGGGTTCAACAGTAGATATGTAGCCCAAAATTTAGACAGTGGCCTTCACTCGGGTGTCTTGAGGCAGTCTGTCTCTAGCTTTCGAGCAGGGTAAATCTTTGTTACAATACAAAGCCTTGAGTATTGTTTTCGTTTTCTTCTGTTTAAACATGTGGACAAACCATAAAGTTTTAACATTAATTGAAGATTACTAGGCTTTTTCTTGGGGAAGTTAGGATAATTTCTCTAAAATTTGTAATTTGCTTCATTATTATCCCTCCAACCATCAGAAGTAAATCTTCAAAATCAATAGGCATAAGCCGGGTGAAATTCCTAAAATCCATGGCATCTTCCAATCCTAATTTATTTATTAGTCCATTACGGAAGCTAGGTCCTTCTGAGAGCACTTCATGCATCCACCAACGTTTACGTTTTCGCTTTCCATCCTCCATGGTTAGCTGGGAAGACGGGTCAGAAATACTCACTTTGTGTGGACGCGAGACGAGACAAAGATCAGTGTCTATAGACGAAGTCTCTGTCCCTAGCCTAGACCGTCTCAGCCAACCTTGAGACAAATCCCGCAACAAGGTCTACCAGTGTGTACTTACCTTTACTCTAATTCTTGTGCTGTTACAGCTAAGTCTCTAAATCATCACATCACTTAGAAACTCCATGCCTGTTCTCATTACATTTTAGTAATATTTATTAGGAGACCATACCAATAAGAAACCTTCTGTTGTTTTCTTAAGACTTTGTAATTACAGTAGTATTTATTATCAAAAATAGAATCTTGACTTCATCTCTAAAAATAGTAATTACAATTCTTTCTCCAATCCTCATTGTTATTACTTTGTGATTGAAGAACCACTGAAGAACTTGACATCTGCCCTCACAGCAGTTTTATTTATGATTTTATGTTTCATAAACACCAAATTAGTATGTGTAAACATACCAGTTAGAAACCTCACTCCTGCCTTAAATCTAGTTATATTGCTGTTATAGCTCAGTCACTAAATGGTCACATCATATCTAAAAATACCACTGAGAAACTTCACATTTTTCCTCAGTGCTGTTACTTCATTATTTTTAGAACTTATTTGATGTGCTCATTTCATTGTATTTAGGAATGTATGATCTTTTACTATTGTTATTTACTTGTTAAATAACAAAATATTATGACAAATATTAAAAAATAAAGTACTTTGATGTTTTATTTCTTTTTTTCTTTTTTAATACTATTTATGAAGTATCCCATTTGAAATGTAATTCTGCAATAGCAGTATTTTCTGAATCATGTCTTCTATTAAACTGCATGGTTATTGTTATATGTATAAAAGTAACTGTACACAATTTTTGGGTGATGAGTTTACCAACAAATAGTACTCATCTGACGTTAATGACGTCAAAGTCCACATTTTAAGCTCAGGAAAAAAAAGAAAAAAAAAGATGGAAATATAATATTCAAGGGCGGCAATGCTTATGGTCTACAAATAAGGCTGTAGAGTTTATATCCTGTGTACTTTAACATTGATACATAATTACAAGTGACATTTTCTCTTATCGGAAGGTGAATTGCCTTAATGTGTTAAGGCTGCTTACACATTGGATAGGACTTTAATTTGGTAATGAATCCTTTTAAATATATGATTTTTCTCAATATTTTTCATTTTTTTTAGTGCGGTTTCTCCCTCCCTTCATTTGGAGGAACCCCGCTTATAAAGTTGACCTCATGAAACAATCTGGAAGTGCCGACTAGAAAATTTTTCATTTCAGAACCCCTAGAGACCGAAAATAACGGTAATTCAAATTTGTGTGTATATATTTATGTATATATACAGTAGAACTTGGATAATTTGAACCCCTTGGGACCAATAAAAAAGTTCGAATTACAAAAGTTTTCGAAAATAAAGGGCTAAAAAATCGAACTTCATATTTTTTAATTTAAAAAAAAAGTACATTTTATTTAAAGAAAAAGAAACATTTATTGAATTGATGTTTACGTACATAAGTAATAAATAATTGATCAAAAAAGTAAAAATAAAAGTCTATTGTATTTAAAAGAAAGTCTTTTTTAAGGGCAAGATTTTTTTCAGTTAAGTTGCCAAAGTGTTAGGAGAAATTCCAAAGTCCTTGGCGATTTCAGATTTTTTTTTTTTATTACTTTTTTAACTATTGCAGCTATTTTCCCTGACAATGGTAAAGCTTTATCCTAAATTCTAGGCTTCGACATCTTAAATCAACAACTCATCGAACGGCACTGTACACCAGAAATTCAAGGCAGAAACAATGCAACAGATCTAGGCGCTGACTGACTTATAACTAAATAAGAAATGAAGATAGGAGGGATGGTGGGAGGGAATTCTAGGATAAAACTACAGGATGGTGTATGCAACTACAACCCCTACGTCCACTTCCCATTTGGGGCACAAGCTCGTAAAAAATTCGAATTATCCAAAATTTTATTCGAATTAACCAGGATTTTTTTACATTGTTTATGCCCTAAATTCTAGGGACCGAGAAAAATATTCGAATTAAAGACGATTTTGAATTATCCATGTTCCACTACATATATATATATATATATATATATATATATATATATATATATATACATATATATATATATATATATATATATATATATATATTGTCTGTTCGCACTTTCCTGGCCTCAATAATGGTCCGATTTTGATGAAATTCGGTACAAAAATCTTTCGTCTAATTTGAAAGGTCAAATTCGTTAACCAGCAAAATCTGCCCACCAGAACATGGTTTTTGGAGCTAATGTCGCGCGAAAAAAATCGTTCATCTAACTTCATATGCTTGCAAGTACTCTATACAAAGGCTTCTTGGCCTAGAAAAACGAATGAAACCATTTTTAAGGCGATAGCTTTAACCGTTTACGAGAAAATTGGAAAAATAGTTGTTGAATAACGTTTTTGGTTTGGGTACTTAAAATCATGGGATTCAGTGGAAACTTTTTCTGCATGTTCGAATTTCATCAAAACTAATATCTTGAAATTTTGGTTTCGTGTGGAGATAAGAAAGGGTTAGAATAAAATATTTTATTAACAGACATGAAAAGTTTTGGGAACTTTGTATACTTTCCTTAACCCTTAATTAGTGGTTTCGGGTCATATTGACCCGAATGTATTTGTTTATTCGACCTTTGCCATTGGAAATCTTTTCATTTCAATAAATATTATTGTTTATTATTATTTATTTAAATTACTTTACCCCCAAAAAAATCAATTTAAAGTTTGTTTCACTGGGGCCCCGACACCATTAGTTATGGAAGAAAAAGCATGCCACTAATTAAGGGTCAATATCTCGAAACGGTTTAGAATTTTGGGAAGGTTACCATTCAAAAGCTTACTAAATGCTCTACAAAAAAGGTTCTGAAGAAAGTTGTAATTGGGCGATATCAATCAGAGAAATAAGTGCTTATAACTTCAAAGTAATTGTTTTCGTTTATTCGAACGGTTCTTTTTGTCTATTTTTATTCCTTGTTATTTTTTAATTGCTTATATCTGGATAATGTATTTGACAATAAAACAGGTTAAGTAAAATAAGAAAAAGAATTTATTGTTAGAAAAATAGATTTCCCATTGGGAGATTATAACCCCTTGACTATATTCAACTGCCTCTATGCGAGAGCCTTTCTGGGGTTGGCCGATCCATACAGGTAAGATCATAAATCAAGATCTTGTAAGAAGGGTGGAACCAAAATAACAACTGTTTCTATTTTAATCTTTCCAAATGAGACTAGGGATAAGAACGGAACCGTGCTAAGATGCAGTTCCTGCGAGTCAGACTTTTTTTACTTATATTTGAGTTTTTAATATGTTTTCTGATGCAAACAATCTATGTGTTCTTATACAAAAATTTACCCAAGGCCATTGGAGGTGATCCTTGGACAGATGCAATTCTTAAATAAATTTAATTTATAAATCCTTAAATTTTCCTTGCAGTTATCAAGAATAATAAATCTCACTTTATCCATCACCTTGATCAGCCTTATCATTCTACCTCTCTCTACAATCATCATATTACAATATGTGACTTCATAAGACCCTTACATATTTTCTAAAAAAAAAAAATCAGTCCCGTAACAGGCCACGAGGGCCCTGAGGGGCAGATACTATAGAGGTATCTGATTCATGACCATACGGCACACTAGGGAGATAGTATGGTCAGTAATATGCTCTGGCCGCCTGATTTTTCCCTTGGCTGCTTCGACTGCTAAGGTCATTAGCACCCAAGGTACCCATTATTAATTAAATTAATTAAAGGCTGGGTTGGACTAGGGATGGTCAGGGAGGCCGAATTCAACCCATGAACGAAGACACTAGAAGAAAAAATCTTCCGTGCTTGCTTGGGATTTGAGCTAACCTCGCCCTTATTTTCTCCAAAGAAATGTTTTTTGTTTTTTTAAGAGATAAAATACAACATTTGCACATACAAAACAAGATTCAATCAACTACTTCTATCAAGTAAGGAATATTTAAATAGTAAGATTTAAGACTTTACAAAAAATAAGGGTACCAATATTAATCCCTGCCCCCAATATGTTCATGAATTAAACGGAACTGCAGAGCGATTTAATAGAACAATTATGAATATATCTCGTTGTTAATTGGCAGAAAAAAGTTTTGGCCAGAAATTGTCTGTGCAGAAACTTATTTGAAAATTCACACTTTAGCTAATACGATTGAGAATAAAACACCCTATGAAACATTTTTTTGGAAAGAAACCAGACCAAATTTGGGTCAAACTCCAAACCAAAAGAGTTTGAGAGCTTGGTATGAAAGTCTTGATAAATTTCTGATACTTTTAGGTTTTAAAAGGAATAGTATTGATTATTATTTGTATTATTTTGGTACTAGTCAAGATATTATTCGTACATTAATTTATTTTGAGGACTTGTTGATTTGCAGACTGAATAGAAATACAATTAAAAAGGTTTAAATAAGTTTAGTCAAAAGATTTAAAAATGAAAGATCTTGATAAGGTTAAAGAATATCTGGGAATTAACATGCACTATGAACCAAAAGAATTTGAAATGAGTTATAATTATAGGCTTTCGAGATATGATTACGATGACGATTATAATCAAGGACTCTCGAAATATGATTAGGATGACGATTATAATAAAGGATATATATATATATATATATATATATATATATATATATATATATATATATATGTATGTATATGTACCTATAATGTATTTTTTACTTATAAGTTGTGTATATTTTTTAGCTGAAGAAGGCTGCCAATGTGCAGCCGAAACGTCCAATACAGATTTCTTCCTAAAGATCTGACGTTTTAGCGCGGTTCCTCCCTCCCCCATAGGGAGGAACCCCGCTTATAAGGTTGATACAATGAAACAATCCGGAAGTGCCGACTAGAAAATTTTGCGTTTCAGAACCCCTAGAAACCAAAAATAACGGTGGTTCAAATTTGTATATATATATATATGTATATATTTATATATATATATATATTTGTCTGTTCGCTCTCTAAATAGAAGACGAATGGTCCGATTTTTATGAAATTTGGTACAAAAATCTGTCGTCCAATTTGAAAGGTCAAGTTCGTTAACCAGCAAAATCCGCCCACTGGAAGATGGCGTTTGGGGCGAAATTCGCGCAAAAAAAATCGTAACGCTTACGTTTTTGAGTTCATAAGCTTGTAAGTACTCTTTTTATAGGCTTCTTGGGCAAGGAAAACGAATGAAACCATTTTCAAGGCGATAGCTTTAACCGTTTTCGAGAAAATTGGAAAAATAGTTTTTGAATACCGTTTTTGGTTTGGGTACTTAGAATCACGGGATTCAGTTGAAACATTATCTGCATGTTCTACTTTCATTAAAACTAATATGTTGAAAGTTATGTTACGTTTGGAGTTAAGGAAGGGTTAGAATAAAATATTTAATGAACAGACATGAAAAGTTTTGGGAACTTCGTATACTTTCATTAATATCTCGAACACGGTTGGGAAATCGTGGAAAGTGGATAGAAACTATTTGAAAGCTTACTAAATTCTCTACAAAAATGATTCTAAAACTATTTTTGATTAGGTTATGTCAATCGGAGAAATAAGTGCTTAAAACTTCAAATACGTCTGTTTTGTTCTTATGAACGGGTTTTTGTCGTTCTTTTTGTAATTTTTGTCTCTTTCCCTTGGTTTTTTATTGCTTTTTATTTTTTTAATTTCTTATGTTGTATTTGTAAGGAAAATGTATGTGTGTGTAAAACAGGATAGGTAAAATGAGACCAATTTTCTGTTGTGAGAAATAATGAAAAGTTTTGGGAACTTCGTATAATTTCTTAATATCTCGAAAACGGTTGAAAATCTTGGGAAGCGAAAGGTTACCATTCGAAAGCTTACTAAATGGTCTACAAGAAAGGTTCTAAAGAAAGTTTTGAACAAGCGATGTCAATCGGAGAAATAAGTGCTTAAAATTTGAAGTAATTGATTTCGTTTATTCGAACAATTCTTTTTGTCTGTTTTTATTCCTATTTTTACATTGTTTATAGTTGGATAATGTATTTGACAATAAAATAGATTAATTAAAATAAGAAAAACAATTCATTGTTAGATATATATCAGGCTGTTCCGTATGAAATGTCAGTTTTGGATTTGCCGATTTCCTTCAAATGTCTTGAAACTGTCGAGGCTCCTAATCCGAGTTCTTTGGCATATTCCCTATTGTTTGCAATTGCTTATAGTAGTCAAATGTATTTGCCAATAAAACAGGATACGTATAATTAGAATATTGTATTTTTGCTCAGATCCCTTATGAATATCTATTAGGCCCCCTTCGTATTTTTTCCTTAATATCTCGAAAAGGGTTAGGAGATCGTGGCAATTGAAATGTAACAGTTCGAAAGCTTACTAAATTCTCTACAAAAAATGTTTTACAGAAATGTTTGATGGGGTCGTCACATTAGGAGAAATAAGTGCTTAAAACTTAGTTAGTTTCCTTTATTTAAACGGATCTATTTATGTGTTTCCCGAAGTTTTTTTTTCACTGCTCGTTATTTTTGTACTTGCTTATAGTAGTCTAATGTATTTTTCATTAAACAGGATATGTATAATTAAAAGCATTATTTTGTTTGTTAGAATTCGAAGATGCCGTATGAATATCTAGATTACAGTACTGGTTTTGATTTCGTATTTTAGAATTGTTCTTGGTATTCCCTATTTTCATGTATTACCCTTAGTTCTTTATTGCTAGTAGTTTTTTTTTTTTTTTTTTTTTTTTATTGATTATAGAATATAAATCTATTTGGCAATAAAATAGGATACGTAAAATTAGAAACAATATTTCGGGTATTTCTGAGCGAAATGCCTTGTAAGATTGTCTACCACCACGAACGGCGTTTTTCCTCTATTTACCTCACATTTTAATTGGTTGCTGTTTTTAGCTTGTTTCCTGCTTCACTTCACAGATAGGAAACACGCTTCTGACGTCGACCTAATGACGTAATCCGAAGTGCCTAATAAATGATTTAACGTTTTAGAACAGGTAGATATCGAAAATAGCTGTTTTTAAATTAGAATCTATTGTTGAGTAATTATATGAATCTTTATACGGCTTTATTAGCCGTATTATTCTATATAGGCTTTATAAGGCAGGAGATACTACTTAATCTTGAAGACTTGTTCTTAGTCCTTCTTTATCAACTAGATAGGCTTTATTAGACATATTATTCTTCATAGGCTTTATTAGACAGGGAATTCTGATAAAATGTCGTGTTGTCGCAGCAAATTGTAATTACGATTTATCTAAGGTCAGGTAACATTAGCGAGTCTACATTGTTAAGATCACCTACGGCGAGGGTAGACAATTGCTATGATTTAGTCTACATATGTATATTAATTCCTAAATGTAGAAAATAAACTTTACAACGGTTAGATACTATGAACGAATAGACAGTCGGTTCAGTCCCAAACAAACAGAGGGTTTACTAGAAATTTACCTGCTAGGAGTTAATCCTCAAGAGAAGTAACCCTTGTAGGGTAATATAACCCAGGTATCTGCCGACACAAATACAAAGCCTTGCAAGAGTAGGTAGAGCAACTTTAAGATTTCGTTCACTAAAATTTCTTAAACTGACCTAGATTCAGACATAAAATTATATTGTAAATATTGATAAAGATTAATTAGTTGTCAACATATACATAAATTAGCAATCAACAGTTTTCTTTGTACGACTATTATTAACGACTATTTAGTTATGAGACAATCCATAAATTAGCGATCAAAAGTTGCAGGTGATTCCGTATTAGATATTTATTAAATATTCATAAAGACTATTTGGTTGTAAACCGATTCATCAATAAGCAATCAATATTTTTAAACACTGGATATATACTAACCAATTATAACGACTGTTTAGTTATGAACCGATTCATAAATTAGCGATTAAAAAACACAGGTTTATTGACTAAATATTGATAAAAGTATTTAAATAGAAGAAAAAAAGATTTCCTCAAGACTTGCTCTTGTTCAATTTGTATTTACTCTATTGACTTTATTAGGCATATTCTTCTATATAGGCTTCATTAGGCAGTGGTATCTACTCAATTTTGAGAACTTGTTCTTGATCCTTCTGTATCCACTAGATTGGCTTTATTTGGCATATTATTCTATATAGGCTTTATTAGGGAGTGGTATCTACTCAATTTTGAGAACTTGTTCTTGATCCTTCTGTATCCACTAGATTGGCTCGCTGGGAAAATTCCTCGCTGCAACCTGGATGTCGGAACTAATGACCTAGATGTAAATGCGCGGTTAAAAAAAAAAAAAAAAAAAAAAAAAAAAAAAAAAAAAAAAAAAAAAAAAAAAAAAAAAAAATAATATTGTATATATGTGTACATAATTTAACTAATTAAGAATATCCATACGTATTTGTTTTTATGTATTCTAAGTGAACTTGGGCACTGTGTGCGCCTCCTCGTGGCAGAATACGGGCAACTGATTGGTGGCTCTCGAGGCGGACCTGACATTCAGGTCTCCGGTTGGGGAGAAGGAATTGAGTAAGGTTTGATTGTTTTAATAGCCAAACCTTGTTCAGTTCTGTGGCAATCAGGCTAAGCACCTTAAATTCCAGGCAAGTTAGACGTAAAGAGATAATTTTAGCGCGGTTCCTCCCTCTCTCCATATGGAGGACCCTGCCCTCCAAATGGAGGCCTCATGACGCAATCCAGAAGTCCCGACAAAAAAGTTTGCGTTTAAGAACCCCTGAGAGACCGAAAATAACGGTGTTTCAAATTGGTATATATATATATATATATATATATATATATATGTGTGTGTGTGTGTGTGTGTGTTTGATCGCTCTCTGGACACCCTTAAAAAGTTCTGGGTACTTTGTATATTTTCCTTAATTTTATTTTTTTATTTTTTAAAATTATTTTCCTTATATCTCGAAAACGGTTTGAAATCTTCATAAGCGGATCCTTACCATTCGAAAGCTTACTAAATGCTAATAATTCTGAAGCAATTATCGATTCATCGGAGAAATGAGTGCTTAAAAAAATAGTTTTTGAATACCGTTTTTGGTTTGGGTACTTAGAATCATGGGATTCAGTTGAAACATTTTCTGCATGTTCTACTTTCATTAAAACTAATATGTTGAAATTTTTGTTACGTTTAATATTTTATGTATAATTTATTTGACAATAAAACTGGTTAAGTAAAATAACAAAAACAATTTATTGTTAGAAATATAGATTTCCAAGATTCATAGACCTTGCCACTAGCGGGTCCGTTTCTAGTGTAGCCGACCCTTCCAGGTAAGATTGTAAATCATGACCTTTCAAGACTTTACTACTCACAGGAATGGCACTAGTGACCTTAAGGGTTGACACGCCATTATAATAATTAATTAAAAAAAAAGACTGGTGGAACCAAAATAATAACTGCTTCTATTTTAATCTTTCAAAATTAGACTAGGGATATGAACGGAACCGCGCTAAGATGATGCAGTTCCTGCGAGACGGACTTTTTTTTCTTCTTGCCGAATCCCAACCATACCTTGTCTTCGTTTTAAAATCATTTTCATCTTGTGTTAAGAGCTAAATGAGAATAAAAGCCGACAATCGGTACAGCAAAGGTCACTTTCAGTACTTGTTTTATTACAACTCCTAATGAAATATACTATTCTGGGACTGCACTTGTTTTGCCGTTTTTGTACATTAAAAAATATAGATCCCATTCCAATAAATATAGGCTACGCCCGTCTATATTTCTAAACCCCATTCTTTTTACAAGCTCATAACTAGAGCCCTGAAGTTAGGCAAAATGCCTTTTTTTTTTATCTGAATAGATATATTGAAGAATCAGATAGAAATAAATATGTTTCAGTGCATTTAGGAAGTGTAAAGACAATTTTTATTTTTCCTATTTTGGCTATTTTAAGAATTAATGCCTTTTTTACTATTTTTTTCTGGGATTTAAACATTTTAAAAAGCAGACAAAAAAGTTTGCACAAGTTAAATTACATATATCCGTCACAAATATCTATTCGAGAGCTCATTTTCCCAACCCATGGATTTAACCTCTATAAATAACAGATCCTTCCTTAGTAGAAGGAATGATGAAGCATTATGAATACCAGGATAGAGACAGGATGAGAGAAGTACGTCACTTCTTCTTCCTCACACCCCTTTTGCTGTGACGATGGTTAGTTAACTAGTACTCCGGATTTCGAAATATTAAGATATTGCAGAGGAAGGGAGGAAATAACTTCCCTGTAACAGGACAATTATAAAATAAGCTGTTAGTCTACTGTTGAACTTCTTAAAGACAGCTCGTGTTTTCGTTCTCACTTATTTATCATGCCGAAAGTTTCATCGTTGCGTGGTAAATTACATAGCTATGTTCGCGAATTCGGTTCGGATTTACTTTCTACTGATGGAGCTATACTCTTCTGCAAAGTCTGTGAAAAATCTATCAATCACGATAAAAAGTAGTCTTGCTCTGGCAGTCATCAGGAGAGGATCTACCTGCTCTAGGCTCCTGCGGATTAAGACTTCTGATAAGTAGACCTTATCGCACCTTATTTAATTGTTCCATTCACTTTATTTTATTATTTTTCGTACTCCTAGTTTTTGGTAATTGTTTGTTTTTAAGTTGAGTTTGTGTAGTTTTCCAGGCTTGGGGATGGAAAAATCCCCAAGCCCGAAGCGACGGAAAAAACTTTTTCCGCTGCGGCGGGATGAACAAAATTATACTTATGTTGCACAAACAGTGAAATTTGTTCAAATTAAAAAAGAAGGCGAAGGTACCCTCAGCAATGTGTCACCCTTTTTAATAGGAAAAGTGATTCACAGTCAAGCAGGCAAAGTTAAAGCTGTAAGGAAATTACGCGATGGGTCTGTATTTGTTGAAGTGTTTAATGATACTCAAGCAAACCAATTATTAAAAATTAAGTCGTTAAATGAACAAATACCCGTAACTGCCGAACCACATATTTCGCTGAACAAAAGCAAAGGGGTAATTAGAAGTATGGAGCTAATGTGTGTACCACCCCTAGAAATACTTTCTAATTTAAATAATCAAAACGTTATTGATGTAAAACAGATAATTTCAAAGAAAGATAACAACCCTGTGCCTACACCTTCCTACATATTAACCTTCTCTACCCCCACCACCCCTAAAGAAATCAAAGCAGGTTATCTAACATTACCTGTTCGTAAATATATCCCTGCCCCTTTACGATGTTTTTCCTGTTTGCGTTTTGGCCACCCGACCACGGGTTGTAAGGTCAAAGTCTGTAAGAGGTGTAGTTCCAAAGAACATGAAAATTGCAATAATGATCCCTTCTGTGCTAATTGTAAACAAAACCATTCCCCACTTTCTCGCGACTGTCCCACTTGGTTGAAAGAGAAAGAAATAAAAGCTATTCAAATAAACGAAGATAAAGGTCCTGCTGAAGCGAGGAAAATTTATAACGCGAGAAAAGCGCCAACATTTTCTAAATCCTATGCTATGGTAGCAAATAATAATCAGAACTTAGCAACTACGTCATTAGCCAGCCACAGTAGTGGTGTTGTAAAAAAATCTATTTCTATCCAAACGGATACATTTATTACGGGGTCTACTATAACCCCCCACGTACTTCACACCCCCCACCCACGGACTGCAACAGAGCAGTCCTCCCCCCTCCCCCCTTCCTCTCTACCTGATCCGTCCCCCCCTCCCATCTCCTTTCTACCTGATCCGACCCCCCCTCACCACCCTCACTCCTCTCTACCTGATCCGTCCCCCCCTCCCCCCTTGCATCCCAACCCGACCCCCGCTATAATATCAACCCCACTCCCACCCCCCCTGCAGTCAGGGGTTGACCCCCCTGCCCCCACTCTAAATTCGCCCCACCCCACCACGTCTGATGACAGGTGGTCAGATACTTTGAACAGGCGAAGGAAACAGCCCGATAAGAGTAACCCAGCTAAAACACGCAGCCGATCATCCTCCCATAATAGAGATAAGAACAATGCCTAGCTTAATAAGCACCTATTCCTATCTCTTATACTACAAGAGGCTTAGGCTAGTCTCTCACATAGCTATAGATATTTACAGCTGGCTATTAAAAAGGTATCTCAATCAAATAAAGTATTTTAATAAATACGAAGCAATTCTAACTCCGATATATCCTTACGATTTTTATGCTATACTGCTGCTCAATTATAAACACTGCCTATATAAAATCTATCTATATATATTTATCTATAATATTTTTTCAACAACCAATAATCCCCCTATTTTTTTTTTTTTTTTTTTTTTTTTTTTTTTTTTTTTTTTTTTTTTTTTTTTTTAACAGTAGAGATGATTGTAATAATGAGATCTATTTTGGTTGTTATTATTATTGTTATTATAGCTGTTACATATTACACTCAAATTATTTTTTCCCACATACTGCAATATTCCTACTACTTATTTCAATATATACTACTCATATAAATTTAATTTGTTTTATCGGCATCATTTATATGATACGTATTTTATTAAATCTTTGCTCTTTTTTTTTTTATGTTATATATATGTATGTGTGTGTATATATGTGTGTGTGTGTGTGTGTGTGTGTGTATGTGTATATATATATTATAAGGATTTTAATTACTATCCCACAATTTTATGTCTATTATACAATGGAATTGCAATGGTATAAGATCTAGATTTAACGACTTAAAGCTCCTTATACAAGAGTATGATCCTATCTGTCTGGCTCTCCAGGAGACCCGTCTGCGCCATAGTGATAATTTCTCCTTAAGAGGATTTGATATTTACCGCCGAGACGGATCTGAAGGTGCGCGAGGGCACGGTGGGGTTATGAACGCGATTAGTTCGTCGGTTCTTTCCGATCCTATACCACTCCAGACAAATCTACAGGCAATAGCAACCAGAATCCACTCAAAAATCCCATTCTCTCTCCTTAATATTTACCTTCCCCCAGATTTACAATTAAACCTCAATGACCTGAATAGTATTATTAGGCAGACTCCAGCACCTATTTTGTTAGTGGCCGACGCAAATGCATACAATATAATCTGGGGTTCGGATGCCACCAACTCGAGAGGAAATATTATAGAAGAAGCCCTCGACCTTAACCACCTAGTGCTTCTAAACTCAGGAGAAGCAACTTACTTAAGCTCTTCATATGGAACTTACTCAGCCATTGATATTGCTGCAATATCTCCACCCCTTTTCACTCAGACTGAATGGCTACCTCTAGAAGAACTCCATGGAAGTGATCATTTCCCTATAAAAATATCTATTGCACGAAATTTTAAAATGATCAAAAAGAAGAAAACATGGATCATAAATAAAGCAGATTGGTGCAAGTTTACAGAGCTAGCCAAACCGCCACAACAATCACCCGAAAACATAAATGTAAACAGCGCAAACTCCCTCATCACAGACGTAATCATAAATGCGGCTCTTGAGAGCATACCTATGAGCTCCGATGTACATAGACGACCTCCTGTCCCATGGTTCAATGAAGAATGCAAATCAGCTAGAAAGAACCGCAGGAGAGCTCTTAGGAAATTTAGGAATAATATGACCCCGGATAATTTAACTGAATTTAGACGGCAACGCGCAATATGTCGTCGAACTTTTAATCAAGCAAGGGTCGAATCTTGGCGAAATTTTACAGCCTCCTTAAACAAAGATACACCTGCTAGAACAGTCTGGAACGCTATAAAAAATATTGAAGGAAAAAATAAATCGCACCCCTACACACTCCTCTGTAATAGCCAGCTTCTATGTGATCCAGCAAGAGTAGCCGACGAATTTGGATCCCACTACGCAAATCTGTTTAATGCAGAGTATGATGAAGAATTTTCAAGGCATATACAGGAACGAGAAATGCATCCCATAAATTTCACAACCGATAATGCTGAAATGTACAATACTCCTTTCTCAGACTGGGAGCTCACTAATACACTTAAAAATCTCAGGGGCTCATCTGCAGGACCCGACATGGTCCACTACTTAATGATAAAACATTTACCACATGAAACACGCCGTTGGCTTTTAAAACTATACAACGTTTGTTGGGAACGGGGACAGTTCCCCGAAGCGTGGAGACTTGCGGAACTTATTCCATTACCAAAGATGGGAAAGGACAATCGAAAAGCAAGAAACTATAGACCGATTTCACTAACAAGCTGCATCTGTAAAGTTCTTGAGAGGTTGGTAAATAAAAGGTTAATGTGGGTGCTAGAAAAGAATAATTTGATTCCAAAAATCCAAAGTGGCTTTCGCAAAGGAAGATCGACGATTGATCACCTCGTCCAACTTGAAGCTGAGCTCCAATATACATTCCTTAATAAAGAAGAAGGCATCGGAGTGTTCTTTGACGCTGAGTCAGCCTATGACCGAGTTTGGAGGTATGGAATCTTACAAAAGCTGCAAGAAATGGGCTTCAAAGGTTCCCTCCCGACCTTTGTGAAAATTTTTTTGACAGATCGAAAATTCCAGGTCCGCATTAGGAACGTGACATCCCGAATTTATGAGCAGCTGAATGGAGTGCCACAAGGCTGCGTCTTGAGCACTACATTATTTGCCCTCGCCACAACAGGTTTCTCCCAGATTTTACCGAGGAACGTTAAAATATTTCAGTATGTAGACGACCTCGCCATATTTTGCCGAGATAGAGACATTACACTAATAAAACAAAAAATTCAGGAGGCGATCCATAGAATTTCAAGAACGGCCAAATCAACAGGTATGAAATTCTCCCCCGAAAAAACGAAATGTGTTCATTTCTCCAGGAAAAGGAACTCCCAAGATTCCCCCCCATTCACTCTGAACAATAATATCATACCCTATGCGGAAAGTTGCAGATTTCTGGGACTCGTTTTTGATAGACGACTAACCTGGAAACCCCATATTGAAAATTTACGCAAAAAATGCTCTAAAAAACTAAATTTATTAAAGGTTCTTGGCGGAACAAAATGGGGTTCTGATAGAACCACAATGCTGAGAGTCTATAATACGGTTATATGTGCGAAAATAGATTATGGGTCATTTATATATGCCTCCGCCAAAACAACAACTCTTTTACGTTTGGATGCTATTCATCATGCTGGAATAAGGTCTGCAACAGGCGCCTTCTGTACCAGCCCTGTGTTATCACTCTGTGCCGATGCAGGAATCCCCCCTCTCCTATTTAGGCGACAAAAACTAGCTTTAGGATTTGCGTCTAGAATATACTTCAATTATACGAATCCTGCTTATCAATACTTATATACACCAAAATACTCCCGTAAATTTAATGAAAACAATTCCGCTACAAAACCACTGTCCTACAGGATATCAGCAGCTTTAGATGCAATTAGACAAACCAAACCAGAAAACATATCTACACATATACCTCCTTGGAGGAGGGCCAGGCCAAAGTACAACGTCTCACTGTCCAGGCTGAAGAAAGATGAAACACCCGCGTCTTGGTACCAAAATAAATTTGACGAAATATTGCGTGATCTGAGAGATTACGAGCTCATTTACACAGACGGATCTAAGAACGATCATGCAACTGGATATGCTGTAGTCACATCAAATGCCACGTACAAATTTCGACTTCACAAAGACTCTAATATATATACTGCTGAGTTATTCGCTATTTCTGCCGGTCTGTACAAATGCATGACGACCTCAAAAGCTAATATTGTCGTTGTGACGGACTCCCTGAGCGCACTGCAAGGAGTAGACGATATTTACTCCAACCACCCTGGGGTTAATTCAGTTCAAGAAAGAATAACAATGCTCGAAGAAATAGGAAAGTCAGTCCTGCTGCTCTGGGCCCCAGGCCATGTTGGGATCAGAGGAAACGAACTAGCTGATGAAGCCGCCAGATCTGCACTAACACTAGAACTGCCTATACACACAGTTCTTACGCCAAAAGGCCTCATGTTACCCCTAAAGAAAACACTATCTGAAAACTGGCTGAATATGTGGAAGGAAAGCCCCCCAAGCAAATTAAGAGCTATAAAAAATACAGTGAAACAATGGCACTCGTCCATAAGACAGAACAGAAGGGAAGAGGTTGTAGTTGCCAGACTCCGTATTGGACATTGTAGATTAACACATGGCTATTTAATTTCAAAGGATGAACAACCAAAATGTCAAAAATGTCAGAAACCACTTACAGTTACTCACATACTTATAGATTGCCCTGCACTTAACCGTTTACGCCAGAAATTTAACTTGCCAACAACAATAGACGCATTGCTAGGAAATTCGGTCACAAATATAAATAACTTAATTGAATACTTAAAAGAAATTGGATATTACAATAAAATCTAAATTTAACTTGCTATTTATCATTAGTGCTGTAATTATATAATAATAATGATATCAAACACATGTTATCCTGATGAATAATATGTTGTCCTCTAAAATAATAACTTTCAAAGAGTGATGTGCGTCACCCACGTGGGTCCGCCGTGTCCGTTGTGGTGCGTCTGGTCAGCGTTGTGGGGACTCGGATGCCGGCCTGGAGGGTGTGGATGGCCTGGTCCAACCATGCACACCCTCAGCCCCAGGCCTGGCCGCCAGATCTTCGTGGACCGTCAGAGGTACAGATGGCAATCCTGGTCCCTGCAGCGCGGCTAGTGGTGCCGCGGCGGGCTCGGGGTCTGGTGTGGGGACGCACTTACTCCTTACCGACCTATAGATCCCTTATTTTGGTTTAAATTAATTGTGAAAAGAAAAAAATAAATAAAAAATTTAAAAAAAATATTCCAGGCGCTGATAACCTAGACGCTAAGCGCCTTAAAAAAACAAAACAAAAAAAAAAAAAAAACGATAAAAAGTATTTTATTACTCAACATTTCGCAACAACGAAACATAAATCTAGGATAAATACTGTTGGTCCTAAGATTAATTTAATTGCAACAGCAGTTACAACATCCAGCAGGCAATCTCAGTTTTCCCTGGATCTATGCAAAGCTTTCTTGGACTCAGGAATTCCGTTCTGGAAACTGGAAAATCAATCCCTGAGGACATTTCTGCAAAAGTACACTAAATAAGAGGTTCCATCAGAATCCACGTTAAGAAAAACTTATTTAAATATCACCTTTGAAGAGACGATGCAGAGGATTCGACTCAGAGTTGCAGAAAAGAAGATCTGGATCTCCATTGATGAAACTACGGATGCAATGGGACGTTACATAGCCAATGTTATCATTGGAACCATGGAAGCAAAGCAAACTGACTTATCATCAATTTTTCTTTTGTCGACAGAGGAGATGGAGAGAGCAAATGGTACCACAGTGGCACAGTTGTTTACCAATTCACTAATGCTACTCCGGCCGGACGGAATACGGCATGATCATGTCCTACTTTTTGTCACAGATGCAGCACCTTACATGAAAAAAGCAGCTTGAAGTTAGAGACAAGAGGTGATTCGCTGGTATCATCTATGGGGATCTTCGAAGATGCTGTAAATCAACTGCTCCAAGCACCAGGAGAAAAAGGAAAGAGTGTCAGTGAAAAAGTTAAACGTGTTCTGAGTGCTAATGTGGACATCGAAAAAATTAAGAACATTCGTAATGTTCTGAAAGGCGAAAATTCTGTTTTAACTGGCATGTGTCCTTTCGATGTAGCTTGTTTCAAATTTGCGCCTATCACTTCAGTGGAAGTAGAACGTTCCTTTTCCATGATGAAAAACATTCTTTCTGACAAGCGTCTGTCTATGACAGTTGATACTTTAAAAAAGCATCTTGTTGTAGCTTGTAATCAGGGAAAGTAAGAGTAAGTACAGTATTTAAAATGCACCTTTTAATTGATAATTAGGAATGAGATTCCTCTTTGCCTTCACTCCTTGTAAATACCTATTTTAATTAAAGTACTTTTATGTATTTCAAGTGCCTTTTTGCCTGCCTATTTTAACCAAAATTAAATGCCTAACTTCCGGGCTCTAATAATGAGTAAGATTCATCTTTGCCTTCACTCCTAATAAATGCCTATTTTAACTAAAGTACTGCCTATTTTCAGTATTTTAACTGCCCTTTTACCTGCCTATTTTAACCAAAAATAAATGCCTAACTTCCGGGCTCTACTCATTACCTATACATTTTTTCCAATTTGCGAGGCGCGGCCCGGGCCCCCACGGTGCCCTGGCCCGGGACAACTGTACCCGGCTGCCCCCCCCCCCTATGTGCCGGCCCTGATATAAAGAACAGAACTGAAATTTGAATCAGAAATCAATATCGGAATAGGAGGATCAGCATGCTATGTTGCCAGCAACCCAACAAAGTTGGGCAGCCCACTTTCTTTATTAATTAATTTTAATAAAGTTTTCTTCTTCCTCTGACCTTGTTCATTATCTTTTAAAATGTTTACAAATTATTTAGAATAATTTCGCTTAGTGAAAGAAAAGTGTCCGTCTTTGTTGTCGTCAGTGAATAAACTCTGATTTAACCATCAAGAACCTCTTTGTCTTCGTTGAATTAATCTTACCTATTTGGAACTAATTTCATATGAACTTCAAATTCCTTACTTTGTTAATACTTTTTCTCTAAGACAAGTTCTTTAAACGCTTTCTCTGATTCAGACCAATTGGTTATTAATAAAATGTTAAGTTATCTGAAGCTTGGAGGTTTGTAACTTTTCTTCATTTTATTAGATCTATTTTAGGTTTTAATTTGTTTTGTTCAAACCCTCCCTCCTTTACATATTCCATTAGGTATATATTATTTAGTAATTTTTATTTGGAATATAGCTGTTCTATAAAGGGTAGTTAATTAATTAAATGTTATTTTGGGTTCAGTTTACAATTCTTATGCAATGACTTTCTTGCATCTCTGCTCTTAATAACTCCATCTAAATTTGTCTCCAAATCTTAATTTCGTGGTTATTTTTACAAAATTTCACTTTGATTATTTTTTTTCACACTCAGTGCCAAAAGTTGTGGGTTCGATTCCCACTAGGGGTGATGGCATTTCTTTCGAAAAAAAAAAAAAACATCAGCCCTATCCTGGCTAGAAAAGGGTGGTAACCTTTAGGCAACACGTCCTAAAATTCATAGTCAATAATAAAGGACGTTAAAATTTAAATTTAATTTTTTTTAGGGATTTAGACTAAATTCAAAACGTACCATCTTCAACAAGAATTATTAACCTACAGAGGTACTCCTCTTAATCATATTTAACAACATTTAAATTAGGTTGGAATATATATCTTACTTAATCGTATTCATATTTATTTAAATTTTAACGTTCATCATTATTAACTGAGAATTTTGGGACTGGTTCTCTATAGGTTACAACCCTAATCATGTTAAAAAATTATTTTTACGAAAATTTTGTGAGCATTCCACCATCAAAATCCTGCGTTCCTTCTTCCAAGATAAGGCGAAAGAAACCATCTGATCATCAAGTAAAATAATAAACAATGAAGAAGATGTCGCCAATGCTAATCACAAACAATATTCATCTGCAGTAAATCTCAGGTGACTTTACGTGTGCATTGCTCACAAAATTTTCAAAAAAATAATTTTTTGACTCAATTTATTGTTTTAAAATTGTAATTATGTTTTCAACTGAACCCAAATTTATATAAAATATTGTTTATAGTTATATATATAAACAATATTTTATAATATATATAACGATATTATAATAATATCGTGGTATTTTCTGATATGCCTAATGAGACAGTGGTCCCGAGATAAGTTAGTTGCCTGATCCCTCTGGAATCATTGAAATATTTAGTTAAATAACTAGTGAAGTGCCAACAATGGTTGGCTTCTTCCAAATTTTGTACTTATTTTATTTTATTTTAATTTTTTCCATTTCGATCATATGTACATATCAATATCTGTATCAACACACTTGATCATTGTACACTTTATTTTTTGTACAGATTTCAAATAAATAAATAGAATAAAAAAAAAAAAAAAAAAAAGAAGCTTTTCACAAAGTTGCATGAACGCAACATTGTATTCGCAGGGCCACAGAATTGCCATAAAAATTTATAATTTATAATACTAAGAGAAATTACACAAAACAGTCAGCGTTTTGCCTTTGAGAAAAAAAACAGATTAGAAGAGAACAAGTTGTCTTATGCCACTTTAGAATTGGCCACTCAGGGCTGACATACGTACATCTTTGGGTGGGACGGAACATTAACTAAAACTAAACATAAACTGTAAATGTATAGTATAACATTTCAATTTTAGCACGGTTCCTCCCTCCCTTCATAGGGAGGAACCCCGCTTATAAGGTTGATCTCATGAAACAATCCGGAAGTGCCGACTAGAAAATTTTGCGTTTCAGAGCCCCTAGAGACCGAAAATTACGGTGGTTCAAATTTTTATATATATATATATATATATATATATATATATTTATATTTATATTTGTCTGTTCTCGGATTTCTGGCGTCCCTAATGGTCCGATTTTGATGAAATTTGGCACAAAAATCCGTCGTCCAATTTGAAAGGTCAAGTTCGTTAACCAGCAAAATCCGCCCACTGGAAGATGGCGTTTGGGGCGAAATTCGCGCAAAAAAATCGTAACGCTTAAGTTTTTGAGTTCATATGCTTGTAAGTACTCGTTTTGTAGGCTTCTTGGGCTAGTAAAACGAATGAAACCATTTTTAAGGCGATAGCTTTAACCGTTTCTGAGAAAATCGGAAAAAAAGTTGTTAAATCAAGTTTTTGGTTTGGTTACTTGGAATCATGGGATTCAGTTGAAACATTTTTTGCACGTGAATTTCATCAAAACTGCCATGTTAAACTTTTGGTTATATTTGGAGTTAAGGAAGGGTTAGAATAAAATATTTTATGAACAGACATGAAATGTTTTGGGAACTTCGCATGCGTTCATTAATATCTCGAACACGGCTGGGAAATTTTGATAAGTGGATAGAAACTATTTGAAAGCTTTCTAAATTCTCTAAAAAAAAGATTCTGATACAATTTTTGATTAGGCGATGTCAATCGAAGAAATAAGTGCTTAAAACTTCAAATACGTCTGATTAGTTCTTATGAACGGGGTTTTCGTTCTTTTTGTAATTTTTGTCTCTTTCCCTTAGTTTTTTATTTTTGTAATTTCTTATGTTAGGAAAATGTATTTGTGTGTAAAACAGGATAGGTAAAATGTGACCAATTTTCTGTTGCTAGAAATAATGAAAAGTTTTGGGAACTTCGTATACTTTCATTAATATCTCGAAAATGGTTAAGAATCTTGGTAATCGGAAGGTTACTATTCGTAAGCTTACTAAATGCTCAACATAAATGGTTCTGACGAAAGTTTTAATTAGGCGATGTCAATCGCAGAAATAAGTGCTTAAAACTGGATTTCGTTTATTCGAACGGTTCTTTTTGTCTGTTTTATTCCTTGTTATTTCTTAATTGCTTATAGTTGGATAATGTATTTGACAATAAAACAGGTTAAGTAAAATAACAAAAACAATTTATTGTTAGAAATATAGATTTCCAAGACCTTGTAACATTTCTAGTGTTAGCCGACCCTTCCAGGTAAGATCGTAAATCAAGACTGGTGGAACCAAAATAATAACTGCTTCTATTTTAATCTTTCCAAATTAGACTAGGGATAAGAACAGAACCGCGCTAAGATGATGCAGTTCCTGCGAGTCAGACTTTTTTATTATAATATTAATTGAAAAAGTTGTATTACCTCATTACAGAGACAATAAATAATACTTCTGAAATCGTTGTTCGTGGATCTCTATTAGACTTGTTGAACAATTAAACTAGCAAGGTTACCTGCAGATTAGTTTCGATTAGGATAGTAAGAAATTAGTCTTCCCTGTAGGTACTTTATTATGATGACAATAATTTGTATTTGTCCCTCCAAATTTTGAGTATCCCTCCCCTGAGAGACCTGGAAAATTACTTTCTGTAGCATTCGGCCTTAAATGACAGTAATTCTAATAACTATAATATATACATAATATAATTAATTAGTTTTTGAAATTAAATTTAAAAGTAATTTGCATTTACTTCAGGAGTTGGAGAGGAAAGTAAACAAATCAAGGACGAGCCAGAAGAGGATATGCCAATGGAGGATGGAGGTGATTTTTGTTTTCTTATTATATAAAAACAGTAGGTTATTATATATTTTTTTTTGTTTTTGTTTGGTGCATCTACTGCTAATGTCATTAGCACGTTATTATATATATATATTGTTATAATAAAAAAAATTATTTATTATTAGCCACACGTTGATGCGCCAAAATGTAATATTATTTAATTTTAAAAATTATTTATCTCAGGGGTTCTGGTTCAAATAAAGTAAAGGAGAACAGAGATAATTCTGTGGTGGATAAATTTAAATTTAAACAAAAAAAACTCATCAATAAGTTACATCCATGCAGTTGGACAAACAAACATTACCTGATATAAAGCCGCTGACAGCGTATGTTGGGATATCTTCTCTCAATTACTTCTGATGACGAAAAAATAGATCTTTTTTCTTTCAACTAACCAATCACTGTATAAGACTATATCAACATTAGAACTGCACGCCAGTAGAGCTTCATACCAACTGAAACCAACTGGAGACTGAGACTAGAGCTTCATGAGAACTGTCTATGACTGGATTTTCTTTAGAACTGACTTAAGTTTCTTGGTAGGAGAGTCCAACCGGTAATCAGTGCTACCTGTATTCCCGCAATGAATTTAACATATTAATGAGTCTTTTGGATATCTTCAGAATTTTCTGTTAATTTTGAAACTTTTAAATTTGTAATGTAAAATATCATTACATTTGCAATTCTTTAAAAAAAAAAAAAATGATTTATGCTCGGTATTAAATAAAAAATAGAATTCGGAATTTAAATTTGGTTTTCGAAATTGGAACTATTGGCCAGACTGTTATTATTTCTTTAAATTTTCAATAACTCATTTCCTTAAATAATTTTTATTCATTATCATTTCTTAATTTATATTCATTTTTAAACATTATCATTATCAAAACTATCTTATCCTAAACTAATACGATTTGTAAATTTATGCTAAATTTTTAAATATTATTTTAATTAATTGAATCTTATACTAAACTAATTCTTGTTATTTATAAATGCTAAACTATTACTAAATTTAAAAATTGTCCTGGATCCACTATTTATCATTAATATCTTTTCTACATCTGTCCGAATTATTTCTAAGGATTTATTTTATTCTCTTTTGTGGGGGCCGATTTAATTTTGCAATTTTTTCTATCCTATTTTTACATTGATACTCAAAAAGAAATTTTAATCTATTTCCAAAATTGATATACAAATTTTTTAGATGATTATTGTTATTATCATTTGTATTCATTATATTCTTTTGATTATTGCCATTATTATTTTAACTCATTATTTTTAGATTAATTATATGGTCATCAATTAATTTTTTTGTTATTTTGTTTCAAAATCTTTTCCATAACTTATGTACTTATTTTATTTTTTAAATTATCATTAGTTATTTTATTTTTAATTATTTGATTTATTTTCTCGTTTTTATTTTTTAATCACGCTGCCATTTTAACCGGGACAGCTGTACAAGATCATGTGAGCAAAAACCAATGAGTGAGCGGTCACTCACACAGCACAATCACAAGTGTGCGGTGTTCTCATACACTCTTACGGTTACGCACAGTCTATTGCAGTCTATCATAGGCAACATTTATTTTTATGTTTCCTGATAATTAAACCCCACAGAAATGTCTGCCCTTTTGTAATTATTTTCAAATATGTTTATTGAAGACGCTGTTTAAATCACAGCGCGAATAAAGCACTTCATTTAATATTATAAATAAAAACTAAGTACCTTATTTTTTTTTATTTGCATTTTAACCCCCTTAAAAGTGTCTGCCTTATTTATTATTTATTTTAAAATAGCCTTAATTTGCATTTTTTTACATTAATGATAGTTGGCTTTTGAATTAAACACTATTTTTGTCACTATTGTTTTGCACCTTTCCCCTGTGCGTAGTAAGTGGTGTTGCAAGGTATGTCCAGGAAACACATACTTACCTTCTTGTCTACCCAAGAGGCACATTATAGCAAAATTTCAAGATACCTAAAACACTTCATGAAAAGTGCGTTACCAGCTCTCCGATTATTAGTGTATAATACATAAATGCCATGTTGAAACTGAGGATTAAGTATTGAAAAAAATGCGAATGTTGTTTTATTATTGCCTATTAAAAGAATTCGAGAATACTTTGGGTTAACCAGGAGAAAATAATAAACATCTTTGAAAATGACTCATTTTCTTGAAAAATATAAAAAAAATAAAAAAAAAAAAAAAATGTATAGGCAATTTTTGTATTTTCAGGGATTGGAGGGAAGAATATGAAGATAAAGGAAGAACCAGAGCTTGATGTGCCTCTGGAAATAGAACTTCACGGAGGTAATATTATTGAAGACTCTTAGGATTTATTTTGAAATTTCATCTAAAGCTATTGGTAATAATTACCTGCATTGAATCTTTCTCTTATGTTCTTCCATACGGAGAAGAAAATGCTAGTAGTGTTACTCATTACTCAATCTGAAAGTCTGGACGAGAAATTTTGACATTTCATAGCTCATGAAAAAATCGTACCTCTGGTTATATCATTCTTAAAAGAACGTAATTGGAAAAACAAAATTAGGTTTAATTAATTTTATTCCACTTTGCATCTATCCTCTACAAATATTGGAGTGTAATTTTACTATAAAAGCGTTTAAAGTACATAATATCACAGTAATCTGGGACTATATTTGACAATTTGTAACGGCTTAATATTGAAGGATTACACAGCAGGCAACCAAAAATTGAAAAGTTAACACATCAAAAGTTAAAGCATATGCTTTTAGCGCGGTTTTTCTCTCCCTCCAGAGGGACTGGTTATTATTATAAGATGCAAAATTTATTCAGAAAAAATCATAACGAATTACCAGTATGGCTTGTGGCCTAACAGAGGTTCTACCAACTAGATTTTTATTTTGCGAAAAGTGCTATAAACACAATTTTGACGCTCCTATGCTGATTATTGATTTGAAACAAGCTTTTGACCGAATTAAAAGAATCCAACTTTTTAGTGCATTGTTTGAATATAACATTCCGTTCAAATTAATCCACCTTATTGAAATGACTATGCGGAACACAAGCTAAAGTACTAATTGGCAGTGATATTAGCGAAATCTTCTAATTTAACTCTGGGGTAAGGCAGGGAGATGCCCTTACAGCGATTCTCTTTAACCTGGCGCTGAATAATGCAGTTAAAGGGATCACGCCAGGTGGCAATTTGGCCTGCCGAACAATGCAAATATTGGAATATGCTGACGACATTGCAATTCTAGGTAGGAGCAAAACGGCAATAGTTGAGGTTCAATCGACATTCGTTGCAGAATGTAAGAAGGTTGGACTAATTGTGAACGAGGCATAAACCAAGTATTTGTTAGTCTCAACCTCAGATTCGAGAAGGAAGCCAGAAGGCTTTGTCTTCTGGGAATATAAATTTGAAGCTGTGCAGTGCTTTACGTATCTTGGGGTGCAGGTTAATAGCGAAAATTTGATTAGCCAGGAAATCAGAGGAAGAATCATGGCAGGCAATTGAGCATACTTGGCATGCTAAAACTTTTTAAGACGACACTCCTGTCCAGAATAACAAAACTTAAAATATACGAATCCCTGGTCCGACCAGTTGTGTGCTATGGAGCCGAAACCTGGCCGCTGAAAGTAGCTGAGAGCTCTAAGGGTTTTTGAAAGAAAAATTATAAGAAAAATCTTTGGTTCCCTATGCATACAAGGAGAATGGAGGATAAGGAAAAATCAGGAGCTGAATGAACTGATAAAAAGCGAGGATATAGTATGCTTTATTAAGGCTAAAAGAATTAGCTGGCTAGGACATGTGGAAAGACTGCCTGATGATAAAGCCACAAAAAAGATAGTTAGGGAGGAGTTTCCCGGAAAAAGGAAGAGAGGAAGACCGAGGAAAGGCTGGAAAAGTGACATGTAAGAGGATCTGAAGCGGATGGGAGTGGTAAATTGGAGGGGAAGAATAAAGGATAGGGGCAATTGGAGGAAGATCTTGAAGGAGGCCAAGGTCCACCTCGGACTGTAGAGCTCGTCATTAAATAAGTAATATCTTTGCTTTTAATCCAGAACTAATGGAAAAAGGATGTTTTGGAATTCAACGAGTTGAAAAGTCATTCACCAGACAACCAATCGATTTGACAATTGAACAAACGATTAGTGCTGTTGCAGCGAAAAGGTTAATGGGAATAATTAACTTCCCCAACTCCATTTCTGTAAGACAACGATGGTGTTTAAGCTACCAAATTGGATCAACAATAATATTGTTGTATACATATGAGGTAACCGGCTTACAAAAACGTCAAGAGACGTAACTGCTCATTAAGAGAGCATCGTATAAAAAAACAACAAAAAAAAAACTGAAAAACCTAAAAAATGTATCAATGAGTTTTCTAAATTCAAAACCCCATTTGATACAGGCCATGGGTGAGCAGCTTTAAGCGACATATACCAGTTCTTCTTGATTGCTGACTGCAAAGGTAATGAATTGCATGAAAAATTTATAGACGAATGTTCTGTATCTAAGGATTGATTTGGGAAACTGATACAACAATTAAAAATATTGAATTTTTCTTCGGAGTTTGTTAAGAAACAAAAATGAAAAGTGGAGGTAAAGTCCAAGAAGTCAACATGCAGCGAGATTTGCTTGGAAGAATCTTGAGCTTATCAATGGATCATGCAATTGACAGAGAAAATGTTATGCTATCCCGTTATTCCAATGTCATTGTGATGTATCAATCTGTAAAACGGAGAAATTGGCTATTGTTGCAGTTTTTGAGAAAGAGCACTTTTTTCTTTTACACACTTTACATGATGTCCCGGCAACGTTTCGTAACATATCCAAGAAAAATATGCAGAGTTTAGCTGCGACTAATGGGCCTCGAGTTGACATCATATTTGACCAATATATCTCTCTGTCAACCAAAGATTATGAACATGCTCTATTGAACAAAGGAAATTCCATTGGTTTCATTATCATTGTTTGTATGCAAGTTCGATCAACAGATTTCACGAAGCAATTAAAAAATATCAACTTTAAAAATACCTTAGTGGCATTTTTAGTCGATTGTTGGCATGATCCAGGAATGACGCCTTTTATTAGTGAAAAAATAATTAATTTAAATTACGGCTGTTGTTATTCTTATAAACTTTAAAATAATGTTATTGTGCAGACAATAAATGAAGATTTCTATTGTAGCGATCATGAAGAAGCTGACAAAAAAAATAGTATATCAGGCTTGTCTACTTGAAAACGGGTCTGCTTTGAATGTTCTCATAAAATCATGTGACTCCGACGTTCTGATCATCATGCTTGGGAATATGGATCACCTGAAGAATAATAATTACCTGTAGTATGGAGCAGCTAATAAAAGAAGAATTATAAATATCACCAAGTTGCCCATTGAATTAGTACCAACAGAATATTTAAGTTTACTTGGATTTCACAGCTCCACGGGATGTGACTACAACCCTTCATTTTTTAAGAAAGGAAAAAATAGGCCGTTTAAAATTATTAAAAACAATTTGTGTGCAAAATGTATGGCTTTAAAAACGTATCAGATGTCAACAATGTGCGGTTCCAGAAATTTTGTTCGAAGTACAAATCTGAAAGTACAGATGAGCCATTTCAAAAAGCTCTGCTGAAATACGATGCAACAACTTTACTACCGTGTAAAATCGAGCTGCATCAACAATAATTTGCGGCGGAATTTATTACAAGTATTTGGTGAAATGCTCACCCGAGTGTGTACTTCATATAGTTATTTTAAATTCAACAGAGATTATTATAGACAGGTTTATGGTTTGCCAATGGGGGTTAGATTGTCTGTTGTGTTAAGTAACGCTCTATTAAATAAGTTAATTGATAAACAACTGAGCGAAACTAGTGTGGAACCAACTTTAATAAGTAAATATATAGATGATTTATTATTAATAACTATAAAAGAAACATACCCAGAATTATTAGAGCTGTTTAATTGTTTTCCTAAAAGAATAAGATTTACCCATGAATGTGCGAATAATAATAAGCTGAGATATCTTGACATAGATATTAAATTTGAAAATAATAAAAGAACAACAAAATGGACCAAAACAGATATATGTAGCACTCGCATTTTAAATTTTAATTCTAATTACCCAAAAACTCAAATAATTAATACAGCTAAAAATCTGATTAGCTCAGCTATAAATATAACGGATAATATATACATAAAACAAATAAAAGGAAACATTTATAAAATATTAGTGGACAATTTTTATCCAATAAGGTTAATAAATAAATTATGGTTTGATAGAATTAGAAATAATGCAGGGAGTAGTCCAACTATAGTACAGGAATCATAAGAGTAACATAGAACAAAAGCATGCAAAATAAAGGTAAAATCCAAGGGTAATAAACCAAATTTAATAACTGATTATTTTAAGCAATTAAATAAAACTAATGAAGAGAATGTAGAAATTTCAAGTAGAGAACAGAATACCGAAATTAGAAATAAAATAGCTCATAAATTAAAATATATTCCTAATATATGGCTGAGATATATGGTGAGATAATGTGAATGTATTAATTTGTATTTATTGACTTAGTTCCTTTTAGGAATCATTTTTATTTTAATTATCACGTTTAAATGTAACATTATTTATTGACAGGCCATGGTGAGTTAAAAATTAAGAAATTATAATTTATCCATTGTTTAAATATGATATAATGGCTTCGTTAATGGTAATTTATATAATATTGTTTAAATGGTATTCCGGCAGTATCTAATAGTTAATATACTATTTTAGCACTCCTGGAGATGGACGAGTAGTCAGAAACATCGAAATTATGTAATAAAAGTATATGTTGAACTTTGAAGGTTTACTCCCCACCTTGGATTGTATTATAAATTAAAACCCTTCACCTTTTCTTCGAAACATTTTTTTTTTTTTTTTTTTTTTTTTTTTTTTTTTTTTTTTTTTTTTTAATTAAAATACATGAAAATAAAAGTTGTAATTTTTATTTTTTTAAATTTCAAATAAACGTTTTGGGTATTTTAATCAAGAATTTTAGGGCTTCCTTGGTTTAAAAATAAGTGAAGTGTTCTTTGTTTATTAACAATGAAGAAGAAGTGTTATTTTTGTTTATTAACTGAAATATATTTGTTGATATAAAACAAAAAATATACATTAGTAGTTATTTATTTCAAATTTTTCGTTCTAAATATTTTAATAACAGTTACTTTAAAACTTTTACGTTTTTTAAGTTAAAAAATAAAAGTAATAAAAAAAACTTTTTTTAAAATATGTTTAAACCCAAAAAGTGATTTCCATACTTTCACTTTTTTAAAATGAAATAAAATTAAAAGTTTAAAAAATACTTTTTTAAAATAAAAATTAACAATTATATTTGACCCCTGGTTTTTTTCTTATAAATCCCATAGGATATAATATTGGTTTTCAATTTAGAGGATTGTCACCAAAATATTTTGCAAATGTATTTAGAATATTCCTTGTGTCCCTTGTTTATGAAGTGTTTCCTCTATTTCGTTGTAGCCTACAACTTGGTATTGGTGGGAGGTCCAAGATGTTGATAGAGTGATGGCCCGCCTTATCAATAATAGTGTTGTGTAAAAAGCAAATTGCCTTGATCACATAGTCTGCTATGGATTCAGAGGTTTCAACGGCCTGTGATAGGATTCGCCATTTGGCAAAAATTATTACAAATGCGCACTCAACGCATTTACAGGCCAGTGACAATCACTTGTTGAAATTTTCTTCTGTTGGTGTCAGTGAATATGGCCTTAAAAGATATTGTTTTAAAGGGTAGGCCTCATCAGCAATAATTACGTGTGGAAGAATGTACTGACTGTTAGGAAGTACTTTGCCAGAGGGGATTCCCAAAGTATTCTGTTCCAAGTGAGTTGATAAAGATGAGGCACTAAAAGTCCCCCCATCACTGTCCTTTCCATAAGTTCCTACATCAACAGATACAAAACAGTAATGACTAGAGCCTGGAAGTTAGGCATTTATTTTTGGTTAGAATAGGCAGGCAAAAAGGCACTTGAAATACTGAAAATAGGTTGTTAAAATACATGGGATGTTAAAATATCCAAAAAAATTAGTTTTAATTCTTCGAAAAAAAATTACTGCACAATGCCTGACGAACAGAAACCCTCTTTCTTCACGGGCGATAGTCTGCAGGCGGCACTTTTTATTCTAGAATGAAAAACTAAAATTATTTTGAAAGAACAAAGTTAAATCTAGAAAAGTACGTAGGATTTTTAAGAAATATTAATTTATTCAAAAATGGTGAACAATTATTCATTTTCTATTAAAAAATCCGTCGACAATCAGTCAAAAAATCATTATAATTCAATTAATCAAAAACATCCTACAGACTTTACTAGAAAATATCATTAGAAAGCTTCAGTTAAAATGTGAAGTTGATCGGGCAAAAATTGAAGACACCAGAGTATCACTGGATTTGAAAAACATAGTTTTGAGAAAACATCTTTAAAGTTTTATGTTCTGAAATGTACATCTTTTTTCTATTTAATTTTTTTTCACACATTCTTGTAATGAAGATAAAAAATATGGGTTTTTATTTTGGATCTTATTGAACGAGGACAATTAAAGGGACCAATCGAAACTCGCTCAACAAATTAAATTCAAACCAGCATCGTGCTCACTCAGCATCAGGACTTCTCTTGAAAAATCGAATTTTTTGCCACATTTTCTTCAAATATACACTCTTGGATATCATTTTTGATTAGTTAAGGAAGAAATTTAGTCCATAAAAAAATTGTAAAAAAAAAAAAAAAAAAAATACAAGGTAGTATTACCCTTTAATAGATTCAACTTGAATTTCAATTAAATTTTTATAAAACATGTTGTTCTTAGGGAGTGTAATGAATATAAAATAGCAGTAAAAATTAAAAATTTATTCTTGAGCTCATGACATATATGTAATGCTAAGCATAAGCCAGACCAGATTTAAATAACAATGACTGATGAGGGGGGGGGGAATGTAGTAAACATAATTTCAATAGAGGTAACATAAGCATAATACTTACTCTTCATGCAAATACTCCATTTTCACAGACTGACTTGAGAAAGGTGTTGAGAAAAAATCAACTGAAAAGCATAAAAGAGCGCACATTAGGAAGGCACAGCTAAGACTGACAAAAACACTTCCACGAACATCGCAGAATGGCAAAACAATCAAAGTTCAGTTTTGTTTACTCCAAAGCCTTACGACCGTCTGACCCTCTCACTGTAACATATATACGATGCTAAGCACTACTGGGTTAATATAAAAAAAAAAAAAAACAAGAACAACTTTTTTTTTATGTTTTAACCCCCATAAAAGTTTCTGCCTAATTTATTATTCATTGTAAAATGAACTTAATTTTATTAAAGATTTTTGGCTTCTGGAACAATTTTTTTGGGCTATATTTTGAAAGAAAGGGTTGAGTGGTTGTATAGAGTGAAAGATGGAGGATGTTATACGGGCCGATTAGATGAAATTCATGTTCCCGTTGCAAAAATGCACACATTATGATCATTATTAAATATCAGTTGCAGTCAAAGCTATTCCATTGAACAAATGGATATGGAAACAGCTTTTCTAAATAGTAGTGTTAAATCTGAAATTTATGTAGAACAACAAGGTTGTATTAAAGAACGTAATAAAGAATATAAATTGAAAAAGTCCCTCTATAGTCTTAAAGAATCTCCTAGATATTGCTATGATTGTCTTAACAATTGTCTTATGAGTCTAGATTTTTTGAGAAATAAATTTGATAATTGTTTGTATTTTAATCACAAATTAGAGATATATAGTATAATTTTTGTGGACCATATTTTGATAAGTAAAGATGGAATGGTTGGGATTCGGCTAAATAAACCTCAATATGATTTTGTTTTATAAAATCTATATTTCGGACGTTTCGGCTACTCATTGGTAGCCTTCATCAGCTAAAATGACAAAAAAAAAGAAATTAATACAGAAACAAAAGAAATTTATAATTTTGATAGGTAACAGAACTATAGATACAATTAACTTATAAAAGAACATATCGTCTTAAATTCTTAGAATGAGTAGAATGAAAAAGTAAATAGGTACAATAATTGATTTTAATAGTAATTAGTAACATTAATTGATTTTACAAAGAAATAAGAAACTACATACCAATGACAAATGTAGTAGCTAATAGTAACATTAATTAATTTTACAAAGAAATAAGATACTACATACCAATGGAAATGCCGAGCGGCAGAGGAAGACCAAGGTTGGCAATTAAGTAACCATTGTGAATGGCGTGTTTTGCAAAACACGCCATTACACAAAAACACACTTTTAACTTCAACGACACGAAAATTCTTTCTACACAACGAAACAAAAAAGACTACAGATCTCGAAATGTGTACACATAAACTTAAACAAAAACAATATAAACTACAAAACTGACCAACAAGGCATTTCTCCTATGTACGCTAATATTTTCCAAATACTCTCCCGACCTCCCACCTAGATTTTTACCATGCCCCTTAGGTATCCTTCCATTAACACCTTTTTCTCCTTTCCTGTCATAAAAATGTCATAAACATGCCTTTTGATCCTTACCGCCCTTTCTCCCACCACCTGCTGTTTTCAGTTACTTATACCCCAGTAGATTCCTTTTTCCTTTAGACACTTTCACAATGGTTACTTAATTGCCAACCTTGGTCTTCCTCTGCCGCTCGGCATTTCCATTGGTATGTAGTATCTTATTTCTTTGTAAAATTAATTAATGTTACTATTAGCTACTATATTTGTCATTGGTATGTAGTTTCTTATTTCTTTGTAAAATCAATTAATGTTACTAATTACTATTAAAATCAATTATTGTACCTACTTACTTTTTCATTCTAAGAATTTAAGACGATATGTTCTTTTATAAGTTAATTGTATCTTTAGTTCTGTTACCTATCAAAATTATAACTTTCTTTTCTTTCTGTATTAATTTCTTTTTTTTTTTGTCATTTTAGCTGACGAAGGCTACCAATGAGTAGCCGAAACGTCCGAAATATAGATTTTTTAAAACAAAATCATATTGAGGTTTATTTAACCGAATCCCAACCATTCCATCTTTACTTATCACCTCGACGGCTAACTATCTAATCATCATCATATTTTGATCTGTGGTAAAAGTATTGAAAAGATTAATGAAGTTAAAGAAAAATTAAAAACGCGTTTAAAATGACTGATTTATTATTATTTATAGTCTTATACTTATTTAGGCATAGAAATTAGAAATTAATTATCGAAAAGAGGAAGGACTAATGACTTTAAGTCAAACGAAATATATTGAAACTGTAGAAAAGAAATTTAAGGTAACGGAATCAAATGTACAATTCACACCTATGGAACAAAATTTTAAATTAAATGTTGGAAAGATCAATGAGAATATTAAATATCGTAATCTTATAGGGGCCTTATTATATATTGCATTTGGATTTAGACCTGATATTTTGTACTCAGTCTATTATTTAAGCAGATTCCAAATTTGTGATGAAACACATTATAAATATGCTCTTCGTATTTTGATCTATTTGCATCATACAAAAAAAAAAAAAAATGTTTGAATTTTAATGTTAATCCTGCCAATAAAATTATTGATTGTTATGTAGACTCGGATTGGGCAAGTGTTACATAAAATGCCAAGTCTACTATGGGTATAGAATTGAGAATACTTGGAAACCTTATGTTTTGGAAAACTATTAAACAAAAAACTGTATGTAGGTCATTGACACACGAAGAATATTATGTATCCCAAAAAAAACATAAATGTGAAATAGAGGCCAAGTTCCTCCCCACACAAAGAAACACTCCCTTCCCCAAAAATATACCCTCCTAAAACCCCCCAAAACGCCTTACCATCCTACACTCCAAAAATGTAGTACGAATTAGTGTATTAAGTGCACCATATTTTCAACCAAAAATATTTGCCAATACAAGAGATGATACAAGAAAAAAATGTCCAAGTTCTTTTCTTGGAAGACCTCATAGTTACTTACTATGAACAGTAAAGACACTTCAACTGACCTTTAAAAACAACAATAAAAATACTTATATCCCGTTAATAAAATATCACTTCCCTCAACCAGGTACATTCTTAAACTTGGCAATGTTTTATTTGTGCCGAAATTATCTTTAGAGAGAAAACTAAACATTGCCAAGTTTAAGAATATACCTGGTTGAGAGAAGTGATATTTTATTAACTGGATATAAGTATTTTTATTGTTGTTTTTAAAGGTCAGTTGAAGTGTCTTTACTGTTCTTAGTAAGTAACTATGAGGTCTTCCAAGTAATGAACTTGGACATTTTTTTCTTGTATCATCTCTTGTATTGGCAAATATTTTTGGTTGAAAATATGGTGCACTTAATACACTAACTCGTACTACTTTTTTGGAGTGTAGGATGGTAAGGCGTTTTGGGGGGTTTTAGGAGGGTATATTTTTGGGGAAGGGAGTGTTTCTTTGTGTGGGGAGGAACTTGGCCTCTATTTCACATTTATGTTTTTTTTGGGATCTTATTACTTTTTTCTAAGTATTAATTAAAATTTAGTTGCCGCATACCTTCTGGCTTTTTGTACTTCATATAAAACCAGGGTCTTTGGATTCTGCGTAATGTTCTTCTTACTGCTTGATATTTGATACCAAGCAGCATACCTATCTACATCTAATCACTAGCCTAGAAAAGTTATAAGCTCTTCCAGATGACATTACTCTAGAGGAAAAATTGATGCTCTCTTAACTAAACTATTTCACTGTAAAACACAGGAACCTTATACCGAGGATAAAGATCACAATAGGGAAAGTGTAGAAGGCCTTCAAGAAAAAGATAAGAACAAAGACTATACATTTTGGGTTTGTGATCCTAAACTTTGGAATTTAGAAGGCTCGACTTTGAAAAACTTAGTATCTGCTGTCAAGTATATTATGCAGTTAACCCCTACGACTTTGTTTACTACATTTAAGAAAGAAGTCACAACTGTTGTTGTTAAGATGCGTCAAAATGTTTCTTAAAACATCAAATATAGGTTCTCCTTACCAAAATGATTCATTTGATACCCCACATGATGGGTTTCAGAAGGAATGATGGCTTTCCGATAGAACAAAAAGTACAAAACGTCATAGGTAATATGACACTCCCGTATCAAGACCTACCTGCGTGCCAAGTTTGGTCAAAATAGGTCAAACCGTGTGAATTTGTATAAGGAACAAACATACTGACAGGCAGCTGAAAGACCTTTTTTACCAAGCCTAGTGCATTCCCCGGACCAAGGCCTACCTGTGTGCCAAGTTTGGTCAAAATCGGTCAAACGGAGTGACTTTGTGTGAGGAACAAACATGCACACAGACAGCTGATAGATGATTTTGACCTAGCCTATGACACTACCCGGATAAAGACCTACCTATGTACCATGTTTGGTCAAAATCGGTCAAATCGTGTGGATTTGTATAAGGAACAAACAGACAGATAGCTGATAGACAATTTAACCTAGCCTATGATTCTCCCAGCATCAAGACCCATCTGTGTCCCAAGTTGGGTCAAAATCGGTCAAACGGTACGGATTTGTATAAGGAACAAACATACAGACAGACAGCTGGTAGAAGATTTTGACCGAGCCTATATGCGTCTAATTGTTTCTTAAAACATCATATATAGGTTCTTCATACGGAGACGATTCAATTGATACCCCACATCATGGGTTTCGGACGGAATGACGGGTTCCCGAAGGAAGTACAAAACTGGCACGCCCCCGCCCCGGAAGCGGAGTCAAACGCAACTTTTCAGGGGTTTTCGATTTTTTCCTTTAATAACACCTCCATATCTATCATCATGCAAAATTTCAAGTCTCTAGCATCATGGGAAGTGCCTAATAATTTTGATGAGTCAGTGAGTGAGTGAGTGAGTGAGTGAGTCCTATAAATCCCGATTTTCGATCGCTTATATCTCAGAAAATATTCAATGTAGAATTATGGAAATTTCCAGTTTTACTCACATCTAGCAGTATAATACCTGTGTAAAATTTCATAACTTTATCTTTACCTGGTTGAAAGTTATGAGAGAGTAAAAAGCGGCTCTAAGACCTCCTGTAATATACACACAGTATGCTTAGGCCGGAACTTGGCCTGGCGCACTACCGTGCGCCTAGATTAGCAGATGCTGCAGAAGACGTTTTGTACATCAAAGGTATTTTAATTGATTTAGGTATTAAACATGAATCTATTTGTAAAATTATGATTTATGAAGATAATAGTGGTGTTTGGGCATTAGCCAAAAATGGTAATTTTACTGAACGTTCAAAACATATTGATGTAGCACTTAATTTTGTTCATGATTTAGTTTTAAATAATAAGATTGATATTGTTAAGATTGAATGTCCTAATAATATTCCAGATATGTTAACTAAGGCACTAGGCCGAATCAAGTTTGATGAATTTCGTTTAAAATTAAATGTTTATTAATTTGTTTGAAACATTTGTCTGATGTGTTAACTATATGTTTTTGTTGGAAGAGTGGGTGTTAAAATATGTGGCTCATTTGTTGTAATGTAATGTCATCACGTTGGTTTAGTTATATATACTGTATTTTCCTATATCTCTTTGTATGGCGGTTATTAACATGATGATAAAGTTATTGCCTTGTGATAGAGATGTGTGAAAATGGCTGGTCTTGGTAGTATTGTGTTTAATAAATCAGTATTTCAGTTATGTTTGAAGACAAGAGAAGAGCGTTTCCTTCATCATTAAGAACTCCAAACCATACGTACCCTATATTTAAATTTCAGTAACCTAATAATGAATATACAATACGAAAACTGTTTATTATTATTTTATTTTGATATGTTTGTTTTAAGCACATTTCTTATCAATAGGTCATAAACTTATGATGAATGTGGTTTGTTATGCAGATCCTGTTATGATTTACCCTCTTTAATTTTCTTCCTTTTTAAAGTGATTTATGTATGTTTAGGGATTGGAGGGAAGAATATGAAGATAAAAAAAGAACCAGAGCTTGATGTGCCTCTGGAAATAGAACTTCACAGAGGTAATATTATTGAAGACTCTTTTAGTCTTTATTTTGAAATTTCATCTAAAGCTGTTGGGAATAATTACCAACATTGAATCTTTCTGTTACGTTCTTCCATACGGAGAAGAAAATACTAATGGTGTTACCCATGACCCAATCGGAAAGTCTGGACGAGAAATTTTGACATGAAAAATTGGTTGTATATTGTACCTTTGGCTATTTCATTCTAAAAAAAAAGTAATTTTAAAAACAAAAATCAGATTTAATTCGTTTTGTTCCATTTTACATCTGACCTCAAATATTGAAGTGTAATTTCACTATAAAGGTTCTCAAAGTAATAATGCCATTAATCTGTGTTACAATTTTTGCCGGTCTGTATGAGCTTAAAGATTACACGTTATGCATTTGCTTTTATTGAAAAAGGTCTCTTAATCTTTGAGAATACTACAACAATGCATTCCAAAAGTTTTACACCCTTGCCTTAAAACTTTACTTTTGGTGTTTATTATGTAAACCTTGAAAACATTAGTGTCAAGTTAGTCTCAATGAAATCAACATGCATTAGCTGTTAATACTAAAAATCCTTAGCAAACAAGCTAACATCACAATTAGAGTAAGGAAATAAGTGTTTTATTTATTTTAATTTTGCTAATGCTAGAATGTGTTCATTCTACTTTAGCTTATTTGCTCTTCTTGTAATTTCAGATCATACTTCATTAGAACCAGATACATTACCAACACCTAATAAGGCTGAGACTCGAGATGCTAAAGGCACTAGTCCCTGTACTGCTAAACCTCTCTCCTGCCCTCATTGCAGCTACAGTGCAGCCAAATTTTATTCGTTAAAGCTTCACATCAAGTCTCAACATATTGGGGAGAAACCTCATGCCTGTCCCCATTGTAGTTTCAGGACTGTTTATTTGAGGTCTCTTAAATGCCACATTATGTCTCAACATACCAATGAGAAACCTCACTCATGCCCTTACTGTATTTATAGTGCTGTAACTGCTCAGTCATTACATTTTCATGTTATGTCTAAACATACCAACGAGAAACCTTACTCTTGTTTCCATTGTAATTACAGTAGTAATCGTCTTCGAAAATTAAAGCTTCACATCATGTCTAAGCACATTAACGATAAACCTTTCTCCTGCCCTCATTGTGATTATTGTGTGGTTGAAGCATACTCTTTAAGGATTCACATGAAGACTAAACATGCCACAGAGAAACCTCACTCCTGTCCTCAATGCAATTACAGTACTGTTTATATGAGTTCACTTAAAAATCACATAATGTCTAAACATACCAACGAGAAACCTTACTCTTGTTTCCATTGTAATTACTGTACTGTTCATCCTCGAAAATTGAAGCTTCACATCATGTCTAAACATAGTAACGATAAACCTTTCTCCTGCCCTCATTGTGATTATTGTGCAATTGAAGCTTACCTTGTAAAGCATCATATTTTTTCCAAACATTCTACTAAGAAACCTCACACCTGTCCTCATTGCAGTTTCAGTACTGTTTATTTGAGGTCTTATAATCGGCACATCTTGACTCAACATACCATTAAGAAACCTCAATCCTGCCCTTATTGCAGTTTCAGTACTGTTTATTTGAGATCACTTAAAAGTCACATTAATTCTAAACATACCAACGAGAAACCTTACCCTTATTTCCATTGTAATTAAAGTACTATTCCTTCATCAAAAATTGAAACTTCACTTCATGTCTAAACACAGTAGTGATAAACCTTTCTCTTGCTCTAATTGTGATTACAGTGGGGTTGAAGCATTCCCTTTAAAGCTCCATGTCAAGAGTAAAGATCCTACTGGGTAATTTCACAATTGCCCTAATTGTAGTTTAAGTACTGCTTATTCAAATTCTCTTAAACGCCACATCATATGTAAACATGGAAATGTTTAACCTTTCCCCAGACCTCATTGTGATTTCCTCGGCGTTGATGCTCTCAAACTAAAGCTTCATATCATGTTTAATCATACTCTTGATAAGCTTCACACTCCTCCCCACCCCATTATTTAACGTCTCTTCAACACCACATCACTTCTAAACATACCAATTAGATATCTCACTTCTTCCCTTACTGTAACTATAGTACTATTACAGCTCAGGAAGGTTGATGAAGTGTACATACCAACATGAAGAATGACCTGTGCCATTCCTGAAGAATTTACTTTTATATTTTTATAAATTTACTTACACTTGTATAAATAAAACATAAACATAAATAGTTTTCATATTTCCTATTTATTTTCATCTGCTGACCTAATTATTAATTTTGTATTTAATTTTTTTAGGGAGTGAATTCTAAGTTCTAATATTTATAGCTTTCCCTTCTAAGTATTTTCTTTATTGATGCAGGACTTGCAACTCCATCCACTCTCAATGTTGAATGGTATACTTACTCCGATGACATTCTGGCTCCCCAGATTGATTAGTAACAAGTGTTAGTAACCACACAGTTTCCTAAGTCCTCTGCCTCCTAGCTCCCTCTCGATTCTATATAATCATGGAACGTTTAATATGTGAAGTGCTAAAATATGATGTGTTGTAAGTGCAAGTTAGGTGGATTATATGAGGACGAGAACTAAAGAACAGATATAGGATAAAATCGCCAAAGAATTAAAGATGAACAATAGTAAGTACCGGTTATTTTGTCTGTTTTTTATATATTAATAGAAATATGAAGTAGATTTACATTTAAAGATATAGTAACACCCAAAAATATTATTAATATAACAATTGAATTGAAACAAATAAATGAATTGAACGAAACTAGTGAGTATTATTATAACAATGAATTATATAAGTACAGATTATTTTACGTGCTCTTAATAGAAATAGAAAAGTAGATTTACATTTAAAAGTATAGTAACTCTTAAAAATATTATTGAGATTACCGTTGAATTAAAACAGATAAGTTATGTGAACAAAAATAGCCAACAAAACTGTGGAGAAAAATGGTTTGTAGCTGGTTTTTGGATGGTTACCTGTTTATTGTCAATAGCTCTGAGACAATTATAAAATTGCCACTTTCTCTCATACTCTATTGGAATAGTTTCCCACATTTTGCCATTAGGGTGAGGCATATAAATAGGTTGCAAGTGTGTCCATACTCCCTCGATTATCATTCAACATGATGCCGAAGAACAACACACACCTTCACTGAGATTGATATAGTGAGGAAGAAACAAAACAAACCTTCACTTATATTCAAATGATGAGGAAGAAACAACACAAACCTTCAGTGAGATTGACATGATGAGGAAGAAACAATATAAACCTTCACTGCGATTGACATGATGAGGAAGAAACAACACAAACCTTCACTGCGATTGACATGATGAGGAAGAAACAACACACACCTTCACTGAGATTGATATAGTGAGGAAGAAACAAAACAAACCTTCACTGATATTCAAATGATGAGGAAGAAACAACACAAACCTTCAGTGAGATTGACATGATGAGGAAGAAACAATACAAACCTTCACTGATATTGACATGATGAGGAAGAAACAACACAAACCTTCACTGCGATTGACATGATGAGGAAGAAACAACACACACCTTCACTGAGATTGAATAATTTTGTTCATTTAGGCATTTAAATGTTTATTTGCTCATTTTACTTATTGTATAATATAATTGTTTAGTTCATTAATTATTTTTCATGTTTAATTTTTTTCTGGAATTTTAAATAAAGTTATTTGTGATATGTACATAAAATAAAACTAAACTTACCTAAGAAATACTGCTTTCTTCTCTTCACTTTCAATTGGCCTCTGCGCATTACATTTCTTTCCTTTAATTTAATCGTTAATGATCTTATGAATTTCATAAAACTGTTGAAGAGTTGTATATTAAAAAAATACAAAGTAGATTTACATTTAAAAAGTCTGACTAGTAGGAACTCATTTTAGCATGGTTCCGTACTTCTTGAAAAAATGGAATAGATTAGGCATCACAAATAACAGGCAACCTACAGTGGCCAACTAACACTGAAGCGGATAATTCTTAATCCTCATTCTTGAGGAAGGCAGAATAAGTCAATACAATTATGTACTGAAAACGTACTCACGCTACGACTACTGCTCAGAAGGCTCTATTCCAAGCAACCGAAAATTTGTTGTCATTTTAAGTTTCTTGTTTTACGAGCAAATTCGTTTTACTGTTATAATCAACTGTATACCATGTATGTGCTCCATGGCAAATAAAAGTCCATTCTCTCGCGTGTTAAATCTTTCTATAAAATAAGAAATAATGATAACTTCAGTCGTAGCAGTATGAGGAAGGTTATATACATAGGAGAATTCAAAACAAACCTATGTATACGCCATCTGACAAGTATTATTTTAAATAAAATAACCTCTCCTTAAAGTGTCAACTGTTGTTTACACAATCTCTGATTACCCCTACGCTCCTGTTGTTGAGTAACGACCGACAGATTTGTTAACATAGCTCCGGTCAAACCCCATTGAGAGAGACTTCTTCCGCCATGGAGGACCACAGAAAAACTCAAATTATTCCACTCATTCATTGCAAAAATAAATTTCAATAGTGTACAATCCACAACAAAGATTGTCAGAGGTCCGGAATATAGGACTGTGGAACCTATTCGTTTCATGGTCGAGACCAAGACTAGTTCAGGGGGAAACAGACATCGCGTTTGTATTCAGCAACCTTTTAGGTACCATGGTCATGTGTTTCGGACCATTTTTTTTTAATAATAAAGCGTTTATTAACATCTGCACAAATTATATAGCACATTGGTTAATTGTGGTAAGTAACGCCATTTTTATGAATTCACATAATGAGAATACAGAAAAAAAAAATAGTACATACATAAAAATAAATAAGTACATAAATAAATAAATCTTAGCTAAAAGGAAAATAAAATAAAAGTAATAATAATAAAAATAATAAATCAAAAGATAAAATAGAAGTTTGGAAGGAGCCAATCATTATTGACACTTCCTAGTTGACCGCTTTAATTACAGAGTTGGTCACGAGGCCAAGATCTCTTTAGCCTCCTAGGAGGGTTTTCGGGGTGGGATTGAGAGGAGAGGGATTGAGCTCTGGGATTGGGATGAGCAGATAGTTTAGAGTGGAAGGTTAGGAATCGGGATTTAGCCAGTTCATGGATGAAGGGGATATTCAGATCATGATGGAGGGTTTTATTAGAAACGTAGAAAGGGGCATTAACTATTTTGCGTAGGACTTTGGATTGGAATGCCTGTATTCTTTGTATATTTGATCTTTTGGTTGTTCCCCACAGTTCAAGTCCGTACGTCCAAATAGGTCTGATGATGGTTTTGTATATAGTGAGTTTGTTCTGTATTGTGAGTTTTGATGAAGGTCCCAATAGTCGTCGAAGAAGTCCGTATCTCCTGTTCAGTTCCTGTCTTTTCAGTCGGGTGTGTGGGTTCCAAGTGAGTCTACTGTCTAGTATTAATCCCAGGTAGCGCACTTCGTTGGATACAGGAAGTTCTTGACTGGATATGTGAACTGGTGGGCAAGTCCTTTTATTGAGAGTGAATGTTATTTGGCTGCATTTCTCTGGATTCACCTTGATTTTCCACCTGTTGCACCACTCCTCAACAGAGTCTAGATGTTCCTGCAGGTGAAGGGAAGCTGTTTCGGGATCAGGGGAGGAGGAAAAGTTGGCTGTATCATCAGCATATGTCGTTAAATGAGTATTTGGGTGGGTAGGAACGTCAGCGGTGTACAGAAGGTAAAGGATAGGACCGAGAATACTTCCCTGTGGTACACCAGAGGAAATAGGATGGGAACTAGATAATGTGGAACCAGATCTTACTTGGAAGGAACGGCTTGATAGGTAGGACTGTAGGATTAGGAAGTATGTGTGGGGAAGTATGCGCCGTACTTTGTATAATAACCCCGGGTGCCAAACACGATCGAACGCTTGGGCGACGTCGAGAAAGGCACTCGTGCAGTAATTTTTACTTTCCAGCGCGTGGGATATGGTTTCAACAACGCTGAAACATTGTTGAATGGTTGAGTGCTGAGTACGGAACCCAAACTGGTGATCTGGTATGGAGTTGGGAGGGATAGTGGACAGAATTCTTTTGAGGAGGAGTTTTTCAAATATTTTAGACATAATTGGGAGCAAACTGATAGGACGATAGGAAGATGGATTCTTAGGGGGCTTATGTGGTTTAGGTATAAGGATTATGACAGAGTGTTTCCATGAAATGGGGAAATAGGTAGTTCTGAGGATTGCATTGTATATGTGTGTAAGGAAGATTATTGCTTTCTGCGGTAAATTTTTTAGGATTGGAGCTGTTATATGGTCGCAGCCAGGAGATTTTCGGGGAAGATGTTTGATAATATATTTGATTTCTGCAGGATGGAATGCTTTAGGAGGAAGGGATAGAGGAAGAGGGCTGTTAAGGTTATCGAGTATTTCTACATCCTGGGGAGAGTTTGTTTCGGGATGAGGAGAAAAAATGGATTCTAGGTGGGAAGCAAATAGTTCAGCCTTATCTTCATCGCTTTTGGCCCAACTTCCGTCACTGCGCTGGAGAGGTTGGGGAACAGTAGGGAATTTAAGGATTTTGCGGGTGGCTTGCCAAAGGGAATTATCTTCGGTGGTAAGTGATTGCAGGTAGTCATTGAATGATTCGAATCGGAATTTGGATAAGGCTTTTTTTAGGAGTCGGGTAAGTCTATTAAAGTTAGCGTGGTCGGATGGGTATCGGGACCTCTGCCAGCGGGCCCTTGCTTGTCGCTTAGCAGACAGGAGGTTGAGGATGTGATCGGGTAGCTGGAGTTTCGGGCGATAGGGAAGATGTGATCTTGGTCTGCAGGAGTTCAGGGCACAGTCTTGTATCGCTTTCGTGAACATTGAGACAGCCTCGTCCACATCAGATGAGGATTTCAGAGGTATATTGAGGTTTATGGATTGAGATAGTTGAGAACGAAATAACTCCCAGTTCATAGGCCCTGGGGTAAGGGAGGGAATTCGTGAACGTGGTAGAGGAAATGTATTTAGGACGAGTAGGATGGCTGAATGGTCGGATGAAAGTTCAAGCAGTGACTGAATCGAGTATAATATTCCTCGTAGGCCAGAAGTGATGAAGAAATCCACAAGGTCGGGAGTGCGAGAGAGATCGGTTGGCCAGTATGTAGGAGAATCAGAGGAAATAGTGTCATAATTTTGGGAATGAAGGATGTCATACAGAATTCTGCCACGAGGATTGGTTAGACGGCTTCCCCATCTGGGATGTTTCGCATTGAAATCAGCCCCTATGAGGAAGCGAGGACCGAAGGATTGGAACAGAGTGAGGAATTCAGGATGGTAGATAGTGAAGTTCGGGGGAAAATACGCTGCGGAAATAATTATATCGTTGGAGGAAAGGGAAAGGGAGATTGAGCTTACCTGCATGCTATCTGTTGAGAGAGTGGAATGTGAAAAATGAGCCAACGAATTTTTGACCATTACTGCTGCTCCATGCCTGGCCTCGGACGGATGGTCTGCTCTGTAGCACACGTATCCTGGGATTGAAAAGTGTTGTGTGGTCAGTAGGTGTGTTTCTGTTATTAGTGCAATGTCAATGTTCTTTTCTGTGAGTAGGAGTTCCAGCTCTAGTCGTCGTGTAGTAAGTCCGTTAGCATTCCATAGGATTATGGAGAGGGGAGTGGGGTTGAGGTATATCATTTAAGGAGCTTTGGAAGGATATCGGATATTAGGGAGGTCATGAGGGAGATAAGGGGAGTTAATAACGTTTCCAATTTGTTTAAAAATGTGGAAAACAAAATAAAAGGGTCTTGGGGTGTAGGAATGGGAGGAACTGCTTTAGGGGCTGTGGAAGCATTAGCAGGTTTAGGTGGGTAGTCTGTTGTAATATTTTGTTGGGGTGCTGAGGGCGTGGATTGTGACATATTTATATGTGGTGGTTTTTGTTGTGGATGGGGATTAGGATGAGGCATTAGTTGCATCTTCTTCTCCTTGGAGGAGAGAAGAGAGGCATAAGAGATAGTTGGCCTCCGTTTAGAAGTGAGGGATGATGTAGAGGGCTGCAGTTGCTGTGTGGGTCGATCCTCTTTAGGGGTAGTTGCCGGAACATGGTTCTGACGGGACGCACTGCTTGTTCTTTGTCTTTGAGCTCGAAGAGTCCGAAGCGCTTTGTAGACCTCACATCCTTTGTAGTTTGCAGGGTGGTTCTCGCCGCAATTGGCGCAGGATGCTGGTACGGTCGATGGGTTTTGGGCAATCTTCGGATTTATGTTGCTCGCCGCATTTCACGCACTTAGGTGCGTGATTACAATAGCCCTTGGTGTGATTGTACTCTTGACATTTATGGCACTGCAGCAGTTGATTCCGACGGCGAGGCTCCTCCACTGAGATTTTGGTGTAGAGTAGGTATTTTTCTTTAAAAATGTCCTTGCTTTTCTCAGTTTTCTCTAGGTCCACAAAGAAGAGCGGGAGTTGCACTTTAGTCGCTGGGTGACGTACATTGATTACCCTTTTTGCATGGTACCCAAGCTCACTAAGCTCTGCTATGATATCTTCTGGAGGTGTGGATTGGTGAAGATTACGGATGACTACTCGGTATGCCTTCTCTTCAGGTAGCTGGTAACAATGGTAGTCGGCTTCCATGTCATTAAGACATTTAATAATTGCCCTGTAGGCGTCACTATTAATAGAGCTAATGACTATATCATTGAAACGTGCTCTGCAGGTGAAAGATTTTTCTCCGGCGGCTTGACAAAGTCGGGCACAGAAGGATTTATAATTATTAATTTTTCGAACATATATGTTCGGTGGCTTCTGGCTCACTATTTCGGTTGGAGGTGTTTTATTGACTTTTGAAGTATTTTTCTCTTCTGATGATTTAGTACTCCTTTGTTGTTTTGCTTTGGGCGATAAGTTGGTTGATGTCCTCTTACGAAGGCGTTTTCGTCTCCCTAAAGCGAAGTTTTCCCCATCATGTGTTGATGTAGATTCGATAAATGTCAGTTGTTGTTCACTGTCCAACGTAGTAGACATATTGATTTTTTTTTTGCAAAAAAAAAAAAAAAAAAAAATTAGCGGTAAATTAGGGGAATCGAACCGCTGACTGTTGGCCAGGAGTCGAGTACGTACGCTCAGAGCTAAGCGGGCTAGCTGGCAGCTATAGGTCAATAGACAGTGTTGGCGGGATAAAGTATTTTCCACGCTGAAGGGGCTCCTATATGCACCAGGAGCGGGTCACCAAAGGCAAGCCCCCCACCACTAGGCCTACTAACAGCGAGGGCTGAATAATCTTTGAATATTGATGACTTAACTTATAGATTGTAGGTAAACGGTGATGACTGGGTGAAGGATATTTCACTGATGTGTGCACTCACACTTCGTCCATCAGTGGGCCAATTTTCACAAGAAAATATGACCACTGACCACCACTTTTCACTAGTAAAAACGAGAGCTTTAAGGAACGCTGTGTCTCACTCGGAAGCTATGACACGACTAGCGTTTCGGACCATTAACGCTTTCTTTGTGGGACTGTGTTATTATAAAATAATTTAAAAGTAATTCCTCGTGACATGCCTAATTATTTATATTAAAATAAATTAACAACAAGAAGATTAATAAAAATATAAAACATTACTCTTGTTAAGTAAGTTTATCTTACTATGGGTTTCACACTATTACACAAGTTATATGTTTAAACTTTTAGATTAAGGGCTATTTGTATTATCAATGAATTTTTAAATAAAACCAACTGTTCTCATGAATCTCTTAATGATCACTAATTTTTTAACCTCAATTATTCTATCATCTTGAAGCATCTCCATTATTGGAGTCTAGGGTACAAAAACCTTCTCCACAAACTGAACTGCTGGGGGACATCACTGCTACTTACATATAGGAGGTGTTAATCGACGTTTGTGTGCTTACAGAGTGAAGCTTAGAGGAAGAGCACAGAGCATAGGGAAGATACCAAACACGTGAAGTTAAAGGGAAGTAAACGTAGTGGACCAGTTGGCAAAGCAGAGAGCATAGCAACGATGACAATTCAGTTGGCATAGCAATGTTTTACGCTTTCATCTTTGCTCTCTCTACACTCCACTCTGTAAGCACCTTTAGGCTGCAAACAGACTGTAGTAAAGAAAGAGCAAAGATCATAGGGAAGATATCAAACACTTGAGGTTAAAGGGAAGTAAACGTAATGGACCAGCTGGCAAAGCAGAGAGCATAGCAACGATATCAATTCAGTTGGCATAGCAATGTTTTACGCTTTCATCTTTGCTCTCTCTACACTCCACTCTGTAAGCACCTTTAGGCTGCAAACAGACTGTAGTAAAGAAAGAGCAAAGATCATAGGGAAGATATCAAACACTTGAGGTTAAAGGGAAGTAAACGTAATGGACCAGCTGGCAAAGCAGAGAGCATAGCAACGATATCAATTCAGTTGGCATAGCAATGTTTTACGCTTTGCTTTTTGCTCTCTCTACACTCCACTCTAAGCACCTTTAGGCCACAAACAGACTGCAGTGAAGAAAGTGCAAAGAGCATAGGGAAAATATCAAACACGCGAGGTTAAAGGGAAGTAAACGTAATGGACAAACAGAGAGCATAGCAACGCTATCAATTCAGTTGGCATAGCAACGTTATTCGCTTTGCTCTTTGGTCTTCCTCTTTGGTTTCACTCCCTAAGCACCGTTAATAATGACATAGAAGGCCAATGGAATCACATCATAGATCTAGCAGCATCCGTACCATTTCGATAATATGCTTGTTTCGATGCTGCTTCTTTAAAGGGTGTCCCCAAAATAAACGGCCAAACTTCGGGAATCGATGAAGGATGAAAAAAAAAAGCTTCGGCATATTTCTCGTCTTCGCTTCGTTTCCGATAAAAACGCAAAAAAACTAGAAATTATGAAAAGACACTTTTTCATAGGGCAAATGTAAAAATCGTTAGAAGTATATGTTTTCCCCGACCCCCTCCACTCACCCTCTTACCCCCACCCCACCTCCTTTAATCCCCCCACCCTAAAAATATAGGAGTGAGCATGTCTCTGATTTTGTGTGGACTAATGAAATAATAGGTCTTTTCATTTTTTTACCCCTCGACTTAACGCAGACTCTTTCCACGCATTCGTCAATAATAAAAGTCCGTCACGCAGGAGCTGCATAACTAAGCACTTTCCTCAGAATTTGGGTTGTGTAGAATGGTTTCCAGAACAATTTGCTTAAAATATCCTACATAAATAAAATAAAAACAAATAGTTCTCTTTTAATTTTGTAATGAGTAACTGATCAATTATTAATTTGCTTCCAGAGTTATGTTTACACATGGTACCTACTACACTACGTCTTTTGATCTCGCGCAGGAACAGGATACAGTCCCTCTAGTGGGAGATAGCGCTCCTCGCGGCGGCCTTGCGAACCTACGTCTGGCGGGCTATTCTATTGAAATATATTGCAATGTAAACCCCCCTTTCCGATTGACCGATTAAGCTCATTTTTACAACACTTCTTTCCCATGAGTTACCCACGACGTATACCGCGTTTCGTTACAATAAAAACACAAAAAAACAGAAACAGAAATTACGACCGGTATGAGTATATTAGTAATTTGGGTCCGCCATATATATATATATATATATATATATATATATATATATATATATATATATATATATATATATATAAATTTTAACGGGGGGCATTTTCGGTGTCTACTAGGTAGGATCGATAAAAATTAACTAAAATAAAAAAAATATATATATATATATATATGCATATATATATATATATATATATATATATATATATATATATATGCATATATATATATATATATATATATATATATATATATATCAATTTTAACGGGGGGTATTTTCGGTGTCTACTAGGTAGGATCGATAAAAATTTGAAGAAATGTTTAAAAAATTCCGTCATGAATGCAACCTCAATAGCTACTTTCCTTCGGAGGAAAGTGCGTTGGATAGGACGTGGTGGGCCTGTATCTTGACCTGCTCAATCTTCAGACCTCACGCCCTTGGATTTCTTCACATGGGGACACATTAAAGATTTGGTCTAAAGAGAGCCCATTGGCTCAAGGGAACAGATTACAGCAGAGCAATGCACAAATGCCATCCTGTCTGTGAATGTGCGTTGTGATTCCTTTATTGCTGCAAGGGGCCAAACCTTTGAACAGTTTATAAATTGATAATTAGGAATTTTTAAAAGAAGAAATTGTATTTTAAAATTATGTATGCGTCCAGTGTTAAATTTAAAATGTTTTATTTTTTTCTTATGGTCCTTTATTTTGGGGACACCATGTATATCTGTCTCCCATGTTAAATAGCGAATCTTTGAGGCTAAAAATCTCGAAAACTAGTACCTCTTGGAGGGTCATATCTTTTTCCAAAGCTTAGACGATACTTTAATTAAAATGTAGGCAAATGTATAAAACGAGATTTCAAAAATGCAAGCTTTATTAATTTGTTTTACGACGTTTATTTAATTAACTTCAATTGATACATTGCTCGAATCAAGCGTGGGGAGATTTTTTCAAGGGTTGTATTTTGGGATTTTAAGGATTGCATCGGTTCAAGAATCACCTCTGAAGGTCTCACGTTTTAATTTGTGTTTTTTTTTTTGTTTTAAATTGAATTTATTTGTAGAGTTAATATTTTAGTAGAAGAATACAAGAAACTAAGAAATATTTTGATATTTTTCGATACATTGACCTGTCAAATAAGGATTTATTTTGGATTACGATGGATAGTAGGGGCTGGCCGACCCTGCCAGGTGAAGGTAGGCTGACCCTTTGCCACATATCATGGGCCATAAAAGCATTTCACGAAAGGTGGTACCAAAATAATAACCGTTTCTATTTCAATCTTTCCAAATGAAACTAGGGATAAGAGCGGAACCTCGCTAAGATGACGTACTTAGCGTGTCGGACTTTTCCCCCTTGGAGTCGATTTTTCAATCTAAATCCAAATACAAGAACTTTGAAAAACCTTTAATTAGATATCCCATTTTACAATTAGTGTCTCCAACTAGGAACTATATGAGTGCAATAGAATATCTATAGATACGGTAATGTAATATTTATATGAAAATAAATAAATAAATAAATCTTCGTTGATTTTTTTAAGAGTCATAATGATTGATTGAGATTCAAAAATAGATGGAGAGATGAATATTTTATGAGAAAGAGGAGAGCAGGTGGTTACTATTTGTGCTTAATTATTTGCACACATTTACGTAGTATACTTAATAATTATAGCTGAATGTGTTTACAGTAATTGTTTACATTACTAATTGGTTAACAGAAATGCAGTATATAAGGATAATGAAAAATAAACATTAATCTTACACCTATACTCTCCAACACCAGCCATGAATTGTCTACATCTTCTCTTTTTCTTTCTTCTTACAATTTACAATGTAGAGTCTGCTGTAAACGCAGGTATTTACTACAATTATTATTTAATGAGAAATCGTATATCGTATATATATATATATGCACACAAATAACCTTTTCTCAATTTCAGAATAATTAAATAGTGTAAAATCATTACACAATTTTTGTAGTGTACCAAATTTATGAAGGGATTAGGATTAGGATCCGGTTTTAGGGCGAGTAACTTTTCGGTTCTTACGCCCTCTTTATAGAAGTTTAGTTAACCTAAATATATATTTTTCCATTCCCCCCCCCTCAATAAATATGAATAACAACTAAAATATATATAGCTACACTCAAAGACAGTTCTTATAACTCTACAATTATATTCCATGTTAAATAATGTTATATTAACATTACTGTAGCAAGTTTAGCAGTTTGTAAATAAATACTAAACATCAATAAATAGTAGAAGTAATATATATATATATATATATATATATATATATATATATATATATATATATATGTGTATATATATAATTTATTTATTTATTTTTTTTAATGTATATTTTTTTTATATACCTATATATTATTTTCCTTTATTTGTATACTTTTTTTTTATTTATATATATATATATATATATATATATATATATATATATATATATATATATATTACTATTAGCATTAGAAATATAAATATGATTGACTAGTTCACTCACGCATATATAGATAAATAAACATATATATAACAATACAATAATAATTCAATGTTACATGATAATATATTATATTGAAATAACAATTACGAGTAGTTTATAAATAAATAGGCATATATATATATATATATATATATATATATATATATATATATATATATTATTATTTTATTTTTTTATTTATTTTTTTTAATTATTTTTTTATTATATATTTATTTATTTTTTTATTACTTTATTATTTTTTTTATATATTTATTTATTTTTTTTTTTTATTAAATTTTTTTGAATAGGTCTGTTTCCCTTAAAGTACTAATAGCTTTATCCAAGGTTGTTGGATTATTTCCAAGACAGTCATTTACCCATCTAGGAAGACCATTGGAGTGGAATAGAGTTCGGTATGCTGGGCAGTCTTTGATGATATGTTGGACCGATAGTTGGATATGGCAGCTGGGGCATACTGGTGGTGGTTCTTTTTTTATTATGTAGGAATGGGTCAAATTTGTGTGCCCAATTCTCAGGTGGGTAAGAACCACTTCTTCCCTTCTGTTAGCACGTTTTGAGCTATCCCATTTTCTTGTCGTATCCTTTATGGTTCGTAGCTTATTGCTACATGGTTCAGCTTTCCACATGTCTTCCCATGCTGAGGTTACTTGTTGTTTAAGCCAAAGCCTGATGTCATTCGGTTCTAGAACGTCAATTGGTGGTGAGTTCATTAGTGCTGCTTCTTTAGCTGCCTGATCCGCCTTTTCATTTCCTAAAATTCCAGAGTGAGAAGGTAGCCAGAGAAATGTTATTGTCTTTCCTTGATTTTCTAGCATTTTGATGTAATGAAAAATTTGTAGTCATATGGGCCCTTGGTTTTTTCTTTTCGCTATATTTTTCAGTGCAGAGAGGGAGTCTGTGCAAATAATGAAGTCTTGATCCTCGGATGATATTGCAAAGTACAGGCCAAGACATATTGCTTGCATTTCGGCTGTAAAAATGGTGGCAAGTGGGTTAAGTTTTTGTTTGCGCACTATATTGTTGGAGACCATTGCTACCCCTACATTGTCCCCTTGTTTTGAACCATCAGTATAGATGGTTTTTCTGAAGCTATGTTGTCGAAGAAGTTCATTAGCCTTTGCTATTTTTTCTTCCCTGGGGCTGTCTCTGCTGATCTTAGTTAGCCGAAGATCAACTTGAGGTACTCTTATATTCCATGGGGGTGCTTCGAGATCATCTACATTGATAATAGATCTTGGTAGGGTGCTTATTACATTTTTATTTCGGATAGCCAAAGGTGCTGGTTGGCGTGGTTTATCACGGTATAATTCTGTATGTTTAGGCTCAAAGATATATTTGTAAGTAGGATTCGTCTGCTGGTGGAGTATTTTAGAAATACAAGAATTTATTAACTGTTGACGTCGGATAAAAAGAGGTGGCTCACCGGCTTCTGCGCAGAGGCTTGTGATAGGACTCGTCCTAAAGGCACCTGTAGCCAGCCGGATTCCTGCGTGGCTAATAGAATCCAAGTATAAGAGGTGGTTTGTTTTTGCAGAGGAGTATACAGCGCTGCCGTAGTCTATTAGCGCGGTTCCTCCCTCCCCCATAGGGAGGAACCCCGCTTATAAGGTTGATACAATGAAACAATCCGGAAGTGCCGACTAGAAAATTTTGCGTTTCAGAACCCCTAGAAACCGAAAATAACGGTGGTTCAAATTTGTATATATATATATATGTATATATTTATATATATATATATATATATATATATATATATATATATATATATATATATTTGTCTGTTCGCTCTCTAAATAGAAGACGAATGGTCCGATTTTGATGAAATTTGGTACAAAAATCTGTCATCCAATTTGAAAGGTCAAGTTCGTTAACCAGCAAAATCCGCCCACTGGAAGATGGCGTTTGGGGCGAAATTCGCGCAGAAAAAATCGTAACGCTTACATTTTTGAGTTCATAAGCTTGTAAGTACTCGTTTTATAGGCTTCTTGGGCTAGAAAAACGAATGAAACCATTTTCAAGGCGATAGCTTTAACCGTTGTCGAGAAAATTGGAAAAATAGTTTTTGAATACCGTTTTTGGTTTGGGTACTTAGAATTACGGGATTCAGTTGAAACATTATCTGCATGTTCTACTTTCATTAAAACTAATATGTTGAAAGTTATGTTACGTTTGGAGTTAAGGAAGGGTTAGAATAAAATATTTTATGAACAGACATGAAAAGTTTTGGAAACTTCGTATACTTTCATTAATATCTCGAACACGGTTGGGAAATCGTGGTAAGTGGATTGAAACTATTTGAAAGCTTACTAAATTCTCTACAAAAATGATTCTAAAACTATTTTTGATTAGGTTATGTCAATCGGAGAAATAAGTGCTTAAAACTTCAAATACGTCTGTTTTGTTCTTATGAACGGGTTTTTGTCGTTCTTTTTGTAATTTTTGTCTCTTTCCCTTGGTTTTTTATTGCTTTTTATTTTTGTAATTTCTTATGTTGTATTTGTAAGGAAAATGTATGTGTGTGTAAAACAGGATAGGTAAAATGAGACCAATTTTCTGTTGTCAGAAATAATAAAAAGTTTTGGGAACTTCGTATAATTTCTTAATATCTCGAAAACGGTTGAGAATCTTGGTAAACGGATGGTTACCATTCGAAAGCTTACTAAATGCTCTAGAAAACAGGTTCTGAAGAAAGTTTTGATTAGGCGATGTCAAACGGAGAAATAAGTACATATAACTTAGAAGTTTGATAAACGATAATTGATTTCGTTAATTTATACGGTTCTTTTTGTCTGTTTTTATTTCTTGTTATTTTGTTATTGCTTCTAGGAGGAGGATGTATTTCTCAATAAAACAGGGGAATAAATACAAATTCTTTGAACCTGTAACAGAACTGAAAACGTAAATATTCGCCGTGTAGGGTCAGTCCGGGTCGAGGTAGTCTGCCGGTTCAGGTAGGCTTTTATTGCACTTCATAAATCAAGATTCATTGTTCTCATCAAGCATTCTAGGACAGCTGACAGTTACCTTTACCTGTAGGAAGTCATGAGCCAAATGCTATACTAGAAATATAATTATATTTTGTGGTTGAATGTGGCCTTAGTTCAATAAAAAATAACACTACTTTCTCATTTTCATGTACAATTTTATTTTGTTTAATTGCATTTAAAAGTAAAATGGATATGTTAGCACTGCAAGTTAAGTAAATTAGAAATATATTCGTAGAAGAGTCTTCGTAGACCGAAACTTGGGACGGCAGAAAGAGTAATTTCTGCTTAGGATAGTTTCATCCCTAGCCGCAAATCTTGTTGTTTTTTTTTTCATATTTGTTTACATTAGGAATGATCCAAACAAAGTAATAACTGTTTCTATTCTAAGTCTACAAAATAACACTACGGATATGAATGGAACCGCGCTAAGATGACGCAGTTCCTGCGAGTCGGACTTTTTTAGATTGTATTAGGCTTTTGTATATCATGAGGAGTGATTGTCTATCGGCACCCCAAGTAGTTTTGGTTAGCACTTTTAGAAGGTTAAGTCTTTTCGAACACTCTTCTCTTAAATATTTTATATGGCTGAGCCAGGTTAGCTTTTTGTCTACAATCACTCCTAAGAATTTAACTTCGTTTACAAATAAAATATCTTGGCCATTTAGTACAAGGTTTGGCGTTATACTTGGAATTCTTTTCTTGGAGAAGAGAATGCATTTGGTTTTATTTGTTGAGAACCTCAGATTGTTTAACTCGGCCCATCTAGCGAGTTTGTGAATGGTTTTCGTGAGCAGTCCATTGGATGTTTGTGAATCTGATAAATATCATAAGGTCGTCCACAAATAAGCAAGTTTTAATTGTAGGTGGGAAATTTATGAAGGTATTTTGAACTATAATTGTTGAAAGATAGGAATATCTGTCCGAAAATCGGTGCTAATAAGTCGAAAACATTTTCTTAATCGACTTTAACATTAAAATGATGCTTCAATAAATCATGTTAAGTAAAAGAGCAACACTTTTGTAATAGGGGTTTCCTTAATAATGACCCTTGGACTAATTAATTCAATGATATGCCGATGGCGCGAACGAGAAGTTATATGTAAATATTTAGCTCATGGATTACATGTATATATATTCTGTATATATACAGGGTGGCCCCAAAATAGGGTTTAAGCTTGAAGGTATTTTTAGGAAATTTGATTCTGAGCAAATAAGTTACTATCAACATGGTTCACTAAACCTGCTAAGCCCACGTTTTTTAACTTTAACTTTGTGTAATTTTAAAGGTTTTTTGGGCAACATTTGGGTGATTCAAATCGTAACGCTTACGTTTTGCGTTACTAAGCTTCCAGGTACACGTTTTATAAGTAAATAGCTGTTTCCCGGCGCAAAGTGGGACCAAACGACATTTCGTGTTTCAAAAAAGGCTATAGCTTCTAAACCGTAACCGATTTAAATGCAATTTATTTAAAATGAGAGCAAATAAAATTTGGAACAACTTTGCCTGGCCAGATTATTGTTTTTTGTTTTCCCTGTTTATTAAATTAGGTGTAAATAATTTAATTGAACTGAACATAAAATAATGTTATATTTTTCATCTAACTTAATAACAACTTCTGACCTTGTTCACAAGTTCAAACTTAGTCCCCAAAGCACCAGTTTTACTGCTGAACTATTTGCTAACACCACAGCCCTGCATCTAGATTTAGAATCCCCAGAAAAGAACATACTCGTCTGTACCGACAAGAAGTGCCCTCGAAAGTGTTGACGACATTTCCACAGAAAACTCCCTTATCTCAAAAATCCTACAGTATACCAGAACTCTCAGAGATAATGGAAAAGTAGTCCATCTAATCTGGATTTCCGGCCACCGTGGGATTCCTGGCAGTGAAAAAGCTGATCAAGCCGCTCGGGCTGCACACAGTTTGAGCGAGATTACAAGGGTTCCGTTGTCTGGTAGTGAACTCGTAGCGCCAGCCATAAGCATGATCGAAGAAGGATGGAAATTATGTGGTCCGAAAGAGGAGAGAAAAAACTTAAACAAGTCAAACACGACTTGAGAGCCTGGTCCTCCTCACTCAGAATATCAAGAAGAGAGGAGGTCGTTCTAGCTCGGCTTAGACTTGGCCACTCCAGACTGACGCATGGCCACTTGATGTCAAGAGGAATCCCACCTGTCTGCGGAAGATGCAATCAGCTGATCATTGTAAAACATATATTCGAAGACTGCTCTCGCTATAGGCTGCTGCTCCAACAGCTAGGAATACCAAGGAATTTGGTGGAAGCTCTGCGGGACGATTGTAAATCAGTTGATGTTGTTCTGGAATTTTTAAAAAAGGCGCAGCTATATCATTTACTGTAAAAAATCTAATCTGGTATTTATGTGTGTGTATGTGAGTAATTTTTTTTAATAGTTTAGTTATTTTAGATTGGTATTAGTATATAAGAAAGCATTGTTAGTGTTAGTATGAAGTAATGTTCATGGCCCTAATCAAATATAGCGTAATCGCTAGAATATATTAAAAAAAATAATAATAAAAAAATACATATAAATAAATGAGATATAAAACAGAAAAAATAAATAAGATATACATAAATAAATAAATAAATATATATATATATATATATATATATATATATATATATATATAATATATATGTATATATATATGTATATATATATATATATATATATATATATATATATATATATAAAAGAATAAACAAAAGAACAAGAAAAAAAAGCAAAAGAAGGAAAAAAAAATTTTGAAATTACTAACAGTAAAAATAAAAATAAATAAATTAAAATAAATGAATAAAAATAATAAAAAAATAAAAACATAAAAAATAATAATAAAAAAATAAATTAATAAAATAAAATAAATAGATAATATAATGAATATATATATAATGAATAATTACAATATATAATATATAATGAATATATGCATCTTTAAGTTGTTTTCCTTTCTCTTTAAGGAAATCTGAATCTAGTTCTTATATCTATGCAATAATAACATTTTCTAAGCAAGATTTTAACAAATGCAACTTTAGATACACAACCCTGTCTCAAACACACAATACTGAAAACACATCCTAACATTAAACTCGAATAATTTAATTATTCTCTAAGGGCGGAGATGACCAAGCCGTTTTCTGGCCTTAAACCACCAACCTAACCTAACTTAATAAAAAAGTCCGACTCGCAGGAACTGCATCATCTTAGCGCGGTTCCGTTCTTATCTCTAGACTCATTTAAGATGATTAGAATAGAAGCTGTTATTATTTTGGGTCCACATTTCTAGAAAGCATGAAGATTAGATAGTTAGCCGTCGAGGTGATAAGTAAAGATGGAATGGTTGGGATTCGGCTAAAGAAACCTGAATACGATTTTTGTTAAAAATCTATATTTAGGACGTTTTGGCTACTCATTGGTAGCCATCGTCAGCAATGAAAGTGCCGGGAGGCAGAGGAGGACCAAAGTTGACAGTTCCATCTTTACTTTCAAGAAAGGTCTTATTTACGATCTTACCTGGATGGGTCCCCGCCCCAGGAAGGACCCCGCTAGGCATTTGAAAAGCTATATCTTGGAAATCCATATCTCTAAGATTAAATTATTTTTCTTAACCTGATTTATTATCAAATACATTATCCAACTATAAGTAATAAAAACATAAATAATAAAGGAATAAAAACAGACAAAAAGAACTGTTCGAATAAGCGAAATCAATTACTTAAAAGTGTTAAGCACTTATTTCTCCGATTGACATCGTCTAATCAAAACTTTCATCAGAACCTTTTTTGTAGAGCATTTAGTAAGCTTTCTAATGGTATCCTTCCGTTTGCCAAGATTCTCAACCTTCTTCGAGATATTAAGGAAAGTACACAAAGTTACCAAAACTTTTTATGTCTGTTAATAAAATATTTTATTCTAACCCTTCCTTAACTCCAAACGTAACATAAAGTTCAACATATTAGTTTTAATGAAAGTAGAACATGCAGAAAATGTTTCAACTGAATCCCATGATTCTAAGTACCCAAACCAAAAACGGTATTCAAAAACTATTTTTCCAATTTTCTCGAAAACGGTTAAAGCTATCGCCTTGAAAATGGTTTCATTCGTTTTCCTAGCCCAAGAAGCCTATAAAACGAGTGCTTACAAGCAAGCTTATGAACTCAAAAACGTAAGCGTTACGATTTTTTTTGCGCGAATTTCGCTCCAAACGCCATCTTCCAGTGGACGGATTTTGCTGGTTAACGAACTTGACCTTTCAAATTGGACGACGGATTTTTGTACCAAATTTCATCAAAATCGGACCTTTCGTCTTCGTATATATGTATATATACATATATATATATATATATATATATATATATATATATATATATATATACATATATATATACATATATATATATACATATATATACATACATATATATATATATATATATATATATATATACATATATATACATATATATATATATATATATATATATATATATATATAAAAAATTGAACCACCATCATTTTCGGTCTCTAGGGGTTCTGAAACGCAAAATTTTCTAGTCGGCACTTCTGGATTGCGTCATGAGATCAACCCTATAAGCGCGGTTCCTCCCTATGGGAGAGGGAGGAACCGCGCTAACAGCACTGATATCGTTGAAATTAATCATTCAAATCCTGATTAGACTTGGAAAAAAATCAAAATCCATTTTCAAATGATTCAATCATTATATTTCAATTAATCTCTTTGTTGAATTAAGGTAAATTTACGTTTTGAAGATGTCAATCTGATTTTATCCAAGTCTAATCAGGTTTTTGAATGTATAGAAAAGCAAAATTAAATTAGAAACCAAATAAGTAATATTAAAGTCCATAGTAATATTATAACTCAAATCTGTAACTGTTTGGGTTCACAATTTTGAACCCTTGACCCCCGAACTGTGAGTCCTAGACAATTTGATCTAGCCTAGGACACTTCCGGTCCCCGGTGTTTGAACGCGGTGCTGTTTTGCAGATAATTTTTTTGAGCGAGCTTCGATTGGTTCCTTTTTAAATGTTATGTTTTTTTTTGTTTTTTTTTGTCCTCCTTTAATAAATTTGAAAATTAAAACTATTTTTTTAATCTTTATTGGAAGAAACTATGAAAAAAAAAATTAAATAGGAAAGAAATGAATATTTCAAAACATTAAACTTTAAAGTAGTTTTCTCAAAAATATGTTTTTCAAATCGGGCGATACTCTGGTGCCTTCAATTTTTGCCCGATCAATTTCTAATTTTAACTGCAGCTTTCTCATGATATTTGCTAGTAAAGTGTGTAGGATTTTTTTGGTTCATTGAATTATAATGATTTTTTGACCGATTCTGGACGGATTGTTTAATAGAAAATGAATAATTGTTCACCATTTTTGAATAAATTAATATTTCTTAAAAATCCTACTCACTTAACTAGATTTAACCTTGTTCTTTCGAAATAATTTCAGTTTTTCGTTCTAGATTAAATATTGCCGCCTGCAGACTATCGCCCGTGAAATAAGAGGGTCTCCGTTCGTAGGACACAGTACCGCCATTATTTTTTTTTTGAAGAAATGAAACTTATTTTTTTGGATATTTTAACATCCCAAATAAAACGTTTGATTTAAAAAATAGAAAAATATTGATTTATTTGTTATTTATAATTTCAAGAAAATTCCTTTGATTTTGATTACACAAGGTAGCATTAGGTAAACGGCCTTCTAAAAGGGCTACTTTTAGAAGGAAAAAAAAAAAAAAAGAAAAAAGTCCGTCACGCAGGAGCTGCATAACTAAGCACTTTCCTCAGAATTTGGGTAGTGTAGACTGCTTTCCAGAACAATTTGCTTAAAATATCCTACATAAATAAAATAAAATCATGAATAGTTCTCTTTTAATTTTGTAATGAGTAACTGATCAATTATTAATTTGCTTCCAGAGTTATGTTTACACATGGTACCTACTACACTACGTAATAAATACAAAAAAACTCATATTATCGTATTTTGATCTAACGCAGGAACCGGGTGTAGTCCCTCTAGCGCTCCTTGCGGCGCCTTTGTGGACCTATGTCTGGCTGGCTTTTCTATTGAAATATATTACAAAGTAAACCCCCCTTTCCGATTGACCGATTCAGCTCATTTTTATAACACTTCTTTCTCATGAGTTACCCACGTTCACCCAGCAGAAATTACGACCAGTATGAGTATATTAGTAATTTGGGTCCGGAGTAAACCCCCCCCCCTCCTAATGAACCGATTTAGTTTATTTTTACATCACATATTTACCTGTAGATTATCACTACGAATACCGAGTTTCGTCGAAATATACCAAAAATCACGGTTGGTAGTGGCGAATTGGTATTGTGGGTCTGGAGTAAACTCCCCCTCTTAATGAACCGAT